>JASFXZ010000003.1:4598205-5798205 GCA_032209605.1 Mactromeris polynyma | reverse complement strand
CTGAGTGGAGAGTGACGCAGGTGTACCAGATCCATAATTGTATATGTTAACATAAAGTTCTATATACATGTAGTCTGAAGACAGTATGGCCAACGGTCAGGAGATACGTTCGACAAGAGTTTCGTGGGGCACAAAAAAACAGAGCATTGCTTATAAACCACGGAAGAATCTGTATAGTATATAAACTCATGTACATACACTTCACTTTAAATTCAAGTTAATTAACGATAGGAATAGAAGTGTCTACGAACATGAATGAACCAAACAAGCAGAAAATGCCACATACGTATTGCACAAAAAAATCAAAGCATCTTTATTGTGTGTAAACAATTACAATGTCAAACGGTACATAAGACACAAACATAAAACATGAGTAAATATAGTAGTACCGACTTGTGTACCGTCAGTGGCAAAACACTATTGGGGTTTAAACTTCGTATAAAGGAACGTCCAACCTCACACAATCCTACCATTATCCAAATAAACGAACATGGCAAATAACAAAAGACCCCGCTTCCAAGGCAAACACAGTAGAACATAGATATACATGTATAAGACAAACTGTCTTTGAAGCCATTTAAAAATATTTATGATGATTTCTCACAAGCGCAAGCGCTTTAAATTCCAGCTAAATAACTGTCACGTGATGACAGCATAGGCCCATTGCTACCTTATTGCCGCCTTACAGGTACCGCGCGGTGGCTATAAGATCATACGATGCTCGCTTGATGACCATGCGATCATCATGTGGAAAAGGTTTCATTGCAAAATGCGTTGATAATCAACCCTGTTTATATGGAAAGTAGTATGAGTGAGATGTGGCGCACACATGTTTTTTGTATTATAATACAACAAAACAAATTGATTCAACAATTCACACACAACTGGTTGGATTACAATCAAAATCGTTGGATTATGTGTCGCACAAATATATTGTGTACGATTTTACATATATACCTTTGAAATTGCAAATTTTTTATTGCAAAAAGGTGTTGAGTGATGTGAATTTTTTATTGCAAAATGCGTTGGAAATGAATCTCGTGTAAGTATTATGTACTATGAGTTATGTGTGTCGGACATATATTTCTTGAATTTGTTTTAAAAATCAATTGCATTTAATGACGTGGGTCTTTGTAAAGATCAGAGAAACCAGGCTATTGGTATGCTCCGGACAGGGTCAATGGTAAATAACGTAGCGCGTCATTTTGGCTGCTCCAGACAGACTACTCATAATCTTGCGAACCGGTACAACACTACTGGATCTGTCAGAGATCGTGCAAGACCCGGTCGCGTACGTGCTACAACGTTACGTACTGATCGCGTTATCACGTTGACTCACCTACGTAATCGTTTTTTACCAGCAACCATTACTGCTCGGCGTTACGGGGTTCATGACGATCACAGACGATCATAAACCGTTTGAGACAGAACCGTGTTCCTATTCGTGCTCGTCGTCTATACACTGACATACTGCATAACGTCATTTCCATAGTGGAAATCGATACTTTTTAGCGATGAGTCACGGTTTTCTGTCAGCCATGCAGATGGCAAGATACGCATCTATCGCCATAGAAATGAAAGCCTTGCAGATTGTTGTAATCAGGAGAGAGACATATTTGGTGGTGGCAGTATTATGGTCTGGGGTGGGATAATGGGGAATCGGAAAACTGATCTGGTCATTATCCAAAGAAATCTCAATGCTCAATGTTATATAAATGTTTTAAACAATACAATTATACCATTCATGCAAAATAACGGACCTGGCACTTTCCAGCATGACAATGCAACGCCTCACACGGCGCGTATAACTACACAATTCCTTGCTCAAAATAATGTTAACGTCTTGCCTTGGCCCGCTGTATCCCCAGACTTGAACCCAATAGAACACATATGGGATGAATTGGGTCGGAGAGCCAGGTCCGAGCATCAAATTGATACCATAAATGACCTCCGAAATGCACTTGTGTTAGAAAGGCAACGTATTCCAAACGCGGTCATACAACGTTACGTGAATTCAATGAGGCGACGTATTCTCCAATGCATTCGTAAAAATGGCGGTCACACTGGTTACTGATGCTTCTTATTAAATCACTCAGTCAGTACTTGTTTCTCCAAATGTTGTGTGATAATTTACATTTTTCTTGAATTTTAATTTCGACCCCTCTCCACTTAATTGTTCATAACAAAATATGCATTGTCTAATTTTTCCCAGTAAATTACATAAACACATTGATATTGCATTGAACCTTCAAAGAAAAAAAAATCCCGAATATACATTTATCAACAAAACATATACTTTTAAAATCGATGTAAAGTTTTCATTTTGGGTCAGTGTATATTACTTAACAAAACTTATGAGTGCACATTTTAATGTCGAGAATAACTTCTTCATTGATTAACTTTTCCACACGAATGTTTGCATATTTGCTATTGGGTTATGTGTAGATCATGATTCTGGGGTCGCATTTATCGGTTTAAATAACACGATGCGTCCAGTCCGGGTGTGCACACACACTATTAGACTCCGTTCCAATCAACCAGATCATCTTTAAGTGGGAGCTGCAGAACTGATTTTTTTCGCTTCATTACATTTATTGATTTTAATTGTTCAATCTGTGAATTAAATAAAAAAACAATTATGCCAGGACCAGTATCAACGCTATTTCTGTTCAAAAATTCAGCAAGATCAGACTAATATTTACCAAGATACGGTCATATTTATACTTGCACGCTTATGAGTTTGTTAAGTGTATGTGACAGTTTCCATGAAATGTTTTCCCATATGATTTACAGAAACAAATAACACAGTTTAACACATCCATCATGCAATTTGATGTACGACGCTGAGCAGAATCAAATCCATATTGATAATTACATTAATTATTAATTGTTCAAAATACATTCATATATTATACAATGTACGCAGCTTATATTAACTACATAATCTAATGATATCTCGTAACCATGCCTACATGTCAATGTTGTTGTATAACATTCAATATTATCTGTATTAAGTCCTAATATCAGTGAAATGACGACTGGAAAAGTGCGTTTTCAATTAGTTAATTGAAAATCTGCGACTAATGTGTCACCGGGGAGCCGGGGGGGAACATCAGTAAGCGTGCGGACAACATAAGTTCCTGCGTGACGCATGGACATAAAAAAACAACTGGTGCACATGTTTTAACTAAGTTTAAGCAATAAAATATGGAATATTCAACTACAAGAAATGAGGGCAAGCGGATTAAGTTCAATATTGGAGGAACTATTTTCAAGACCTCCTCTTCTTCGTTAAGGACATTTGCTGATTCAAAATTAGCTAACATTGAATTACATGACGAATATTATGATAGTGATGACGACGAATATTTCTTTGATCGCAATCCTATCATGTTTGCGTACATCATTGATGCGTATCGAAAAGGGGCTATACATCTTCCGCGCGACGTGTGTGGGGTAACTTTCAGAAAGGAGCTAGAATTCTGGGAAATATCACCGGCGGAAGTAGCACCCTGCTGCTGGCGAGCCTTGTATCAAAGTGATGAAGATTTGTCAACCATGTCGGACTTGATAAATCATTATAACCATACTTACAATGAGCGTTTGATACTGAACGACAATACATGGAGAAAACGACTATGGGAGTTTATTGACGAACCGGCTTCATCTGTACCTGCGATGGTAAGTTCTCTTGTTTTATTAGTCGCTGGCTACAAGAGGGTGACTCTATTTTTATTCATTTTTCATTTTGTTCATGGAAGGAGCGGTTATTGTGTCAAGCATTTCAAATGCGAAGTTTTACAAAATAAAAACGACCGAAATGGTTTGCAAAAGACTTATTATGCATACCTGTTCTACAACAATGTTTACACTTCAGTGAAAATGTTACTTATATGTATTTTTTCTCTCGATTTAAGACCTGTGCTAAAAATAGTTAATCCTAGATCAGATCTACTAAAACCCCTAGCGGTCGTGACGAAACTGCTTTTGCAGCAGTTACATCCCTGCGCACTAGAAGTTATGTTCGGTACCATGGATACAATTAAGCACTCTCTAAGTCGCAATTGCGAGTTGGTTTGAAAAAAAAGCAATGCTAATTTCAGCGACTTGAGTTTTTGCTAGTATTTTAATTAATATCTGTTGTAACGTTTGCATTGCCCACATGCTTTTGTAATTTACCTATCAAACAAACAAATGACCAAGGCACGTGAAAAGAGAAAAAAAGAAAAACTGTTCCAAGTATCGAATTGAATAAATGATGCTTTTGCATTCAAGCAACAATGAAATCAGATCAATTTTACCGAGATGAATATCTACTTTTAAATCTTCTTGACTTGTACATCGTGTGATTGGTGGTGTTTATGTGAATTTCATGCAGGATTTCGGTCGATTTGCATCTAATATTCATGTACTTGTATTACGTTTTGTTTTAGTTCCGAACTTAAACAATGTGATAGAATATCGCTTAGTTAGTTATCACTTGTTTGTCTGCCCAGCGATTAAACGCAGAAAGCAAAAATTAAAATTTCAGACCCAATTAATTCGAATAACGAAGTTCGACTGTATCAAACATACTTCTTCTCATATGTATGTTTCTAGAAACAGTATTGGTTTCAGAACGTTTGTAAGTTTTCAGAAATATTTAGCGTGGTATGCGCCAATTATGAGATAAATCTTACTCCTTTTATTACTATTATTTCTAGGTATGGTCCATCTTTATAACGATAGTTGTTCTGACAGCAATATTCAGAGACGCAGTGTCAACCCTACCTGAATTTACTGAAGATTTCACTCACCCGGAAGACAAAATGGCGATATTCAAATTGTCACAAATGATGGATTACGATAACGCTACATATGAATATATGCTGTCATTGAAGCCCGGCCCAATCCTATCATACATTGCTCTTCTGTGTCATGTTATTCTAACAATGGAATTTATAATCGCGTTCATCGTCTGTCCTGCGAAGAAATTGTTTGCAAAAAGTGTTGTACGTCTTCTTATTCTTTTAGGTTACCTAAGCTACTGGGCAAGCTATGCTCTACCATCTAATACACTGACCACAGAAGGTCTAATTCGTCTTTATTTATTCATAAGTCACCTTACTGTGTTCAGAGTGTTTCGACTACTAATCCTAGCCGACCACGTACCAGCCTTTCACGTTATAAAGTTAACATTTGCATCGTCAAAACAAGAACTGGCTATTCTTATTTCAATACTAGGGCTGCTAGTCATAGTGTTTAGCGAATTTATGCTGTATTTCGAATTATTTTACAACGGAAAAATACAAAATAGATTTGCGGCGATGTATTGGGCGATCATTACACTAACGACAGTAGGATACGGAGACTACACGCCATCTACCATTGCAGGTCACGTGATAGCCTGTATTTGCGCAACGTGTGGACTGATAATACTGGCATTGCCAATCGGCGTGATTGCGTCAACATTTTGCACTTTTTTCAACTTTCGAAAATACGCACATAAGCAATATAAAAGATATGGAAATGGTAAGCTTAAACTTCAAAAGTGATGAATGACAGTATTGTGGACATAGTCTTTAAAAATGTTGTGAGTGAATCGCTGGTCAGAATAAGTTTTACATTTTCCAAATTAATCTCACAAACTTTAAACTTGATTCAAATATTTCTTAGTTTTCTTAAATTTGCAATTCTGTTCACATTTTATCCGTGCTTTGAAACGATTGAATCAACAACCGTTTCGTTTGCCTAACACATATTGACCATCAGGATGCTGAGACATTAAGAGTGAATCACCGGTTGAATAATTCGAAAAAAATAATGCATCGCGGTTGAGGATTTTTCATCTGAACTTAATTGTACATAGTGTATTGATTGTGAAGGGATACAACTGCGTATAAGACTGAACCCAACCGATTAAGAGTTACCGTCAATAATAGGTAAAGTATTGTTTGGATAAAATGAAGCATAATAGCTTCGACGCAAAAAAAGCGATACTATATAGCATTTTAGACCAGTATATTTATGTTTAACATTTTTTAACACACTTTCGTAGACTGATTCAACTGCTAAATATTGTCACTTGCATTATGTTATGATATAAGTTCGTCTGACAGACTCTAACCTTCAACCGGAAAATGAAATAAAACTGCTGGTTGATTATTCCTTTCTTTTGACGAACTAATAACATCAGTAACAAGTAACACTTGTTTATTTTCATACTTTGTAATTCTTACCAGGTGTATATTTATATGTATACATTGATGAGGCGAAAATATACTAAATGAATCATTGTTTTTTTTCACGGAAACACATTAGCAATTTGTAATGAACATAATGATACCTTTAACCTGCATTTTTTCAACGCCAAACAGAAATACCTGTTACCAATTAGCAAATACGCACGCAATTGTTTTAGACCTTTTAAGCTTTGTGTTGTGCCTTCACCTCGATTTCCTATCTAATTTCACGACCCTTGTATTTGTGTGGGGAGTTCCTGTTTTGTGAACGTGTGTTACTCTTCAAAGTTCAATTACTAATTAATTACGCGAATATCTTCATGGTCCCTAATGGGCTATAACATTGATTATAGCGAAATATTATCTTCTGTGGTACTATAGTGAAACGCCTTTTGATGATTATATCAATTATCTGAAATTAGATTTCATAAATATCAATATTTCAAAAATAGGCGAATAATTGACGATAAAGCTAAAATATCAAACACATAAAACACGCGTACACGGATGATTTCGAGTTCATGTTAATTTATGTACCAACATTTACGACATTGTAGCAAAAACGACGCAGCACACTGGACAATAACACCCAGTTCATTAACGCGAAACTCCCTAATACCAACTAAATCATTGAAGTAATGAGATTTAACCAAGGATCGAAAGCTGTGCCATGTTTGGACGTTTCCATGTAATAACAAGAAATATCTTGAATAAAATGGTTCGCGCAATTTGAAGGTAAAGATTTCTTGTGCAACATAAACAAATGCCGAGATGTTATGATTGCTGGTCAATCCAGATCCAAAATATATTTTGATAAGGTAACGTACCCTTTATCGAAAGGTTAACCAATCCGCGTCAAGGTTACAAACGGTGTTCGGTTGAAGAGTAATTGCCTTGGTGGTTAACGTATGACTTGATTGGTTTACACAGCACTGATAGCAAAACCATGTTAGTACGGCTGCACCGAAAACACTGAAGTGATCAGAGTTATTTAAGTAATACAAACTTTGCATGTATCGTGACTGAAAATTTCGACACTGCTGACACCAAACATATGTTTCTGCTTGCTTATTTGTCCAAATTATATACGCCAAAATAGTGATGAAGCGTTCACTATATGGATGTTCGACAAACACCATTGTATTGGAAAACCCCACTTGTCGCAACCATAGTAAACTTGGTAACGAGTTCATATAAAGTTGTCATCACATGCGACTGTTTTCATTGGGGATATGTGTACGAAATCGATACAACAACATTATGTTGTAACTGTTTCTTATTTTCTGAGTAATATGAACTTTTGAAAGCCTGGAACATTTTGCTGTATGCAATCTGTCATTGTTTTTCGAATTTGCTCCTTGCGCGATCGTGTTTTATATTTAAATGGATGTAGCTTTGTTTCCTGAGAACTTGTTGGTCGAGCATATAAACTGATGGGAATAAATGGTAGGGAAAAAGTGTAAGGAGAAATAATTGTGCTGTTTTCGAAGTTATTATACATATAACTGTGCTGTTTTCGAAGGTATCATACATATAACTGTGCTGTTTTTGAATTTATCATACCTATGCTTGTGCTGTTTTCGAAGTTATTATACCTATGCTTGTGCTGTTTTCGAAGTTATTATACCTATAACTGTGCTGTTTGTGAAGTTATCATACCCATAATTGTGCTGTTTTGGAAGTTATCATACCTATTATTGTGCTGTTTTCGAAGTTATTATAACTATAATTGAAAATAATGGAACTTCAAACATGTGAAAAACGAAACATTATCCGACTTAATATTGGCGGAACATGCTTTCAAACTTTTAATGAAACTCTCATAATGTTTCCGGACTCAAAGCTGGCAAATTTATCTAAACATTCATCTGATTATGATGCTGAAAATAAGGAATTCTTCTTCGACAGAAACCCTGTGCTATTTGCATTCATTCTAGACTCTTACCGAAAAAAGGAGATTCATCTTCCTAGCGACATATGCGGACCAACGTTTAGAAAAGAGCTCGAATTTTGGGAGTTGTCACAGAGTCTCGTGGCACCTTGTTGCTGGGGAGCTTTGTACAAGAGTGATGATGATATTAAAACAGTGAATAAACTGCTAGATAACTACACACAAAATGCAAGCACCATTGCCAGGATGAGGAGCATGTGGAGGAAAAGACTTTGGTTGTTGCTCGAAGATCCGCATTCATCTCATTTAGCAATGGTAAACTTTATTTACAGTCTAAATACAGAAAGTAAAAGCACAATGGTATTAATTTTTAATTTGAGGGGGGGGGGAGTAAGATTTATTTCTTTATCATTTTAACATCGTGTATAAACAACATGCAACATTTAAATAAATTTATTTATGTTTATTACAAGGGCATCTTGACCGCAAACGATCAAAATATTAATTTCTGTGTGCATACGTTTATGTTACTATTTTATCATGTTGGCCCTTTTCCTAAAATCTGTACAAATTGCCGTTATATTTGATTTATCTGTCCCCTGTGCAAATATTTCACTTGATATAATGTCCATGTTATTTTCTGCCCAGTTTCGGCCTATTGTTGCCAGCTGTCTTGAATTGTCATGTGATCTTTTCCCAACTGTTTGTCCTCTCATTCTCCTAGTTATACCTTATGGTCGCCCATGCCATTCCTTGCGCCCCTGTTCCCTAACGTATGTCCCCTTTAACCTCATCAAGTGCCTTATGTTGTATGGATTGTAGTTTTCCCGGAGGTCTGTGTGGTGAGGCATTGTCTTATGTGTGTGGCATTCCCTGTAGCAACTTATTTTCTCTCTTTTACGAAGATTTTGTCACAATAATTCAAGCAACCATCGTAAACGAACTTGGGCACTTGTATTGCAATAAGCATTGTATTACTTGACAGCTTGAAACTCGACATGTATTTTTACTTATTTATTTACTTACGTCCTATTCGTGTTGTTTGCTTTCCTTATACCCAATACTTATATAACGGAGGATGCATAAGCTATTTTCATCCGAGAGTATACCATTCCAAAGATATTGAAATGATAAATGTAAACAATATGACCTTGCAATTGATTAACTCTTGAACAAAAGAACACACTCACGTACATTTTCGGTAACACTTTCGGGTACGTCTGTTCATGGTCACCGTCATACATTTAGAGGCAGGGGAGGGGGCAAATACGCTGTTTTGTGACTGCCCCATGTATGTTTTAAAAGCAACATAACTATTTATTTTCAGGCTTGGGTGACGTTGATATCGATTCTTGTGTTGGTTTCCACTACTGTTGAGATCATGATGTCACTTCCAGAGTTCAGCGAGGAGTTCTCAGAATCGGAAAAGCACGCTGTTGAACTTGTTCTTAATATGTATGACAAAAACAATGTGACAATTCAGAGAATAAATGCAATGAAGCCCAATCGTTACCTTTCCATGGTAGCTACTGTCTGTCACGTGGTACTGACTATTGAGCTTTTGCTTAGTTTCATTGCATGTCCCTCTAAGAAAGCATATGCCGTCAACATGATACGAATATCAGTTCTACTCGGTTATATTGCTTTCTGGGTATCATTTGCAATTGAACGCGAGTTATCTATCTTAAACAACATGTCATCGGTTGTCATGTACATTTTGAGTAAACATGGTACCATACTAAAACTAGGTCGGTTGTTCTATCTATCGAAGTATATTCCAGCGTTTAACGTTGTTGGGCTCACACTCTCAGCGTGCAAGTCTGAGTTCAAAATCCTTGTTTTCCTTCTTGGAATATGTGTCTGTGTCTTTGGTTATGTCATGTTTGCTATAGAATGTTTTTACAACGAACGCATGAACAATATATTTGCTACAATGTACTGGGCTCTGATAACTTTGACGACCGTTGGTTACGGAGATATGGTCCCAACTTCAAAATTTGGTCATGTGATAGCCGCTGCGTGCGCTGTTTGTGGTGTTATAGTGCTGGCGCTGCCAATAAGTATCATAGCGTCCACATTTAACAAGTTTTACTGTTTCAACTCGTATGTTTCTACACATGTTAAATTACATGCAAATGTCAAAAATGGAATAGAGGATAGGACCAAAGACAATAATACGTAAAGGTGGCCATGTTATTTTATATTTTATTCAACTATGCTTATATAATGTCGCTCATCTGTTTAGTTGCACTTGTCATATACTGCAATTGCATTGTGGACCTCCAGATTTTAGACACATTTCAAGAAGACTGAAGTGATATTACGTGCCTAAATGTTATTCAGTTTCTTGAAGATTGGCTTGAGCGTCATGGATTGTGGATAGATGCACATCTTATTACATGTAATGATAAATAAATTTAGGTCAACAATGCTTAACCATTTGATTAAGTTTCAAAAATGCTGGCGCTTTCGGTTCAAGTATAAGTGTTTGTTTTTTTATAATCGCACATTGTCGTTATAAATGTTGTGTATATTAATATAATTGATATACTTGTTTATACATATTTTACTAATTATTTTTTATCTGGTTAGTTGAAATTGTTAATTATACTAGACATGTCATTATGATAATATGAGGCTAAAACGTAGTACTACAATGATGGCATCTGCAAAGACTTAATGTCCATATTGCTTAAATGTTCGCCACAACGCTATACATTTACATGTAATTGATTGCTTTGCTATTTGTCTGGACAGTCACCTGTCAGAAAAGGCATGGGACTCGTTTTAAGAGAATGCACAAATACAGCATATATATCGGAAGCCTTATGTAACATACTTGCTGGTAATGGCCAGTCTATTACATGATTTCTCTTATTTATTAGACAATTCATGAACGCTCGGGGTAAACTATGGTATCTAACTGTTCTCATGCGAGTATATTGATCAAAATCTTGCGATATTTATCTGACTGATTCTGTTTCCCCAAAGGGGGACGGAAAGAGGCAGATCCAATTAATTGTAATATAGCGAATTAACAAGAATTATATGGAGCTGCTTCCGAATTCGCATATTTTATGATTGCACTCGCAACTTGAAACTAGCATATTATATACTAAATATTTGTTAAAATGTCTTTTAATGCAAGAGTGAAATTTATTAATAATCACAGTTTTATCATTTGTATTAACTATTACGTTGAATTTATATAAACTTTGCAAAGAATAATCGCTGTATGTACGGATATGTTTCATTTTTATCAAATAAAAGTTTGTGTGCTTCCTGTTGTTGCTTCTCCTCACTGATGTTGTTTGTGGGCAACATTGAAAACAACTTCACTCGACATTATATAATGCTTAGTTAAACAGTTATCCATTGTTTATCAAGTCTCCTGCAATATTAAATGCTTCTCTAATTGAAGCTCCTCACTGAAATTAATGGAAGGCAAATATTTATACAATGTTTTATGCATGAGTTTGCATTATTTGTGCAGTCGTATTTGTTTGAGATATGTTGCAATGACAATCCCTACTGCGATTGAGATTGAAATTACTGCTACATTGATACGTTTGTTATAAAAGACTACACATAGTTCAGTGATATTGTACAGTCGGACAGAATTGTACAGTTTGTAGGTAGATCATAAAACAGGACTAGAAGCAAGATGGTATCCTCCATGCAAACAAATATACTGACACAATCAAATTACCGAAACATCAGATTAGTTACAAATTCATCTTTTCGTTTCGCTTTTCAAGACAATCAAGTGCTCTGTAAAAGGCAAGAAGATTATTTCTTACATAAATGCATAATTTTTGAAACTATAATGTATGGAATCGCATCAGTACCAGTCGGGAGACCTATAACAAGTTACATTTAAGACATCATTATTTCAAAGTTATCCCCTCAGGTTAGACACCCTTAGTAAATTTAACCACCATTCGTGTCCACATCTCTCTTCGAAATGAAGTAAGAATGTCAGAAGCAGTTGTTTGCGTTGTTAAGCCTATTCAGGATACTGATTTCTCAGTAGAGTTATCAAAGAGGAAGTGATCATTGAAATGAAAGTAACAAAAACAGCGTGCTATGAAAGAATAAGAATACACGATACTGTCCATCATACGAAGAAAAGCAACCTTCCCTGGTGTCATAGCTTGCCTTAGTTCAATGATACGCGTAACATTCCATTGACATGTGGGTACATCTCGTCCTCTTAAAAATGTGGTCTGTTCGAATGTTCTTCCTCGAGTGTTTTTTTCAAACGACTGACCAGACACTGCTGTTCTGTGGGTGGTTTAATGGTCCTTAAGGAACATTATTCGAGTTAAAATTTAAACATCACTAAAGCTTATACAAGTGAACAGATTAATAATATCGTAAGGTTCATCTTAACATAAATTAGAAGACGCTGATAAATAGTTCTACGAATTTGTACCAACTACATGGTATATTCGAACAGGTTGAAGTCACTTACAGATGATTTGGCAAGCTGTTTATCAATCTGTATCATAAACTATTCATTGTACGAAGATATAAACTGGAATGTGCTCGAGTATTCTTACAAAGGAGTCAGATATGACATAAATATCAAATAAATATCTTAACATTTGTCTTCTCCTTGTAACTGTTTTAGAAACATAACTATTTAAATGCAACTGAACTCAATCGTCTAAATGAACAAGATAAAATCACGAGAGACCTTAAACTAACACTAGAGCAACGTTTACCTTGTGCATTAATTGGAGAATCCTTTCCCACTCTAATGCGTCCATATCTCATCTGTTTACTTCTGCAGCAGATGGTTTCCTTTTCATATTTATTCTCTAAATAATTTACAATTCACATGTATGTGCGTCCGGACGTTCGCCTAGCAGCGTGTTTCTAACATTTATATTGAATGGAATCAGAATGACTAATGAACGATCATGCAAGGACACAGCAATCATTTTCAATATGAAAATGAGCAACATTACATAACATACAGTATCGGTCTCCTTTGTAGGACTATTATCTTGTAGTAAACAAAATACATCACGTATAAATGATATACCAAAAATTACCATGAATTCAAGAAAGAACTCTTAGTACTGTGTTTAGCGACGGTTTGTTTTTAATTACTACAGGGAGAGTAAGCAAGCTCCTCGCAATAGTTACTTCCCTTGCGTTTAGATGTAACCGCTACCACTGCCGACACATCCATCCTGATCTGGTACAACAGGGAGAGTAAGCAAGCTCCACGCAATAGTTACTTCCCTTGCGTTTAGATGTAACCGCTACCACTGCCGACACATCCATCCTGATCTGGTACTACAGGGAGAGTAAGCAAGCTCCTCGCAATAGTACCTTCCCTTGCGTTTAGATATAACCGCTACCACTGCCGACACATCCATCCTGATCTGGTACTACAGGGAGAGTAAGCAAGCTCCTCGCAATAGTTACTTCCCTTGCGTTTAGATATAACCGCTACCACTGCCGACACATCCATCCTGATCTGGTACTACAGGGAGAGTAAGCAAGCTCCTCGCAATAGTCACTTCCCTTGCGTTTAGATATAACCGCTACCACTGCCGACACATCCATCCTGCTCTGGTACAACAGGGAGAGTAAGCAATCTCCGAACAATAGTTACTTCCCTTGCGTTTAGATGTAACCGCTACCACTGCCGACACATCCATCCTGATCTGGTACAACAGGGAGAGTAAGCAATCTCCGAACAATAGTTACTTCCCTTGCGTTTAGATGTAACCGCTACCACTGCCGACACATCCATCCTGATCTGGTACAACAGGGAGAGTAAGCAAGCTCCACGCAATAGTAACTTCCCTTGCGTTTAGATGTAACCGCTACCACTGCCGACACATCCATCCTGATCTGGTACAACAGGGAGAGTAAGCAAGCTCCACGCAATAGTTACTTCCCTTGCGTTTAGATGTAACCGCTACCACTGCCGACACATCCATCCTGATCTGGTACTACAGGGAGAGTAAGCAAGCTCCTCGCAATAGTTACTTCCCTTGCGTTTAGATGTAACCGCTACCACTGCCGACACATCCATCCTGATCTGGTACAACAGGGAGAGTAAGCAAGCTCCTCGCAATAGTTGCTTCCCTTGCGTTTAGATGTAACCGCTACCACTGCCGACACATCCATCCTGATCTGGTACAACAGGGAGAGTAAGCAAGCTCCACGCAATAGTTACTTCCCTTGCGTTTAGATGTAACCGCTACCACTGCCGACACATCCATCCTGATCTGGTACTACAGGGAGAGTAAGCAAGCTCCTCGCAATAGTTACTTCCCTTGCGTTTAGATGTAACCGCTACCACTGCCGACACATCCATCCTGATCTGGTACTACAGGGAGAGTAAGCAAGCTCCTCGCAATAGTCACTTCCGTTGCTACCACTTCCGACACATCCATCATAATCTGGAAGGATTTTATTGTTTTCTTAAAGTTTCAAATTAATGACAAATTGATATGCCGCCAGTTATCGGTAAACAAATAAAGACTTATTGTACGTTTATTTGAAAACAATATGCATGCGTTTGAGATGATGACGTAGTCTAGTCAAGTTTCGGTTTCAAGGTAGAACACCCCTGCTACAGCTTTTGCAACATCGGCCAATATCGGTAAACTACTTCGTTGAAGATCGGTCGTTTCCGAATAGTTTCATTAGGGATGTTCTGCGTTAAGTGTCAGGGCTCAAGTCTTATGATTAATCGAATCATACGGAAGGCTTTAGGCGTATTTCGTCTTGATATGATATGATTGCTGCATGCAAGCTTGCAACTTAATGAAATCAATAGCAGGAACATTATTTATTCGGCAATTTTCCCTGTCATGTGACACTTCATGGATCACGTGGTTCTTTGTGGCAGGGTCTTGATTAGAGCTGTGCTCGGAATCATGCGTAATAATTCAGTGAAACAGAAACTGTGGGACATCAAATATTTATGGACACTGCCACAGGTTCGTATTATTACACGATATTCCCAGAAAGTAATATTATCAATGGCTAAAAGTCCAAGATCTCAATAATGTTTACAGAACGTCATAGGCTGGATCAATTCATGTCATATGGTATGGTAAATATAGTAAAACCTCACATTAAGACCTACTCCATAATAAGAACACCTCAAAATTAAGAACACATTGTTCAAGTCCATTTTCTCTCTTTTGCTCTTTATTCAACCTCAATATTAGACCATTTCAAATTAAGACCAGTTTCAAAGGTCGCAAAGGTGGTATTATTATTGAGGCTTTATTACACATCGAGCATGACCATCGAGGCGCATTGTCGCACTGCTAAGCTATACATGTATAATACCAAGGATGTAGAGAACATGTATAACAGTTATGTAGCGTAGTGGATACGAGCGTTATTTTAAGGCGAATAAGCCCGGTTCAAATCCCGATAATTGTAATACTTTCATTACTTTTCTTGGAATGAATATGGCATACGAGTACTTTCAATGAAGTATGGATCACAAAAAGCTACCTCAAAAATACGTATGTTTCCAATTAACTTTTACAGTTAGAAAGAAAATATGGATAAGTGAGGTTCATTTTTTTTCATTCTCTTAAAGTAAAAAAGGTTTACAAACGAAAATAGGGTGAGAATGGGAATAAGCAATAGACAATAACGTAAGAAGAAAACATAGAGATAGAGATAAGTTTATTCCGAAAAAAGACAACTAGCCCATCATTCCACATGAATAAATGCAATACAATAAATACAACATGGCAATGGTGATTTACAGTGCCTATTGTTCTAAATTATATGAGTAAAGTTTACAAACATAATTACATGTAATAACATGCGCGTGTATTTACTTTTTTTTAAAGTAATTACTAAGTAAATTGGTCGTTTAATAAATAAATGATAGAAGGTCGTTGATAATTGGGAGAATTTGGAATATTATAAGAAAAATATTTGCGATCTCAATTCAAAACTTTTATAAACAAACAATGGTAATCTTCTTATTGTAGAATTACTTTCGCTGTTTAAGAGTTCTGCAAATTTTAAAACATTTGGATTTTTCCAGTAATATTTATAAATGTACTCTTTTCTTAAGGTATGATACACGGAACATTATAAAACAAAGTTATATTCGTCTTCCAAGGTGTCACAAGATTTACATTTACGGTCATGGAATTGTACTTTAACTGGTTTTTGCAATCTTCCCGACTCAACTTCTAGTCTATGTGCCGAAACTCGTAAGCGTGTAAGATATGATCTAATTTTAGAAATTGATATAATGTCCAAATAAGGCTGAAATAGAAAGTCCGCCAGTAAGCTATATGTTTTTGCTCTAGACGAATTTTGTAGCTGACTATTCCAGATTTGAATGAATATATCTCTGAGTTGATTTTTAAATATTTCTAAAAATACATTTAGATTCCCAACGCCTTGAAACTGCCACACGTAGTTAATGCCTAATGATTCTAGCAAGCATTTAACAGAGTATATTTCTAAATCATTTTGTATACAAGTTTGACATATTTACAATCATCACATATGAGTATTTTAAACCAATATTTTATAACATTTATCAGTCTCTTATTAATTAGAGGTGTTCTTCCAAATTCCCCGTATATAAAATTATTTTGGGTTTGAGTCCGTACACCTAAAATTTGCTTACAGAAATGTAGATGAATTCTTTACTTTTTTTAACTTTTATTGAAACCCCAAATTTCACTTCCGTATCTCAGAATGGGATTTATAAATAAAGTATAAAAATGCATGAAAACAATATAGATTGAAAAACATGAGCGACTCGAACATGAACCTGTAGATTCTATCCCACCGAGATATAGAGCCACAGAAACAAAGACACGAGTTGTGTGGTTTTAATCATTCATGGTAATATGAGCTTGTCTGACAGACATAACCTCCGTTTGTATGGTAAGTGAACGCTTCTGCTAATGAGCATAGGAAAATATCAGTGTGTCATCACATCTTTGCCCTACCACAGTACAACGTGAACTTGTTTAAGGATTATTAATTGATTGATTGGCATGTAAATCCCTACAGAAACAGATCTATTTACCATTAAAGGGAGCTCACTCAATCGTATATGACATACTTAAGACTCCACGAGTTATCTATCATAATTTGTCATAATCATGTTTATCATCGATGGATAGAGTTTCATGTGAGATCTGTTCATTGCTCTCCACCAAGGGAGAATGAATTAAATAAAGTAATTATGTTTAATCTACATACATATTGATAGCATGTTTTTTTCTTTAATTTAAAGGTCTGCTCAATAAATTCATGAAATAGCATATAAATCCAATTAATTACGTCTGAAATTCTCAGCATTTATATAATTGGATATATTTCATAATTGTTACTTAATGACACAAAGTTATCATACAAGTTGGTCTGCAAAACCACAACAAATACCAAAGCAAATTAATTTAAGTGTGTAGAATAAATGTAAGTTGGAAAATGTGCCTTGTCGTTCTGTTCAGTACATTTCATAATTGTAATCGATTAAGGCAGGGTTGCTTTTATGATCCCAGTATATGGGTTATCAGTTATCAGTTAAACCAATGTACATATTCCAATCATTGACAAATGAAGGCCATATCTGTCAGAAAGTTGGAAATAACATCTTGTTTCTGCATTCAAACTTCTGGAGAAGCGAATAGCATCCCATAAATTGCACTTCTATGTTTACGTATAGACGTATAACAATACGAACGTCATTAATTTTTAAGAGCCAAGAGCAAACAAATGCGAAATAAAGGACAAAAGCAAATGTATGTAATCAAATTCGATAGCATATGTATAAGGGGAAAAAAGACTCGGGAGAGGAAGACGTTGACTTGACTACAGGAGATGTTGCCGCTTTGTGGCAAACAAGATATGTCAGTTTTACAACATACACACATAACTTATTAGCACAAAAAACTTCTTAAAGCATTATAAAAGCGCATTGATCCAAATGATGTTTGGCAGAAGTGTATGCATAAAGTGTATGCGTATTATTCCAATTGCTATTCCTATATTCTAATGTCAGGTACCAGGTACTAGCTGATGGCTAACCAACTGGCCATATCAGAATGGACCTCTACCAGGATTCGAACATTCAACCTCCGCTCCCAAGTCGGACGCCTTAACCACTCGGTCAAGAGCAACGGTGCAAATGCGTGTACAAACATGCCCTGTAGTATCGTGTAAATATTGCATGATGAACAATTGTTATCTTTTGTTATTATTCTTATCTCAACCTTGTACGAACAATCAATGCGAACAATGTCAATTTCATTCCCAATGTATTTATATTGACAATAACAATAACTCATAAGCGTATCAGATTCGATATAACGCCAGTAACATCCCTTAGGATTTCTATTTCCGTATCTATTGATACAGGAAATATATCCAGATTGATACACTGTAGAATCTCCTGCCCTAAATTAGCTGATAAATCATTGTCGTATGTTTGAGTTTGTTTCATCAAGTACATCAATGCAGACTGAGATAGTTTAATCAAATTATGGGTATAACAATGCAAAATAGTTATAAACAATTACCAGATGACCTGACACTGTATTTCCTAAAAATATGATATGGTTTCTTCAACAAGCAACTTGCAAGAGCGCGCGTGAAGTAGAAGTCAAGGACGTGTGACTGTAGATGCAAATACAGTCAAACCTCGTTCATTCGAATTCATGGGGTCCGAACTTTTATTTCGAATCATCCATGGTTTGGAATGGGCCATATCTATTCAACGTGCATTAGATACGTCTGGATCTGATTTTCTTCCGTATAATACCGAGTATTCGAATAAAGGGCTGTCTAATGAACGTGGTCCGTCTGTACTTGAATCTGATGTAAATAATAAGGAAAATCATTCGACTCGCTCATATTTTGAAACAGTTTTGTAAGTTGAAAGCTAGGGAATAGAACTGTATTGGTGTACCCGATAATTTATTCGAATATTAAATATAAAGGCGGCAAATAATTAAACTACTTCGACCACAGCCGTTTACTCATTTTGAGTATAATATTGATGTAATTTCAATGCAAGTGTGAACGTTTACTTTTATAAATTGACGTCGATTTTAAACCACTGTTTATGACATAACGGTTTTGGCTCTGGCTTAATATTTCAATAAAACCACGCAATATAAATTCATTTTCTAAACCTACTGAGAATTAATATTTGGGATAAATTTCCAAACATGTTTTATTATGCCAGTATTTACGTACAATCCATTAAGACGCAGAGCAGTTTGTGTGATAATGATTGAATTTGACGACAAATCCTCAACCAATCATAATAGCTACGTAAATGAAAGCATACGCATTGTCCCTCAATACTACGTTGAATATTTATAGATAATAATTGAAAGATATGTCTTCATTTTAAAGCTCTGCTCCATCATAATTTGTTTAATGTACATATCATAGCATATTAAGTGAGTTTATGAGTTCTGAAATCCTCTGCATCATTTATCAACATGGAATTAATTTAAAATTCAAACATAAAACTCGTGAATCAAAGCGAAAAACTGGTATTAATATGCTCCCCATATAGTCGACGCTTCGTCAGTCCGTCTGTCCGTCCGTGCGTCCATCCTGTATTCGTGTCCGCTCTATTTCTTAGCAACCACAGACTGGAATTCAATGAAATTTTAAGGGAAACTTCACTATCCAAAATGACATGCGCATATTGTCGGACTGATTCGGTTCATTGATGTTTTACATACCTATGGCACTTTGCTTACTGTATCATATAAAGAGCTTCATTCGTGTTCGCTATTTCTCAGCAACCACCGACTGGAATTCAATGAAACTTAATGGAAAGCTTCACTGCCAAAAGGATATGCGCATTCTATCGGCATATTACGGTTCGATGTTTTTTTCCACATATTTATGGCAAATGCGACTTCTCTTTCAATCTTTAAAGTACATACATATACATAGTCCTTGTACGCTTTTGCATGTTTATATAGTGCTTACACTCATAATGCTGTAGTGATGTGTTGTTAAATTGTTAGCGGTGCCCTTGAATCATTATCAGGGACATTTCTACTTCTATCAGGTTCAAACTCCGGGGAGCATTAATCGGTTCTACCGTTGTCTTATTTCTGGTGATATTTTACTAATGTTATCTAATGGCCCAAAATTATCATCCAGTTTGGTTTGCAAAAACAACAAAACAACAGCAAAGAAGCTTTCTGGAATAAAATTACATCGCAAAGTAAGTTTTGTCATCCTATTTTACATTAGGAATTCATTCCTGTAATCGATTAAGGCAGTTTGTCTTTTATGGTCCGATTTGATGGATAAACCAATGTCATTATTTCAATTATTGATCAGTGAAGGCCATGTTGGACAGAACATTCGTAATAAGATCATATTTCGACAATTACATATTGCAACTATGCAATGAGTTATTTAATATGTTTGCTAGACGCATAACAATAGGATCATTATTATCGTGCAATGGCCAAAAGCATGCAGATTCCATACGAAGAGAAAGAAAATTCAATATCCAAGAGTATTAGCGGACAAAAACTTCGGGACAGCTCGCGGTAGTCTTGACAACAAGATGTTTTATCGCTTTGTGGCATTCATAATATGTCAGGTTTACGACATACAATCACAAATTATTGTAACCAAAACATATCTAAAGCATTATCGGTGAATAGAGCCATGGATTTCAGAGATTTGTGGCATAAATTTATGACAATAGCGCTTGATTTGTATTGATTTTATCTCATTGTCAAACATTTTGCAAATGTACGGTATCATAAATCCTTTAAATGTAAGACATTTATCTAATTTAGCAGAATTGTTTTGTATGGATCATTTTCATAAATTGTTCTTTAATGAAGTCAAGGGATATAGAACAAGCAGGTGAATGTCGTGTGTTGATGATGTTTATTAAGCGTATAAGCGTCCTGCAGAAAGTTTACATCGGTGTTAGCGTAAATATACACAGTACATTTAAAAACGCACACAACAGATCTTCTCGCGATTGTTTTTGACTATTTTAAGGTTACTAGAGATGAACTGCATACTGTATTATTTCATGTTTATGAAACATATATGATATATGTCATTACAAATATTTGGTATTTTCATATAAAAATGCTTCAAAATGCAATACAGCCGCGGCCGTGGTCCAGTAGTTAGTGCGCTGGACTTGTAACCCGGCGATCCGGGTTCGATTCCCGGTCGCGGCAGGTTATACCCTTCCATGAAAATTTGACAAAAATGTCGATTTTCCTCCTCATGTGGAGAAGTTGCCGGCTCCTTGTGGAAGGGTAAGTTAGTACTGGTTAGATTTCAGTCCAGGAAAAACTGGTTAGGTGAACCGGCCGCCGTATATAACTGAAATATTGTTGAGAAACGGCGTTAAACCCGATGAAACAAACCGTGAATCAAAATGCAATACAATGACGCTTCAGAAACACTTCGCACGTCTAAGACTGTGCATTTTAAATGTACTGAGTATACATTACAAAGATATTTCACGTGTTTATTATCAAATATATAAAACATTGAACACTTTCTCACACTGGTATTGTATGTTCAAATGTTTTTGTATTTCGAAATATATTAAAACGGCGTACAAATCTCGATATGTCAAACATTCATTTGTGACATCGCAGTTGATTCAGATGAGAAGTTTTATTACAACTTGTTATCTAAGATATGCATTACAAACAGCCTTGAAGCAAAATGTCCAATTAACTTTAGCGATGCATGATTAAATAAACGTCAAAGCCGGTAACCAGATGTTTGTAAAATGAACATTTCACACTAATGAAAATCAAAAAAACGCACAAGTCAGCTTGTCTCAGGACTAACTTTTTTGTGAGCTTTAAACAAAGTGATAATATCGCGTTTCACTTCAAGAGCTGTGATTGACATTTTATCTATATTCAAACACTGGATTACTTACTGCGTGCAGTTTTATTCAAACCTTCAACATTCAATATTACTTATATCAGGTATGTACTTTTTCAGCTAATTTTAAAAAAGTGCTTTAATTTTCTACGTATCGTCATGCGCTCTGGGGCCTTATTCACAAACATTTTAAGACTGAAACTCAGACTTAGACTTTAAATTTGCGAAGGTCTAATTAACCAGCGTTTCATTTTTATTATTTCTAAGCGGATGAAAATTTGTCTAAATTATCGTTGTTATACACTCTACAGTTTTGCGAAGTTTTATTAAAATCTACACTGCACTAACAACATAGGAGCAAAAAGAATATTTAATATTTTTAAGTCTAAGTCTGAGTTTCAGTCTTTCAATGTTTGTGAATAAGACTCAAAGTGTCACGTTACATCATTTACTTAGCTCTCTGTATGCCAAAGTGCCATAGTACGACTATGTGCGTAGCGGTGTCGATGTTAGCTCATTGCAACGCGAAGTCATGAACTACTTCCGCACTAAAATAGTTCTGCAAAGATTTTGCAAAGAGTAATAGTTTGAAACTTTATTTTGATTTACGCTTGGTAAATCTGCAGATTCCTGCATCACGAGCATTCATGTGTCCTTTTAAAATGAACACCTGTAAACTCATTGCTTGAAACCGGGTGTTTATCAGGATATAATCTACCGTTGTAATCCGATAAACCACTGCATAGTAAGATAAATAGAGGGGATATTTGTATGTTCCAGCGTAAGGTCGAAAGTTATTTCACTGTGAGAGGAGCATACACAATATTTTCACGAGTGGCGTTGACACGAGTGAAACGGTATTTCAGATGCTCTGAAGGAAATGAAATATTGTATTCTATTATTTCTCATGTTAGAATACAGTCATTCTACATCATGTATACATCCGCCAATATTGACAATATGTAATTAAGGTTCAGTGGTAAATGGTGAGACGAATAAAGTAACAGTAACATGTCTCGAATTTACACTGAATCGTTGTGTAAAACAGAAAGATGATTGATATAGAAACATGTTATGATATGTTGCACCAGCCAGAACATTGATGTGTAATATTGTACTATATAGCTATACATGGTATAAACATTCATACATGTTGATCAGCTTTTGCGTGCAGTACAACCTCAATTAACGACCACCTTAATAATAAGACCACTTCCAAATTAAGAACACAAAAGTCCATTTTTACTGTCCTGCTCTTTTTTCGACCTCAATATTAAGACCATCTCAATAAGAAGACTACTTTTCAAGGGTACCAAGAGTGGTCTTATTATTGAGGTTCTACTGTACTACAACTCAAAGCTCGTTTCGTTTTATGCGAGTCTGATCGCATTTAAATTGATATCTGTCCTCGCTGTTGAATAATTTGTTGCAGTATTTAATTGGATTCCAGTCTTGTCAAGATTAGTTCGCACTGCATAATAATGTTAAATGTTCCTGCAATATCTCTGTCAACATTTTACGATGTGTGACTCGTGTATTATAAAACGTACTTTATGCTGATTGTTTCCTGTTAGAAAAGTGCACGATGTTTGCAGGCCATTGTAGGAATAACCGGTTGCCGTTCCTAAGCATTCAAAGAATATGAGCGCAGTACGATTTCCAACCTCTTCTTTAATTAAATGACGTCATTTCAAGATAACGCAACATGCGATGTCACTTTTTGCAAGCAGGAAACAATATTTACTCACTTCGTTTTCATATTGCCATATGGGGCAAATATTGCTTACTGTCAGTACATGGTGACGTCACATGTTTTTATACGTATAAGTGTCGGGTAAATTAGATTGAACTCGTCTGACATGTTTTGTTTATCACCATTTCTATACAGTTATAAGATATTTAAAGGTATCAGTGATTCAGGATATAATGTGTTACAGTATAATGCTTTTTTACAAGTGAAATGTCTGACTAACAGTCATCCGCGTTTGATGGTTTAAACAAGAAATATCTTTTAAAAAAATGGTCGGCGCAATTTGAAGGTTAAGATTTGTTGAGACCTTTATCGAAAGATTGACCAGTCCACGTTAAGGTTACAACCGCTGTACGTTTGAAAAGAAATTGCATTGATGGTTAACGTAAGATTTGATTGGTGTACACAACACTGATACACACTTATGCAAATAACAAAACCAATTTAGTAAGGATGTTTTGTTTTTGTTGAGAAATACAGGTTTGACGTCAAATGTTTGGACGATTATCTGAATACCAGCGTGTGTTTCCATTCTTAAAGTGTGCCTGCAATACTGTAGGCGCTGCTTACACTACAGCTAGCGATGCTTTGCTTTGCGTGGGGATGAAAATGAAGCGTTTTTGGTGGCGATGCATTACTTCGTAGAGCTTAGTTAGGCTGTAGTCACACAACAACGAACACTTAACGATTTTTTCGCAAACCCATCGCGCGCTGTAGTGTGACCATATCCGTACATTTGTATTTCGTTATCCCAGTATAAATAATATTTATACGTTTTTGCACATAAGCATGCAAAAACGAATGTGATCTCGATTTGTCATTCCCGATGTTTCGACATAAAAGTGTGTGTGGTAGTGCGTGTAAAATAACACCTTTGATGTGTATTTCATGAACACCCACTTCGGTTTTACTATACACCACGTTATCTGGTTGACATCCTTACTTTCTTTGCGCAAGTGATCAAAACCATCTACCATAAGTCACACTGCTTGAAGTCATAGTTCAGATATTTTGCAGTTTTCTGGTTTTAAGCATGTTCATCAGCGTTGATAGAGTTACTTGCTAATTTAAGACAATAAACATGATTTCGATTTTGATAAAGTGAAGCATCCTCATTAGAATTGATAAGCGTCTATATGAATGATCGCAATCGTCACAGAAGTAAAACCTTTAAAAAACAACCTAGTACATAAGTATATGTGAAAGCATTTCAGCAATTCTGTAACTGGAATCTGCCTCACGTAAGTTAGATTAAAATCTTATCATGCCATTGTCTTTTGAGGAGTTGGTTTTCCTCGTCTTTCTTATAATGTCATGACGATATCGCAGGTAACTAGACATTCACAAATAATGCCAGTTATATAAAGGTATGAAAAGTAAAAGCGCTAGTACATAGCTACTAATCGTTTGCGTAATATGCCCCGGGGATACTAATATTAACTACGGAGAGGTAAAAATATCAACTAAGAATTTTTTTTTCTTATATCTAATTCATTATACGACCAGTTGTCACCAAACTTTGAAAACATGTTGTTAAATTCAGACATAAGCTTTCCATTGAAATACATTGTATACACTGCTAAATTGAAATTTCTGAACATAAGATTCAGTGATGTATTGACGAGTTACTCGTTCAAAGTCAGTTATTTAGCAGTTGTATATAAGATGTCAGTTATTTTTATTGTATGCGTTGAGCGCATTCTGCTTAGCACTTGGCTTGGTCGGCGGTTATTTCCCCATATCCCTTCTTCCCTCCTAGATAAGAAGGGGTAGCCGTTGACCTTGTCAGGGGTTTTGTGGAGTCGTCTTCACGCATTTAATTTCGTTTGTCTCTTATTAGAGACGAACTAACTGTATGATGCGTGTATGTGGTCGCACGGTCATGTTACGCTCCTTGTCTGTCTCCTTAAGTAGCATTAATGAAATAAGTTTTCTAAATTATTAAATTATTTTAATTCATTTAATATTTCCTAAAATTCACCACATTGGTTCTACAAATAGATTCTTAACCACGATCTATATTTTTTTTTTTTAAACTTTCGATAGGATCGTGAAATTCTAATTTTAGTTCGCTGCGTTTGCTATTAAGTAACTGTTCTAAACAATATGAAACCAGACAGGGAGCATATCATTATGTGCATTTAATTTAGTATCATATATCAGAATAAAAAAATAATAAAAAAAGTTATTTTCCAACAGTAATTTTAAATTTTAATAAAAGTCGTAATGTTGAATTACCTCCCTTTAATATATGCAAATTTTAAAACCTGTTTAAATTAATTTAGGAAATTTATATATCAAATACAAGCAAGGGTGGAGGAGGTGAATGTTACACGTACACAAATATTTTAAAAGGAAATGTTTGATTGTTTAATTTTGTATACGGAAACGCACGAAGACTAACCCGAACATTGTCGGAATTGGCCGAATGCGATATCTACGAATTGATCATCAACCAAAGAATGTTTAGAATCAAAGTACTGTGAGTATGGTTTGGTATATGCCGTGTCGACATTGCAGAATCACATTGCTAAAGAGTACAATTTTGAATGGTTGTTTGATAGTTAAGGCGATAAAGGGGACCAATGTATAATACATATCTCCATGTCTTTTTTTAAATATATATCAATATTAAAAAATATGATCAACCAAAAATTCAACCATCCTTTACAAGTTATCCAGTACATTTTAGTTTCACTTTCTACAAAATCTACTTATCTTTTTACATAACTTTTTATAAACTGGCAATAGAACATTTCCAGACATGGTTTGATTCAGTCAGACAAAAGGAATGAACAAAAAAGAACTTTGATATTGTATTTCTAATAATACATGGTTTTGAATAAATAGCCAAGTTCAATCCGACGTACATAAGAAGATACATCGGGACCAGCAGGTATTTGATACCGAGTATTCGGATAGAAGGTTGTCAAATAAACGAGGTCCGACTGTCTATTTCATCTATCATTTCATACATGATACTAATTTATATCATCCTTCATATTTCATTTTCTATGCCCAGAGCATCATAAGTGTTGTTTTTAGCAAACGTGTACTAACTTAAATTGCCGCGTTTAAAGTGTTCACTTATCATCATTGTATATTACGTAGAGCCATAGAACCGTAGAAAGTCCCTGTAACAACTCGAAAGTCATTAGTGGCATTAGAGTCGTACTAAATCTATATATAGAATGGTATTGACTTCAATCAAGGCAGTCAACACAGATTGACTATTGTACATATTCTGCATTGCGAATTAATCGCAAAAATGAATTTAAAATTTGTCTCATTCCATAATTTAAAAAAAACATAATATCGTGTCATGTGCTGATTCCTGGCTTGATTTACGACCTTATTTAATAACGTGGGTTTTTTGGTCGTCTTTGTAGGTTTGCGACGTGAAGAAAAACGACCAGTTCGTATATTCACTCTGTTTTAACTCTTTTAAGTTCGTATATTGTTTAAAAAGTTTGACAGTGATGTGCTTTTTCTAAATATCATTAATAAATAGGCTTTGCTCGTCGACAAGTAAAGATTCCTAATTCCGATTTGATATTTTAATGTATAACATCATTACATGCAGGTGCAGGATATCACTTCTATCTGCCGTATATTTAAGGAACATGCACATGTTTTGTCTAATTAGCCTCAGTAGAGTAGATTAAAAATGGATATAGGTGTGGTAGGTTGTATGACATTACTGATCTATAATTAAGGGAATGCATCAAAAGGAATACATTTTTGTAAGTATGATCATATTATGATGTCTGATGAGTCTGTCATAGTCATGTCAGGCAGTGATGTAGTACTTAACGCGCACGATACCCAGTCAAGATTCATATAATGGTTTGAAAAACCAAATAAATGTTGAAAAAAACTATCCGGTGATACAAGCAACGTTCGCGAAATGAATGCTGAAATATAATAACGATTTAATGCAACTTTACAATGCTTGCAACATTTTAACTACAGCAGAACCTCACCTAAAGACAACCTTAAAATTAAGACCAAAATGTTCAAGTACATTTTCACTATTTTGATCTTTATTCAACCTCAATATTAAGACCACCTCAATAAGAGTACCAAATGTGGTCCTATTATTGAGGTTTTACGGTAGCTCTACATGAAGTACATATAAAACATAATAAGTTACGCTTAAATGTTGTACGCTGGCTATTCTCACAGCACATGTACGTATATTAGTTCGCATGTCAACATAACACAGTCACATTACAGAAAATCGCATACTAATTTAAATCTTAATCACGAAAGCATTTAGTTGGCATCCTTTAGTTTTCTGACATCCTTTTCAATCAATGTTGTTAGTATACATTAGACGTTGAGCCCCAGTAATTTTACTGACAGTTTCAAAGCTGTGGGCTATTTTATACCATTTACGGTATCGTTTTTCTGTCGTGTAGTCCTGTGTAGTTCAATTTTCACATTTTTTAGTTCGTCGATGATGCTGTGTACTTTGAAGTTCTTGTCCTTATCATGTCGGTACTGTCTGCTGTCTGCTTCCTTCCTGTTAGGTCGGGTCCCTGTGGTGTGTGCCTCATCCCTTGTCTATATGTATATGTCTTGGGCAATTCTGATTTGTGAATATGGCTATCCTTGCTGGACAATTTTCACTATAATTGAATCGTAGATTGATTTTCTTTCTTACTCTTGTACCACGTAAATTCAATAGCTATCTTATTCTAGTATCTGCATATAGTTTAGGTAGTGTAATGAATAACAGTGTTGCTAGAATCTAGAGGCCAGACACTTCAGAAAATATTTGAAACATCTAGAATCGACTCCCATCAACATCCGTATCTTTATCAACGACTTCATTCATACACGTTTCCGATTCAATCTTATCTTGCAGATTTTGATCCATTGTCTCAGGTAGAAACAGCATAACAATCATACTTATCATGGCTAGACCTCCACAAACGAAAAATAAACTCCCTGGTGCAAATGAATTCTGAAGTGAATCGATACATTTTTGTTAAAGACGAGGTAAAGAAATAATATTCAAGTACACTAGCTCATCGTAGCTGCGCTTTACTTAACGTTCAGCAAACCATTTGTTTAATTGATTTACTTAAGTATAGTATGTGAAATCATGCGAGACCATATCATTCGATTTTTATCCATACACAGAGAGAAATCAGACCTGCGTTCAGTAAAGGTGTTTGCGGCTAATGTTTCGTAACGTTTGCAATTGGGTTCCCCGTCGGCAGTGAATGTGATATAGTGGGTCAGGGATACAAAATAAAACAGTTTCATAACATCTTACCAGATAGACGAGTTGAGGACCAATCACAGCGCTGGTTTTCCCAACTACATTTAGAAATCCGTAACTAATATTCCTGAACAGATAAAACAAATATAAACATTAAACAAGAAATGGGCAATGCCCACAAACCAGGTTTTAAACTTAATTATTTGTAACCAAGGCTCTATTTGTATAATGAATACATGATGATCATCAATGCTGCAAAGGTGCCAGAGGTGATACATGCATACAAACACTCACACTTTGATGTCAATACACCCACGAATAGCGAAGATATTAAGTGGAAACTGATTTTTAAATTTTAAGTGACCTTGACCTTGGACGGAACGAACCCAAAAGCAATCCCAAGCGAGATCTTCACATGTTCTTACTATACACCAAGTTTGATGTCAATATGACCAACAAATCTAAAGTTATTAGCCAGAGAGCAAATTGCAATTTTTAGTAAAAGTGACCATGACCTTTGACAAAACGATTCTAAAAGCAATCCCAAGCGAGCTCTCCACATGTTCTTACTATACACCAAGTTTGATGTCAATATGACCAACAAATCTAAAGTTATTCGCCGGAAACCAAATTGCTACTTTAAGTAACGGTGACCTTGACCTTTGACGGAACGAGTCCAAAAGCAACCCCAGCAAGCTCTCCAAATTTTCTTACTATACACCAAGTTTGATGTCAATATGATCAACAAAACAAAAGTTATTGGCCTGAAACCAAATTTCTATTTTTAGTAATAATGATCTTGACCTTTAATGGACCGAACCCAAAAGTAATCCCAAGCGAGCTCTCCACATGTTCTTACTGTACACCAAGTTTGATGGCAATATGTTCAACGAAACTCAAGTTATTCGCCGGAAACCAAACTGCTATCTTAAGTAATGGTGACCTTGACCTTCGTCAGAACGGGTCCAAAATCAATCCCAAGCAAGCTCTACACATGTTCTTACTGTACACCAAGTTTGATGTCAATAGGATTAACGAAACTCAAGTTATTCGCCGGAAACCAAATTGCTAGTTTTAGTAACGGTGACCTTGACCTTTGTCGGACCGAACCCAAAAGTAATCCCAAGCGAGCTCTCCACATGTTCTTACTATACACCAAGTTTGATGTCAGTATGATCAATGTAACTCAAGTTATTCGCCGGAAACCAAATTTCTATTTTTAGTAACGGTGACCTTGACCTTTGTCGGACAGAAACCAAAAGCAATCCCAAGCGAGCTCTCCACATGTTCTTACTATACACCAAGTTTGATGTCAATATGATCAATGTAACTCAAGTTATTGGCCGGAAACCAAATTTCTATTTTTAGTAACGGTGACCTTGACCTTTGTCTGACCGAACCCAAAAGCAATCCCAAGCGAGCTTTCCATATGTTCTTACTGTACACCAAGTTTGATGTCAATATGATCAATGTAACTCAAGTAATTCGCCGGAAACCAAATTTCTATTTTTAGTAACGGTGACCTTGACCTTTGTCTGACAGAACCCAAAAGCAATCCCAAGCGAGCTTTCCATATGTTCTTACTGTACACCAAGTTTGATGTCAATATGATCAATGTAACTCAAGTTATTCGCCGGAAACCAAATTTCTATTTTTAGTAACGGTGACCTTGACCTTTGTCTGACCGAACCCAAAAGCAATCCCAAGCGAGCTTTCCATATGTTCTTACTGTACACCAAGTTTGGTTACAATATGATCAACAGAACTCAAGTTATTCGCCGGAAACCATCCAGTTTGACGCCCGCCCGCCCGCCCAACGACATACACCATTCTAATAACCTGGTTTTTTTCAAAAACCTGGTTAATAAAGGCCTTAAAACAAGTTTCTACCAGCGGACTTTTTTAAGACATTTAAGAACGTTCAATATAACTTTAAAAGCAATAATCATTACAAACAGGACACACCTCTTTTGAAAGGCATACTTTACTTCACGGAATCTTACCTTACTACTGTTGGGTATATTTCAATAGTCATCGTCTGTAGTGAACCCCAAGCAGTCGCGACCCCGGCGTTGGCTACGAATGTGCAGACGTTAGTTACGACATCTTTGTGAGTGACGTCTGAAAGAAATGTATCAAAGACTCGCTAGAATCACTAGAGGCGCAATATAGCCCGATGCTGAAATTTGAGTAAGCACAACGTTCATGCCGTGGTCTGATGAGACCTACATATGGTTCCGTGCCCGTAGGACTTGAAGAACCGCTCGGGCATATGGCCCGTGTGAGGTCCGTACGTCCTAGCTTCATATCACCGAGGCATTAGGAATCCCATTCACAGAGCTCACTGACCGCCGTATATAATTGAAAAACTGTTGAGAAACGGCGTAAAACCCGAAAGGAACAAACAAACATAATTTTACTTGTTGTTTGTACAATCCCAGCGGAGAGACCAGCTAGCGCAATAACACAGAGGCTTAGTATCGTAGCTGCACGCCGCCCAAACCTACAAAGCAAAATTGATGAAAATATGTCGTCCCTTTCATGAAAAACAAAATGTTTGACAAGGTATGTACTGTGTTTGGCTTATGTATGAAAATATCATAACTTAATATTTCAGATTACTTTATTTAGCACGGATAAAAGCGCTATCGCAATTTTTAAGAAACGTGAATTAGCGTTCTATGTTGGCTTACGTGTAAACTGACGAACCGCACATGAATGATTTGATACTGCACCGAATTCAACAAATTGTTACTAACATTTGATGGTAGGAATACATAGTTAACTTATGGCTTGAAAATGCATTAAGGGGTCTGTAAATTTGTTTAACACAATTTCAGGTTTGCAAGTCCGTAATTTATACATAACTTAACGTAACGTAACATAACGTTTATTGGCATAAATCATGTCCATTAATATAGCCAAACAAACAAATAAACAAATGTACATAAGTGGTGTTTCGAGAAAAAGATTGCACAATTGGTAATAAGTAATGACAGTATGTTTTAGCATCTTCATAATTCTAATTTATTTATTTAAAAGTGAAAAATAAAGAATGTGCTACATTATTTAATAATTTGATTGATTTTGAGGAAATAAGAAATTAAAGTTTTTGGATAGTTGGCCAATTACGAAAATATGGTTGGAAATTGTTTAATCTTAACTGTCTATATTTAGGACATACTAATAAAAAATGGTACTGCTTTTCTATAATGTCCGTATAACATTATGGGCAGATACGATGTTGCCTTTCTAAATTGTTATGTCTACCAGTTTCTTTTGTAAGGTAATTTGAGTATAATCGAAAACAAATTTTTGATAGAACAATTTAATATTTCTGATCAATATTAATGTGAATATATTTTTCCATAACACAACCATATTTAAATAAACAATATTCTGATATAATCTGCTCCTGTTATTCATATTAGCATATCACGTTTGTATACAAATATATCCAATATTCTTTGTTTAAGAGCCGTATAGTTCATAACCTTTTGACTTTGGGATACGTTTCCTAGATCGTATACATCTAATAAAAATGTTATATGATAAGCCCAATTTAACCTACTTTATGATAATCCATTATTTGCATCTTCTGACAATTTAAAAATGTTTATGATCAAAGGATTCTTTATTACAGTGCATTAAGCCAATGTTTAACCATTATGATTTGTCTCGCAGTTTTCATAGGTTAACGCCCTAGATCTCGGTAAAGCCCGTCCAAATTTGTAACTTTTAAAACTTTTCTTAAAAACTTACAATAGATTTGTTATACGAGTTAAGCATCCTGATAACCCCTAATGGATGCATTGTTGAGCAATTCGTAAATGCGTTCTATACCAAGAACCATTTTTAAATATATGGGTATCGAGATATTTAAAGGAAGTGACAACTTCTATGCGTGTATTGTTTAATGCTATATTACACTGCGTACCTCGCACGCATTCGAATACCATCGCTTTGTTTTATTTACGTTTATTGTAAGCCCTCATGTACGACAATATGGTTCTAGATCATTGACCTTTAATTGTACGGTTTCGGGTGAAAGCGCAAAGAAATACTACGCCTATTTTACGTTAAACTTAAACAAATAATATCCGTTTATGAAAAATACCATTACCTATTTTGCAACCAGATTGCAATTGCTTTCGATGGAATGCCTGCTACGCTGAACAATACTAAGTTAAGATATATATTTCCTGAAAGTGTCTGCAGTCCAAACGAGATTCCATAAGAAACAATATCGAGCGAAGCCCTGAAATGGTATTACAACATCACGATAATAACTTATCTGAGGTAGCATTACAATAAAAGCGACGTAGTTATTTTAGTGGTTAAAGTTAAGGTTAAACTGTTCGGCGAGTCGCTTATGTTTAGTTGGTTGCTATTGAATTTCAAAGTTCATTCCGTAACCTCTTTCCATGATACACACTACATATACTATTCTACTCGTCATGGAATGAAGAAGTTCAACAGGAAATACACCGTACAAAGTAAACAGCCATCACAAAGGCACAAGTGTACATGTAACTACATTCATATATAAATAGTTACTAAATTCAAAGGGACAATACCATAAATATAGGTGTATATAGGAGAACCACCTTGGTATACATTGTAAACCTTAAATATATTCGAAACATAGCTGTTACCTTCCACCTTTGAGCTATGACTCTGACTTGATGATATATCTACGTCTTACGTCTCAAGCACTTTAACCCGGAGCGATTTAAAACTTTCGAGCGCAATATGTACGACAAATTTACTTTCGTATTTAAATGGATTTGCTTTTGTTCTCATTTAAATTAATTTAGATACCTCACAAAAATCACTGCTGTAACGCATCCAGTGAGCTAATTCAACTTACCAAAGAATCATCAGCAAAAACGTCATTTTCAACAAAAATCTGGTCTTGAAGAGATGAATAAATGTGTAGTTATTGCCATCACTAAGATTGCGCATCAACAAAACCTTTTGAGCAATTTTCTGATAACCATTCACCTGGTTGAATCTAACAACTGTTTCTATAATATCAACCGCCTCATTTGGATTATTATGGATGATGTACCAGCGAAAACTTTCAGGCAAGACGCTGCAATTCAAAAACAATTATAGATAAATCATGCTGATATTATACTTCATTTTTAGCTTTTCAACTCATTCTATATACCTTTCAATATGAGCTTCCCTGGCCTAGTTAACTAGCGACGACACAGATATTGCTGCTCATAATTAAAATACTATCCAACAAAGCCCATACTGAAGGCTAAGATGGAATTTACAGATATATTGCATAAATTCAATTCGAACATCAAGGTCGTATCTGAAAAAGTCTTGATTTGTTATTCTGAATGCATTAACACTTTTAATATGACGATCATCATATCAGATTCGCTTATATTACGGCATGTACTGTCATTTACCATTGCATTCTCTAATAAATTAGTATTTATTCCTATTTTACACGAGAAATTTGAGCAACTATTTTATCCTACAATCCCTTGATAAGTCTGGATTGCTTTTCACTCCATTTGTTTTGTTATCAGTATCATGCGTCTAATTATGGCAGTAGTGCTTAAGCGAGTAATAGACATTGAATCGTTGTTATTACAAAAGTACATAAGAAATTAATACAAACAAATAAGCATCGTTTGGTTACAATTGCAAATACAGTAAAGCCTGACCTGAAAAGAACTTCAATAATAAGACCACCTCCAGTCCATTTACAATGTAATGCTTTTTGTTTAATATTACGACCATCTCAAGATGGTCTTATTATTGAAGTTTAACTGTATTTTCAACTTACAACCATGCAAGGAACGCAGGCAGGACCATTAAAGCTGTCATAAGTTGTAGATATCTCCAGTCATGTACCAACCATGCAAACAAGGCAAACAGGCTGGACTGTAGAGGCCATGAGGGGAATCCAATCATCAACACCCGCCATCGAGAGAGCGAATACTCTGACAATATGGTGAATTGCACAGTTAAGAAGAAACCACATCCGACACCAGTGAAAAAGAATGCAACGGCCAGCATTTGCCACATTGTTGAAAAATATGCCACCAAATGAAACACATGCAGAAACAATAGTGAGGCGAAGAAGGTGCGTTTCCGGCCAAACAAGTCGGCCAGCTGACCTGCGATCAAATTCCCGATACATATTCCGGCGATGTGGATCGAATTTATAGTATTTGGAATGAAATCGTATACACAAATAAGCTTGAACTGGAATAAAATGAAATCAGATATTTAAGTAGGCCTATTTTGCCATTTTAAATAATTATTATTATGTTCTTTTAGTATTGCGGCCCACTGAGGGTCTTAAACTCGTACATGAACACATTCTAGTTATAAACAGGGTTATGGTTAATTCCCATTTTTCTTCATAAGTTAAATTTTATTATGCAACACATTCTATGTCACATAGTTTTATTGTACAGAAGTGTAGGAAATATTGTGATTGTTACCAACATTTTTTAATGGTACTGGATTGCACTCACAATTATATATCCTTACATTTTTATTTTAAATAACACTTATTTTAAATTATTCAATAGTATAATTTTGTTTACAGTCGGACCTCGTTTATTCGACAACCTTCTACTGGAATACTTGGTATCATCCGAAACGAATATCAGGTCCCGATTTAATGTTAGGCACTTGAAATTGAAATCGGCTAATCGAAACCACGTATTTTTCTAAATAGAATTTCGGACCCGATGAGTTCGAATGAACGAAGTCCGACTGTATTTTATTTATTAGTCATTACCAAACATGTATTACCTCACCAACATATGTGTTAAATTCGGGATCAGGGCTGCAATCTGTGTCGTTTTCAATATGACAGATATATTTCTCCTCCTCGCATAATCCGTTGCCTTCATAGCAAGTAATGTTATTATCTTGAAGGCTATCACTAGCACAGTACCATTTTGGTGTTGCAGAAAATATGACAAGGTTATAAGAACTGAAGCAGACGATAGTTTTGATAAGATGGACGACAACTGACATTCTGATTTGGTACCTTCCACACCCTCCCGCCTCTTTGAGAATATCTTCAGGATGAATATCAGTGTTATCTTGTAAATGGGTAACTCCATTCTGCTTCTCATGAACGGCTTTTACATCACCTTCTGTAATCTTCGTAACTATTTGGTTACAGAAAATATTCAATACAGTACCGTTTTGTAAATACAGTAAAACCTCAGTAATAAGACCACCCTTGGGACCCTTGAAAACGGGTCTTAATATTGAGGATGAATAAAGAGTAAAACAATAAAAATGTATTTGAAAATTGTGTTCTTAATATTGAGGTGGTCTTATTATTTAGGTGTACTTATTATCGAGGTGATCTTAATATTGAGGTGGTATTTAAGTGAGGTTTTACTGTATATGTGAAGAATGGGCTAAACTGAAAACGAGAACACATTTATTACTCAGTGTCAATTCCGGTCTGAAAATTTACTCGTATAAGTTTCTTCTGTTCCAAGTATTTTAGGCTGGAATTGATTTTAGGGACACATAGCTTATTCTGTCGCCATCGTTTAATCGTTAGGCATTTGTGGCAGTTCTTAAGGGCGATGACTTCCAATATTGAACCAAATTGGCTTCTTCATCTTACTTCGCTGAGATAAATATAGTGATTTACACTGTATGGCATTTTTTACTGATCTAAGTACGGTAAATAAAGCAGGTGTAGTTCTGTTGGATATATATTATATATCATGGTTGGGAAAAACTCATTATCAATATTTAAAATATCGTCTAAATAACGGGAGGTATTATTGAAGCTTCAATTACATCCATCTGATTTTCTTTGGATAAGGATAACATAAAGTATCTTTCATAACATAATAAGAATAAGTCGGCTATAAGTGGAGTACAGTTAGTTCCCATAGGAATACCAACTTTCTGTTGGTACATTGAGTTATCAAATTGAATAAAGATATTATTCAGTAAAATATTAAGAGTTTCACAGACATCCTCACATGTCCAGATGGTAAAGTTTCGTAATTATTAGAAGTAAAAAAGCCCTTTCATCATTGCAGGCCAAATATACATGTTGATTGCTACCAAATGTTTTTTTCAATTAAATGTGTAAGTTTGGTTTTAATTAAATCATGACATAGTGAAGTATAAAGAGTGGAGAAATCATAGGTAGAGATACGTGTTGCTCTAAAATGCAAAGATTGAAATTTATTCAAAACTTCCGTAGAATTTTTTATGCCCCAGTAAAGGTTTATACTGGAATTTTCAAAGGTTTTATTGCAATATTTAACAACTTCAGCTTTATAGCTGTTATACAACCAGTGAGAAGTTTCGAAATGTGTGTAGTTGTAGTGAAGCTCGCATTAGCAATAAATCTAGGTTTATATGGTATTTTGTGTAGTTTAGGTAACCAATACATAGTTGGTAACTTATTACATTTGTATGCGACTTCTACATTAAATTTAGACAATTCTGAGCTGTGTCTGTCAATTATATCATCTGCAGACGATGTAATAGGACTGTAAGCTGCAGTACAGTTAAGTTCATTATTTAGGACTTCCGTATAATAAAACCGTCATACAATGATTGTGTTGTTAGAAGCTTTATCAGCTGGCACAAGTAAAAATTTGTTGTATAATTCTTGAATTTTGTTTTTGAAAATACGGAAGGACACTTTCGGATCTTTAGGTAGGAGATTTGGATTAGATTGATAAAACTTAATTCTTTGATCCATGATTTTTATAATTTCATTCTTCCAGGACGTAAGGGCATTGACATCTGCATGTTCCCTTTTACACCATTTATTTGCATAATTGTTAAGAGAGTCAATAATGCGTTCTTTACATTTATAAAAATCTATCTTGTTAGGGTACCTATATTTGGGGCCCTTAGAAATTAAATTCCTAACCCTTTTATCAGATATTATTTTAAGGTTGCCTGTGATTATTTTATTTTTTTATATTTCTTTATTCATTTAAGTTTATACAGTGCACATACAATAATGTTGAAAATAACAGATTAATACACAATAAGTAAAGTAGTGTAACATTGATATTAATGACATTAAATAATTGATAACAATAGTATCCGTATGTGTAGTGTTCTAAACTTAAATGGGTGTTTTGTATATAATTATAAAAAAAGAGTTAAAGGTGAAAAGAAAGAAAAAAAAGTCTGGGTCTTTGTGAGCTAGAATATGAAGATATAAAACCTAAAGCAATCATATGTTATCATGATATTTTCTGTGTCTTGCTTATGCATGTATTACAGTATCCGGTTACGTATAAATTCTTTCCATTTTGTTTCAAATACTTCTAGTTTGTCTTTTTGAGTTGCTATCATTCTTTCAATGCAAATACGTCGAGATATGTAAGGTTTAAAGATTTCAATTTCTGGCACTTTTTTGTTATATTTGCAGTAGCTGATGAAATATTTTGCTAGTATTAGAAGAAAATTTATTATATTTCTTTTTTTGTTGTCATTGTTGTTTTCTAAACCTAGTGATATTATTCTATAGCTAAGTATATGTACTTGAATATTTTTGGTTTTGAGAAAATCTTGTAAATTAAGCCAGAATTGTTGAATTATTTGACATTCCCAAAAAAGATGTTTCTGTGTTTCCGGTAACATTGAACAAAAATCACACAACCTACAGCTTGTAAGTTTACATTTGTACAGATAATCATTATTTGGAATTATTTGCATCAAATATTTATATTGAAATTCTCTTAGTTTGGTATCTATAGTGCAGTTGATTGGAATTGTTAATACGTGTTTCCATGTGATATGTTCCCCAAGGAATTCTGTGTCCCATTTTTCAAGAGGTTTGTTTTTGGTGTTTTTTAATTTGATTTGTCTTTCATATAACAATTTGTTCGTTTTATTCATTTGTTTTACTTGATCTACAAGATATTCCGTCTCAAGAACTAGTGATTATATGTCCTGCGGGTTTATATAGATATTTAGAATTTCAACAGTCTCAAGAATTCCTTCCATATTGGCCAGAATGGTTATCAGATATATTGAGATCAGTAGTAATGTTGTTATAGTTAAATACTGCATTGCGTATAGGTTTATTGTATTTATTAGAAATAATAGGTAGTTCTAAATTTAGTACAAAGGAATTAAATATTTAACAGTGTTATTTCTTAATACGCTTTGTATATGAATAAAATCAATGCCTTTATAGTTGATAAAAGATAGTTTGAAAAAATGTCTCACATGATCTTTTTCATTATCTATATGAGGACGTAAGAAATGACGTGTATAAGATTGAATTAAAGTAGCTGTGTCATAAAGAAAGTGTGATCTAGTAAATATATCATCGGCAACATCATCCATTTTTTTAATGGAGGATACAGGTAGTGAGGCTAATTTGCTTAGCATAGTATGTCTGCCTGAAGTTTTTAGAATATTGTTTAATTCCTGAATAGTCATATCATGTCTTCTTTTTCGTTTAACATTTCCATTAGTCCTAGTGCCATGTGATCTTCTACGGCGTGTTCGTGTTTGTGCCAGTGAAAATATGTCTATATTTAAATTTTGAGAGATATTACCTTGTTCATAAATATTGTCATTCAGGCCCAGAGGATAGGGTGATTGTAACTTGTTAATCCTTGTGACGTACAAATTAGATTCATAACATCCTTTCAGATAAAGATCGATTCAAATATATATAACTGTGGTATACATGTACTCGCCTTTCTACATATCCGTATACAAAAAAAAGTGTTATCACTGGGCGTTTCAAAAATGTCCCGTTTAGTTTAAAACAATAGATTCACAAACAAACTGAACAAAAATAAATTAAATAAAGACAAATGATACCTTTGAGTAGAACCGTTCCGTTCATATTGCTACGAATGTGTTAACAATAATGATAAATCACACAATGAAGAGGCCTGGGAGTTGCTCAGCCGTCGAAACAGTCGTATATAGCGTGTCATACATGGATACATATACATAAAAACACAATATTGACATAATATCAACCAATAATAAAGTTAATACGTCATGAAGAATTTCATATTTTTCCCTATAAATAAAACCTAATCACATAAAATTGATCCGAACAAAATATGATTTATTTGTATTATGGCATAATCGCCTTATCATCATATTCAACAAGGTTTCTTTGATTAAAATCATAGCTGCGATATTAGCTTTTTCCAGCCTTGCTTTCGTTATGTAAAATGTAAACAATCGAGTTTGGAAACCAGTGTATACAAGGGTGTTAATGCACGTCATCAACGAGTGTGTGTGGTGTCCATATGTGCTATCTTTGGAAGAAAACGCATCGATTCGGTGTGTAAAATTGTTTCAGTGTTAACAGATCGATGTGGAAACGATTCGTGGTCCGCCATACCGCATGTATATAGTTTTTCGTAAACGTGTGTATTTTTCAAAGCAGCCTCTCGTCTTTGAAACTATTCGCGCACAATCCACTTCGCGGAGGGAAACCCAAATCCACATCCGAAACATTCATTATTTTCTAGTGTTTTAGTTTGTACCTTTATTTACTATGTATCTCCGTAAATGATTTGTTTCTTTTTTTCCAATTAGTGTTTTCTTTTAAATAATATTTCAGTTTATTTATTTTGCTAGATTTTTGTTAATCATTTGATTACAATTATTTAAGTTTCTGAGAACCAAGTGAGTATAAGGCTACGTGTAAGTGTTTTACTTCAGTATTTATGCTTTGTAGTATGTGCGTAAAAACTGATAGCTTTCAAAGATTAGTTACCGCCCACATAGTCAATTCGTGTGTATGTGTTGGTAATTTAGTAGCATGTATGGGTTATGCATGAGATAAGCAAGCTGTTTAATTGAGTGACCTCCCATTCATTTCCCCGATTTGGTCTGTGACTAGCTTAATATGTTCTTGACTTGTCTTATTACAAATTACCTCCCCCTTATTATCACCTCCTTTGTCTACTCAACTTAATTGTTTTTTTTGTAATCAACAAGACGGTTCCTTATCGCCCAATCTCAATGTGTGTTTGCTCTTGCATTCTCTCTACACCTATGGTTCGTGTGTTGGTGATATCGCGGGACCTATGCGGGGAGGCATTGTCTTGTAAATGTGGGGTTCCCTGTACCGACTTAGTCCTCCCTTACTGGGTGTTTCATATCTGTAGTCTTGTTTTAAAGTTTTTAGACATACAGCAATAACAATATTAAAGTCATCCACAATCTTTTGCGAAGCGATTAAGTTGCATGATGTCAACCCGTAAGATGTAGAATGGGCAATTATTAAACAAGATGAGGATACTTAAAATTATCAAATTGAATTTGTGTCTCTTGGAAGTAACTTTGCCAATGATGATTTAACATAAAACATATTTAAATTATGACAAGCTGCGTAAACGACATAACTGTTGTATTAAACGGACAATCTTTACAAGAGATGGTAGTCATCATGGACGTAAAGGAAGGGTTGCCTATATTATGGATATCATTTAGATGTATCGATGGGTCATTAAATGTACATATGGTATCTGCCTGTATATCTAGTAAAATATTCAACACGAAATCCTTCTCATAGCAATACAAAACTAGATCTTTGACAAGTCGTGCATCGTTTGTACCGATAAGAATGACTTAAAGATATGCGAGGACTTCGCAATACTGCAATACTGCACACTTATCGTTAAAAACGGTGTTTAAGTTCTTTAAAAACTAGACCGAATACCGTTAAGCACTTACTTTATTAAAGCTTTGTCACTATACCACCAAATGTGTTTATTAAACGCGATAAGGCAATATGCTACATACGTATCTGATCCATCTAAACGTAACATATTTGAATGGGCTTCTTCCAACGTTGTTGCTACATTGGCTAAACACTTTTTATAGATACAATTTTAATGTAAAACCGATTTTAAACCAATATTTTTTATCATGTTACGCACGGACAAAAATCCATTTTTGTTATTTAAAGCTATTACATTATTATTTTATTTTTAGCAAATCTAGAGGAATACACGAATGAGGCATATTTATTGATGTTTTAAGTTATATATTTTCATTTTTGTTTTGTTAAGATTAAGAATGAACACAAAAATAGTATATCATTACTTAAAACATTGTAAAAAGTAGGTAGTGGTTCACAAACTGGAATTTGGAAAGAAACACACGGTTAGATTAGTTAAGTATATTATTGGTACTTTCTATAGAGTACTGGCAACTTTGTTTAGAAATAATTCCGATTATTCAGAGCCTAACGTTTAGCGGCCTTTGGTGTTTTACAAAAGACATTCAACATATCTTGAAAATCAGTCAGACTATGCGGCTTTCTACGCAAGTCAAACATTCGTTCTAACTGGAAGAATCTGTGTTCTAAATAATAATGATAATAATATCTTTATTTATAGAAGGTAACATGTAAAGAGAGTATACACAAACAGTTGTACAATTCTTAAATAAAACATGGCCTTCTAACAGAAAACAACATAAACACAATAATTATATAACACTCATTAGTTCATTCAAAACAATCATTCATCAGATATTGTAAATAGTACATATATTAATATAATAGTAAATGCTAAAAAACTTTCATAAAAAACATAATAGAATGTAGACCGTTTACAATAAAAAGTAGGTAGTGGTTCACAAACTAGAATCAAATGGCGACTGTTGACAAATGCTCTTTATTTCCTAGTTCTTTTGTTGTACTAAATTGACGCTATTGCGTTTACATTGGGGGATTCAATTGATTGATTAGATTTTGTGCAGGTGGTTGGAGTGTTAATTGAATTCGTCGAATTTTCAGGAGAAATCCGTCTGTTTTCACATTGCAGGCATCGTTCTATATGTCGGCTTAGTACAGTAAGTTTCAGTGAAACAGAATCGGCCCAAACCTGACCACGCAATGATGGTGCAATATGTTTCACAAAACAAAATATATGAAATATAAAATCAAGAACTTCTTACTGAATGCGATACCTCCTATTCCTGTATATATACATATGTTTTTCATATCACTATATTAATATAATTATGTAACTTTTATATTGTCGGTTGCCATGGTTACCATTTTGTATTACGATCACAGAAACATTTAACGTATAGCAGATTAAAAACAACTTACATAGTAAAAAATGGTAGTGTTATGGGTATATGTTACTACATTCTCCATTAGTAAATGCTAATAAAAACTGAAATATCTGCTAGTTTGTTGTTATGGTGATGTTACTAAAAATTGACAATTTCTGGCAATTCTACAGAAATCGTAGTACAAGAAACTTTAAATAATAATGTTTTCGCCCAGATACCACATTTGGACCAAAGATCTCATGGCGTGTCACATATACATGTATGCAAATTTATAAATACAACTTGATTATGAGGTTTAGAGAAGAGTTGTAGGCTGTATAGGAATTGTAATATATTTCAACATCTGCAGGAATGTAGTAAATATTTGGTTAGGCGAAGAAAGTTTCAAAGGCAGCTGAACCGGAGACATGATGAGATTGGTTTGAGATTAGAATTGATTACCCTCATTATATTCTTATTTTAGTATCATATAAAAACCTCATAACCCATGATTCACAGGAAAATATTAAGTCCTTCAGGCAGTGTATAATGATTATGAATGTATGTATATCTGATGTCTTGCCTGTCCCATAGCAAGGTTATCGTAAATTTGTTTACAACAAAATATTTAATCCTTGGCATAAATATCAATGTATCATCAGTTGCGTGAATCTTACATCTGATAATGAATATAAAATTAATGTCTGTTGTTTTTTTTCAATTTTATTCATAGTAATTACATTTACATGACAGTTATACAATGGTGGAGATTTGTACAAACATATCAATGATTTAAATGTATTTACAAAGTTATTTTGAAAACAGACAAACAGAAGCAATTGAACAGTATACCACCTAATTCATCAAGAAAAAAACCCACAAAGCAGGTGTATACGAGTATTATGAGATCAATGTTTCATTAAAGTTACATTAAAAAGTATCCCCGTTTTATTTCAAACGGTTCTTTTTCTGATTATATATTATACTCTCTAACTAAATGTTCTAAAAATGAAATAATTTGTGTGCGTTTACATTTGAATATAATATTTAGTACAACGTATAATATTATATATCTCTAACACTTATCGTTACATTGCGCATTGCAAAAGGAAATATATCAGTCTATAATTAAAAGTATTAATTAATGATATGTATAATTTCATAAAGTTGTCAATATTTTCCCCAAAAAATCGTATGACATTGCATTCCCAAAACATATGAGCGTTGCTGTCTGGAAACATGGAACATAATTCACAGAAGTTAGACGTTACATTATATAAATAACGAGTTGTTTGGGATTCTTCTCATTTATTTATAATGAAAATCCGAAGTTTATTGTCAACATACAGAAAGTGGCGTTTTGCCGATGTTTTCCCATTCAGGAATGTATTGTCATGTCCGAAGTCAGTATTCCATTTGTCAATTTGTTTGATAGGGTTTGGGGTTCTCTTGTATAAGAATGATGTGGACAACTTTAGTAGCCTTTACTTGTTTTTGAGTTTGCAACTTGACACATTTGTGGTCCCTGTGCTACTCGTGTCACTTATGAAACTCCTCAACTTCTACATCAGAAATGTATCCGATCTTGAATGTGTAGTTGGTTGTCTTCAGGAGGTGCTCATCGCACAAGATTGCTTGGGTATTGAAGTTAATGTCGGATGTTGTTTAACTATGTCACCTCAAATGTCGTTATATGGGATGTTGCATTTACTTTACGACTCCAATATCCGTTTGTGTTATGCATCTACCTATATCGATAGTGATATTTAAGGAACAGTTTTTCAGAGTCTGATTCTGAGTTTAAGGATTTAGGAATATCAACAATATTGCAACCAAGCAAAAAGATATACGGACATAACATAAATATGTTTACACAACATGTAAAAGAACGAAGTACATAATACAATCAAAACAAAGCATAACTATTATAATATATTTTCATGACAACAAAAGACAATGCCGGCGTTCCTTAACATTACTGAAGATTGAATATGATTCAAGCATGACGTTTGGGACGCAATGCTATTATGTTCATGAGTAAACCATCATATCCGTGCAATCCATCGATATTGTATTGTTTTAATATCATACCATCTCTCCAGTGAATGGAATTGTTTAAATATCAAACTAACCTGGCGTGCGTTTTGCGTGCACAAGTAGAATTTCATGTAAATGTTCAATTATTTTAACACCGCTCATGTTTTCATTTTATATGCACAATCGGTTAGTAGTTCTGTCTGCATACATCATATATGTATTTCTTGAAGGTAGATATCAACTTTCAAATACATTGTCATTAACACCGCTACATAGTTGATCACAGCCCCGTTACCACCTCTTGAATATGTTCATTCTATTCCTGGATAGTATCCCTTTATATAATGTACTTATTTTTCAAATTAATCAAAATTTAATTTTAAATTTGTATGACCATTCACATCAAGTAAAATATGTTGTTATATGAACGAATCCACCTGCAGAGCTACAGAACGACGCAAATGCATATTATTAAAGTGAAAAGTTTTTCGTTAAATTTAAGATAACGAAAAAAAGTACAGTGTTCAACAACAATGGTTGCTATACAAAGATATAGGTGCACCATGTAATCAACGTTTATGAAATAGAGAAGTTCGTAAGCACAAGATGTAACCAAGTTCGGTCTTAGGCCCCGTGTTCACAAAGATTCAGTTTTCAGGATCAGGATCAAGATCAAATACTGGATCTTTCAAACCTTGTAAAAATTGATGTTCAAAGCTAAATCTGTTTACATACTGTTTGTTACATATATTAACATCCTGCAAAACTTTTGAGACATTAAATTTAAAATTCATGCTTATCAAGAAAAAGACGAAAATTAATAAGTTAAGACCGATTTTGGAAAATTGATCCTGATTTGATCTAGATCAGTTTTAGTCATAAGTATAATAAATCAATTATTCAACATCATGGTGAAGTTTAGTATGTTTTCATGACGTTAATTAGAAGATGTTTAGGTATGTTTGTGTATGTTTATGAGAATTACTGGAAAAAGTGTTCAATTGCTTCATGAAAATACCAATATTTAATGTATCAAGTTGATCCAGATCAGCTGATCCTTTGTGAACATGGGGCCAGGAGATCAACCTTTATGACACTGTACTTCCTGACGAACCAAGTATAGAAATGGTAATTAATTACTACGTATATAAAACTGTGACCTTCAATGCATGATATCTTTAGATGGTCATTATTTTGATTATGAGCGTGCGTATGTATGATGGATTCAAACATGCTACGTCGCGACACCGATAAAAAAGTAAATGCGAGATGTTCTTATGCTCTTCATTACTTTTACGATGATATGCTGAACATTTCGTGTCATTGTCAGATTCGTCACTTGATTTACGATTTGTAATTCAATTTTAGTTCTTTTTTTGTAAAACAAATATGCTGGTTTGGCGCTATTGTGTCCACGTCTAAGCACCCAAATACCGGCTCATAGCTTGTTTTTATAGAGATGTAACCTTTCAGTCATTCTTATTTTGTCTGAGTATTCGATTAAAATTAGGTTTTGCACATCAACAAGAAAATATTCGTTATCCTGATTTGAATATTTTATTCTCCAAACATGAAGTCGGGCAGGATATGCCACATAAAAACGACACAGCCACCTTAAAAACACATCATCATTATAGTTATTCTAATGCACAAAAACATTCCTTACTGGTATATATTCAGTCAACACGCACTTCTGAATTATCACTCAAACATTTGGCTAATCCTTGCAAGATATACGATTTGCAAGATATACGATTTGCAAGATATCGCATTTCGTGTCATTATCCGCGTTCGTAACACTCATATACTGATTGATTTGGTTTGTAATGGTATGACAGTAATGCCACACAGTAATGTATTTAAAACTGATACACATGTAATTTCACAATTTTTATTGTTTCCGAAATGTTAAGATTATCTCCTAAGAATTCAGTTAATTTTTGTCTAACTAAAGGTCTGTCACTGGGGAATATAAACATCTAGAATCAACCCCTCTCTGTATCACCTCCTCTGTCGGCAATATCATTTATTTCAACTTCCGATTGAATCATATCCTGTAGATTTTGGTCCATTGTTTCAGGCAGTAACAGTGTCACAATGACGCCAACCACGGCAATCCCTCCACAAACAAGAAATAAAATTCCAGGTACGAATGAATTCTGGAAAGAAGCGACATTGTTTGCAAAATAAACGTTTCAGAAAAATAATAATGTATACTTTTGCATCGTATTTCAGCGATAGTTAGTGTTCTGCTCAAATCATGTTTTCGATGATTAAAACTATATAATATTTGAAATCATTTTTTCTTACATTGTATACACGGGGATAAAATGACAATTTACACCGCGCGACGCCCTGTTTTATATGTGAGCATACATATGGAGTGTTGCGTTGAGCCCTCGGTATACAGAATTTCGTTCACAAAGATTGAATTATAATATTTTTCTAAATACTCTTTGAATCGTTGTCACTACATACCAATAGTTCACTTCTGCATCAAAGTTCTAAATATAACAAAGCAGTATCTTTCATTATACAAGACAACGCCAGTGTACACAGCTTTATTCTCATTTTATCTGTATTCCCACTTTGTGAACACACATTTTAAACACCCTATATATTTATTGTTTTAGTTTCTAATTTGATAAACAATATCTCATAATTCATGCAAGCGTGACAAGCTCCCATCAAATGTGAGTGTATATTGAGCTTAATATGGAATAACGGCGTAATTTATTGTCAGCAAAAATCCTCTCTAAAGCATGTCTAAAATATGTTCAATTTGATTTACATCAATAGAGCGCGACGGCTAGTGTTCCTTATAAAAGGGTGAAGTGTACCGAAAATTGTCATTCAATTTTCACAATTTACACATCAGTGCCGCTGGACGATTTCAAATCTCTTCTTCAGGACGTCATTTCCAGAAAACGTCCCATGTGATGTCACCATGTACTGACAGTAAGCATTATTTGCCCAATATGGCAATATGAAAACGAAGTGACCGTAATTATGGAATAAATATTATTTCCTGATTGCAAATAGTGACATCACGTGTTGCGTTTTCTTGAAATTACGTCACTAACATAAGAGGTTGTAAATCCCATAGCAGCGCTCATATTTTAATTCGCTTACCAAATATACAAGTTGAGGTCCAAGAACAGCACTGCTTGATCCAACAACACTAAGAAATCCGAAGCTTATGTTCCTATAAAGACGAAATGACCATTTCATTAAAACCTTTACACAATCATTAACCAGAGGCTTCTGCTTTCCACTAGTTTATGGTATTTCGTGTTTCGTTTTCATAGACATTGTAATTATAGATAACCAGACTGCCACTCGACTCACTGGAGTAGACGTAGTTTCCATGGACTAATGTTTGAAATAACATGATCCAATACGAAGCGTTTTTAAATACGAGCCTATTTCGACCTGAAGCCAGCGGACCTTTCAGTCCAAGACATCGATCAAGTTCTGGTAACCAATAACCCAGCTCAGATATAATTAAAAAATAGTGTAACTTCCAGGAATAATTACAAGTATAATTAATATTGCATCAAAACGAAATCAGTATCTACTTTTAAATCAGTTCTATCATTGACGTCGCACAGTTTTTCTTTCTTCTATGAATTATATATAGCTGCACATAAATATTTAATAACAAAATATATAAGGTTGCCCCGTGGCCTTGTGGGTTAACGCTTTGAACAACGAATACGAATGACATGTGATTACTTGCCAGTTTTAGACGGCTGATTACATAATTATTCAATGCTCGCGAGACAACCTTTTAATTAGAACATCACAAGTCTAAAATAACAAATGACGTGAATGTCATAATATTAGTATCGGAAAGTATTATAAAGTACATATTCTAATATTTTGAAGATTGTACTTCACAGGCCAGATTTTATGGCTTTTGTAAAAAGTTCGTATCTGGAATACTTTCCAGGCATACTAACTACTTTTATGTTGTCCGCCTAACAAGCGGAAACATACCTTATTACCTGTTGGGTATATCTCAATAGTCATCGTCTGTAGTGGACCCCATGCCATTGCAACCCCGGCGTTGGCTACGAAGGCGCAGACGTTAGTAACAATATCCCTCTTTGCGGCTTCTGAAATAAGGTATCGACGCCTTGCTTACTTGAATCATTAAAACCTTTAACTGCTTTTATTGTCCGTGTACAATATTTTCAGATTATAGAATAAAACATGACAGATGTACCTTGAGAAATGAAATCCCTTGGTTAATGGCATTTACAATTAGGTTATTTATCTGTTCAGTTAATACAATTTTGTCATTTATGTAAATATATCTGTCTCGGTTTAAATACAACATTATTTCAAATTATTATTGATATATTGGATGTTTTAAGACAAAATAATGATGTTACATTTAATATACTCGTAATGCGTCAATTATTTAACGAAATTAATGACGGTAACAGAGTTTTATGAAGAATATAAAATGAAAAGAGATGAAATATTACTTGTTGTCTGTACTATCCCTGCTGTAAGACCCGTAATCGCAATAACACAGAAGCTTAGTATAGTGGCCACACGTCGCCCAAACCTACAAAGCAACATCGATGGAAACTGAAATGTGGCTGTCTTTGAGATTGTTTGCCCAAATGCACTGAGCCTCGATTCTGAGAAAAACGCAATACAGTTGACGTAATTTTTTTACATTAATTGCAACTGCTAATAGGTGTGAAACATTTCAGTCAAATATTTATGATTCAGCTGCGAGCAGAAGCAAAACAATTATCGGTAAACCCTTTTTAACTAAATGTTTATATATGTTCGCCACGTCACATTGAAAGAGGATTGTTTCCCTTTGTTTAACTGTGTATGTTTGTAGTCTTGATGACTATATTAAAGTTACCCAAATAATTTTGTTTTTGCAGTGGCCTACATACATCCCTGCATTTAGAAATGATAATAACTCAATTTCTCCTAGATATGTCATTTGGGCCTAAATTCTCAGAGAATGACATAAATATGTCGCCCCTTTTCTGCAACACAAAAGGTCTAACTTGACAGTTTGGGCACTATGTTGGACCTTTTATTAATGGGAATGATGAGGTGTACAACATATTGCAGATAAAACGGTTTTGTCATGTGGAGTTTTCATCGTTCTTTTTTGGACGGAGGATCGTTATCATTATGTGCGCGTCTTGGCTTTGTCACAATAAATCCTTACATTTAAAATACAGATTAGGAAGATCAGCAGTAACATTCAACGCATTAAAAGTGTTCATATCCGGGAGACGAAGATAAAATTAGATTACAATATTCAATAGGAAGTCAAGCGTTTTAAACATCATGCGAAAGCGTTATATAACTTTGAGTTAGTGATCGAATTCCCCGGTGAGCAATGTAGGTGCCCTTAATGCTATAATAATTATAGATTATGTTCTTTCCGCTGTACATTGTCTTATATATTATCGTTTTATTCGGCTAAATTCACAATGGCAAAGAGTATTTTACGTCCCAAATTTCCGGAAAGCCGTTGTGTTAACATCTTATTAACAATCTGTGAAGCTGTTGCCAAAACAACATCCTTTTTATTCACAATCGAAGGCCTCAATTAAAATGGATATGAGGTGTGCGTAAATATTTATCAGCTAAGATAACAACACGCATTTTCGCAAATGTCTGCTATTTTTCCAATTTGTATCCATTGTCTTCATAACTTCATCCCCATTGTAAGAGCATGGTTCGATTGGTCGAGCACCAAACTTCCCTGCGTAGAAGTATGTTGGAACCAGTTAGCTGCGAATAAATGAAACTATTGGACAACCAGTAAATACGAATCAAAATTGACCATAAGTAGGTGTATTCAAGGAGTTGAATATATATCGAGTAATTTGTACATTTGATTTGTGTTATGTGTCCTTGCGCTTTTGGGTTGGCTGTTCCCTTGTATGAGGCATGTTCTGCATGATTTCATTATTAATTTGCCAGTAAAAACACCAAGTTTGTATAATAATCATCTATATATCAATGCAGTATCTCAACAACGGCTAGAAACCATTTACAGTTCCATTAATAAGCCTCAATTTGTTGTATCATTTGTTACAACGGTATCAAACATATTAAGTGTTAATGTAATTAGTGTTAATGTTTTTTACTTTTACTTAAAACAGATAAAATAAGACAAATAACCACTACCTGTTTTGTAACCAGATTGCGATCGCTTTTGATGGTATACCTGCAATGCTGAACAAGAATACGTTAAGATATATATTTCCTGACAGCGTATGCAGACCGAATGCGATCCCGTTCGAAACAATGTCCAATGAGCCCCTGAAATAAACAACTGTCATTGTCTTGAACACAAAACATTTTACTTAAACGAATGACGTATTTGTCTTCACATTTCAAGCTTAAGTTGAAGACAAACTCCACCTCTTTCCATAGTTCGCATTATGAATTAAATCATATGGGTTAAAATGGTCGCGTGCGTGTAATATAACTTGCAATTATATAGATACATATACAAGTATTTCTATCGAACACATTACTAGTGAGATATTACCAAGAGAAAGACATGTACATAATTATCTTGATCGTTAAATATATATTCTACGAAATATGATAAAATGTTTTTTTTCTATAAGATATCGATATAATTTACCAAACTATTTACATTATAACGATTGAGGCATGTGCATGAATGTGAATTGTGGTTAAATATATATTTATATTTTCAATATGAAAAAAATTCAGTGCAAAGAGGTGTAATATAGACATTATCTCATACCATTGGACGATGTATTCTCACTCAGCGAACAGTTAATATTACATAATTAAAATATTCCCGATATATACTACTGTAACCCTAATCGGTGATTTTCATTAACAAAATATTATAATAAGCTTACCAAAGAACCATCAACAAAAGCGTCATCTTCACCAAACGTTTTGTTTTAAATAGATGAACATATGTATATTTATGGTCGTCACCAAGATTGCGAATCAACATGACTTTGTTCGCTATCCCCAGCTTATCATTTCTCTTGTTGAATTTAGCAATGGTTTCAATAGTACTGACAGCTTTGCTATGGATATTGTGGGCGATGTGCCACCGAAAACTTTCAGGCAATACGCTGCAATTTAAAGTATAAATGTTCAATATATAATAAATATCGCTTTCTTCGTACATCTTACTTACGATATTCGCTTAAACCTTGACATGAAAACGGACAATGACAGTTATAACATTGATTAGAATTAATATGAGGTGCCTTTAAAAGATCTAGAATAACGTTAACAAAATATGTATTCAATTAACACAATTCAAAGTTCAATGTCATGGGTTTGAATTCCGCCTTCGGTTTGGTTGAACCGCTAACTTCACAATCCCTGAATTAGGTGCGAGAACTTGTAAGTAACCCAGGAGATATAAGATAACATATTTTGTATCCCTGTCGATGTAAAATGAACAAGTTTAATGAACTTTAAATGGCGAATCACAAGAAATATTAATATCTATAATTCTGAATGCAGCGACGTTTATTTGATATTACGTTCATGTTTCTGATTGCCTTGATATTTTGCAGTGGAAATTATAATGTAATGCAAGAACATTATTGATTCATCTTAGATGAACTATATTTGTAAAGATGTAATAGTTATATTTATATTTAACTATAATCCGAAATAATAACTATTAGTTTGAAGTTCTCCATTGTAACACTGCACAATATCGTAACACTGCCAAACATGTCCCCCTAGCCCCTCTGTTACAGCTCTGATTCTCCTGCGCATAGAGTTTATCAGTGCAGTGACTCTCGTCTGACCAACATTCATAATTTTAGGTTAGTCCGGTAGCTATACATATTAGTTTTGTTTATCCTTTCAGCATATATCATTAATGTTTAAACATTTAATAAAACGTGTGTGTGCTTAAAGTTTGATGCATTATGATTTTATTTGTGGTGTCATATAACTGCCCTTTTGATGATACTAAGATAGTATAAGTAATATATAAGTTTCGTTTAATAATATTGTTTAACTAACTTACAACCATGAAAGAAAGGACGGCAGGACCATTAAAGCTGTCATAAGTTGTAGATATCTCCAGTCATGTACCAACCATGCAAACAAGGCAAACAGGCTGGCCTGTAGAGGCCAGGAGGGGAATCAAATCATCAACACCCGCCATCGAGAGAGCGAATACTCAGACAATATCGTGAATTGCACAGTTAAGAAGAAACCACATCCGACACCGGTGAAAAAGAATGCAGCGGCCAGCATCTGCCACATTGTTGAAAAATATGCCACAAAGTGAAACGCCAGCAGCAGTAATAGTGAGGCAAAGAAGGCCAGTTTCCGTCCAATCAAATCTGCCAGCTGACCCCCGATCAAATTTCCGACACATATTCCAGCGATGTGGATCGAATTTATAGTGTTTGGAATGAAATCGTAATCACAAATCAGCTTGAACTGGAAAATTAAAATTAAACTTTAATTAAAATCAGTCCATCAAATTCATTTTTGTCGAAGTAATTAATTATTCCTTTAAAAAGTGACTCCAAATGAGAGATAAAGTTCCTATAGGGATACATAATTGCGATTGCAAATAAAGTTCTTGGGTAAGACGTTTAAATTTAACAACATTATGTGTCACAGATTTCTCCTGAACTCAGATGTATACACAATACAGTGTACTTGTCGTTACCAATATGGCATGAAAACTGCTTTGAACATTTTGCTTTAAATTCAGATACTCCTATTTCTGTTTAGGTTGTATCTTGTATATCAGATTACATTATTTCTAACAATTGTTTTTACAGCTAGTTCAATGTCATTGTCCTGAATGAATAATACTTTACCTCACCGACATAGGTGTTAAACTCGGGATCAAAGCTATACGCCGTGCATTTTGTGTCGTTTCCGAAATGACAGGTTTCTTTCTCGCAAGTTCCGTTTCCTTCGAAACATGTAATGTCATCATCAGGTACGCTACCATTTGCACAATACCAGTTTGGTGTTGCAGAAAATATGACAAGGTTATAAGAACTGAAGCAGACGATAGTTTTAATAAGATGGACGACAACTGACATTCTGATCTGGTACCTTCCACACCCTCCCGCTTCTTTTAAGATATGTTCTGGATTAATATCAGTGTCATCTTGTAAAGCCGATTTTTCATTCTGTGTGACGTCACCACCCTGAATCATAGCTTCTATCTCTTTATCTGTTGAGTTAAAAGAGAGAGAATATGTAGCTACACGGAACGCAACATACATAAGACAGTGCCTCCCCACGCAGACCTCCGGGAAAACAACAATCCATAAATCATAAGGCACTTGAGGAGGTTAAAGGGTACATACGTTAAGGAACAGAGGCACAAGGAATGGCCTGGCTGACCCATAAGGAATAAAGAACAAATATTATACACTGTCATTTTTAAAGGCCAAATATGATTTATTGTATCCATCTATACCACAACGACTGCAGCATGTACCTGTAAAAGAAACGATTTTTAGCAAGGGGCTCGTTAGAGCCAATTACTGTAGAAGGCGAAATCCGCGAACACTCATCGGATGACTCGTCCCAAGAATTTCATTCTGAACCGCCAAAGGCGAAGAAAGTAATCCCTGTCTAACAAAAAATAGCGGTAAGCATTTGCGATATAAGCTAGAAAACGGATTTGAGCTTATATCACTTACGCAAAAGAAAGATCCCCATAGAAACTTGCTGATTAAATATTGCAAATTACAGAAAAAAATGTCTGTCTCCGTCGCAGCCGTATATCACGCGTGAAGTGCAATGAAGACAAGCTAGCGGACGATAGTATAAGATAGTGTACAGTAGGCAGCGGACGACAGCAGTAGGCAGAGATCTATACGTATACAAGAAACGGTGCAACATATAATATATCCAACGAACAATTATACGTATATTGAAATCATGGGAAATGCAATTTTCCGTCATCGTTCCGTTGAATATCTTAACTATTTACGGAAACATACTTTTTGATATATTGTCATATCCTGTCTGTAGGTCGGTCGATTGGTTGTTCTGTCCAATATAAAACCTAATTACACTGAAACCCCTTTAAATTGACGAGTTCGGGACCGGACAAAATATCCGGTTTAAAGGGGTTTCCGGATTAAAGGGGTTTTGAGAACTGGACAAGATTTTTTTCAAACGGGGACATTTGGATCTATATTTTGTTTAGTACTATAGTGATTTGCATCAAAAACCTATAAAACGTTTAGCGGTGGTGTAGATATTGTTTTACATTACAAGAAAATGATGTGATTTCAATTTAAAAAACAAGTTTATGGTTTGCAAATCATGAATTACTCTAATGATTTATAATAATTATGGATGGGAATGTTCAATTGTTTTGCTAACCGGTTAACCGAAAGTACTATCGAATGGTTAACCGGTTAATCGAACAAGAACAAAAACATTTATCGTTAAATAAAATTGTATACACAAATGATACATATACACGTACCTGGATACAAATGTATGTGTAATTTTATATACATTGGCCAACTGTTTCTCACACGTAATCGAATGTGCATTTCAATGAGTCGCTTATGTAAATATTGTTGAAAATTACTGACACCTGCCAATGCAAATGTGCCAGCTGTAACTAATACATAATCGATTATTCCTTCCGAATGAGTTGATCATGTAAATAAATTGTAATTGAGTATAGTAACAGATGCTTTTATAATACATGTACATTTCATATTATGTAAACGTGTGTTGTAATAGTCAAAGGCAATATTACGACATGCTATTACACTTTAAATAAACTGACAGAATTTTTTTTCTTTTTAAATGGTCAAACGAACTTTGCAATTAAAGTCAATTAGTAAGCATGCATTAGCTTAATTTTAATATATCCAACGTATACTTAATCAACTACTGGTATATGTGACAGGTCATAAAGGTGTCAAAATTAGTTTTTCATTCACACTTATTTAGTGTTGACTTTCCACACCTCTGGCTACAAGTATAACCATGTTTTGCCAATGATAATTTTTATCTAAAATGTGTTTAATAATATCAACACCAGCAATGGTTTAGTCAAATTTATATAATAATATATACAATGTACTTGATTTGAGTTTGTTTCGATTAACCGGTTATTGATTTACTAACCGATAATCAGACGTTCGAACGGTTAACCGCTGACATCCCTAATAGTAATTGATTGGATGGAGAAGACCCCCTGAAAGACACTAGTCCATTGTGAAATATTACTGTTTACTTCTTCTCCATACATCCTTCTGACAGTCTAAACCAATTCTTTGTCTACAATCTGTGTACTCAACTCCTATATTATTTAATATACTGACATAACAAAGTGTTCTTGATAGACTATTGTGTAAATTATATGTCAAAGTGACGTCTGTGATCTGCAGTGAGCCCCTTGCTGTCAGCACTTTCAGTGCTTTGATATATCCATTGTTTTATGGTTATCAGTAATTTCTGTTCCGTTTGGATGAAAACATTGAAGTATGTCATTAGAGTTATGAAGACAAATTTTGTGTTACAATAAACATTATTTAAAAGTAAAAGGACGATATTGATAGCTATAATTTAAAAAAAAGTACTAGCTGAATTTTTTTTCCATATTACCGGGTTTGTAACAAAGTCGGGATGTTTGAATACTAGTGAAACTTTTAAATAATGTAAGTGTCTTCGTCTCATTTTGTACCCAATTGCTTATTCAAAACATCATGTATGTAGGTGTAATGAGTACGACAATCACACACGTTAGGTTACATCACTCTGTTTTATTGCTTGTCGCGTAGTATGATATACATACTCCATTACACCATGATAGTATGTTAAAAGTGTCAATATAGTTTATGTTTGCACCTCTTGCACTCACCAGAATTGTCGTATATTATTCAAATAGTATATGGCTTAACCACGAAATATTGGCTCATTAACTTAAGCTATTTATGTATTATTTTGTGACTTTTTAAATATTCAGCTTTTATCAAACTCCAATTTGTTTTTATTACATAAAGTGAACGAGCTTTATTTATAACAAAACACTCGTCAGTCTCATTTGACTAACCAGTCACTTAATATAAACGAAACAACTATCAGTCTTATTCCATTTACCAGCACATTTTTGTAACTTAGAATGGGGGTTTCATAACTCAGAAGTAATGAGCTTAAACTTAGCAGTTATCACTCTTATTTCAGTTTTTAACTAGATTTACTAGTTTACAGATAGGTGGAGTGTGTAGCTGGTAACTTCTTTGAAGAATGCAGCCAAATGTAAACTCTTTACATTTAAAAACGCATAATTTGTGCCTACCATACTTCATCAAAAGTTATGTTATTACTTTTGAAACACATTTTTTCATAAAAATAAATGTCGATTGTCATGAAATTTAGCCTACACGTTGCGTATACATGCAATAATATCGTGTCAAGTTCTTTTCTTGTATCCTAAAGTTCAGTCAATGAAAAGTTTGAAATCCCATATCGAGCGTTACTAAATGTACTGAGTACATAAATAAACGATGCGATCTTCTCATATGGTGGTACACTACGTTTTGACTGCATAGTATTACTTACATGGTCATCTAGTGACCTTGCACGGGATGATACAGGGTCAGTAGAAATCGTACCAGGCTAAGCGATGCGGACTATTTACTGAATTTACCCAACCGATGACCATGTTTGTTTACCAATACACGCTAGTGAGACAACCCGGAAAACATACAAAAAAACACAATCATATGTTTAGCTTTTAAAGATATGTCTTACTATAAATACTATCGTCATGTAATGCAAATTAATCATCTTGATGTCAGAATTTGTGAGAAAATAAACTTCATTCACATGACTGATGATTTTAGTTTGAATAGACACGGGCATCCAGATATAAAACCGATGTGTCTAGAACTCCGACTCTGACCCTGATTCCCTCCCTCCAATATCAAAGCTATTGCTAACGAAAGCACATGAAGTTTGTTGTTGGCTCGATATAGTTAACAAGTCAACAATCAAACATTACGTTACTACCTAGCATTCAATCTAATCTTAGTTTGGTGACTCCCGTCATATGATTTCGCGACCGTTTCTTTCGATGTCACAGTCGCAATATTGAGAGTAAATACTATCCTCTAAGAAGCAATTGTTTCATGTTTATGTGAAATCCGATATGGTTTTCAGTTTATGTGTTCCAGTTTCCGTTTGATATCTCCATGTATTGATGTTGTAGAGTGATAATTGCATCCCATGCGTGCTCATCGGACATGTTTATTTCTAACGCGACCTTAAACTCCACCACATTACTGTCTTTACTGAATAAATTGAAAGTAAATATTGTAATCCCCTTATGACAAGTAAATACCCATGCATCAAAGGATTCCGAAATACACACAGTGATCTTTTACAGTATCATTAAAATAGTAATTTAATTAACATTTACATTCCAATGACATTTCCATTCTATGGACCTTTAATAAGCCTTTTTTGCCAACCCTTTGAGCCCCTTTTAGATCGTTACTTAAATATCTTGCTTGCGTGTGGGCTAATTTTACGACTAAAATCGTGGTAACAACCGTGTCAGCCTAGCATTAATGTTATTGTCACGGAATAAAACTTATTAATTATAAAGTTATAAAGAAATTAAACATTGACTTAATACTGGGGTTTCTTAAACTAATGTAATTAGTTTAGCATGTGTTAGGAGCAGCTTAAATGACCAATGCTGAGCTACTTTGTCACGCGTACATACCCTGTAGAGTTGTGAATAACGCTTTTGAGAAATTGGGTCAAATGCGTAGCATCTGAAATGTAGCATAGCTGCTACGATCTAGGGCTCAGGCTAAAACATATAAGGTCTGTTGTCGACATACAGTTTTGGTTTTGATTCTACTGTTGTGTATAGTTAATCTGTATAGAGATCGATTTTTGAATTGTAGTGGGGGTCAATGGGATTCAACGCCGTCATACTCATAATGTAGGTAGTTTTCAGCTTATTATCTCGAGTTTTGAATGAGTGTGTATGTGTATATTTCCATATTAGTGTGTATGTTCGTATTGTACAAGGTGAGAAGATGTGGAGCGTGAAAGTGAATGTCGGTGTCATCACAATTATAAACATCAATTGTAGATCAAAATCGCTTGTTAGAATTGAGATATCACCACGAAACTTGTTACGTGAGAAACTAACATATGCTGTAAGAAAAGATGTGTCTTTAACATTTAGACATGGATTAGTATGAACAGAAATAAATATAGATTTCGAGTAGAACATGCCACGTACAAAGTACACAGCCAACCCAAAACACAAGGAGATATTAAGATACAATTTTTTATTTTAGGGGGGGGGGGGTATTGGTATAAACAGTTTTAACTATGAATAACTATTGACCGACTACATCAAAACATACAGTATAAATTCATGAGCAATAACATTTCTAGTTTTATTAAATAGTTTGAACCAAATGCAAAATTAAAAAAGAAATATCGTGAAAAAAGATGGTCGGAGCATTTTGAAAGTTAAGATTTGTTGTGCAACATAAAAAAATGCCGAGATGTTACGATTTCTGGTCACACCACATCCAAAATGGATTTCGGTAAATTCGCGTAATTCAGTGGATTTCGGTAAGGTAACGTACTCTTTATCGAAAGGTTAACCAATCCGCGTCAAGGTTACAAACGTTGTTCGGTTGGTGTTTTTTTGGCAAAGGGAAACTGACTTGGTGGTTTACGTAAGTTTTGATTGGTTTACACAACACTGATTTGCAAATAGCAAAACCATGTTAGTACGGCTACGCCGAAACATCTTCTAGTAATAAAAAGACTGTTTTCAAAGGTTAAAAATGTCGACGTTTTTTCAAAAGAAATGAAAATGTCGAGCAGAAAATGTCAGAAACAAAGAACTCAACTATCCCATAAGCGGAATAAGCATCTAATGATCTGTCGAATTTCCTGCTCTAAAAATCATTTCAAATCTAAATGAAGGCAAAATTCAAAGCATAATGATACAGTTAAACAGCTAAACAGTTACCAAGTGACGGAATTAGTTTCAAGCTGTTGCTGAACATCCATCAAATAATTACATGACTCATTTATATGATAATTACATTAGCATGTATCAAACAACTTTGTAATTAAAGTGTAAAATACATTGTGTATTTTGCAACTGCCTAATCATAGTGATTGTTTCTATATATTACTGAAATCTAATTAGTAATGAAGGTACAGTTAATCGCAAAAGTATCGCAACTTGATAATAATGCAACTATTTGCATATTACTGTAAATGAGTATATCTTTTTGTCATAATTATAAGGAAAATGCATACAATTTCAAAATCAATATACATTTGTAACTATAGTGAGTGTTTTAAAAATTACGTAACGAACTAACCCGGTCCAGTGGTAATATTGAAATTACTTATGCTCATAAGACAAAATTGTTGCAAGTTATTTAAGTTAAACTATTATACTAATTTCAAGTATATGACTATTGTATATTAATATGTGAAACACAAAATCAGTTTGAACGCATTCCGATATAAAAAATATTTATCATAAAATATTTACTCACGATTCGCCATGATCGTTTCTAAATATTAAGATTATCGCACGTGTTCCTTAAATGTTCCTTTAAAGCATAAATACACTGAACAATAAGTAAATAGATACACTGTAGTGCAGGTATATAGTAATTGTACGGTTGAACAAATGACTCTAAATTTTCATCAACAGAGTAGCCAGTTAATATAAGCCAGTCATGCATTGCTCGTAAAAGGTAGATATCAATAGATAAATACGTCCCATAGAACTAAATGTACACCTGATATGTATTTTAATATAGTTTAATGATTCGGCCTTCCGTAACCCAATCAATAAATGATTTAACGAAGTCATTATCGTTTTTATTATGTTAATCATTTCGCAACATAATTGCAAAATTGCTAGTTTGCTGCTTGATATTTCATAACGACATACCAAAACCAATGAAGAGGTCAACCAGGGAATGTCACATACAAAGTGCATATCCACCTAAAAAGCACGAGAAGGTTACATATGTACAAAAGCAAAAGAGCACGACAGCTAAACATAAATGTCGAATGAAGATAAAAGAGAGTTTAAAATTAGACAACCGCTTTCAGATGGTTGGCGTAAGGGTATACCAAATAATATCTGATTTGTTCGTACAGGAAATACCGTAGACACCCACAAAAGCACATTGAGACATAAAATACACCTAAATGTACACAATTACAGAAACAAAAGAGATACTAAGGGAACGCCACATACACACGATTATGCCTCCCTATATAAAGACCCCCGGGAAAACAACAGTCCACAGAATATCAGGCATTGAGGAGGTGCTAGGAAGACCTTAGGCAAGCATATAGGATCAGTGAAGATAAAAGTAACATTTTGGAACGGTCAGTGTCCACAGGGAATTATACCTGGTTGAAAGGTACATCAATCCTCTCTCAAAACCGACTATCACTACCATAAACAAACGTAAATCAGAATATCCTCACTGTACAATACTGGATACACTGCATGTAGAACACTGAGTTATTGTTTTGTCAATTGATTGTATGAAACAACTTTGGGATGAGCTGAAAAATAAGTCGGCGCGGTGTTATACAAACCTTTGCTGAACGCTGAAGATACTTATGTAATGATATGCCGTTTTGTTTAAGAAAAAGATATTCTAGATTTAGATGCCCAAGCCATACTTTTTACATAGAAATAATTCGTCATTCCAATCCGCGGTACCAAGATAAAATAGTTAATGCATATATTGATATACATTCATTAGAGGATGAATACCGTGTATGTTTTTCATTGTGAAAAAATACAAATACATTTCATTTATACTTGCTCTCGTGATATGAAGGTTGACTTGATATTATGAACTTTCATAACCTTATGAAACCTTGAAATGATATCATTATTAAAAAAATATCTTTGTATGTTTGTAAATTATTACAAATATATAACAAATCATTACAAGCATTCCTTATGTAATATGTATGTACAACTCATACTATGCAAATATGTACTCGATGGTTCGATATCAGAAGCCAGTGCAACTGAAGAGATGCCGTAAAGGATACGAGAAGATTACAATAATACAAACATCAGACGTCTTCCTTTCGTTTCCGGATATTTGAGGGATCGCCATTATAGAATAGTAAACCCGTCCTGTCGTCGCCCATCCAAAATGGAAGCTCAAGACCCAACGGTGAATGGGTCAACCACTAAACATGCAAGTACATTGAAGTTTAGTACTATCGTAATCTCTCTATTAACTGCTTGAAACGTCAAATAAACACAGACGGGGAAAAGAATATACATAAGAAATTGTATGAATCGCATCACTCTAAAATTCTGGATATGAAAAACCTTATCGCAGAGGTGTCGTTAAATTATAGTCTGAGCTATACTCCACATTCTGATGCATGTTGAAAATGTTAACCACAAAGTTTATATACAACTACTGTAATCATTGAAGTCAAGGTTACCGTAACTGAAATAAAATATCATATTATTCCCTATATATTTCCAGATGTAATGAATTTTCCATCAATCTTTGTGCATACCTTGTAGCTATCGACACAGATTGATATTGCTTATGGGGTTAGTGAATTCACAGTAAATAAAACAGATGCCGATTTAATAATTCTATTTATTCTTGTAATGTCTTTCTTGCCGGAATCTGGGTTAGCAGTAATGATAAAGTAAATCAAAAGAGCGCCTGCGTCCGTCTTTTGGTTTTTTTTGCATTTGCATGGTACAACTTATTATATGGTCAAACAGTATATGCAATATTTGATATGTATTGTTACATATTAACATTGTACTTTGACGACCGGTTAGTTTAATCTAGTTAATTGTTCGGTTTTTGTGTTTGTTTACACTCGCTGGCGGCTGATGTTTTCCATTGCTCCGGTTCGTGCACAAAACGCAGTGACGTCACACCATGCAGTTTTAAATATGATTTGTTGTAGTTGTTGTAGCTGAGTTTGACGTCATCAATACTTGTGCTCTGATTATTACTTATATCGCACACGGAAAGTCACGAGAGCATATCGACAGTTAACGCAAAGCGCGACAAGTTCAGACATGACGTATTTTCCACCATATGTGTTGTTTTGAATATACATGTACATTATACACTCCATTGTGTACCTATTTTTTTGTATGCACTTTAGTAAATCTTATTTAGATTGTCATGTAACGTCTTCTAAAATGCACTGTATGTCATAAGATGTATATTGAAAGAATAAATCAACAAACGTTTGTTAAGATATATACTTAATTAATTCACCGAGCATTTCAGCAATCCATGAACTATCAAGGTGGTAAAAAGTTTACGACACACTTTAAAAAACGGACAAAATGTCAAATGCTGTAACACTCTTAATAGACATTTACGTTGCTGATTTAAAGCGGCAACTAATTGTATATGGCAGCTGAAGCGGACAGAACTATGGAGATGGGATGAATAATTGGGTTCAAACTCCACTCGAGTTTCTCCAATATCTCAGGAGCACTCAGTAGGGACGGAATCTTGTTCAGATGAAGATCGTCTTTTTCAATATAAATGACATGACTTTGTTCGCACCGTGCGTTCATCATTAATACGGCTGTCTTAGTTATTGTTTTAATATTTTCTGTGTTGAAGATGAGGATTGTATAACTTGTCTGTCGGGGAATTACAATGTTACATCAACGTAAACAGAGCCGCGGGAAGGATGATCAAGGTAGTGTCTTTTTTACTTCAAGGTTGACAGCGGAACACGCTTATAACGAATTTCTTCGTTATATCGAAAATATGTTATATTCATACAACGAAATTTAGTAACGTTATAACTTAGTACGTTTGCGTTAAAATCAGCCTTTTGGGACCTTTGTGTTGTAATTCAGTAAATATAATTATGCATACGGAGGTGTCAGTTTAAATCAACTTGAATTATGATTCAACGAATTTAAAAACATACAAATGTATATATTATAAGAAAATAATTGTACCTTAGAGGAACGTATAAAACAATACTTTTTGTCTTGATTGTGTTTCATTAATTTTCAAATATAATTAAAAACATTTTTTTTTTACTTAAAATGTGGAATTCGATATTAATGAAGGCTGAAATAGTGCTTGCCGCTACATTCCAATTTTAATCAGTGAAGTCTTTGTAGTGCACGTTTTGTGATTACATTCTTGGTTTTAAGATTACTTTGTACAGAGATTTTCAAATTGTCTTATTCTTTTGGACCATAGATTTAATCAAACAAGCCTGCATTGTAATACCAAATTAGAATTTGGCTGAAAAAATATAACATACTCGTATTTCACAATTGAACGTGTATTCTTGTCAACAGCATGTTGGAAAAACATCATTGGGAATAATTAAAATAAATGCTGAACAACACGTGTTCATTTGGTAAATGACATTTTAAACAGATTTTGTAGTGAGAACAGTTACGATTATAAGTTGAAAACCTGACATTTGTATACGTATTTGTTAGAAATAACAGACATGCTGAAGGTCGATCGGTCAAAACCTTTATATACGCACAAAAATGGATAGACATTGTAGCTTATGTTCGGTTTGTATGATTCTATACTATGTTTAATTCTGCGCACAGTAAGTCCAAAAACTACTGTGGCATAGAGGTGACCAGTATGAAATTATTTTATCTTGTTCCCATGACTTAGTATTTCGTGGCCACGACTTAACTCTCTCGTTCCCACGTCATAGTTATCTCGTTGGAACGAGATAAAGATAATTTCACACATGTCACCTCTATGCCACCGTAAAAAACTCAGAAGGATTTTTGTTTTCTGTGCCTTCCCATTATCTATCATTCCTCGTGGACCAGCAATATGCGCTGGGATTCACTGGTATGTTAATGAGGTATTCATTGTGCTTCTATCGCTTTCGTATTGTAATGGTTAAATAATTCGATGTACTGACGTAATGCTGTTTACATGGCGTCGTTACGCAGTCCTTACCTCAACGTTACTTGTATGTCTCCCTCATTTCTTTTAGTTTATTTTGTAAACTTGGAATGTGCTTGGGGATGTCCTATTATGTGTATGTGACAATTCATGCTCTACTCTTTCTCGCTTTTGTCTTCGAAAGTAATCCATTTTTCTTTTCCGGTGGCAGATATTTGTATTCTGTATCGAACACATTGTATGCTTTGCATGGTTATTATTTATATCTGTGTTTATATGTATGTTGGGTTCCCTTTCTCCTGTGCGGTTCTATCACTTTATAATATATATTATAGTGTTCATGTTATTTTCTCCCCACTTTCGGCCTATTGTTGGCAGCTGTCTAGAAACGTGCTGTGATGTGTTCCATTCATTAACCACATCCTTGTTTGTTCTCTTTTATTCTCCTTAAGTATCCCTTATGGTCGGCCAAGCCATTCCTTGTGCCCCTGTTCCTTAACGTATTTACCCTTGCGCCTCCTCAAATGCCTTATGGTTTATGAACTGTTGTTTTCCCGGAGGTCTGTGTGGAAAGGCATTAGCTTATGAATGTGGCGGTCCCTGACGCTACTCATTCTCTCTCTTTTGAAATGATACTTCTATAAAAATACCGTTATTGTAAATAATATCTATAAATGTTTACCTCTTCTGAGAGCAGCGGGCTTTTTATTTTTCCAAAATACTCTACATTACTACAATGTATACCGGATTATCAAGCATAGTTTAATTTTATTGTTAAGGTATCTTTGCTCGAGGCTACCGCTTTATTCCAACGAATCAGACCTCAAATGCGTATTTCCAAATGCTCGCGCCAAATTTCAAAGTAAGGAATGCTGTGCAGCAAAGTAAAACTATTGTGGAAACTCATCGTATTTTACCGGATCGCTTAAGTCGATTTATTTGTTTTTCGCACGATGAAGTTGACATAGGATAACTTAAACCATGTTACGTTTCTTGCAAAAAGTTTACCTCAATGTGTGGTTTTGCGTATTTATTGTCTAGACACATATTATTTAGTCACAAATCACTACATAATTTAACTTAACACGACCAAGAACTCTTCAAAAGAGCAATAACATAAACAAAATCATTTACATTTATACTTATTGCTCGGCAATGTCAGTTTTCATCTAACAAACAACGTTCAATTATGCATCTATGGCGTGATTACAAATTTTAACAATAAAAAGTAATTGGAATGAACTCACTGAAGTCTCTGAAGTCTTTTATAATGTGATATAGATAAGACGGCAACTGAAACGTCTAGTAAATGCAGAATAAATTTAGTTCACAAACTGAAATCACGAAATAATAAAAGACACATTGCCTCTGATGGTCCGTGTTAGGCTATGTAGTGCAAATGCTTAAAGGTCAGGATTACAAGGTCATGGGCTCTTAAACCTCTGTCCTTGTGCCTAATTTGAATTAAAGATATCGTCAAACCCTATTTTGAAGGACCATGCAGGGAGAAATTTTGTGTTGAAGTTTGATCTCTATCAATAGTTTCAGTAATGTTGTCATAAAGCAATACCGTAACAACTTTTTACGCATGCGGTCTAAATTAAATTCCCCCTGTTGGTCCCCACTAATTCTCCTTAGTTGTCCTTTATGGTCGGCCAAGCCATTCCTTGCGCGCCTGTTCCCTTACGTATTTGCCCTTGCACCTCCTCAAAAGCCCGATGTTTTATGGACTGTTGTTTTCTCGGAGGTCTGTGTGGAGAGGCATTGTCTTATGTATGTGGGTGGCGTTCCATGTAGCAACTTATTTTCTCTTTTTGCGGAGAGTATCTCGAACCAGCTTTGATAGAGTACATTGGGTGATACTCATATAAACGAAATATTTATCGTTGTCACATTAGGCGTTCGCTAAAAGCCCCGTAGCAATGACATGAACCAAATGAGAAAAAAACAATGGTCGAAATCGTAATGAGTTGTGAACTGTGTTAATACGAGAGATAAGAACACGTGTACGAAGCTTGGCGTCCAAACACGTGTATATAGGCTTCGGAAAGAAGTATCTTTGAAAACAACGAGCAATGCAAATTGAAATAAGCGAAGATGTTGTAGTTTTATTAATGAAGAATTGAGGTATACGATGAACACATGATAAAACATTAACGGAATACTTACATTCTATTTTTGTTCATTTATTTAATTATAAAATTTTTAAATAGTGTTATGTACGCTAAGCTTCACCTTCACACGAATATAGCAGCGTACAGTTTTATCTGGCCCGATGTTTGTCCCTTCTTTGTTCTATATGATGAACTGTAATTTTTAATTGCATAAAATGTCCGTTTATATAGATTTCAACAATTTTGTATCCGCTGCGCACATATATAAGACAATACCTCCCAACAATAGTTCTTGCTTTGGGTCTTGTGCAAATGGGGACGAATCAGTGTTAAACGTTTTGTTAAATATCGAATCTAAGCTTGTCCTCTCCAGCAGGCTCAGAAGAAAGATATAGATATAACCACAGAATGCATCATACATATAATTACTATACACAATTACGAGGCATTTATATGTTGTTCTTTATCGTTTGTTTAAAAGATCACGAGTACAATCGTGTATCAGATTTAATATGAGTTATTTTTATTTGTGCGTGTATAAGAAACTCGTCATCATGGAGGTTACTGGTTAATTTTCTGACCGTTATATGAAAGTTGGTTCGTTTATATAAATACTGATATTAGGAACTTGTTCGTTATAAATACGTTTATAACAAACTTTGGATATTAGAAACAAAAAGTTGCATATCCCATTTTGTTCCGGTTATAATACTACTAAATGTTCAACAATAATAACATTTGTGGTAGAAATAGACTGATGCATGTTCACTAAATTTAATAAAGCGCGTAACTAAGTGTACATCAAAACACAATTACAGGTCCATTGTGGCATAGTCCATTGACCTTTCAGAGACTTCCATAAACTCACTACTTTATGTTATAAAAACATGCATATTAATACGATATTTACGCATTTATCTGATGTCTAAATTAAAGATAAAATTATTAGGTGCAATAAATACTAATTGGACCTGTCTACGAATCGACGAAAGCATAAAAATCTTAGATAATATATATCCCGTAGACCTCTTGAGTGAGTCAAGGAAGGTCTCATACATTTTTAAGTAAAATTTATTTTTTCTAACATTAATCCTATTTTCACGGTACTTTGTGTTGAATCAGGTTAACCAACATATATATAGAAACGTATTAATTACTGTTGACTTTGTCTGATTAAAATAACTTTGCTTGTATTTTAATGTATTAAGTACACGTAAAACGGCGACAATAATTCTTCACAATTAAAAGCCTAGTTACTGTCTGTAAGGATGTGTAGCACAATAAAAGATACGTATGTCTACATTCAAACCATAAATTAGGAAACGTCCATTCTTTTTTTCTTTGGCAGACGGATTTATTCCTTCAAGTCCAGCGTTTACGACGTACAGATTTTAACAAATCGGCGCAGTTTGGCTGTCCACAATTTGCGTCGATCTTTAACTCGACTTGATTACCTTTCACACCGCTGTGACACAAATCACAAAAGCGAGCTTTATACGGCTGCATCAAAATAAATAAGGGAATGCAATATTCAGTTGTTGTTTTTCTACGCAGCCGTACTAACATGATTTTGCTATTTGCATATCAGTGTTGTGTAAACCAGTCGGATCTTATGTTAACCACTAAACAAACTTCTCTGCAACCGAACAACGTGTGTAACCTTGATGCGGATTGGTTAACCGTACAATAATTGGTACGTAAGCTTACCGAAATCCATTTTCTATTACAAAAATCCACTTCTAATAAATCTGCATTATAAATTAGTAATTCTTATTGAATATTAGGTTGATTTAAATGTACATACAAACATTCTAAAAAAATATTGCATATTAAGAAATATATATGATTAGGTAATTCGATAAGGTTATATATGTGTTTACCAAACATAAAAACATTCACTATGGAGTTATTTTTATCCAATCTCCTACGAAGTCATCAACCCTAACAGGTATCAGAGTGACATAGTGTTGCATAATCGAGTGACCAGCAATCGTAATATCTCGGCAATTTTTGGTGTTGCACAACAAATCTTAACCTTCAGATTGCGCGGACCATCTTTTCGCTGGTAACGAGACATGCATACATATCGTTAGTCATATAAAGATGTAATAAGGATTGCTCTAATACATAGCTACGTATCATTTGCGTAATAAGTCCCGGGGGTACTAATGTTTACTAAGGGGAGGTAAAAATACAAACTTAGAGATAATATTTTTGCTTTTAACTATTTCATTATACTGTCAGTTGTACCGAAACTTGGAAAATACGTCATTAAATTAACTCGGAAGTCTTCCATTGAAATACAACGCATACAATGCTTACCTGAAATTTCTGAACATAATATTCAATTATGTATTGACAAGTCTATTCCTTCAAAGTCGCTCCCAAGTTATTTAGGAGTTGCATATAAGGTGTCAGTTATGTTTCATTAACTGACTGTATAGTCCAGCGCAGGGCGCATTCTGCTTAGCACTTGCCTTGGTCGGCGGTTATTTGCCTATATCCCTTCTTCCCTCCTAGATAAGAAGGGGTAGCTGTTGACTGTGTCTGGTGTTTTGTTGAGTCGTCTTTCCGCATTTGTTTCTGTTTGTCTCGTGTTGTAGACGAACAAACTGCATGATGCGTGTATGCGGTCGAACGGTCATGAATACGCTCCTTGTCTGTAAAAGACGTAAAAGAACCAAGGGTGCTTCTGGAACTGGGGCATCTCATGTACCATGCACTATCCTCCAAAAAATCTAATATGACTAACATTCTTCCGGGGGCGTCGCCCATATAGGAAACTGGTGGCGACGATTAATAAACGCAAATACAAAGACAAAGAGGTGGTAGGAAAATGTTGTATGTATATTTTAAAAGGAAATGCTGTTTGTTTACTTTTTGTATACGGAAATGCCAGGAAACGCACGAAGACTAACCCGAACAATGTCGGAATTGGCCGAATGCGATACCTTCGAATTGATTCTCCAACAAAGATCGCGTTGAACCAAAGTATTGGAAGTGCTTACATAGATTGTGTAGAATCAAAGTAATTGGAACACTGTTACGAATATTTGTTAAGACGATAAGATAGCTACTGCAATAATGACGGGTCACGACAGTCGCAGGTTTGTGCAGACTTGCGACAAAACCACGAAATGTTCTGCCTTCTCTGACTGTTCCTGTCGTGAAAGCATCTAAAATTTCATTTGACCACTTCGACAACATTGTTAATGACCTACGAAATTAACCACGACAGAAGAATGCGTATTTCGTATGACAAACTTATCGTGGGTTTCATTGTGACTGAGGCTTTAGTGAAAATTTAAAAGCAAACTTACGGAAAACTTACGGAAAACATACGGAAAACTTACGCAATGTTAAAAACAGGAACCCAGTCTTAAACTTAGAATATATTTTTGTTTCTTTATGCGTATACTTAAACCTTTTTTAAACTTAGTGTCAAAAAGTATATGCTTGCGTTAATTTCCTGTTTATATTTAAGTAATTTTTTTCAGCAATTGGCTGCGCACGTTGCATGCAGTAATTGCTGCTTGAATTCATTATACACGTTTTGAAATGATATTTGGTATTTTAGTTCTCAAATTTGAACTTCTTTAGGTTTTTACCAGTTAACATTCCCCATCTCTTAAAAGTCTGACGATATGGTATTAAAAGCCGACTGTGGGTCTCATAAACAGTCGTTTAAGAAGCTTCGATCGAACAACAAGAATCTACGTGCGAATTAGCGGCTCCTGGCAGCTGATATTTACTTTCTCATTTCTTTGCATTGTATCAAATAAACGCTTATCTTCATTCATTTTGTATTGCTTTGTCTGGCTAGATTCTCAGCAGGTATTTGGAGTCTTATTTCTATCACATTATGATGATTGCTTTTAGGTTTGAAGTAGTACAGAAAGACTGGTAACAACATTGCGCAAGTTGGCTCAATCGTTTCACTTATTTTAACCTTCATACTATTAAGTATATAGGTTACACAATTAGTGAAAACGACATCTTTATCATTGGTTGCACATAACTATTATAACTGTTCACTGACCGTGTGATTAATGCATCTGCGACAGCTAAATATTCATAAAGATAACATTGCAATTAAGTCAAAACAACCGAGTACATGTATAGTCAACCATAATGTTACCATCCACTATGACATATCATATTGCACAATTATTTATAAAAATAGGAAAGGTTAAGTCGGTAAAACTTTTGAGAAACACTTAATCGGAGTTGTATACGTCATGATGACGTGTACAATCTGTTCCATGTCGAGTAGCATACCATATTTAGGCATGTTTGTGAATTTCATATTTCTAAAGTGTAGAGTGTGGCTGATTGTTGTGATTACATCAATGCGTTATATTTATAGACAGTCTATGGAAATCGCCAACAATAGAGATGATATCTGTAAACATACAATGAAAACATGTATTGCTGATATATAATACTTTGCGGCAAAAAATAACTGGCTTATTTTCGTACTGTGCCTGTGAAATGTAGACCAGAAATAAATATGTTCATGACTTCGACAATATACCGTAATCCGACAAAATGTAATTCCGTAGCAAGTGTACTCATTCAGGCTTATCATATTGCGTTTAGCGTGAAATTAGCCTTTATTTATTTTATTATGTTGTCAAATAATACAATAGACGAATCAGAAGGTGAGTACGTTTTGTTCTGACACCTGCCCAAAATTTAGTTAATTTAATAAAAACTTTTTCCATACAATAATCATCACATGTTCAGTGTTTGTCCTCGCACCTACTCAGTGCCTAATGTTTTAATAAATATTGTTTCCCCATGGGAGGCATTGACTTGTGTATGTGGTGTGACGACTTAATATCTCCTTATTTCTGAAGGATAAATCATGAAAGAAATATAATAGGCTCGTATGATTTGTAAATGTAAAATTGAACCGTAATATCCAGTAAAATATCCTGAGTAGACCATGTATGCTCATTGATGTAAAACGAACACGTGCGCTGACTTGCGGTTTAAGAGTCTAACCCAGCCATAAATTCTCAAACGTGTCACTAATGTTCAGTGTGACTATACAAAGGCAATAAAGTTCTCTCACACTGCATTGCTTAATTGTCAATTTAGACATGCAGTATGAGTGAACTTCATTTAAATCAATACATAAAAGGCATGTCTGGATGTTACATCTTATGCTATTACATAAACTCTCACGTTTCTTTCCTGGTGCCATTTTGCCTGTTTCTTGAAGTTGAGCATATTCGCAGTCTACGTACATGACTTTTGGTAATTCTTCAATTTCAAAGTTATGCTTTAGGGTATAACAGTTTACATCCTTGAATATGGCATTCAAATGCCATGGCATTTTGTAAGTCTATATTGTAACTTAGTTATGCCCTGGGTCATTAAATATCTTATGTTTTTCGGTGCGTTAATCAACCCTATCAGGGGCATTAAATATATTGCTGAGAATAAACGTTGCACAACAAATCTTAACCTTCAAATTGCGCCGACCATCTTTTCAATATATTTCTTGTTATTTCTTGTTTACTAATTAAAACACATCGAATAGTTTCGCGAAAATCAACATCAAATAAAACTATTTGAACAAAGTCATATTATATTGTATATATATTGTCCCCTCGTTCGTCATATTAAATATGACATGTAACTTTCATAATAAGGTTACTAAATACAATGTATATACAGTCTCATTACAAAATGTAAAAGTATAGCAATTCTAATAAATATATTAAATATATAGCTTAGCTTTACTATATGAAGCTTGGCTTTTATCTTGTTGTTTGCAAACTTATCACAAATCTGATCTGGCTGTCGTTCATCAGCGTGATTTAATGTGGAATTGTCGAATACCATTCCTGAAATGAATACAATCTTTCATATGACAATGTACCACCGTTTACAGGAAATGTAATGAACACGCACAATCATGTGGTTTAAATTGGTTCATTTGTTCAGCAGTATGAATGCAAATCGTTAGATGAATGGCACTATGTGAATACTTCTATTATGCATTACGCATGAATGTTAAGCGTTAAGCTGCATGCGAAAAACGACATGAAAGAAATTCTACTTGAATAGACAAAGCGGATGAGGTCCGTCGGTAGAACAACACATGCTTTTGTGCTACAGTTGCGCGCTCGAAACTTGTTGGGCTGTTTAACATAAAATCCACGTAAATCACCGTTTCATTTATTAGAATAATGCCGTCTCAGATGTCTGGTTATATCCTTTTAGAGTTTGGTTCCAATATATCCCAGTATATCAACAAGTTAATGACAGAAATATAGAACATTATAGCTTGAAACAAACTGTCAAGTACTTTGATAATAAATGAACCGATTTTATGAAGCAGCATTTTATTAGTTGGAGATAATATTTGTTTAAATTTAATCATTCTAGGATTTCTCTGATAATAAGTCATTATATTTTTCGAATATCCGCGTATACGGATTATATAGTGTAGCAAGATGATGTTCATCTTCAATGTCATAACTATTGCATGAAACACACTAGCGTTCTTCGCTGGGAATGTTTGTAGTCCTTCCACTTTTAATGGCTTTTAGAAATGGCAAAGCGTATTTTCTTATCTTACTGAATCATATAATTCTATAATATATTCTATATGTTTGTATAATAACAGTGATCTACTGCTCTTCACACATTCGTTCCATTGAGAAATGTAAAAGTATCGTAAAAAATCTTTTAAAAACATTATACCGATATTGAAACTTTCGGGTGGACTTAAAGCGACTAAACCTGTATTTTTGATATCAAAGTTGAATGATCGTGAACATTGAAATCGAGAGTTTATATATTCAAAATAACATTCATAAACAAAATACCAATGGATGGAGTAGTTTGGCTTTTTCAGGTTTATCAACATTTGTAAGCAAATAAGACGTCAGTAATAAAAACTGTAGTCGTCTTTTCATGGATATATAGTCTTACGATGATTCCTGGTGCGTGAAGCTTTAGATAAAATAAAGACTAAGTTGCTGCAGGGAACGGCACATACATAAGACAATGCCTCTCTACACATACATTCGGGAAATCAACAGTTCTTAAGATATCAGGCATTTGAGTAGGTACAAGGGTAAATACGCAATGGAACAGTAATGGCCTGGCCGACCATAAAGGACAACTAAGGAGAATTAATGAGGACAAACAGGGGGATGTAATCAAACGGAATTTTCATGTCCATGCAAACAAATAATGAGAAATAAAAAAGTTCAATATTGAACGATCCGTACATCTTTTGAGGGATGTTATTTTGAGCTTTTTGCTGAGAATGCATATTATAATTATATTCTCAAATTACGGTTAAAACAATAATGCTGATTTTGGTGAGATGTCAGTCGTTCATCTAAGAAGATATAATATTTAGTTGCATTTGACCTGACTGCTTTACTTAATACTTTTGCCACCTCGACACGTTTTGCATTAACGTTTGAGAAACTATATCAGGATAATCTAAAAAGATAAATTTTTGTATCAGTGATTACCTATTTATAATTGTAACAGTATAATTATGTGACTCAGTGTGAGTATATATTTAGATACCTAAATAAGTAATAACTTCGAATCGAGCGTCTAATTCGAAATCGAACAAATGAACACGAGTACCATAGGGAAGGTCACATTTAGTAAGTAAACATTCATTTAAATTATATTTACAATTTAAATTCAACAGTCTTTTAAAAGCAGTTGTCAATAGAAGCCAGCAAAATTTCAGATTTTTTTTGCCAAATTTTGTAATTCAGCCAAACATGCAGGTTTTCTTTTGGGGGTTTGGTATACAATGCTGTGTTCCTTTAAAAAGAATGGTCAAATGTAATTTGCTATGCTGTATGAAAATAAAAAGTTACAAAAAGTAAACATTAAAACAAAGCTATCACTATACTTGAAATTTCACTTTTACTAAGTAAACTAAAATGTATCCATACAGTGAAATATCAAAGGTTAAAACCCTTGCTGTTTACTCCTAATTTGTGTGCAAAAAATACCGTATTTGATGAAACAAAGAACACGCATTGCAAGAGCTCTGCTTTAGTATTTCGTACCTTGTAAATCAATGACTGTTTTGTACTAAAATTACCCTGTTTATTTTCTATCGTGTTCTAGTACAGTTTCGAACGAACGATTTATTGGTTCGACAGTGTAAAAGACCTCTCATGACATTTCTAAAACATATTCCCAGTCACCTCCGTGCTACATTTGCGATGTCGTTAGTAGAGAAAATAATCTAAGATGTAAGATAACAGCTCTGAACGACCAGAGCTTTTGCTGCTTCCGATACGTTCGTACCAATTAGGACACGTGCGACCTGATTTTCACATGCGAAAATGCTCATACTTAGTATGTATTCAAATCATTCCAAACATTAATAATCTATTTCAACCGCATCCAATTAACATTTAAAGTTTCCTAACAATCAAAAAGAACGGCATGTAACAATCTAACGTGCCCTTTCTCCAATGTTTCTCTAAAGGTCGATAGTCTTGTTTTCTCTTAAAATTCGTCAAGTAATGTTTTATAGAAAATGGAATGTTAATGCCTTCATACAGACTTACTCTAAAACATTGCATTGTGACATTTCTTAAACGTTTTTTGGATGTGCAAAACACGAGTCAGATCACAAATGCTAGCACTAACTTGGCGCGTAGGTCAACTGTTCGAATGAATCGGTATCGGACATATTTATTTGTGTTTTGGTGAAACATGTAAGAAAAGTGACAATGCAGTGTTGTAGAGTACATCTGTATGAAGGCAATTGCCACAGATTTTCTCAAATTTATGACTAAGGATATTTGTCAACATAAGACTTATGTACCTTAAAAGTTTATGCTCGACATCTACGAGTTTCTTTTACTTCGTTTTGAAACTTACTCATGGAGGGGTTTGTACGTATTGCTAATGTGGCCGTCCTTACCGGTACTTTGTCAGTTAATATGTTCGCAAATGTATGGGCATACATTCAAACAAACCGTATCTGAATTACTGTATTGAAAGTTCAAGTCATGCCATCGGTGCTCGGACAAAGCTATATAAAACCGCAGACTCCACCGAATTCAACTTTAAAACATCAAAACAAACATTCAAACACGCACCGGGTTAATAAGGTAGCTACTCGGAAGTTTCGTTAAGGGATGTAAAACACTAAATGACAAAAATAATTCCAAAGAAAATCGTAATTATAAAATAATTCAATGGAATGTTCAATCAATATCACGACTAAAAGCCTTTTTCACTAATTAGAAAAAACAACATTCACGGTATAACATAATCAAATTATATTCAGTGAACATATTTTTATAGCTTTGCTGTTATTTCGCGTTATACAAGGAACATAGTTAGATTAATCATGCAGTCGGACCTCGTTTATTCGACAACCTTCTATCCGAATAGTTGGTATCATCCGAAATAATTATCATACCCAGATGTTATATCATAAGGCACGTCGATTTTAAATGGGCGTTTAGAAACTTTGTATAATTCGAAATAAAATTTCGGACCCGAATGCGAATAAACGAGGTCCGACTGTACGAACATAAGCGTTCTGCATGCATGAAGTATGCAGAAATAATCCAACTCTGTTATAGTTAAATAACTTTTCACCCAAAGCATAGCATTGTGGCACGTAAATTGTGGCAGTATCCATGTCAACTGTATAAACAAAGTAATGTAACAATTTGTTTTATTATTATATTTCACTGCCGAATACCGTGTATACAGAACATTTGCCGTAACAATATATCTCAATTAATGGAAAACAATCATTAACTTGACATTTATGAGTTCTACTTCAATATGTCGCATAATATTGCACTGTTCAAACACATTATCTGATTCTCTGTTGTTTGTTCTGTAATCTCGAATCTCGACAAATAATCTGTCGGACATGCGCCTTTGCACTTGAGTTTATTGGTATCATAACAATAAAATATTTTATCTAGAAAATGTGTCACCATTTTATTGTTCGAGAGCGTTACACGCATTTGGCAATATTGAGGGTTGCCCACGGCATAATAAACATTGGAGACGTGTTGTAGAGTTAAATTAAACATGCAAAGTTAATCAAGTTTTATAATCGATGTTTACTTTGTTGTTGAGCTGTAGTTATTGTTGAAAAATAATGTTTTATTTGCGTGTGTAAATTGTTTATTGAGTATTTGTTTGCCGGAATAGACTGTAGAGTCTGTTTTCATATTGTAATGTTACAGAACATTTACTCATACAGTTTCCCAAATCAACATTAGGCGACTTCACTCCAAAAAAATATCCGTTTCAGGTAATGAACGGTAATAAGTTTACGGAACCAACGACACGTAAATCGTAATATTATTGTATAGTTTACGCCCTATGTCGTCTGGTCCATTTGATACCAAATCTCAAAGCATATTGGACTTAGACTTTTAGGATAAGAAGGCGATTTAAGCACAGCAGAATCACCAGTTTCTGTCTGACTCGACGTCTCAAAGTACATATAATGACCTGAAATACCAAGAGCTTTGTACATTGTGTATACAATACAAGCATACAGTTATAATAATGGGTAAACTTATTTTGCTACGTGCCAATACGGTAATATATACCAAGTCGGCAAACAGGGAAAGTATGACGAAGATTAGACACATGTGTCTTATTCTAACATTGTTTCCCAATCTTCTTTATGATGCCAAAAATGTCACCTTTATATGGTATCAATAATTAGTGTTCATATAAATGTGTTAATTTAATCTTGGTAGTACCATAAAATGAGAAACCATAAATGTAATTAAACTATATATGATCTGACTATTCGTTAATGAAATAGATAGTTATACAGCTTCTTATTTAATGGAACACTGGTGTCAAGTCGTAAATTCATACTATAAATGAATTGGACGCCAATGAAGGAGTATGTTTGTAGCTGATACTTGTGATACGGTGTAATAGTCATGAGAGAAATATGAAGCACATACCATATCGAAACTCGGCTAAACGTTGTTGTTTGGACCAAGAGATGGATCCACTTATATAACTTACCACGTCATACAAGCTTGGTGATGATTCCAAGCATAACAACCAGACGTCGTTTTCCACATCCAATGTTATCAACACTGTAGACCGTAGTAAATGTCTATTAATTTGTTATCAGGTAGTGTAAATGATATATCTGACATTATTGATGACGAAACAACACCTGTTGACATAAGCATACGTTAAATAGAGAAAGTTATACAGAAACGTTCTGAGCATTTTAAGATGATTACATTTTATAAAAAAATATTCAAGGAAAGGTAGATCGACAGCAAGTGTAAACGTGCCAATCAAAGTCAATATTGAAATGGTTTATAAACCAGTCGAAGCGATAGTAACCCACACCAGTATCAACAGCTTACGCTCAAATATAAGGCTATTTGTAAATGTAAGCGTATACAGTATGATAAAATTCGGGTGAACTGATTCGAATCATCTGTGAATATTTCAAATTGAATTTGGCAATAAGTCTAAAACATTCTTGGAAACCAACTTCATCTACTCCAAATATATCCATTGAATGTTGGTGTGAACATCACAGTAATGTTTTTGCTGATAAGTCTGATGAGTTCAATTCAGTACATGCTGATAAACATGTACCAATATATGACGAATCAGATTTTAATGAGCTAGAGCCATTAGTTTTTAATTCTCCAATCACGGAGCAAAACTGTCTGATTCTATAAAACTTCCGATATCAGTACATCCTCAGCAGGCGAAATCGGATCACGACATATGTGTATGGCTTAATTCATTTATTATATGTTTTGTGTAAACCATTCAACAGACTCTTACAATCTCAAGCAGGATTAAGGTCCGGCTATTCCACCATAGGTAATGTATATGTTTAATATTCTATTGTAAGTCAGTATTTAAACATGAATGGTAAACCTATCTATGTTGTATTTATCGACTTTCAAAAGTCCTTCGATTCTGTTAAACAAAGAATATTGTTTGAACTTTTGCAAGGTGTTGGTCATAAAGGGAATTTGTTCAAAGCATTTAAATAGAACTATTATGAAGTTAATGGAAATGTTAGAACAAAGGTAGGGAATACAGATACATTTCAATGTCCAATTTCACTACGTCATGGTGTAATGTAAGCCCAGTATTGTCTTCACTGAGCATTAATTGCTTTGTAATAATGACATTCGTAACATTCAGCTTTTTGCTGGTATTGTTGAAATATTCCTACTGAAGTTTGCAGATGATATAGCTTTTATACCAGACACTTTTGCTAGTTAACAAGGCAATTAAACGTCTTAAACTCTTTCTGTACTACCTTGAATTTGATAATACGAAATAGTTATGTTCAAGACGGATGGCCGTTTGGCAGCTCACGAGAAGTGGTAAAAGAGAGAGAATAGTACACCAATAATATTGCCATTGATATAAGAATGCGTTTACGTATGTAGATGAATATATTTCGAATATAGTGTCATTTTAGAGAATCTCAGAAGCCATTTCAATCAAGGCAAAATGTGCTTATACATCACTTGAACTCATTAAGTAAATTGTCATCTTGTCCGTATAAAACACTTTGCAAGGCGTTTCAATCGAAAGTTCGTTCAGTGCTATGCTATGGATGTGAACTAATAGGTTTACAAAATGTCAACTGTCTAGAGAATATACAAGTATGTACATGTAACACGGAGAATTTAGAATATGTGTATATTGTGAAGGTTGTGTTGAGGATGAATTTCACTTTGTCATGTGCTACATGCTGAATTAAAATCACAATACATTTCTTCCTAAGTGTTACTTGAAACACCCTTATGTTCACACATGTTACAGCCTGATGTCATGTCCCTATAAATATGTTTTACGTTATAGTTCTGTATAAATGTATCATACTCTCATACTCTGAGATTACTTTCATAAGTGTGTGTATTGACAGACATGGTCAGGTTGATGATATTAAATGAATGCACTGTAATTTCTATGCAATGCTTCAGTTTTGGAATCAAACGTATATTTTTCATTTATTGCAGTCATCTTGCTAAATTGTGTATTACATATGTTGTAATATCTTGTTTGTGGGCCGGTGGATTTGAATTTCAGAATAAATTGAACTGAATAAAGAAAGACAAAAAATTAAACTATTGTTTCATATTCGTCAAGCATTAATTTGTATTTATCATAATTGAAACAATGATCGTGTACATGTCTCACAGCTCCTCCTGACGTCTCAGCAAGAGTTCTCCAAAACTATCACTTTCTTAGATTATGTGATTTTCAATGTACTTCAGATGGAATTTATGACGGAGAAATCTTTCAGTCGTGTTATTTCAGCGAAGTTGATAAAACTTACTCTCTTACTGGTTGGATAGAAGTAGAATAGAAGCCAAAATATGGATATCTTGATATCGTCAAATAACGTATCGATTATTGTAACTTTTTCGGAGTATACTAGTACTTTAATTTGGGTAATTGTCCTCAAATATCCAACATCATGTGCGCTACACATATGTATACATGAACATCTCACTGAAAGATAATCTTGCAAATAACATGAACCTATTATTTCAACTTAAGGTCTAATACCTTATTTGTAGGCTAACACAGTTATTATACCCAAACAGTTCCCCAGAAGATATTGGCTCATTATCAACTAAATGTTATCTCAATATCTGTAATTATGGTGGAAAAAGCTAGAAAAGTGCTAGGTCCGTATCCTGATGATTTATATGTTACTGTGCTGAATGCGATACTGTAGCAGCCGATACCGCAACTACGTGGTATTCTGGTAAGCTATAATTTCCACCCGTCAACGACGTATTGTTTGGATTAAGAACGTTTAAATAGAATACATTTGTCAACAAATGACGAAACATCATCCGTCAACATACATACGCTTCGGATCATGGGAAGCTTTCTTGTCAGTTGGTCCCTCCGATTGGTTACCTACACAATGTCAAGGTCATTTAGCCCCCTCGTCTTTATTTAGTCCTGTTAGTATCCGCTATCCAGCCTCCTTTATATTGAGCTACCTTATTTCTTTATCACGCCCAAAACTATGCTAATACCCATGCAGATGCACATGGCAGATGCGCACTTCCATCACTTAAAGTGCAGTGGTCGTAAAACCCCCAACAACTATGGACACTTTGTTGAATCAAAGATGTATTGCATGATTCGACGCATCTTTTTGTTTTTTTATTGTGTAAACATATTTATTTATCAAACTAAACGAGTGGTCGGATTATTCCATCCACAGCGCATTCTGGTTCCGGCAAAAATGGGACAGAAACCACAATAAGAGTCCAATTGACAAGACTTAATGATATATACCATCACACTATTGCTTGCTTGCTAGCTTGACAATTATAAATACGTTTCTGTAAAAGAGACTCTAAAAGAATTTAACCACTTAAAGTGTTCATAAATCAAACATTGTCTGTCAAACCAAAGCTTAACACATTTCTAACCACACGTCTAAATGTTTATTTAGATTCAAACACATAATTCATCTTACTTGAAATATATGGTTAACATTTAGATAATTAATCGATTACACTTTTTCACTATACAATACAAAACAAATATCGTTTTGCTATAAAACATATGAAGGATTCGTTACCATTCATTTATACACTTTAAGTATAGATTGAACTATTCATAAAAACCAGATGTTCCATCTATTTCCAAATATCTCAATATACACAAATCGAGAACTTTGTCCACATCTTGTTAGTGATCGTCGTCGATAACATCTGACCTAGGGCTTTTTATAAGGACACCATCTGTGTTTATCTCAAATGCTTGGATTGATTGTCGATTAAAGAATGTCTGAAAATATTTATGAGTTGACAATTAGGATTTACTGGGGTCATGAACTAATTTATCAGTGGATACAGCCTTGATAATCTTCATTCTAGGTTTGTACCTTGGTGATATGTTTATTGTATCCGGTGAATTCAATAATCTTTACATGAGAGTGCAGAACGTTCAATGGTCTATAATACACGTAACATGTTGCTGTTATTATTACAAGCACTGTTCTTGGTCAAGATATAAACTAGCCAAAAAAACGACGCAAGCTGTATTAAAGCTTATAATTCCTTATATATGAGACAGGGTAGGCATAGAAGGTCACATCCAATAAACAGGCGTCCCCAAACAGACCCATATGGCAAGAAATAAGGCAAACAATGGGAATGGGTACAATAAAAGAAGGGCCACGGGGAAACATGTAAGATATTCAGCTGTCGTCTGCGCTACCCGCCTCAGACAAGTCAATATCTGGCATATTTGACATTTTGTCGCCTTACATCTGTTTACATAATTATTATGTGTGTAGAAATTACAACAGATAATTATGTTGGTACCAAGCCTGATGTGAAAACCAAGGGACAAAATGAGTTATCTACAAGTCTTAGACGTAAACATAATGAACTTTATAGAGAATATTTGCCTCTGGCTAAAGTATGATAAACTTGTTCTGCACAATTTAGGCGCCTACTATCCCAACACATTCATCATATAATTCTGTATTCCCGTCTATATTACCGAAACGTCGTCTTCCAAATGCAGATATCATTTATAGTTTAATAGAATCTGTATTCCACATCGGTCATTGTATTGCGCATTTTCATCATTTTAGGTAAGGACAAACTATGGTAGACATAATAATTTGTCTTGCATGTGTTATTTCAGGCTTGATCTACCAATGTCGATGCTTAATACTTAGTTGCAATCAATCTGTGACATAATGAAAAATTGTTCTGTTGAAACTATTCGAATGTGTTTTATAATGAAATGTATTCTTATTTTCCATCTAGTGGATTTTATTTGGTTTCAATGTTTTGGTATACTAAGTTGATTGATATTCCTTGCAATACAGAATTACAAGCTTGCAAATTATCTGTTGTCTTTGTTGATTTGATAATAATGATGTATATAACACGAATATATAATCTGCTTCCTACACATCGCGCTGAAAAGTAATAATCTTTGGTGGAAACAATTGGAATTGAGTTTTATTCTCTTTGTACTTTTGGTATTTACCAACATATCTAGCTCTAATAATGATATCACTGAATGAATAGGCGGTTTTAGATGTTTATTGGTTTATCAGCAACGAACCAGACTTATCAGTGACACAATCCATTATTTATCCTAGATGGTACTTTATTTGCCCGTCTTAGCTGATATAATAGCGCTTTTGGTCATCAGTTAGAAGTGATGTATTTCCGTATTGTATTCATGATGTCGCCATATTTTACCATTAAATGACACGAGACTTCCTTTATAAACGCCTAATTGACCATTAGAAGACGGATTTTTAAAGGTAAAAAGTCACCGAAACTTCGCCATATAAGAAGCCATATTAGGAATGCACATTAACTTCGGCGCTGAGCCAACGACGAGAATATATGAGCGCCGATGTACGATTTCAAACCTCTTCTTTAAGTGACATCATTTCGAGAAAACGTCACATGTGACGTCACTCACATGTGACGTCACCATATACTGACAGTAAGCAATATTTGCCCCATATGGCAATATAAAAACGAAGTGACCATTTGGAGTAAATATTGTTTCCTGCTTGCAAATAGTGACATCCGTGACATGTTGCGTTTTCTTGAAATGACGTCACTTACAGAAGAGGTTGTAAATCCCATAGCAACGCTCGTATGCAGATGTATGTGTGTGTTGGACAGGAACTAGGAACTATCCAAGCCCTTGGCTAGTTGAAAAAGTAGTTTCCTTTATTTTACTAAAGTTTAATATTTTCTTTGATTTAAATATGTTTTTTATTGAACTAACGATCGATGACCTCTATTTAAGCAGATGCTCATGTATGTTGTACTATTAGAAAAAACTCTTATAAGTCTTTGATATCATATTGATCAAGATCATTAAGAATTTCTGTTTCTGATTTATTGCGTAATTTGTGTAATAAAATGGTTACTATAAAAACACATTTATACTTTGAGAACACGATACGACGATCCGTGCGTGTTCTGGACTAATAAATAAGTTGTCCGACAATATACACTGCTTTGATGTTTCAGGGAATTCAATTGTGCAGCAAAAAAATCGTGCTAGAAGCTTGATACATATTCGGATCTTATTCCAATCATTTGAACTGTCAGGTTGACTTTTACTAATAATGACGGAATAAACTTCCTGCGTATAATATGCGGATAAATGACGAATGAAGCAAATTAGGCAAGGCGCTCATGATTCAGTAAATGAACGAGGAGTCCCATACTCTGTAAAAAAGGACCAAACCGTGTGATCGAGTGTCAATCATTAGCTCAATAGTCTAATCAAAGACCTAGTCACATCATAAAACTTCGTTTGGGCGGTCGGCGTCCGGCAAGTTGTCCGATCAATAACTTCAGAATTAGTAGTCTAATCTTTACCAGACTTGGTTTGAATGTATAGCGCTATAATATCTTGAACAAGATCGATAACCAGCCATATCGCACATGTCATTTCAGAGTTATTGCCCTTTAATTAGAGAAATAACCTAAAATTGGGCTTATCCGATCAATAACTTTAGAATTCTGAGTCCAAACTTCACCAGACTTAGAATGTGTATCTGCATAATATCTTAGACACGATCGATAACCAGCCATATCGCCTTTGTCACTCCAGAGTAATTGCTCTTTAATTAGAGGAATTTACTAAATATGGTCTTGTCCGATCAATAACTTTAGAATAATGTGTCCAATCTACACCATACTTGGTCATAACGTGTATTGGCATAATATCTTAGACATGTTCGATAACCATCCTTATCGCATCTGTCACTCCAGAGTTATTGCCTTTTAATTAAAGAAATTACCTAAAACGGGTCTTGTCCGATCAATAACTTTAGAATTCCTTGTCCAATCTTCTATAGACTTGGTAAGAATGAGTATCGGCATATTATCTTGAACAAGATTGATAACAATAAAGGGAATCGAACCCAGGTCTACGGATTGCCGGTCCGTTATGCTAACCACAACACCGCAGCGACCTGACGTCATTTTCGTGTAAATTTATCATATATAAATTTATGATTTATATGGTAAACTACACTTTGGACGAAGTACGGGGCGAATTTTTACAAGCCATATCGCACATGTCACTCCAGAGTTATTGCCCTTTAATTAGAGAAATTCCCTAAAATTGGTATTGTCCGATCAATCACATTATAATTCTTTGTCCAGTCTTCACCATACTTGGTCATAATGTGGTCATAATCGATAATCACATTATAATTCTTTGTCCAGTCTTCACCATACTTGGTCATAATGTGGTCATAATCGATAACCAGCCATATCGCAATTTGTCACTCCAGAGTTATTGTCATTTAATTAGAGAAATTACCTGAAATTGGTCTTGTCCGATCAATTAATTCCGAAAACAGTTGTTGGAATATTTTCCCCAGAGGTACTCGGGTTGTTTTATGCAAATGGGTCAAGTCAGGTTACAACCTAGCTCACTAAAGGTGGAGTTATAGGAGTTGAGTCATTTCACTCTGCTTTATTTCAAACTCAAGTGACAAAAAATTAATAATGGGCGTATTTTGCGATGGTATGCGCTTTTGTTATATAATACCAAGCATGAATAAACGTAGTGAAACGTTAAAGAACAATAATGAAATGCTGTTTTCAAAATTTAGTAAATATATACAATTTTCATTCAATCGTAGAAATCCATTAATTCATAGGTATACTATTGTACTTACTTACTCATCCTCTAAACATAAAATGTGCTTATGTAATTTGGTAATGTCGCAAGCCGTCTATACTATAATTATGTTTTGTATATACTGTTTTGTATGAATATGTTATATAATGATGTACAAACACTTCAAACATATGCTGTTCTGGATTCTGTTCTGGATTCTGTTCAGTTCTGTTCTGGATTCTGTTCTGGAATCTCTACTGTTCCATTCCGGAATATGTTCGGTTCTATTCTGGATTCTATTCTTGAATCTCTTCTGTTCATTCTGGAATCTGTTCAGTTCTGTTCTGAAATCTGTTCAGTTCTGTTTAGTTCTGACATGTGTCTAATTCTCCAGACTTGTTACGTTCCGTTAATTATATCAGATATATATTGTTTTGTTTCTCAATTGTCTTCAAAGCAATATGTCATCACTTGAGTCATTTTCGCTATCACCGTGATTTAATTGTATTATTGGATAACGAGAATAGTTTTGCCAGTGAAACAACAGGGATCGATAAGCTCGACTGTATAAAAAGTCAGAGATGTCGTTAGCCTGTTTGTAAAACCCAACGTGCCACATGTGTGAAGATCAAAAGAGAATATAATTTGTCATGAACGTACTAGTTAACCGTAGACGGTGAGGCGTACTATACACACATACGTGGAGTTCAGTTTATTGGAATAGTGTATACGGCATGAGATGCATTGATAAATGGTATAAATACTTTTATTATATTTTATCACATATATAATCTGTATAAATGTTTGCACCTTAAACACTGCTTTTTGTTTATGTATTTAGCGTACATGTGTACTTATAACTAAAGTGTGCATCTGTTGATTACATATATTAGCTTATACACTCACAAAAGTTATAAGTACTCCGATGACATATTTAGGATATTGCAATTAAATATTAATATATCAAATAGAAATTTCACAATAAGAAAGTCCAATATGTTTTTTTATGTTCCTACTAATTTTTCAGTGCAAAATATACCATTTTCATTTAAATAAAGCAAATTAATACCACCACACAGAAATAAAATGTCACTAGTTAAGTGTATCTATTTCATAATGATAACAGTTTATTATAAGTGTTACACAAACAAATAAGATAAACCAAAAAAAACAAGAGCGCTCAATATGAGGCTATTACTTTAGATCCAGCACACGCTTCAGCACAAAAGCATCATTATATTTCAATATCGCAAAGTTATAAGCTGTTTAAACATATACAGTAAAACCTCAATAATACGACCACCCATGGGACCCTTGAAAATTGTTCTTTATATTGAGGTGGTCTTAATATTGAGGAGGTTGAATAAAGAGCCAAATAGTCAAAATGGACTGGAAAATGTGTTAGTTTCGAGGTGGTCTTATTATTGAGGTGGTCTTAAAATGAGATTTTACTGTACTTATTATTCAGATAATCAAAATACGAACCTTCGGAAATTACGATAAGATCTTATCTAAGCTAGATATGTCTATGAAACGGGCGCTAAATATCTAACAAATCCAATTCGTATTACATAGCTAAAGGGTGGAAATGTTGATTCCATATGGACATACTGTAACCAATTCAGAGGCATTTATGTCAATAAATAAAAGTCTTGCAGTTAAGTCCTTTTTATCCAAGAAATCAAATTCGCAATGCATAGCTAAAGGGTTGAACTGTTGATGCCATATATTCTGTAATCAATTCAGAGGCATTCATACCAACTAATAAAATATGCAAAAGGTCCAATTCGCATTTTTAATTAAAATCTAGAAGCATTTTTACGAGGCTATTCATAGTGTGTATAATGTTAAGATTTTGGATAACAAATATGCGTCTAATATGCCTATTATAGATACAGTTTAGTTGTGAGATAATTATGTTCTCATACCTTACTCTTTTACTCACTATCAGAACTTGAATTAACATGTTTAGTAAATGTGAGATCAATTCATATAAGCTCCAAGGCTATACACATTGCTTATAATGGTCCTTGCTTTAAGCACTCTTCCATCTCTCATTAATAAGCAATAGCCCTGGATGTAAACCAATTAAATCAGAGGATATTTTTCAGTCGGGTTTTGACATATTGTCCATTAATACATGCCACTAGTGATTTATTGCCGGACATAACGACTTTCTTAAGGTTATACAGTAAAACCTCGATAAAACGGCCACTATTGGGACCCTTGATAACTGGTTTTCTTATTGAGGTGGTCTTAATATTGAGGTTGAATAAAGAGCAAACAAGTGAAAATTTACTTGAAGAGTGAGTTCTTAATTTGTAGGTTGTCTTATAATTGAAGTGGTCTTTAAATGAGGTTTTAATGTGTTCTCATCTATCTCTGACCTCTGTAAATCTTAATCTAATTCTACTTTATTTATATTTGTTCAAGAAATCAAGGAATTTTTTTTTCGGCCTGCCAAATTATATACATGTACATTGTAAAGACTAGTACTCAAAGTTTTTATAAGAACATGGTGTTCAATAAAATACTTACTACGTTATTCCGAACAATTTGCGTCGTAGAGTCATACATAGTAAAACGAAATATTTGTACTGTTTATACATACAAAATGGATCAATTTATTTACACGTTATGTATGCTACAAAATCGACAGCTTGCGGTTGTTTAGTTTCTTGATTAAACCCTGTATGAATGTTGTCTGCTTAATTGTAACCTTTCTTCGCCGGTTCACTGTCCGATGTAGACACTAGTTCAAGGTGATAACTTGACAATATCCATACATTAGTTACCTACACGTAGTCAATTAATCAGCTACAATTGAACCGAGTCAGTACTGACGGGAGCATGCAGAACGCTTAACATAACTTAAACATTGTTTATACGTCGACACTGTTTGTCCTCTTTAATTCGCCTAGTTATTCCTTATGGTATGCCATGCCATTCCTTGCGCCTCTGTTCCCTAACGTGCCATTTAACCCCCTCAAGTGCCTTATGTTTTATGGATTGTTGTTTTCCTCGGACGTATGTGTGGGGAGGCACTGTCTTATTTATGTGGCGTTCCATATAGCAACGTATTTTCTCTTTTTTATTTCAATACCAGATCATTTAATGAAGGATGCAGTTGTCGCATAACGTTATATTGAGATAAACGTACGTACAAAACGAGCCTTGAATGGGAGCAATTTATTATCATTCATGGATAGCAAATTTGATCAAATAAATTGATGTTTCATTTGAATATCATGATTAATGTTGTCATTTTATTATGTGAACATCTGTGCATCTATCAGACAACAACAACATAATTATTATAGTTCTCAGCATTCAATGTTTCCTTTAAAGACGATACATAATCCTTTCTACTGGTTTGAGGAATATACAGCTGTGTCTAATGATATTATCGTAAAGTTATAAGTAGCAATACATGGTTTGTTGAAAGAAAAGCTGTGAATGTTCCGTTGTAAAAACGCTATGAATAATTTTCTTGTAACATACGCTCCGAGTTCAATCTGGTAATTTGGAGTCTCGAACTTGACTTTGGAGACAGTCACTACTATTCTATTAACTGATATATTTATGTTAAAATTCAGCAAAATGGTTTGAAAAAATAAGCCACAAGGAACCAATATATGTATAGCCTCAGTAATCTTGGTCCGTACATGTAACCTGTGTGTGCTGTGCTAAAATTAGTCTAACCTACAATAAATGTCATTGTCACGAATTTCCGAAATTTTTCAGCATTGTGATAGATTTTTAAGCAATCTACTCCATACGGGCAAATGTATAAAATGTACATCTCACATCTCACATCATTTAGTGACAAGCCCAATAGTTTACATACATAAAGAACTTAGTACAATGCGAAACTTGTGCATGGTCATATCAACGCTCGATTGAAAGTCATGGAGGAATGCACATATTCGGAACAACGTCAGATACATGGAACAGTATAATACAAGGCATGAACGAAATATATGTATGTTAACTCTTGTCTTTCCGCTTAAGCCATTTGAGGAAGCCAAAACACTTGGCAGCCGACTTTAATATACGATTTCCGAAGCATTTCATGCAAATTTATTTGTGACTGGATGTCTGAAGAGAATTACTGGATAGCATGCTAATAGCGATCAGTGTTTTATGTGCAAAGGACGGCTGTCTTGTTTTGAAATGAACTTTAGAAAGAAATATCTTGAAAAAAGATGGGCGGTGCAATTTGAAGGTTAAGATTTGTTGTGCAACATAACAAATGCCGAGATGTTACGATTGCTATCACTTAAGACCCAAAATGGATTTCGGTAAATTCACCGAATTCAGGTTTTGGTAATGTAACGTACCCCTTATCGAAGCGTAAACCAATCCGCGTCAAGGTTACAAACGTTGTTTGGTTGAAAAGAAATTGCCTTGGTGGTTTACGTAAGCTTTGATTGGTTTAAACAACACGGATATGCAAATAGTAAGACCATGTTAGTTCGGCTGCGCCGAAAAACATTGAAGTTGGTTTAGTGGCTAACGTCAGATTTGATTGGATTACATACCATTAATATGCAAATAGCAAAGCCGTGTTAGAACGGCTGTGCCGAATAAAAATAACCAATACTATTTATTTTTATGTTTCAAGACAGACTCTATGTTGACAAAAATGGATTTTGTTTTAATCTGTCCAAGGAAGATGATAATTGCAACATTTCATCGTCTTTTTTGAAATGCTGTTTTCTTTTTGCACTAAGTATCTGCATTATACTGCTATCAAACTAAAATTGACCGGTTTTGATTGAGTTATAAACTGTAACGTTTAAAGCAGATCAACCATAGAAAGCAACGCACAAAGCTGAATTCTTACTATGTTTTGATCTCGAGCGCGGATGCATATGTGCGCCATTATGGAACGAAGAGTGTCAATAACACGTTTTTGTATTTTACATGCCGAAACTGAATAACCAACTTGAGCAAATCGGACGACTGTCGAGAAATAAACAGTGAACAGGTGCATGCATCACATTTAATAAAACATACAAAGCTAAGACGCCACGTGTTACTTCAACGTCGAAATCTCACTGCGCATAATGAGGATGAAAATAATGTCTCTCTTCCACTTTATAGCCCGCATGTGGATGATTGATGCGCATACTGGATCACCTAAGCTATATAGTATTGCCATTAATACAACAGTGATATATTGTCCATTCTTCAATACCATATCGAGGTTTCCCGCGTTTATCCTGATGCTAGAGCCCGTGTGTAGGATGTTTCTCGTGCTGATGACGTCACATCATTTTGGCACGGAATATCCAATAATAACTTTCAAATGACTTTTTAAAAGTTAAGTCATTGTATTTCAACTCGTCCTTTATATTTTTATATCATTGTTTTATTCTCAGAGTCTCAAGAAGGCTTACACAATGGTTTAGATATACTAGAAATTTATTGTGATAGATGGAAACTGTCAGTAAATACTAACAAAACAAAAAGTATGATTTTTAGAAAGGGACTGAGGTAATCTGAGACAAAATACAAACTTTACTTATAAAGGACGAAAAATTGAGATTGTTAATAAGTTTACATATCTTGGCATAGTATTTTCAACAGGTGGTTTATTCAAATATACATTTGAAGCACTGACCGGTCAAGCAATGAAAGCAACTTTTAAGATGAAATCCTACATTATGGATTTGTTTGACTTATCAATTAGTCATAGCCAAAAGCATGAGGCATTTAGATGAAAGTGAACTGTGGCGGAACTAGTGCTACAGCGGAATTAGTTAATGCATGTTCTTATGAACCGTTCATTAGTTATAACCCTTAAGCATAAAGTAATAAACATTAAAAGAGCAGTTTCGACGAAGGCCAAACTAGAAAAGAATGGCAATATTCCTGTATCTCATTCTAAGTTGGAACTTGCATCAACACTTTGGCATACTTCCTGACAATATCAGGAATTGTATAAACCCATTCGCATTTTATCGCGGTTTCATATCTAACACAGAAAGAAATGTGTTAATGGGTCTTGTTCTTGTTGAAACAATAATGAACCTGTTTCCACATGCAACAAGAGAAACTTAACTTGTATGATAAATCAATAGAACCCGTTCTAAGCTATGGTAGTGAAATTTGGGGATGCTATAATACAAGTGAAATTGAAAGAGTATTTTTAAAATATTACAAACAACTATTGTGTATTAAAAAGCAGACTCAAAATACTTTTGTGTATGGTGAGATAGGAAAACTGCATGCAAGAAACAAAATGGTGCTTAATACAATTAGATATTGGATAAGAATTTTGTCAACTGAAGATACTAAATATGTTAGACTTGTTTATGATATGATGTTATGTGATCTTGAATTGTACCCAAATAAGATATCTTGGGTCAGAAATGTTAAATGTATACTAAACAAACTTGGGTTTAGTGATGCATGGTATTTTCAAACAGTTGGAAATAACAAATTATTTTTATCTATGTTTAGACAGAGATTAACTGATCATTATTTACAGGATTTGAATACTGATATTGAATCATCAAGCAGAGCAAATACATACAAATTATTTTCAACCTTATTTAGACATAATGCAGGTAAATAAATATAGAAAAGTATTAACAAGAGTATCATCTTATAGATTACAAATTGAAGTTAGTCGTTGGACTAAATCCAACACAACACCAGTAAATGAAAGGAAATGTCACTTCTGCAATTGTTTAGAAGATGAGTTTCATTTTTATTCAAATGTAAAATTTATAATAGCTATAGAAACAAGTGTATCCCTCTTTATTATAGACAAAAACCCAAACATACTAAAGTTTAGAGAATTGCTACAATCCAGTAATGAAAAGGTAGTAAAAACATATCAGTTTATTTATTTAAGAGCTTTGAACTGAGAAAACAATCATTGTAAAACAAATTAAATGCACTTTTATCCCAAAGTATTGAAATCATTGTTTTTGTTTTCTTGTTTTTTTGTGTTGTTTCCTTTTGATATTGGTTTTTGTATTTTAGTCTCTATTACATTACCTCAGTCATTCTAAGTACTTATAATGATTGCTATAAATTAAATGGTGTTTGATGTACATTCTTTTCTCTCACCACTAATTCCTATATTCATGTTAACATGCATATGTACAATGTGATGCATATGTTCATATGTGTTTTCTATAAGAATGATGTATACCAGTAATTAAAAAATGTATTATTTTTTGATTTAACAAAATGTATGTAGTTATTATATACAATGTAACTTGTAATAATGAATCATGGCCATAATGCCTTAATTTCGAAATAAAGTATCTATCTATCTATCTATCTTAATCGATTTTAAAGTATGTAAGAAAAAAGATTTATCACTAGATTCGTGTGTGGAATTGAAATATCCGGAGGAACCTGGTAACCACAAAAACAGTAACCCTCGAGGAGGTTATTTCTATCAGTACCATGGAAGGCAGTGAATGGTTTGTAAAACCTTTACTGAGCTTTCATTGGAATGTGATGAGAATTAGTTATAGCAAACAACGATTGTTCATTTGTTCAGTGCTTGATTATGCCTTTGGTGTGTAGAAAACAAACGGAAACGAAGATTAGTACAACAAACCGGTAATCAGGATGAAATTGAGTTTTGCAAAACAAAGTGCTTCTCCTTCAAGCTGGATACTTTTTGTTCTTGGCAATAAGATTCTGGCATTAAACAAAGGCAAATATTGCCATGAGAAGCTTTGTGCCAATGTGCATCTATAAGTCGAATTGCTTTTTTTTTTAATTAGCTGAGATCAAGAATTAACGACCCTTCTCAAGCTAGTACGCTAGGTCTCCATAAAAGTGCAATAACATCGTCTGACTATGTCTTGAAGTGTTTCTCTTGTTGCCTGTGGAAACAGGTTCATTATTGTTTTAACCAGAACAATACACATTAACACATTTCTTTCTGTGTTAGATATAAAACCGCGATAAAATGCGAATGGGTTTATACAATTCCTGATATTGTCAGGAAGTATGCCAAAGTGTTGATGCAAGTTCCACCTTAGAATGAGACACAGGAATATTGCCATTCTTAACTAGTTTGGCCTTCGTCGCAACTACTCTTTGAATGTTCTTTACTTTATGCTTTAGGGTTATAACTAATGTTCATAAGAACATGCATTGTCTAATTCCGCTGAAGCACTAGTTCCGCCACAGTTCACTTTCATCGAAATGCCTCATGCTTTTGGCTATTTCTCGTACTTGAAATTACAAATTTAAACAAAAACTAGTATAATAATATAACTTGTACTTTACATCTCTAGCCAACATTGCCGAACTTTGACTGGTATTGGTTATGCTAGTTGTATTGCTGTGGTTTTAATCAGATTGTGGAACACTGTTTCACACATTTTTCACACATCGTACAATTACTGTGTTTGTTAAATCATAATAATCATTTGACATCTTGTTTGTTCCACCTGGTCTATCTACAGTATGACAGTAGCACAGAATTTCATTGTTTGACAGATACAGGCTTGTAGAAACCCTGGTGATCTAGTTTGTATATAATTCATTACTCAGCTTCAAACATTTGACACAAATGGTCGAAGTGCATCGCGCTGCTTCATTTACAGAGGAGAAACTGAACGACTTTGTCAGTGAGAAGATCATTTCGTTTCCATTCAATAACTGTAGAACTGGTCTGCTTACATGATTCACACCTTTTAGGACAATTGCCTATGTCTTCAAGAGAGAGAGAGAACTACAGGGAAAGCCTCATACATAAGACAGTGCCTCCCCAAACAGACCTCCGGGAAAACAACAATCCATAAAACATAAGGCACTTGAGGAGGTTAAAGGGTTCATACGTTAGGGAACAGATGCGCAAGGAATGGCATCGCAGACCATAAGGAATAACTAGGAGAATCAAAGAGGACAGTGAAGGGGGGACTTAAGACGAAACTTGAATTGTGTTGAATCTGCAGGTCAAAGATTAATATCTCATTTAGAACCCTTTCCGATCATTGGTGAAAGGTGATCCACGGTCATCAATCTTTGTCGGATGAGTATAGTTGTTTAAGTAGATCATCCATGGGGGGGGGGGGGTCAGCGGCCAATGCCACAATGATCTTGAGGATGAAAGGCACTAACCTCCGACATAACTTTCAGCATGACACTTTCCAGAAATGTGTGACATGCATATGTTCATAAATCAAAATATATGGATATCTCTTAGAAACAGACGAGGATTATACATTATATGTGTCTAAACGGGTTGTAAACAGACAGGCTAAATGTGAACCGAAGAATGCCAATCTAACGAATACCTTACTTAAGTCAAGAAATGTTACCAGGAATACCTTTATGATACGTATATACATCATGTTATAGCTTGCGTGATGTTCGTAGTTAATCGATTGCATGTCATTTTATAACTATATACAACGACGTTGCCTACTTCCTTGATCGGCAACCTATAAAACCATCTACTAATTACTACCTAGATTACATAAAAGTTTCATTACGAAATGTCACGATATGATAATGAACTTTTATTTAAACTTTCTCGATACACTGAACCGCTTTTCTAATTGGTAAATGATGTTTAAGAATGTCTCTGTTTCATGAAAACCGTTACTGGTCTTACAGTGATTGCGATTTGGTTCTGTGTGTGATGCAACACATTTGACTGAGTTTTATGGTGATATAGCACTCACCAATTAAAACAATTGTTAAGTATATCGGTGTCTGAAATATTATTGGTGAAACGGTTTTAGTTCGTTTTTAATTCACAGTGCGCTTAATATTGTCATTTTATTCCATTCATGATTGGTATTTTCTAAGATACATGCACCATGAGAAATATTCTGTTGTGGTGAATCTGTATCTATAGATTAAGATACAAGTGAAGACTCATATTAAGCGGAACGAGATTGACGGGCTTTGCTTAACAATGGACACATCATCATTGAAGTCGAATTGCTTCATCAAAATGTTGTCGAAATAAGTAACGAATGTGTCTGCGTCATAACAATTCATTCAACATTTGACACATCGACTGCATCTTTACTCGTAACAAACAAGTGTGGTTGTCAAAAATTATTGCAATGTTTCTTGATGAAAATATCAGTATGTCAAATCAGAATGTGATGATATGTTAATACGCGTAAATGTATTAAGAAATTATCAGACAATCCTACTGGGTTTTTTCATTTTTAAGTTTACGAAGCAAATTAAATAAGACCAATTATGCTATACTGGGTGTTATATAAAGTAACATCTTATGTGAACGAACGAGTATTTTATTTATCAAAGTATAATGCTCAAACATGCTCCAAAGTAGAGGCTTATTCACAATCCGAGCACTCACCAAACCTGGTCGTAGTAGACCTCTGGTGTGTGAAGATATTATTGTAACACCGTCCTAAATGTAGAAAATGCGTCTTGTGTCTCGCAAGACTATATTGACCGTTTTATATATTTGTCTTTTGCCTAAGTAACTACACGGCAGTAAACAGTCAGTATGTTTCAAGTTTTTGACCTCTGTTAAATAAGTGTTATATGATCCTGCTGTACTGCAATGCACTGCATATGTAAGGTGGTTGACCCCTATACTGTTGGCCATCATGTTAGTTGGCTTGTGTGACGATTAGACGGGTTTGATACTCTATGATGGTGTTTTTTCTTAAACACTGATAAGGATGGATAGCGTCTGATATGTTTGAATGGGCAATTGCCGTGCCTTTCACTGCATCAATGCTGTTACTCAGGCTTCTGATAAATCATCGAATACATGTTTGAATTGCTTCGCTAGCTTATTGATTTATATATTTATGGTATATTTTAAGTATACATGTTCGCATTCATGGAAAATGGCAAGAGGGGTGTAAAGGAAAATATCCCCGTTGGTCAATCCCCCATCATATGCACCCCTCTTGCCATTTTCCATATTTCCTATACCCGTTAATGTCCCGCATTATTTTTTATACGATCTCTGTGAATGCTATCTGAAACGCTCTGCTGTTTTATACCCGAGATTAATTTTAACGACGTCAACATCACTGGTTATTATTAAATCGTATGGAATTCAAGCAATGCATTAATTCTGCAAAATTACGTTGTAGACTTCAAACACTTGCTCCTTCCGAATTGTCTGTGGATATTTGCGATTGTGTAAACGAAAATTACAACTCAGAATGGATTACTTAATATACTCTCGACGCAGACAGTTGTAAATAAATTAGTCTGTCTCAATGATTGCTTAAGAATTACGTAAAGTGGTCTCAATATAAAATTGTCTATTAGGAAGTGAACGTTTCAGAAGAATCCGATTTACCTACTAGCAGTTATAAATTCATTCGAAACTGATCTGCATTCAAAGATTAGACGGTTTGTTAAATCATTCAACGACAGTTAATCATGTAAATGAAGATTCAATTCAGAATTGATTTAATGTTATGTCGGTGTAAGATGGTTTATGTATGTTTTATTTATTAGTCTACGAATTATATATAGAAATACAGAAATTATGATAAAGACTGCTAGTTCTAAGAAAGTATATAAACTGGTATTATATATGTACATTTATACTTTCTAAAACGTATGAAAAAAAGGCTGAGGTCTTAGATGATTACAAGACCAGTGGCGGTGGTGCCAAATATGAAAGCGCCTCTGTAAATGATCTCCTGTGGAAGAACTGAACGTAAAGATGTTGAATTTCAATGTTCATCTCTTTTAATTGAACTAACACAGACTAAAGTTACCGAGCATGTTGCTTTTCTTATTCTGTAAAAATACAAAAATGTATAATGTGTACTACACGATTTAATGTTCAACGTCAAAACCAGTCTGCTTGGTATCACTATTAAGACAGACTTGATGATATGTCGGTCCCTTGGGTGGTGACTTGTAAGCGGATTTTTACTGTACATTCTAACGCATGGATGGTGATTTACCTCATGAATACATCGGACAATGAACTGATTTTATAAGAGTCAATGACAGAATACAGGTTCAACGAATATGAACATCATGCATTGCGTAAACTTCTTTCATTTGATAACCTATACAATAGTTCATTTTCAACTTATAAGATAAATTGTTAAGTATGTCTTGTCGTTTACTCATTAATTGAACCGGAACATAAATTGTTACTCTATTTTTTTTTTTTTATGTATGCCACATATGCAGTGTAAAAGAAAGATAAATACGTTACAGTGAACTCCAAATACACAAGACAATAACCAATGGAAACACCAGCCTACGAGACTTTAGGGACTTGGGAAGTACAAGGGTAAACATGGAACGGGAAGTAAGGTCGAAAACCATGGATAATTTAGGGGGACAACAAGGGGAACTGAATGGATGGAATAAACCACATGACAAGGCATGAATGCCTGTAGCCCTGGACCGAAAATAGGGCGAAAAGATCATGAACATTATATCAAGTCAAGGAACTGCACATGTGAAAAGGAGAACTTAACATACATCTACAAACATTAATAGCAATAATAACCACGCAGCGATTATAACTTATTACAGTTCGGTATATGTAAATTCAATCTTACTGATTCCCGTGTTGCTAACCAGCTGCTACCATGCTTACGCAAAATTTATGGATTGTAAAGACTTCGTAAAATCTCGCCCATAACGGGATTTGAACCCAGAACATTTAGATCCAATTACTAGACCAATATGTCGCCCATGTATATTTTTTTACTTCATGTTGTGCAAGCAGATGTTCAATGCTTTGCTAAGGAATTTTCCAACTGACATATTGAAAAATTGTCTAGAGCGCTCATGAATTATGCGTGATATGTCTGAAGTGTAGATTGGTAATTGTCTAGGATGAACTTACTTGTTGCCAGGTCTTTCTTGGAAGAAAATGTAATTGTTACAATATGATTGAGTATTAAGCTTGTGGCTGAAATATCAAATGTGATCAAAACACGAAAAGGAACGCCAGACATATCGTATGTTATTGTATATTATTTCCAATATGTGATTATTTTAAAGTTCAGTGCGAAACCTAATCATTTATTTGGTAATATACATTTCTTATTGAATGTACATTTGTATCGGAGGAAGTGCGATCGTAACACTGTGTGATATTTCTATAGACCTAAACGTGAGCGGTACCGTCCAAAAATTAGAATTTTCCGGGACTTACTTCAACTCAACTGTTGGTAGCCCAATTCAGCATTAAGACTAGTGGATTTCTAGACTCCTACATAGAGTAGGCACGTCCATGAAAAGTAGATTTGCTTCATATATAACCAGCTGTGTGTGGCGTACTATGTGTACCTAATAAACTTAAACTTAATGACATTTTATTCTAGTACTGTTGATGCAATCTACAAAGCTTTGATGTACTATTCCTGATGCTCATTTAAAGCCATCAACATCTCTGATCGATGCTAAATCAGTTGGAAATGTGTCTCTTCATTAATGCCACAATGTTACGCTGTAGACTCCAATAAATATGCTGATCTAATTGTCTGTCGATAATTGCTCTTTTAAAAGCAAGTATGATGTATGTGTGCGCTCACAACGAATTACTTAAATACTTCAAAATGAAGGCAGTAACATGTATGTTCTTCTGTCTCACTGGATGTTTAAGAATAACTGAAGAGGTATAAATATAATGTCAAAAAGGAAGTGTGCATTCAAAACAAACACATTCTTATCATTAGTTAGACATACATGTATTAGAAAACTATTTTTCTATTCTTTACCACAGTGGTAGCATATAAGATAGCATGTTATAATTTCATCAGCAATTATTCATCAAAACTAGCCACCAGTTTGGTATTATTAAGATGCTACATTTTGTTAAATAGTTTTAGAAGTATATCAAGAAAAATAAGAAATTAATATCAAGTCTACCAATTACGTAACTGTATAACCAGAAAGTATTTCTGTTCTTTGTGAAGGGTCAAAGTCAGGCTTTATATTCAGCACTTTGTTATTCAATCGCTGCATTTACTTTTTTATTTGATATTATATGGTTATACGTAGGCAATCCAATAATACGACCACCCTTGGGACCCTTGAGAATTGATCTTCTAATTGCGGTGGTCTTAATATTGAGAATAAAGAGTAAACAGGTAAAAATTTACATGAAAAGTGTGTTCTTAATTTTGAGGTGGTCTTACTATTATGGTGGTCTTAAAGTATGGTTTGACTGTATTTGACTCTGGAAAAAGACAATTTACTGTGCAACACGTATATACGAGTTCGTATATAAGCGTACGTATTACTTATATAACTTACAAATTGCTATATCAAAGTTTCCACTAATATTGCTGCATCTTACTTATCTTAAATCAATTGTAAAACAAGTTATAATAACTTATATTAATCACTCTCCATTGCATATTGGGTTACTGACCAGTGTTCGCACGTAATTCAGGGATTGCGAACATGGCAAAAAATATAACTCACGGCAGGGATAGACATCACGGCTTCCGGAACAGGCGCCCGGCGCTCCACCGGATTCCCAGAGCATTGCGCTCCTGTTATGTAATTTACTCAAATTCTGCAACAGGCGTCCAACGTAGCGCGCAAGAATTTCCCATGTTGGAATGGGGCAACTAACACCGATTTTACAGCATATTGAAAATGCGCCATTAGCGCTCATGATTTATGGGTAATTTGTCTGTGGTTTTGCTTAATAATTGTCTCGGAAGAAATTTACTTGTTGCTCAGTCTATCTTGGATGCTGCTGTGATTGTTACATTACGATTGGATTGTAAGATTGTGACCAGACAAGCGAAGGTAATCGATACAATGAACAATAGGAGACTCAAGACATATTGTATGTCATTTTATATCAGTTCATTTAAGTGAGGTATTTAACGGTTCGGAGAGCAACATTATATCAGCTTGTTTGCGTGTATTGTACCAGTGAAATCCATTTGTATCAGTGAACGGAGAACGGTTAGTCGGTGTGAAACCTCTGTTGGTGTTAAACTGAAGGATAACAGGGCATTGATGCATTTGACATGATATGGTTAACAAATGCGGTATGGTATTTACTTTCAAACTTTTGTGTTAGAAATTCTTCTGTATCTGAGGTTAAATAAGGTATGGTATGATACTTACTTTCAAACTATTGTGTTAGAAATTCTTCTGTATCTGAGGTTAAATAAGGTATGGTTTGATATTTACTTTCAAACTTTTTTGTTAGAAATTATTCTGTATCTGAGGTTAAATTAAGTTTGTTCCAGTTTTACTTAATCAAACTTAACTGAAGTACCTAAATACATGCTGAGACTTTTAACAGTTCAATGTGTCAAACATACTTACGGTTTCGATATATCTTAGCTTTTGATGTCACAAAAATCGACTGATGAATTCCTTATACACCTATGTGGTGTTTTTAAGTGTGCATTCACTGATATTTTTTCTACAGCTTTATTAAATAAGATTATTGTATGCATGTTGTATTAAACTCTGGATATTCGAACAATGCAAATGTGCGTATATGTTGAATGCATTTATTTCTCGGCGCTCATATTCGGTTGTTTTAAATCTCCCTAGTTATGTTGGTTATAAAACATTATGTAAAAAATGCGGGTTATCATTGATTGATGGTATTAAGTTAATTATGAGGGTTAGGTAAAATATCAGGATAATCGTGGTTTGACTCAGCCATTGTGATAAAGCTGAAAAGTACATACTTTAGTCGTCCATAGTAGTTCCAGCATCAAAACATTATATTGTCTGTGAATATATTGACATATTTAACTCAAAAGAAGATACAATTGTCTGGAAACCTAAACTCTCCCTTGGCCTAGTTGTTAAGGCATCCGCCTTGGGAGCGGGAGGTCGAAGGCTCGGATCCCGCTAGGTGTCCGTTCTGATATGGCCGGTTGGTGAGCCGCCTGCTTGTTACAATAATAGTTGCATTGTGTCTACCTGCCTGGTGCCTGGCATTAAAGGATAGTAATTGGGAAGTAAATGTGCTCAGAAAGTAGGTGTCTCATAAATGACTGGCCCTTTAAGTAGGGGTGACACTTTAGTAAATAAAAACTACTACGCCAACAACCAAATAATGCGTTGTATATTGCAAATTCTAGTTCAAGTTCCACGGTACTCCCATGTTCACCAGTTGTAATCTTGCTCAGTTGTATTCAAATAGTTTCATGTTTCCTTGTGATTCTTGGGTGGCTGTATACAGCAAAACTTCAATAATAAGACCACCCTTAGGACCCTTGAAAACCGGTCGTTATATTGAAATAGTGATAAAAGGTTGCTACAGGGAACACCACGTACATAATACAGTGCCTCTCCATACAGACCTACGGGAAACAACAATCCATAAAACATAAGGCATTTGAGGAAATCAAAGGGTACATACGTTAGGGAACAGGGGCGGAAAGAATGGCCTGGCATACCTTAAGGGATAACTAGGAGAATTGAGGAGAATTGAGGTTGTCTTAATATTGAGATTTAATAAAGAACAAAATAGTGAAATGGACTTGAAAAACATTGTGTTCTTAATGTTGATGTGATCTTATTAATGAAGCGAGGTTTTACTGTACTTGGTATGTGATATTTTCTCATTGCTTTCTTCATTAATTTATTTAGTGACGATGAAACGAGTCTTTTCTTGTCTTTAATCAATTCATTTAAAAAGCAGTACAAAGACATGCTGTTATTGTTTGTCTCTAAAGACGTTTAATCAACTCTCAATTGAAAACGTTGCCTATGGTTTGAGGAAGCCGACTGTTTCCTCATTGGAAAATAAGGAAATGGCAATTTCAGACGACATCTATAAAAAAACATTATATTCTGAGTATGAAATTCATGAAATGTCTTGTGTATGTGACGTCCCCAGTAATATCTTAATCTCGTTTCTGAAATTAATTCAGCTGAACTGACTTCTCAAATCGCATTAAAGTTTTGTACAATAACTGTAATTTTGTATTCAGAACCTTTACATAAAATCTGCTGAGTCATATTTTGCGAACAACGCGGTTTATATTTCATACTATGATTTAGATATAATAATTATATGTATCGGTTGAAATTTAACTTTATCAATACTTATGAGACACGAAACCATAAATTATAGCATTAGTGTTTAATATCAATCAAAAGAACTTTTGTAAACGCACAATAGTGATAACTAAGTGTAAGTAAATTGCACATTGAATATATAAAATAATCCACAAACACATAGCAGCGATTTATATAACACACCACCTTCTGAATAGTATCAGAAATACTTAGTTGTATGACATTTTCCCTGATATTCTAAGTAATTATTTGTCTGGCAGATATATATGCACAGTACATATAAAAACGTTCATTTTTGTACCTGTGATAATGTCTTTTCAATGGCAACTTAGTGTGTTTTAAAACTCATTTTGATATGAAAATACCCAGTGATTGAAAGAAAACTAGAAAAGTGAGCGTACATTATTGCGTAAAATAAAATAACATCATAATTATTAAGTTCTTATCTTGCATCCCTAATTGAGTTTATGAAATTGAGAAATTTTTCATTGTGCGTTTTTTAATGTACTGAGTATACTAAGTTCGCTCTATGTGTGAAAGTCGGCTGTTGTTTGTGGCAGACATGACAGCTGGCTCCTGATCGCCTTACAGAACTGAGAGTCTGTTCAAAATACGACAGTTCAAAGCAAGCAATATTATCTCCGTTAACATCGTCACCTATATCCGAAGTGTAACATTTATCTTGCCACTTGACATTGTTGGTGAATTATATCATTTCTTGATAAGATATCGATCGCTTGCTGTGAGAAGATTTTTCTATTAATTCTAGGGTAGCAATGTTGTTGCAGTAGTGATGATATGCCTCTTAACTTGTGTATCACCAGAACATCTTACACGATATAAATACATCAGCAGAGGATGAATCGTGGTTTGAAAAAAGAATGGAGTTAACTTTATTAACATAAAATCCTAAATATATATACTGATAAGTTGAACTAGAGTTAACCTCACGTTTGTTGACACTTCTTCGTCGTAGGTCTGTGAAGTTGGCTGTTAGTTGTTAGTTGTTAGTTCAGATGTTTATTCGAAAAAAAACATAGCCAGAAGTTAGATCAGTTAGTTCAAATGTTTATTCGCATATGATGAGTCGAATACACAGCTAGTAGTTGTTAGTTCAGATGTTTATTCGAAAAAACATTGCCTGACGTTAGATGTGTGTTCGGATATGATGTAACGAATACACAGCATATTGTTGTTAGTTCAGATGTTTATTCGAGAGAACATTGCCTGAAATTAGATGTGAGTTCGGATATGATGGAATGAATACACAGCTATTAGATGTGAGTTCAGATGTTTATTCGCATAATATTTTGATGTAGCGACTACACAGCTAGTAGTAGTTAGTTCAGATGTTTAATCGAAAAAACATTGCCAGAAGTTAGATGTGAGTTCGGATATGATGTAACGAATACACAGCTGTTAGTTGTTAGTTCAAATGTTTATTCGCATATGATGTAGCGTATACACAGCTAGTAGTTGTTAGTTCAAATGTTTATTCGCATATGATGTAGCGAATACACAGCTAGTTGTTGTTAGTTCAAATGTTTATTCGCATATGATGTAACGAATACACAGCTAGTAGTTGTTAGTTCAAATGTTTATTCGCATATGATGTAGCGAATACACATCTAGTAGTTGTTAGTTCAAATGTTTATTCGCATATGATGTAGCGAATACACAGCTAGTTGTTGTTAGTTTAGATGTTTATTCGAAAAAACATAGCCAGAAGTTAGATGTTAGTTCGGATATAATGGAATGAATGCACAGCTATTAGTTGTGAGTTCAGATGTTTATTCGCATATGATGTAGCGAATACACAGCTAGTAGTTGTCAGTTCAGATGTTTATTCGCATATGATGTAGCGAATACACAGCTAGTAGTTGTTAGTTCAAATGTTTATTCGCATATGATGTAGCGAATACACAGCTAGTAGTTGTTAGTTCAAATGTTTATTCGCATATGATGTAGCGAATACACAGCTAGTTGTTGTTAGTTAAGATGTTTATTCGAAAAATCAAAGCCAGAAGTAAGATGTTAGTTCGGATATAATGGAATGAATACACAGCTATTAGTTGTGAGTTCAGATGTTTATTCGCATATGATGTAGCGAATACACAGCTAGTAGTTGTCAGTTCAGATGTTTATTCGAAAAACATTGCCAGAAGTTAGATATGAGTTCGGATGTAGCGAATACACAGCTGTTAGTTGTTAGTTCAGATGTTTATTCGCATATGATGTAGCGAATACACAGCTAGTAGTTGTCAGTTCAGATGTTTATTCGAAAAACATTGCCAGAAGTTAGATATGAGTTCGGATGTAGCGAATACACAGCTGTTAGTTGTTAGTTCAGATGTTTATTCGCATATGATGTAGCGAATACACAGCTAGTAGTTGTCAGTTCAGATGTTTATTCGAAAAACATTGCCAGAAGTTAGATATGAGTTCGGATGTAGCGAATACACAGCTGTTAGTTGTTAGTTCAGATGTTTATTCGCATATGATGTAGCGAATACACAGCTAGTAGTTGTCAGTTCAGATGTTTATTCGAAAAACATTGCCAGAAGTTAGATATGAGTTCGGATGTAGCGAATACACAGCTGTTAGTTGTTAGTTCAGATGTTTATTCGCATATGATGAGGCGAATACACAGCTAGTAGTTGTTTGTTCAGATATTGATTCGAAAAAACATTGCCTGACGTTAGATGTGAGTTCGGATATGATGGAGCGAATTCACAGCTATTAGAAGTTAGTTAAGATGTTTATTCGCATATGCTGTCTGTAGCGCATACACAGCAAGTAGTTGTTGGTTGAGATGTTTATTCGACTATGAATTGCCAGAAGTTAGATATGATGGAGCGAATACTCAGCTGTTAGTTGTTAGTTGAGATGTTAATTCGAAAATGCATATTCAGAAGTTCGTGTATGATGTAGTAAATCCACATTTATCAATTTTTAGTTCAGATGTTCGTTACCTAATTTACAGCTGTTAGTTGTTAGTTCAGAAGTTAATTCAAAAATTAATAGCCAGAAGTAGGGTTTGATTTCGGATATGAAGTTGCGAATTCACAGTTATTAGATGTTTATTAGTTTATTTATTATAAATGTATTTGTAATCGATCAAAATGTTTTTCCTATATATTTCTATAGTAAATTGTACCTATTGCCGCCATCGAGTCGACCAATAAATGGTTCATAAGGGAGATAATTTCACCGATAATCCAAGCAAATGTACGGAAAAGTTCGTCATGTCGCCTGCTTTGAATGTCACACCACAAGTATTAATTACAAGTATTATATTATTTGATACATCTATGACATTTCTACATCATTATAAAATATAAACAGACTCCTTTAGCCACATTACGATAATTACATCTAATCAGTACGTCTATCCTTACTTTGAGTGTTTGCAAAGTTCATAAATATATCGTGTCGATAATATGGAAATGTCATTAATTACGTATCTCAACATTACATAAATTACACTATCACATAACTTGCACTCCAGGAGTGGCATAAAGCAGTGACATAAATATCATATGTAACTAGTTACATAAATAGCCGAATCACAGCACGTGTGTAAAAAGTAGTCCCTATCAATAACCTTTTGATTTTATACAAAATTAGCAACAAGGCACTTATAACACTTACAATATCAAATAAGCACGAATGTAAGATTCTATTTATCACAGAACACCATAAATAGATTGTTTTCAATCTTTAAATAGACAGATCGGTGACCGAAGTGTCACTGTGTATATGAGGACGAAGAAAGATCTGTCTATTTAAAGATTGAAAACAATCCGAACTCACATCTAACTTCCGGCTATGTTTTTTTGAATAAACATCTTAACTAACAACAACTAGCTGTGTATTCGCTGCATCATATGCGAATAAACATTTCAACTAATAACTAATAGCTGTGTATTCGCTACATCATATCCAAACTCACATCTAACTTCTGGCAATGTTTTTTTCCGAATAAACATCTGAACTAACAACTACTAGCTGTGTATTCGTTCCATCATGTCCGAACTCACATCTAACTACTGCCTATGTTTTTTCGAATAAACATCTGAACTAACAACTACTAGCTGTGTATTTGCTACATCATATGCGAATAAACATTTGAACTAACAACTAACAGCTGTGTATTCGCTACATCATATCCGAACTCACATCTAACTTCTGGCAATGTTTTGTCCGAATAAACATCTGAACTAACAACTAATAGCTGTGTATTCTCTATATCATAATAGTATGCGAATAAATATCTGAACTCACAACTAATAGCTGTGTATTAATTCCATCATATCCGAACTCACATCTAACTTCTGGCTATGTTGTTTCGAATAAACATCTGAACTAACAACTAATAGCTGTGTTTTCGGGAACGAACATCTGAATTAACAACTAACAACTAACATCCAACTTCACAGACCTCTTCGTCGTTGGATATTTTGTAGGAAATAGAAACTTTTAAGTGCGTGGGTTACATGACGACAAACCGGTTAACGCTCCTACTAACCGTCGCAAGGCTGTGGCTCTTTGCACTACTTTGATAATCTTGCTGTTTTGTTGTGAAATCCTATGTTGTTGCATAATGATGTTTAAGTCCATTTATAATATGGTATCGTTTAATTTTCATGACCTGATCGGGCTGGTTTATGTGTCCATCCCTCTGTGTACCTCCTCTATTTTCGTTCGTCTGGTTCTGTCGAGAGATGTTCTGATTTCAGACTTTAGTATTGCTTGCTTTGTTGTTTTTCGGTTTAACAATTCAGATTACAAAAAAGTACGCGCATCTTTTCAACAGTAAATACGGCTATGTAATGTAATAACACTAATGAAATGTTGTTAGTCTTTAATCAAGTTTGATGTTGTTTTTCTTACAGCAATGCCATTAGGAAGAACTTGTGATACCCGGAACTACAGAGTAGTCGTCATGGGAACGGCTGGAGTCGGCAAAAGTTCAATCATCAGTCAATTTATCCACAACAAATTTTCGGAAAAACACAAAGAGACCATTGAAGAACTTCATCGACATTCGATGAAGTTTGATACAATGTCGGTAGAAATTGATATACTGGACACTTCCGGTTCGTTAGAATTTCCGGCCATGCGCAAACTTGCCATAGCAACTGGAGATGCGTTCCTTCTTGTATATGAAGCTGGTGATCAGGTTAGTTTTGAAGCAATCAAATGTCTGCGGGATGAAATTAGGGAAAATAAGAGTAAGGGACAGTATTTCATCGTAGTCATTGCCAACAAAACTGATATAGCTAAAACTCCAGATGACGACCACGCCGTTCACGAATCTATAGTTTGTATGGATTGGGAAGAAAAGTTTGTCTCCACATCAGCAAAGACTCGTGAAAATGTCGATATTGCGTTCCAGACGTTGGAAAATAAGATAAAAGAAAGAATAAGACTAGAAGAGAAACGTCAGACACTAATAAGACGTATTTCAATGCCTGTTATGAAGGTGGCCAAACCAGAGAGACCCAAAACAGCTCTGTTAAGACTTATGTCAAGGACACATTCTGTGGATACCTAAAATATTTTCCTATCACTTATTTGCACAATTACAAACGGCAATAAGCAATGGTTTTATTTATCACCTGGGTGTCAGTATTCACACAGTTGTCTGTTAACATTCATGTAGGCTTCACATTGATCTCCATTGTTTATGTCGCATCTTCATCAACAGATTTACCGGAGGTGCGTTTTTTAGAGGTAGGGGAAGTAAGCGAGAAAAGTAAGCCAATGTAGAAAAGGTAGCTAGTGATAAAATGGCGCGCGCCAGACCAGACGACACTGTTCCGCATGGACGCCATTTTTAAAACAAGGCTAGCACTGTCAGATCATGCTACCTATATAAAGATAGGGGTAACTTTTCCTACGTTTAAGAAACGACACATCTACTTACCCTACGTAGCGCTAAGAAGAATTCTATATTTCCTACCTCTAAAAACGCGCCTTAGGTCTCTTCCAATACTTAAATAGCGCTGTCACACTTTATAGATCTAGTTGTTCATAAGTTACAAAGTAAAAACACCAAAAAGTGTGAAATGGTGAAGTTATTGTTCCAATCATTATGACTTATACCAGGTCTCCATTTGATCCACTGTTATGGTGTGTGGCTAAGCAGCCTATATGTTATGTCGGAATATTGTCTGATAAAACAATTGGAAAACATACACTTGTATACAATATCACACAAATGTTTATCGCGTTGAAATGGTGCTTATGTGATTATTTACGTGAGTGTTTATCAAAACTAGTACTATTTTTTTAGTTATTTTTTTAGTTTTGCATCATTTATTCCCATGTATTGTATGTTTTCACGTGACTTGTGATTGAAAGATAATAGACTGCCATCTCAACAAAATCGACATACATGTAATTATTTTTACTGCAATTTTAGAATATATTCGTTATTTAAATACCTTTTCTCAAGATTGTACGGATCGGTCAATATTGAACTATTTCATAGTTCGTTCTTGGTTTACATGGGTACGAAATATTTGTTTATCTAAAGTTGTGTGTAAAATATGCTTCACGTATCAGTAATCCTTCTTAGTCCATACGGTCCACGGAAACCAAACTACTTCATCCAATGGGCTTTTTCATGAATGGTATTTTTAAATATGTTAATTTTCGATTCAAATGCCCATTTTATATGCAGGTTTATTCAATTTAAAGTCGGCAAACTGTGAATAGCCCATCAATATTTCATTGCAACAAGTGTAATTACGTGGATGTACTGCATTTTTGCATTTTCTGAATTGATTGTTATATTTAATGAAATCAAAGCACTGAAGGTTCTTAAAACGTGCGTGAGTAAACGCGTCCATGAAACAAAAATATTTTATATCTTACTTTACATTTGAAAACACCTATGGCTTGATAACAACTTAAAGTTGTGTTTTAAATTCTACATATTTTAACCAAGGCGTGCTCGTGGTTTTTTTATATGTCTAACGGTTGTGTACGCTCATTGATAAGTGAATCTGACAATCAAGTAATTGCCAAAAGCAGTTCGCGATTTTAAATGCTTCTCTGGGAATTTCGTTTGTTTCATCTGATAATTAATCAGTCACATTCCATATTCGTACTAAATAATTTTAACCTATGATTAAACCACTTACGTTAACTGTATGATGCGTAATATAATTAATATCGTGTCAGATTATAGAACACGCATTGAATCAACCTCAGTCGATGGCTCAAAGCTTTCAAATCACCATTGTGTCGTTCTAAAATGAAATTCGAGCACAAATGATAAAATACTCAATAGGTCAAGTCTTTAACTATAATTTTTATTTTTTTATTTCAGAATTTATAACGTTCATGAAACATGCAATCACAATATATTCAGTACTATGTTCCCTTTTTATTTAATTATAAAAAATAAATGGGACAACAGCTATCATTGTAAGTCGGTAAAGGCGCCATTAAACGTATCTTTTTCATGACAATATTCAAGTAATTGTTGTTATCATTGTTATTATACAGATGTATAGTGGACAGCTCGCTATATGGTCTTTCAGATGTAAAGACTATTGTTGAGACCTTCACATTGTTGTAAAATGTGAAGTTTTTTTTTCACAGTTTGTTATAATATAAGTAAGTAAGCTAGGAGTTTACTTGTTTCACCCTGCTAATAGTAACAATGGCCGTATAGTATGTGATACGTGTTCTGGGAATGTCATCCATGAATTATATCACACGATTGATAAAAAGGACTCATTATTTAGATCGATCGATTTCAATTTTGGAAAGACAATCGGTGTTTTCAGATGCTTTATTGGCGACTGCAATTGATGTGCGTTTTGCAATTACTGCTGGTTCCGATTTCATGAAAATAGTTCAGTGTATTATTATGCTCAAGTAAAGAAACATAACCCGCTTTATTGCATTATTTTAGGTAATGTTTACATTGTCGCTTGAAAGGGTTGGTATACAATGTAGCGAAATGTGATGGTAAAATAAGACAGCTATGTTGTTTAACTATGTAATTTTTATAACTTCATTATATTTGTAAACTGTTCCGTAACAGCCGAGCACAATGACATACTTAAGTTACAGCTAAAACATGTCCTGAACTTTTACATCGTTATTTTCGTGAATTTGGACCAGACGTTCAAAATGTGTTTGACGTAAATAATACAAGTTGTATATATATATCATCATGTTGAGTGTTAAAGAGTAGCATACCACTTTTACCCTATCACTGCTGTGCTGGAGACGATAGTGCGTCGAAAAAAACTCATCTTGGTGTACATATTTTCATGTTTTATCGATTGTGCACATATCTGAGTACATATAGCTTGTTAATTGTATACATTGTTGTAAAGCAAATAAATATTGTGCGATTGCACCAACAATATATGAACTTGTATAAACATATATTTTTGTCGGAACCATTTTGTATACAAAATTGTTTGTGTTAAAATGTCAATAAATCGGTGGTTTTTATCATGTGTTATTATCAATTTAAATCGTCTATAATGATATTTCAAACTAGGAAATTTACAGTCAACCTCGTTGATAAGACCATCATTGGGACCCTTGATCTTAATATTGAGATTGTCTTGATATTGAGGTTGAATAAATTTCAAAACAGTGAAAAATCGAGTTCTTAATTTTGTGGTGATCTTATTATTTATGTGGTCTTTAAGTGAGGTTTTACTGTACTAATTATTATGTGCATTGACAGCTTAGATGAGCGCTGCTGTACTATTTCCAACCTCTCCTTTAAGTGACGTCATGTTAAGAAAACGTCACATGTGACGTCACCATGTTCTGACAGTAAGCAATATTTACCCAGTATGGCAATACGAAAACAAAGTGACCATATGGAGTTAATATTGTTTCCTGCTTGCACATAGTGACATCACGTGATGCGTTTTCTTGAAATGACGTCACCTACAGAAGAGGTTGTAAATATGAATAAGTTTGCCCATACAACGACAAAACATCTTTCACAAAACAAGTATACTGTTTTATTATAACCATTACATTGGCGATGATGATGTTGATTGCTGAAAGTGTTGGTGATGATGGGAGGTGGCGATGTTTTAATGATGATGGTGCAATGATAAAATATGATGATGACAGAGAAGACGACGGCAATGGTGAAAGTAATTGTGATCATGATAATGATATGGATACGGACGATTGTGGCGATAGAAGTGATGCTGATGATGGTAATGTAAATCAAGCCAAGACTAACTGAATACGATGTAGAAGCTGTCATTTGGTTAATGTTTAGTAATACACTACAAAGCACAAACAACGAAACACGGGATTTTCACAAACACTTAAAACACCGCTACAAGAAAACAAAATAAGGCATGGTTGTTCCCTGGTGACTCGCGATGCGTTCTTTGGGCAAATTAATACTATATACCATAAAAGAGTACATACATCACTTTTATCTCGCTTTTATCTCGCTTGATTCTAAAATGTCAATTATCGAATCCGTCGTAATGTAATACGATGTGTAACACGTAATACATTTGCCTTAATCCGGATATAATCTACGAGTATATTCTCACAGACGCAATTCGTTTCCTCATTTGGTACATATAGGTCAGGCTCTTCACGTATCGATGTATTAATCCTGTCTGGCATGTAATGATTTATGGACAAGGACAGAACTACTATCGATTCAAAGATATCTGTCAAAACTGCCTGAACTTCCATTTTTGATTAGGTAAATCCAGTCACGCCTCGCATTTAAAGCTTACATACCACAACAGTCCCGTACTGATATTAAATAGACGTTACATCCTAGGTGAGTGACATTAGCACAGTGACGCAAAGTAGCAGATTTCTACGATGGCGACAGTTCATCATGTCATACAAAGGTTCAAATTAAATTGAGCGTCTTATTGTTTTATTTGTATTATCGTTCCTTAAACAAATCTTATTTTTGAATTGTTGTTTTTGCCTTTGTACTGAATCGTTGCATGTACTTGTTTTACGTTTTCTAATTCATTAAATCTATGATTTCTCTTTCACGTTTCATTATATTGTTATCCGTTATAAGTGGCCTTGTTATTTTTGTTTTCAGAATGTGTTGACATTTTGTTTTCACATACATTCAAAGCAAACATTGCTCTATATTTTTGAGCTTCATGTTGTCAACGTGTATAAAAATATTACCATTTTACACGCATAAAGATAAATGATTTATTGATTATACATTTTAATTAATAACAGACATTTTTTTTTAAATAGCAGCATCTAAAGAAAAATGGAAGTATGATTTGAAATCGCCGAAGCATACCTGGGAACAAATACTGTGGATGAGATTTGAGCTTGTAATGAATTGACAAAATAACGAGTCTTCGAGTTTTACAATATTACACATAGTTTAATGACAATAAGTGCCTTCCGGTTTTCAAATTTATCAGTTAATCGCAAGTGCTGAAGACATTTATATCGTTTCTCTTTCGACAACAAGATGCTAAATGTTCTGTCTATTAACAGAAAAAGACAAACATGTTTTTGAACTTTTGTCTGAATTGAATATGAATATACCTTCGCTTAATTAGAGAGTTCCTGCAAGTGTTTCATGTCAAATAAAACCATATAAAACGGAAGAGTATTCGATTTACGAGAATTATAAACTACTTTAGGTCACAAACTCAATTTATTTTCGGTTTCAAACTAGTATCAAATCATAACGAAGATAAAATGAAGACATGACGCGGTGTAACAAGTTTAAAATACGTTATTCCAACCAAACGCACTTTTAAAATGTGAGCTATATAACACATTTAATGTTCTGCTTAGTGATGACTACATTCATATGATGCTATTACCACGTAGGTTATAAATCGTAGCTACGAAACGTTGTTTGGTAAAACGTGATTGAGACTATGTAGTATAAATTGCTACTTGTTAGTTGCTCAAGACATGCAAGGTAAGTTGGTTTGGAAATCTATCAAGAAGTACCAATTAGAAACTCTTAATTGCACAATATATGAAAATGTTTACAGATAGCTATCTACAGAAGTGGTTCAAGAGTGACCCAATAAAATGTTAAAATACCAGTATATAGATACAGTAAAATCTCAATAATACGACCACCTTTGGGACCCTTGAAAACTGGTCTTAATATTGAGGTGGTCTTATTATTGAGATTCTTAAAAAGTAAAACAGTGAAAATGGACTTGAAAATTGTGTTCTTAATTTTGAGGTGGTCTATCTGGGTGGTCTCTACGCGAGGTTTACTGTATATCGGAATGCTATGATACTGACACTGTTATTTTTACAATATTACTAAGCATAGATATTGCTATACAAACGTCACAACAGAAATCACTAATAAAGGGTTGAAGGAGTGCATTTCTATATTCAGTGCTATGAGTTCTGTAATGGGAGATCACTCATTACGTATTTACGAGTATCAAATAAATATGCAGGCGCCATCATACAACAAATTAAATATTATGTTACTAAATGTAGATACTGCTATGCGAACGTCCGAACGGGAATCACTAATGAAGAGATAGGGGACTAATTGATTTACTAGTGCAGCAGAAAGTGAGAGATACTGTTAAGTACATAACAATAGAATATAAGTAATGAAGGAGAGCTTGATTATTTGCAGTGTTATGCATTTGGTGATTGGCGATACCGTTATACGTGTATATTGCAAATAGATATGTTATCACCAGCATGCTGCAAATTAAATATTCTGATTGAAAAAAATTAAAACACATTAATCGATTTATATATCGGATCACAAAAATGATAGAATATAGAAATTGGAATGTTGAATTTATCATACACTTCCTAAAAAACATGTTTGTTGATTGTTGTTGCAGTGTTGAAGGTTATATTATAAATTCACAGACCAATCACCACGGCGCAGATATTTGACTGGATCTCAGCAAAGCTCGAATCAAATCAATGCCACCATCAGCAACCACGTGACCTATGAAATGTCACATGACAGGTACAGAATGGTGGATTATCTGAATATAATAAGCTTGAGACCTAATGCTTACTTGTGCAACAAAGTCAAACATTTCAGTCCTTTAGGTCACATTGAATTGTCACTATGAATAACATTATCATTTCAAACAGTAAGCCTATGATGCATTTTACAAATGAGGGAAACTGATCAGATCCGGAAGTGTTCAATTTAACGCTACCAACTAATCATCACGTGTCATAATCATATATACTGATTTATTGCTAGTTTATTACATGCAATTCATTATCAAAGAAAAAAGAAATTCTACAATACAGATAATGAACACATTATTCAAGATTGCAGATAACATCTTTAGAAGGGCACACCGTTCACATGTCGCTTGTGACCACTTCAATAGCTTCTTATCGATAGTTCACACCATTATCTGTTTTTCGACGCAGCCGTATAAACATGGCTTGCTATTTGCTTATCAGTGTTGTGTAAACCAATCAAATCTAACGTTAACCACTAAACCAACTTCTCTTCAACCGAAAAACGTTTATAAGTTTGACACGGATTGGTTAACGTTTAGATAAAGGGTACGTTACGTTACCGAAATCAACTGAATTTCGGTAAATTTACCGAATCCATTTTGAATCGGGAGTGACCAGCAATCGTAACATCACGGCAATTTTTATGTTCACAACAAATATTAAGCTTCAAATTGCCCCGACCATCTTTTCCAAGATATGTATTGCTTAACATGACATCAAAAAAGCCGTTTTGATATGACATTTTATTGCACTGATTGACACACAAAACACATTGATTTGAAGAGCTTGGGTGGGACTCTGAAGCCTAATTGAATTATGAAAATTCAAACAGATGTGTGTGAATAGAAAAGGGATGGTGCTTCTTTTCACTTTAACTCCCCTTTTATGTAAACACCAACGATCAAAGTTCAACAGCTTGCGGTAATTAACAATTAGTACTCAACAATGTTCATGTAAGGTTTATTAACCACGCAGTAATTAAGGCCATACGTTAAACGCATTTTTATTGAGAGCGAATGGATTTTTGTGCAGATTCTGCAAGGGTTAAAGACCATGCGTGAACATCCATATAATCTTCCGTCTAAAGTTTCAAGGTAACCACTTCTTCGTCTCTTGTTTGGTCACACAATGGTCCACAATCTTAGGCCATTACAGTCAAGTTGGAAGACTGGTTTACGCCATACATTCCTATGTTGGAACACCGTTGTGTTGATTGATTTATTGTCTTGTTAATTGTTGCACCAGCCTTCCCGTTTCCTCATACTATTTCTTTGTTGTTTTCATTTTATACTCCTCTCATTATAACATTGTGTATTTAATTTCATACGCTCGTTGGGACTGTTCTTTAAAATGTGGCATTCTTTGCGCTATTGTTTCTCACTCATTTCTTATAATACATAAACAAATATAAACAAAATTTGCACAACTGTGAAAATCAATGAACATTGACAACCAGTATTAACATAATCCACATTTTCCGGAAGGAAATAACAATTTATCCACATGAACCGAAGATGGAGGATTAATGATAGAAGATATTTTTCTGACAAATATTCGGAACCTTTAATAGACACTGTCTTTTGTGAAGATTCACGGGAAACACAATCTTCCAGAACGATGGGATAATGAAGTTAAGTTCATTCAGAGTAATGATGAAAAACAATCACAGTTTAAATGATACAATCGTTTGCGAACATCTCAATATCGGGATAATAACGATGAAACTAACGTGGAAAGACTAAAGCATTTGGTGTTCTAGGAGTTGTCTCCCTTTAACAAGTTAACATTCTTCATCCCGATTTAATGAATGGGTTGTGTTTCCAGGAAAAGTTCATACTTTATCGGTGATATATTGACAAAGCCAGATTTTCTATGTCGCCAAGTTGTATTCAAACGAATTTAAATGTATCGGAACCGTGTTCCAGTGGTAACGCGCTTGACTAGTAATCCATGGGTCACAGGTTCGATCCCCCGCTCCTCCACTTACAGTGCTTACAGTTTTTTGGATGATACTTCGAAAAACCAAGGTCCCAGATACTATGCTTTACATCGGGCACGTAAAAGAACCAGGGGTGCTTCTGGAAATGGGGTATCTTCTGTATCATGCACTATCCTATTTATATAAATAAACGCAAATATACACATAATATAAATGTATGTTCGTCTGTCACATCTACTCGGTACACAGAACATACGCTACAAAACAGTTCAAACTCAAGACCTCCAGGTTGATGGGCATAATACCAACTGCTCTAACCGGAAGGTCCGTCATAATAAAATATTATCAAAAGGTTAAAGAAGAAAAATAAACCAATATATCTTATTAAATTCTAATTTTGTGAACAGAACATTCATAACCATACCACTGGTTGTACGCCACTAGTCTATGGCACCGAATCATAACATTAACCCTACAATACAACTGAAACAATTTGCAATTTTCGCCCAAATTGTATTCAAACCACATAATTAGAAATGAAGCATTTTATGTACACTACAGACATTGGCCTGAATAATTCATAGTCGGCAGACAATGCAATCTTATTTCGCAGTAAAATTACGAGAAGGATTCGATTTTATTATAAAGACTGTCATGGCCCGGGTGTCGCCATCGTCATGCACCTAACAAGGGATGGATCCGTTGGCAAACTAGAGAACAATTTCTCCCAGAAAACCATTTTAGCGAAATTGTGCACCTGTGTCATATATTACGATACACGATCTAATCAGAAATGATATTGTTCATTAATTCATTATTACTTAAGTACTGTGCTTCATTAGGCAGGTCTAATCAACTCCCCATTATGCTCACTTAAGGTATTTAATTTACCATGAACACAGATAATTTAAATGCTTAGAAACATTGCTTTGATACGTTTGTAATTTCAATACATGTACTAAAGGTACGCTTTATTGGTGTCTAATTGAGCTAATTGACATATTAAATTGTCCTTTGTAATATAAGGCAATGCAATTTAAGAATCAATAATAGTACCATGGTCCAACTAGTTTTCCTGGAATTGACGATATCGGCAGATATGCTGAATCAGCAATGCTTAAGAATCTCACGAAAATCATGCAAATCATTATTGTACTCGCTAAAGCCTGCTTCAATGTGAAATTCTGTGTTTTCAATTCTGTCTTAAAACTAGATCACCGGTGCACATGTAAAAGGTTACTAACGTGTATAAAAATGTAGGCACGTTATATTCATATATCAAGATAATCAATCAATTGTTGAAGCATTCCGTGTTCCAGTGACGTACGACTATGAAGCCACCTACCTGAGGAATACTCGATTCCGTACGGAATCCGGTTAGTGCTACAATGAATGTCGTGTGTCGCCCTCGGTCCGCGACACACGACATACGAAGTGACACACGGCACGACACACGATATTCCGACTCGACATACGATACGACAGACAGAGGACATGCGAAGCGACACGACATTTACCGCAACATTTCGTGCAACAGATGCGAAATACAACACTGCAATAACACGACATTCCTGTGTTCAATTGTCGTCCGTCGCATCGCATGTCGTGAGTCATATCGTGTGTCGCTTCGCATGTCAACACGCATTGTGGCAATAACCGGATTCCGTAGTCCGGTCTCCGGCATCACGGAATGAAGCATGCAATTTATTTTATAAAGTCAATTAACACGTTTTATCACTGAATTGTGTTATCATTAGTAGAAAATTATTAAAATGAGTGATTTTAAACCTGTTTAGAGCATATTTCTTAAAATATAACAGGCTCGTGTGCAAAGGGTGCGTATGTTTACATACCACGATTATTTGATAAACCACGAGCACCTGCCTTGCGTTCGGTAAAGGCTAACACTCGCTCGCGTTACGAAACTGTGCACGCGTTTTGCTACTGAACGCACTGTTTGCAAACAGTGTGCGCCCACTCGCTAGCGCAACTCCGAGGTAGCACTGCGTTCAGTTACGGCTAACAGTCGCTCACGTTTTATTTTGTATCCCTGCACCACCGTATCACATTGACTGCAAACGGGGAACCAAATTGCAAAATGAACGCAGAGCTGGTTCTCTGCCTTTACTGTCATTGAGGCAGGGAACCAGAATAATCAAAGCATAAAAGTGCTGTGGGACGGTACCCCTCATCTATGTAGCCAAGCTGGCAACTCGTTGCATACAAGTTTCCGTTTTGTAACTAAACAGTTTTATAATATCGAAGTATGTGTAAATGTGTCAGATGGTTTGTATGGAATATGGAATGAAACAAAAACATAAGACAGAAATGCGAACAAGAATAAAAAAAAAGTAAACATTTTTTCCAAGAGATCTCCAATCTGACTTGTTCTAGAAATTTCTAGATTTTCGAACGGTCAGTTATAATGGTAGAATTTTAAAACAAGTGAAATGTTTGTCACGATTGTAAATAAATGAAATGCAAAGATATCAGACCCTTTATGCAACGTTTGTGAATATTTAATTATAAAATGACATACTAAATTATATCAGCACTAAATTAGAGTAAAATCAGTATGCCCAGGCATAAAGTTATGATAACACTAGCTTGCCATACGTTATGAGTTATCTTGAGTATATAAATATATACACTAGCAATAAAGAACAACAACAGCAATCACTTGTCATCGATTTAAATATATCCTTTAAACGCAGTCTTAGCTCGAGTACACTCTTCTATGTGTGTTCGCTTAGCGAATTAATCGCGTTTATAGCGCTAACCTGGCATTTTAAGTCTTGAGAACGCTGCATATCAGTATCTATCCGAAAACAATTGAAGAGTCAAATACGCGCATATCAATGGAGGTCGCTAAATGCACACCGTTTAAGCATGCACACCATGTATACGCTAGCAACTATATAAATGACGACGCCATACAAGTAAGGCGCATATTGATGCATTTTTGGTTGAACGTCGTTGCATATTGATGCACAACATTGAAGACTAGTGCAACGTATGGTCAAATACACGGTAACAACTAGATGCAAATTTTGTGAATTTTGGGACCACTTCGTTGCGAGTACTTAGGATGTGGACGTTTTTGGCTTGTTACCGGCTTTCAGTCTTTTTTGTGTTTTTAAAACGGGAACCAATTGTTGTATGACTCTCAAATTGCCACACTACTATAGCGTTACCGTCCAAAAACGATGCGGTCAATACACTTGTTCGGTCGCGAAATGTAAGCGGGCTTCCGTTCGCCGTAACTGAACGCAAGGCTGTTGAGCGACCATAATTTAATATACAAATGCACATCATGTAGTTAGACGTGCTTGTAGAAACGAGAAATACCTAATGGTTTGATAGGTTGATTATTATTGCTAGCTGCTTTGGAAATGTTATTTAATAAATCCCTGGTCAGTTACATAAACTAAAATCAACTGGTGTCGTAAACGTCTCAATAATAGAAGTATTTAGATATACAGTAAAACCTCAATAATAAGACCACCCTTGGACTCTAGAAAACTGGTCTTCTTTTTGAGGTGTTCTTAGTTTTTAGGTTGAATAAAAAGTAAACAGTGAATATGGACTTGAAAATTATGTTCCATATTTTGTGGTGGTCTTATATTGAGATGGTCTTTAAGTGAGGTTTTACTGTTTATATAGAAGATACAATTGGTGACCAGTTCATATAAGCTGCAGATCGGGTTTTTATGCAGTTAAGGCCTTAAAAAGAATGTTTGTTTCAGGTTTCATGGCCCCTAAAAATAGGGTAGGTGGGTCGGATTTTTATTTCAAATTGAACAGATTAAAACGAATATAAGTTACAAGACAAATCCTCTTTCCCTTTTAACATGGATAATGTTTAATCAAGGTGAATATAATGCTATATAGCTGGAATACTCGTAAAGTGTCTAATAACTGGGCAGAAATATGAACCTGAAGAAAAATTCACACAAAGACATTTTACCAAAAAGAAGAAATTTTACCAATAGAAAAAAAAATATAAACACGCAAAAAAAAAATCTAGGGTCGGTGCAAAACAGGTCGGGAAACCTGAAAGAAACATTTTTTACGCCTAAACTATAGATCAGTAATATCTGACTAAACCATGCGTCTAAGAAATTTGAAATAACAGAAGAATTTCGAAACATCAATTCTACATTCTTAGCTGTAACACGTTCCCGCTGAAGCAATCTGGGAAAGCCTTTCATGGTCGTCTGACATAATTACTCCTGACAACTTAATACGAAAGATGTTTCTAAATGCGAGCTGACTGGAGATGCTTAATTAAATTTGACATCATTTAGTCTCCTGCTATATCTTGACCAGACTGTTTGGAGTCATATAAACGTCGACATTCTTAGATGACTTCATTCCGTAATCAGTGCTTCGCTTCAGTACAACCGCCATTCAGATGCCATGTTTTTAATTACGGGTGTTATAGATAGTCACAAGCTACGCACACTTTTGAGACTCCCTCCGAACCATTCGATGGCCATAAATAAATGATATTATAAAATAATTTATGGACGAAATGATTCGTCCCTAATTCTGTCACGTCCGGTTCGGCACGAACAGGCGTTTATCCGTTCCTTAATCATCAGCCTTGCGCATTCGCATGTGCATGTAAGTTAATTTACACCGGAAATTGAGAGAGGCGTTATTATTTTATTGTTTTATTACAGCGACCAAATTGCAACGTTATACATGAAGTCATTGATTATATTACCAACATTACTAAAATGGCCGTATGACACCATTATTAAACCTTTCTTTTTGTAACAGCTCTCTTCTTTACATAAAACAAATGTTCATCTACTTTAATAACTGATCCCTAAGTTAGGCTATATCTTTGTCAATATTAAATATAGTCGGCACCCATAGCAGGGCACCGACTAATACATAGACAACAGTACGCAGAATAGTTTGGAATGTGTTCTATCCGGTTTGATAGACTTGGTTCATCATTGTACACGTTTTATGACATAGACATCACTCGCTGCAAAAAAGTATCATTTTATTTTTTTGATCTCGAATCGGATTTGCGCAACAAAGGTCAGCTATTTGAGTGCAGACTTATTTGATCCTAGTGTTTTACGTACACCAAGGATAAATTTATCTTCTTGCTTCGCTTTACTTTTTTGCACACTTTTTTCCACATTAGGTTTCCGCATTTAAATGTCACCATCTGAGTTCGAATATTAATGATGTAAAATCTAGTGAAATGACATAGAGACAATGTTTGCCGTACTTTTCTTAATAACACAGTGTTCGTAAATCAACAACATCATTTGTAGAGGCCATTCAACTTTTCAAATAGACAAATGCAGTAATAGCAAAGGTTTTATCTCAACAGGCAATTAGGTGTTTTACTATTCCATACAATCGCCATCAAAGAAAACAAACGAGCACTGACCTCAACCAAGTTGTTTTCCTTTGTAGGGTTAATTAAGACACACAACAAATAGTACAATGCCATGCTGAAAATGTATTGAATCTTTAACAAGTTAAGATTTATAACATAAGTTAATTAACTCAACTAAAAGAGAAATTAATTTTCTCAGTTATATAAATCACATGTTCTTCGTGAAATGAATAACACTGTGAAATCATAAATAAAAAAGTAACACGAGAAAGGTGAGTAAACAACCCTAGATCATTAACCTTATTGTTTGAGAAACGTTTTAATGACATTTTGTTTATATAAATCATTATTATACTGTGACGTGACTTCCACACATTGTAAAATCCGTGACCAAACGTATTGCCAGACATGTTAAGATCCGTGGACAGACGTATTGCCAGACATGTTAAGATCCGTGGACAGACGTATTGCCAGACATGGTAAGATCCCCAGTGTTGTTTATGCCCGTGAACGTCAAAAGTGGTACTCCTAGTTTCTCCTATCAATTATATTTGCCTTATGTCCCTATTTCTTTTGTATTTGTTTACTGACTTTCTTGACTTGTTCCGTGATGTAGTCCATCCATTATACTGCCCCCCCCCTAGATTCTCCTGAAATTGTTTTTTACTGTCGGCCATACCATTCCTTGTACCCCTATTTCCATACATGTTTAGCCTTGCACTTCCTCAGTGCCGAATGTTTTGTAGACTGGTGTTCTCCCGGGGGTCTGTGCGGAAAGGCGTTGTCTAATTCATGTGGCGTTCCCTGTAACAATTTAATATCTCTTTCATGTATGTATATATTATGTTAATGGTTCTTTTGGGGAGACTGTGCGCTTTTCCTCGACAGTATTGTTTTCAAATGTATGTTTTATATGAAACAGTAAAACAATATACTGTTCAAATATTTAGTCCATGTGTTTCTCAGGTAAGAAAATGTTTTTTATATATCACAAGCATATTAAACATTTAGTACTACTCCGTTTATTTGATGTGAAACAGTCTATAACGATGATGTCTGAGGTATTGTGTTTCCTTTCTTCGGAAAATGTCCAGAAATTTCCAAGCATCTTGTCCGTTAATCGTGTCGACAATCTAGATATAATGGAGATGAAATGATAGTGAATAAACCATTGTCACGTTGTGTAATGGATATGTTATCTGGGTTAGTGCGTACAAACGCAAACAATGGAAGAATCGCTTAAACATCAATGCGTTGGTCGTCAATAAATTTACCGGTAATCACTTTTACACCGTAATTAAGATATTGATCAGGCCAATCAATTCTCTTAGTTGAAACAATTCTTAAGAGTTAAGGATCTGTGTTAGGAAAGGATTTGACGTGAAATCGACAATACCAGTTCAAAACAACTGGAGAAAAAAACGTTGATCAATCACAGCACCATTTCCGTGACATTAGAAGCGCATTTTATCAAGTATTTTATGTCCTGCATTTCGAACAATTGTTAACCTACATAACGAACAACATACCACAAAATCTCGATATACGACGTGTAAAACTAGATGCTACAATGAGCATGTACAAAATGTTCCAGTTTTTCGGCGTGTTCAGTACCAAGAAAAAATCACATCAAGCACAGACAAGAATGTAAATAATGTCATCTCCGTTGAAAATTCAAGTACACTCGGACCTCGTTCATTCGAATTCATCGGCTCCGAAACTTTATTTCGAATAATACATGGTTTCGATTAACCCATTCCAATTCGACGTGCCTAAGATACATTGGGGTCTGATATTTATTTCGGAGTAAAAGGTTGTCGAATAAACGAGGTCCAAGTGTAATTTAATGTTGTTGGGGAGAATGCTGTCTAAAGTCTCAGAATATGTTTATAAACTTTTATATCAATAAACATGGAAATTAATTTGGAAGCTGTTTCCTTTTGTGTGTTAGTAAAAGCGTCACCCCTACCTCATCATTACTAGTACTACAATGGATATTAAAAATTGAATAATTGAACAGAGTTGAACAAGGGCAATTAAATATAGTTCTCTTATTTGCAAACAAATAAACATTGCATCTTGTGGACGTAGATGATGTAACCACGAATCTGTAATACAGTGCTTTACGGTTAGTGTATCGATCTAAGTTTTAATTGACTTTTCAAAATTGGCCATGAAATGTTTTACCTGGATAGATTTCAAAGAGGTACACATAGACTAAATTGGTAGCGAATATTTTTATAGAATGTACCACTCTATCATATCTTCGAAGTCAGCTTACGTGAAACCATCCGAACACAAGGAATAAAAACTCTCAAAATAACAAAGTACATGAATAAACGGGTCTTAATTATTATGTCAGTGGTTCGATGCTTATATATTGGCTTCATTTCTAACTCACAGGTCATAAGTTCATAAAGAATGAAAGAAAAACAAACATAATGAAAGCTAGTCATATATGGATAAAGCATGACCCTAAATAAATAACACCTAAATAAATAACGCACTTGATGATAGGCATTGATTAATTATGAAACGATAGATATTATAGCTAAGTCCAACATTTACTCTTGTAAACAAATGATTAAAAAATGCTGAATCAACATTGTCAAGCTCACTCAGTGTACATGAACTTCCTATCATGTACACTACTCTGCAACATGCTCTGGTAAAAACAGACCTTGCACATTTTATACAAAATACTGTTGCTATAAAACCTAACCTTTCTGTAATCTGGAACGCGCGGATGCCTTTTTTGTTCAATTCAGGATGTATTATATCGGCAAGTTGGTAGTATTCCTGAGGACAAAATGTGCATCACTTGTTACAGATCTGCTTGGTTTTGCTATTATAGAGGCATTTAATGTGGAGTCTGTCAGGAGATTAACAGGCAGACGACATCAGTGCAGATACATCAAGTTATCTGGAGGCTATCCTTTATGTAGTCAACTAGTTGCGGCTGTGGTTAACGGCATCTACCTACGGGAAAGTAAGACTACAGATGTATAAATTTCGTAACACCTTCCATAGTTTCTATTATCGAAATATGCCAATGATGAAATAAATGTCCATCATCCTGTGTTCGTCGTTTATCGCATGTGTTTTGTTGTTAAGCGATTGTTTCCTTCCATCCTTTGATGTGACATTTCATTCTCGACCTAAATATTCATTCACACAATGTACTAGTATACCTATTATGTATGCTCTGCCGGTCTCAGTTGATCGTATTGTGATTTCCAATGTGCTCAAAATAAATTACATTGAGATGTCATCAATGCTATTCCTTTGACTTGGCACTATTAAATTAGTCGGCGGGTGTCTGGAGGGCCACCCCTAGCAATGTCGATGGTTACTTGACAGCTGTCTGTTCAATTCAGCTCGATATAAGTAGAAATTGTTCCATTGCATTGCAATTTCTATTTTAGTACAGATCAACTGAAGTTCAATAAGAGCCAGCATAAGATCCTGTGACATAAGTTTTAAAAACTACAGTGATAGGATACGGTTATAGTATTCATATACATGTTTATGCTATAAATGATTCAAATATATTAATATATTTGAAATCGTCATGTTCACGATTTCATTATTGTTGAATATTATATTTCTCTTACATTTCAAACAAGACATATCTTGAAAAAAGACGGTCGGCGCAATTTGACGGTTAATATTTGTTGTGCAACATAAAATGCCGAGATGTTACGATAACTGGTCACTCAAGATCCAAAATTGATTTCGGTAAATTCACCGAAATTCAGTGGATTTCGCTAAGGTAACGTACCCTTTATCGAAAGGTCAACCAATCGGCTTCATTGTTACAAATGTTGTTCGGTTGAAGAGAAATTGCCTTGGTGGTTAACGTAAGATGTGGTTTACATGACACTGATATGCAAATAGCAAAACCATGTTAGTACGGCTGCGCCGAAAAACAGTAGGAAACGATTTGGCAATCCCATGCTTTTCTTTTTCATACCGCCTCAACTTCCCCACGCAAACCTCCGGGAAAAAAACAATCCATAAAACATAATGCACTTGAGGAGGTTAAAGTGTACATACGTTAAGGAACAGAGGCACAAGGAATGGCCTGGCAGACCATAAGGAAAAGCTAGAAGAATCAAAGTGGACAGTGAATGACGGGGGAGGGGTAATGTTTGAAAAATATCACAGGACAAGTCAAGACGACTGGCAATAATAGACCAAAACTGGACAGGAAATAACATGAACACTATATAAAGTGACAGAAGTGCACAGGGTAAAGGGAAATATAAAAAACATTCAAAAAACAAACAGAAATAATAACCATACAGCGAATTACAGCCTTGGAACTGTCAGTAAAAATACTGGGTATAGATACAACAATATATCAATTTCAAAGGAAAGGTTTTAGCTGTGATCTCAAACTTTGGTATCAAACATAATCCCATTAAACACGCGGCAATATGTCTACCAGTGTTGTAAAGTCAGTGTTTATTGGCTATTACCTAGACAAATGACAAAATGTGACCGAATCAATACGGATTATTCGGCCTTTCCTGCACTGATGTTGATAATCGGAAACTGAGCATCAAATACTGATAGTTTGTGTTAGGTCTTCTGTGTACAGTCATTGTCAAGATGTCATGTATGTTTTGTGTTCCGGTGCTCTTCTCTTAATACGGATTAACTATTTACGGAAGACAAATTCGCTGCTTCTCTTGGTAATAAATCTTTAGTTTCGTGAGAATATATTTTTTGTTGTAACCGCGGTGTGATTTTTTAACAATTATACACGTAATTGCTCCGATTTGAAACCCTTATGCGGCAGGACTTTTAGACCTTTTTAGATTTCTCCGTATGACATTTGAGAAATAGAAAATTCTGCCACAAATCGTGTTTCCTTTCACCGAGGAAGGTGTACTAAGAAAAGTCGTCAGTCATTCAGTGAGAAGCGTTCTTGTATTGGGAAAATCATTCCACTTCAATTTTCATAAAATTTGTTCAAAGGAACTATTAGGTGATGTCGTGTCTTATTTATTTCAAATAATATGGAATGATCAGACTCCTGAAGAGTTATATGTGGTTCGTGTCGTTTGGACGAACATATAAATAACTGAGTTTTGTCTAATAAATATTATTCAATAATTAGGAATGGTTGCTCGCGGTGGTTCTGTTCGGAGTAACAATAAGACTGTTATTAATTTCGTATTGTAAAATAGGACTGAAATAAATTGGGATCACACAATTCTCAGCACCCTAATGATCCCACAGTTCATGTAGATAATTAACTGGGAATGTGAGATGCATTGGAAACGGCTTATTCATTACATACTTTGAGGAGTTAGTTTGATGAGTGGGTATTATCGTTTGATCACAAGCACATGTCTTTTATATAGCGACATGTTTGATTCAGTGTAACAATAGCGAGCTGAAATCATTAGAAGAACCAGTCAATTCTGGACTATCACTAATTATGTCATAAACGTTGTGTCTAAACCGACGCACATATTTTTTTAATTCGCTTTCAGGATATAAATATTATACAGGTAGTTATATTTTGCTTATATCTTATTTCTATATACTCAAATTTAATACGTTTTAGTTTATGTTTTCGGTTGAAGATAATTATGTTGGGAATTAGTGCATTTAATATTGTATATTACAAATTTAAATCGCATGATTGAATGTTATAAAGTGTTGTTTGCCTCGTTTTAAACATACAATTTATTATAGATTTTTCTAAAAGCAATAAGTGTACGGATCGTAATACTAAATAAATTCTCACAGATCAAACAAATTGTAATACGTTACTAACACAAGACTGTGTATGTTTTGTTATATATTTAATGAAATCGGTTTGAAAGTATGTTATTCATTTTTTATCTCTTTCTCTTTCCCGGACAAGTCTGTTTTTAAACTATCCAAGATCAGCAATCTTGAGTTGTAAGTCAAACTTTAGAATCCCACAAACACATACATTTGATTATAAATTGTAGATTGTGGAGCTATCATTGTGTATGTTTATTTGTTACTAAATTTACTGATATACTCGGACAACTAGCTTCCTATGTCGGACAAGTCAAATTTTAAAATTCCATTAGTCAGGGACAAGTGTCTTTGAAAAGAATTTTAGAGCCATGAAATGTCTGATAAATAAATCGGAATGGAAGAAATAGGAATTGTAAGCAGACACAAAAAGATTGAAAGAGATGACAATGTGGGTGAACACGTGACTTTTTTGTTTACTACGCGACACTAAATTTAAGCGAGGCGAAATGTTCTCCGATTTTTTTGTGGCACGCATTCCGGCAAATCTACAGAGATTTATATGTCGATATGTGCATCGATGCAACCGGATTTTGGATGACCAGGATTTAGGCTATTAAAAACTATTTCTAACAAACAAAAACTGCCAAAATACGTACCGTTTTGTGATCGGCCGCCAGCTTTTCGTGCCGCGTTGTAAACAAAAAAGTCACGTGTTCACCAGGAGAGGGAAATGAGGCGGGGAAAAGTTCAAGACGTAACAGATGTCAGGAAATAATCCGTGGAAGAAATGATGAGTCATGATAAAAGTGATATTTGAAAAAAGAGACGAATGGGTGTAATTATGCGGATGAAGCAAGCAATAGATGTTGAGTGAAGTGACAGTCAGTATTAGAGTCATTTGGGAAGAATGAAAATGTACGGAATACAGTCGAAAGGAGTGGTTGTTAGGAGTGCCGGATGGAATGAAACTATATAGATGGAAATTGTTACAGTTATAACGAAGAACATCATCAAGGTTTTTAGGGGACATTGGTCTTGATGCAACTATAAATATTTTGCCCCATGGGAAGGCTGTCCTTTCCAGGTAATTTAGAAAATTTGTCTTGTGTGGGTCTAATTCCCAACCCTAGAACCAAGTATTTTGTTTAATTATTCGAAACGTCCTACCAAAGTATACTTCCGGTGACCCGGAAATATTCGGCGTGTCAAATTTCCACCTGTCGGGAATCATTTGCTGTCTAAAGTCCTGTGTTTCCCACCGCCCCTCCCCCGCGGGCAAAATATCGATACCGTATGCATGATACGCATTGTGTTAATCTCTTTGAGATAGCATAACTTGTTTTTGAAACGAAACATCCATTAAGTAGCAAGCATTCTTATGAATAGACCAGCGAAAACTGCTAACATAATATAACATCATACATCACTGCAATTACTATATTTCAAAGAAAGTGAAAATGAGAGCACTGTTACAACGGCAGTTCGTGAGTTTAGAGTTCTATCATTCATAAACATGTATTACTGATAGCATACACTATTATATATCTCTCGATGACAAGAACGCACTTTATTATTACAGTAACCCGTCAATAATAAGACCGCCTTTGTGACCCTTGAAACCTGTTCTACTTATTGAAGTGGTCTTAATGTTGAGGTCAAATAGAAAGTAAAACTGTGAAAATGGACTTAAAAATATTTTTCTTAATTTAGAAGGGGTCTTATTATTGAGGTGGTCGTTAGGTAAGTTTTACTGTATTATTATTTTGACATAATTGGGGAAAAGTATATATTTTAATATTTCTTTTATTTATGTTATATTTATTGGTAATTTCTCCTAGACACTGGTATCCATGACCGTTTATTCAGACAGAATTGAGAGTAGTAATTTGTACATGCTCTGTTGTAAATACGCATGAAACAATTTGCATTGTCTATTTTGTCCTACAATGATTCCGTAGGCTTTTACACTATATTGCATACAATATTTTCCCGCAGCTATTAAATTGCAACTGTCAACCGATGTAATTTAATAACCGCATCATTATTCCAGGCATATAATGAACACTGTAAAACGACAATTTATAAGCGCTCTGGTGTACTTGTCGAAGTAGATATATTGTGGTTTCGTATCAATTACGTTTGTTTTGTTTTCATATGATATAAGAGCATCTCTCCATGCTACTTAGTTTTAAGATATATCAAGTTCAGCTTCTGTTATAAACATTTGTAAATTAACTAGATGCTGAACTGTAATCGTATATGCCTACTGCTTCTCAACGCATCCTAATTTACATTGTGAAATTTACATTTCTCATCGCTAAGTTCCCTAGTTTCATATCTCATTATACATACGTCGACTTGGTTTCACTGCTGACTCAGCGAATCCTTATAACATTTATTAAAAGAGCCCCTGTGGTTTCTCGTGGCATGTGCTGATTAGGCATGATTCATCTACGAGTCTATTGATTCAAACAAAGGTAATTGTTGGGTACATTGAGGTTTCTTGGCGAATAAAAAGTCGTCAGTTTATGTTAAGCTAATAAAGGCAAGTAAGAAACATGCACCTCAGTGTATGCTCTCTTGGGAGATAGAGTTTTGTTATTCTTACGGTAGCCTGTCTTAAAAGTAAGCCTACCTATTATGTGTATTTTACTGCAAATACAGGAATACCAGTTTTACGAGTCACCGTTTGTCAACCGGTCTTTATCGTCTTTTACTTTTCTTCAGAATGATTACGAATTATTGATTGCTAGATACAGCTGTGCAGTATGCAACTAATTATTACGTGTTTTATTTCATATTATGAATTACAAAGCTGAAGTACTCGTATCGTGTTATACGCAACAAAACAATATCATTAATCGTGTTTACCTCAACTTCAAATCTTGTTTTAGCACTCTAGTGAAGATTGTTTATGGCTGATTATAGTGCGTACGCTGGTTCAAAAAGTAGTTCAAACTAGCCGAAGCATGAAATTTCTGAGCCAAATCGTTTGTCATTAATGTGGCAGTCTCTGAGATTTTCGGCCCAAATCTACTGAGCCTCGTTTCTGAGAAAAACGCAATAAAGGTGACTTCATGTTTTCTCGTTATGACGTCGTGTTTTCACATTAACTGCTACAGCTAGTTGAAACATTTCAGTGAAAGATTTATGATTCAGCGCGGTGCAGAAGCAAAACAATTATCAGTCAACATTGAGACGACCCCTTTTCTTGAGGAAAAGAATAATATGCATGTACTTGTAAAACATTATTGTATCTGAAAACATATTTGCTGTATCGTGAAACTCAGACGTTTTTGGTAGATCTAGTCTTGATGACCATATTAAAAGTGCTGTAATTCCCTAAAAAATGTCGTTTTGCAATATGTTTGTTTTGTAGTGACCTACCAATATCCCTGCATTCAGAAATGTTAATAACTCAATTTCGCCCAGATATGTCATTTGGGCTAAAAAATCTCAAGAGAATGACATATTTATCTGGGTTCAGCTTCTCATAGATTTGAATACCCAGACAGAAATTCGTTCATTATAGTCGATTTTTATCACTGACCTAATTGTGTGTCTTATCAACCTGTCTTGAGTACTGAATCGAATAAATTGCTGGCAAATCCGGCATCATTATACGATGATCTAGTTAAATATATTGAAGATGATTATCTAGTTGGTTGTCATGGCAGCGATCAGTGACAATTTCTTCAAAGTTAAGAACATTCCTAGAGTGAGATTCGCGTTATAGGACAATGCATTTACTTGTGATTTATTTTCTTAAGACTGATTTATATTTATTGATAATATTTCATTTGTGTAAAAAAGATTGATACGATAGTAATTCATTGGTTAACGACAAGACAACAGGAGGCAATTAAGTTAGCAATTTAAACCCGCTGTGATTTAGATCATAAAATAATTGTGCACATTTGAAACATCATTGTTGGCTGAGAAAATATATTTAAGTGTTCGCAAACTTAATACATTGCGATAAAGTGCCAATCGAGTTATTTTGGGAAATACGACAGTAAGTACACATTCTCTGTTAATGGAGTCTCTCCAATTTGGGTTCTTCTTTTAAATTTTAGAAACTTTACAAAATACATTTGCTGCTTATGTTAGAGCAACCTATCACATTGATGTTCATTGTTTTTAAAAAGAGGGAAAGATTTGTAGTGTTTACGCTGTATGGTGTTTAGAGGTTCCCTTTCTTTTGTGCGGTTCTTTCACTATATAAATTTAAAAATAATAATATAATCTTATCCCCACTTTCGGCCTATCGTTGCAAACTGTCTTGGCTTGTCCTATGATATATTCCATCTATTAAATCCCGCTTGTTTGTCCTCTTTGATTCTCCTTAGTTATCCCTTATGCTCGGCCAGGCCATCACTTGCGCCCCTGTTCCCTTACGTTTATACCCTTGGACCTACTCAAATGCCTTATGTTTTATGGACTACTGTTTTCCCGGAGGTCTGTGTGGAGAGGCATTATCTTATGTATGTGACGTTCCCTGCAGCAACTTATTCTCTCTCATTTATATCGTATTGCTACCGTTATCAAATAATGTTATATTGTACAAGTTTTATTCCAAGTATCAAAATGTTAATGATTAGCTTTGAGGTTTCCTATGACTAAATATGTCGCCACTTTTGTAGTTTGGTGACTAGTTCCAGCAAGTTACAGCAAATGGTCTCAGAGTTTGCGAGTTGATATTGTATTATTTCAATAGGACATATCCTGAAATGCAATACATGTATACTTATATTTTTTCCTGTTGTTTTTATTTTTTACCTTGACAATATTCAATCATGTTCTGACATCCGTGAAAAGTAGTACAGTTTTGTAAGTTTTCTTCGGGGAAAATATAGCAATTTACTTTCGATAAACAGTCGGACCTCGTTCATTTGAATTCATCGGGTCCGAAATTTTATTTCGAATAATACATGGTTTCGTATAGCGTGTTTCAACGACGTGCCTATGCAAACTGTTATTAATTTCGGATGGCTCCAAGTATTCGGATAGAATGTTGTGGAATGAATGAGGTCAAAATATATGTAAAATTATCACGTACCCACTCTACGTGTACGGCTATTGAAGGCAGATAGAGCGGTGGAGATTAATACATGTCAGTTCCATATTGTCTGATCACACTATCTTGTTTGTACATATAATGCCATGACCTTTATTATATTAGTAATCTAAATAATGTGATGTATAAGCTTCCGTATTTCATGACTGTCAGTTTATGTTCAGTTATGAAAATGACCGGCAAATGTCATGATCTAAACAAGTATATGACAATGAAGCTTTTGAAATGTGTTTGTTATCAATGACCGGAAACATTTAAGCACTTAGAAACGCGTTAATAATCACGAAAGTTTAAAATCAGCAAACATTAATTAGGAGCTATTTACTGCAATATGCTTGTTTAAAATATGGACAGCAACGTTTAAAAGAGTGATGTTTATTTACTTTCTATAGAAACATGTATTTGGGGCGGCCCGGGTAGCTTAGTCGGTAGAGGACTCGACTGATTATCTATATACCGTTTGTTCAATACACGGGTAAGGTGAATGTTCTTCCATAACGATTTCACTGACGAAAATTATCCAAAGACATGTGTCCTCAACTTCTAATCTCGGACTCATGTGGTGGAGATGTCAGTTGTTTGCGGAGTAGCAGGTTAGTACTGGTTGGTAACCCAGGAGCACTGGTTAGGTTAACCGATCGCCGCATGAAACTGAAATATTGTTAAGAAACGGTGTAAAGCCCGCCACAAAAACAGAAAAGAAGCATGTATGAAAGATTTTACAAATGTATATATTCTGTTTTCAGAGATGTCTTTTGCGCAGTCGAAAACCCCAAATTACCGTGTGGTTGTCATGGGGCATGCCGGAGTTGGAAAAAGCTCCATTATAAGTCAGTTTATGCACCGGAAGTTCACAGACAGTCACAAGGAAACAATTGAAGAGCTACATCGCCATCTTGTTAAGTTCGAAACAATGTCGGTGGAAATTGACATTCTTGATACATCTGGGTCACACCAGTTTCCCGCCATGCATAAACTTGCCATAGCAACCGGAGATGCATTCTTGTTGGTTTATTCCTTTGAAAAACCTGAAAGTTTCGACACTGTGAAACAGTTACGAGACGAAATTAAAGAACTGAAGACGAAGGGCCAATTCTCCTTGGTTGTTGTAGCCAATAAAACAGACCTTGAAAAAACTGGAAGCATGGATCTTGCTGTACACGAATCTATCGTCTGCTTAGACTGGGAAGAAAAGTTTGTCTCCGTTTCCGCAAAACATGGAGGTAATGTGGATATTGTGTTTCAAGCACTGGAGGAAAATATACGAGAAAGACTAGAGCAAAATGACAAACGTCTTGGGTTTCTAAGACGTATTTCCATGCCAATAATGCGATTGGCAAAAACTGACAAACCACAAGTGTCTGTTGTGAAAACAAAATCAAGAACTCGATCTGTAGAGTCCTGATTTATTGATTATACAATTTCTAGAAATATGCATTTAGATGTGAATAGGAAAGTGATTGGCGTATCCCTTGTATTCATGGTATGCATAGTGAAATACTGTGATTTAACAGTTATATCTGATTCGGAAGTAGTTGACAACATTTAATCGGAATACAGTGGACTCCCGTTGGCTGGAACTCGGTTTCGTCGAACACCCTTGTTGACTCGAACTGATTATGTAGTCCCAATTGAATTTCCTATATATAATCTATATTGTTCTACTTCTTTTGGTCCGAACTGCCCAGCCTCGAACATACGCACCATATTATACATGCGTGTTAATTATTACACAACCACGGTTACTTAGAACAACCTTTTACTCGAACAAATTGTGTCAGTCCCGTCGAGTTCGAGCCAACGGGATTCCACTGTACTTAAAATTTATATGATACATTTCACTCTGACTATCACATGTTGATGTTTTTATATTTCCTCGAGATATGTCAGTCTTTTGCTAGTTCTTTGTCGATTCCGTCAAATAAACACAATCGCTCCTTTCGATTGTGTAGTGCTAATCTCGATCAAAAGTCTAAAGGAACGAGAATTTATTTTGTTATGTTTCGAAACAGAACGCGTTAATATTGTTTGCTAGAACAATGATGTGATGTTGGTATTCATGTTGATATAAGGGTCTGCGTATGTCTTGTATAAACAGCGATAGACATACCAATAGCCTGGTTTCTCTGATCTTTAGAAATACGTGGCATCACTAAATGCAAATGATTTTTAAAACAAATTCAATATTGTTTATCTGTGCTAAGCAGCAAATGATTACTTGTCAGTGTAAAACCTGTAAGTGAAACCAATGTAGCTGCGCACGTGCAAAGTAAGGACAATTTTTTTCTGTTTGGACGCATGAATATACCGGCGATTTTTAAAACAATTGCATAATCGTTATCCGCAATGAAATCGTGATAAACATGTGTAACACTTACAACAACATATTGTTCTTTGACATATCTTTCTCAATGTTATTTTACCTGAACATTGCTGTATAACGTTCACAAACATAGCTAGAAACAACGTACATTAATATTATTTCAGTCTATTCTCTTTATGCTTTGCACTATTATTTGTTTGACTACGAATTATTCTCCCAATTTCAGGAAAAGAGATAACGTATTTTCTTAGACCGGAATAAAAGGTTTTTAGACTAGACGATAAAGTAATGGCGAATAATGCAATATCACTGTAGGACACTGAATAAACCTCATTATTCTTGGTCGTTAATCAGCCTCTCATCAAATACTTCCGTCTTGGCTTCATTGATGAGGATGTGGCGGGCAGTCCTTGATTAAATTATACATTCTAAAGCATTCTTGACTTTGGCAATCAATATATTATATTTATTTTCTTAACGTAAAGATCTCAAGTCTATTTTTCACATTATTTTTAGAATGTGTTGTGTATATATTTTTTCCGATAGAGCCTCATAACCATTTTGAAACCAAATTATTTTATGAGTCCTATTAAACATGTATTAAAATATATTTAATGTAATAAGAATATTATATATTGTTGAATAAAAGAGTTTTCCTAATTTGTATTGATATTTTGACACAATCCAAGTTAGAAAATGTGGCAGTATGAAAGTGATGCATTGCGTTATTGTCATGACTTTGATTGAATAAATACACTGCTTGCTTTGCTTTGAAATTTCAGAGTATAAAGTGCTACAAGATGTCATTACAATGTATTAGTGTGGTTGGTTTGGTGTCTCTTTTTACTCTTCGTACATGTTACGTTAGACATACAGTATATATCAGGGGTGTAGCTTAGATACAATAGATATGTATACCTAGTTTTAGGGGGTTCCCGGAAAAAAAATGTTGAAGCTATATCGCCAGAAATAAGTTTTGGTGTATATTTCATTTCTGTAAATATGCTTACAATAACATCAAAAACAAACATTAAATATCTTGGATTTATATTATATAGTTTTGGCATTTTATTTTTTCGAAAACAAAGTGTAGGTCGCGGCCTACACGGCCTATAGGAATCTACGCTCCTGTATATGTTCAACAGATGATTAAACTCATTAAGTATTAATCAATAACTGTTTGCCTTATCCTTATAGAACAATAACCATGGAAACATGTCGAAGAATTTTCTTATATTCAAGACTGTTCCTTTTGGCAGAAAAATCGAAATATATCCATGATACGGAACCACTTCAGGGTCAACTAAATGAACAGGAAGAATAAAATATTCAATGATATTAACAGTTAAATAAGATATAACAATGATCCGGCAAGGTCTACAGGAAGACGAGAATTTCATGACAGTCGATGACCCGGTAATTGAGATCATTAAATACGCTTACGAACTCAACATTTCATGACAGTCGATGAGCCGGTAATTGAGATCATTAAATACGCTTACGAACTCAACATTTCGTCGCATTATTTCCTGAACCCCATAACTTGTTTTTCTTTTTTGAGAAAAACTATTTTAAAGTTTTACCATCTTGAGATAATTGTCACAAACGGAGTTTTGGAATTGCATTTTTTAAGTTATGTGCATTCCAGAACAATATAGGTAGTACAGATAGAAAGAGCTTGGAAAGACGGTTTCAACGATACCAAATAGTCAAAACCGGTAAAAGAAATGAGTTACGGTGTTCTGGAAATAAGGCGACGATTTGTCAAACTCAGTACTTAGTTTGTTATCTACAAACGAGTGGGGGTATTTTAGCAAGCTCTAATGTATAAACAATTGAATGAAAACATCGAGCAGGAAATGGCTCATACAAAGCACACATCCACCGTAAACACACAAGGAAACATTGAAAATATAAACATGCAAGTAATGATGCTGATATTTTTCTGTAAGCACCTAGTATACTCAAGTCAATTACCACTTGTTTGAATGTACATTCAACCTCGTTCATTCAAATTCATCGGGTCCGAAATTTATTTCGAATACATGTCATACATTTTTTTCGAAAAGCCCATTTCAATTCGACGTGCCTAAGATACCTCGGGACCTGATACTTTTTCGGATTATACCAATTATTCGGATAAAGGGTTGTCGAACAAACGAGGTTCGACTGCAATACATCAATGACCGGGCATACGTAGGTAAGATAACAAACAAGCTTATATCGCCTTGGCAACATATACAATAATTTCTACTTAGTTTATTTCTTTTTGTGATACGTTTCAAATGCACTCATATACTTCATTAGTTGGTTTTGGCTCTTGCAATTAGATTATCTGACACATTTGATCTATTGACTGAATAACATGAGACAGTTGTAATAGAGTGTGCAATCAAATGTTGAACAAAGCCTGCTTATAATATGATACACAATATACATTTACCATGCACAAGGACGCGAGTCTTTTTTATATGCATGGCATTTTGTTGAAATTACTATGAATTATACATTATTGTCAGGCTATAGGAATTTGTCATATAGCTTTACTGTGGATATTTCCGATGCAGTATCAGAATGTTGCTACATCTGTATACCAGTGATGCATTTACAATTTCCGTTGACTGTTTTATTCCCCCACTGATTGTGACAGGTCGTATGTTCCAACTAGATTCCTGCGATGGCGTTATGAATTTAAATTTAACATTCTATGATTTCAGTATAACACGGAATGCAACAGTTCTATACGCAGTCCTACCCTCTGCTCTTGAATACCTAGTTTATCTTAACATATTTTAATGAAGCCTCAAATGATGATAGTACCTATCTATGGTGGCATATTTCTGCCACCAGTTAACTACTTAATTAACTAGATAAATATGTAGTTAACTAGATACTTATCGTGCTAACTACGTAACAGTTACCTAAAATAATTTAGCTAATGTGTTACATATCTAGTTAACTAGATATTTAAATAGATAAGTATGTCGTTAACTAGATGTTTATCGCGTTAACTACTTAACGCTTATCTAAAATATATTATCCGTACTGGGGTTAAGTGGGTAAGTGGTGGCAGTTGTGGGCACTATCAGACAATTTTTCGTGTTAAGATATTTATCTGGTATAAATTTTATCACGATACTTATCTAGTTAACCACATAATTATCTAGTTAATTCAGCAGTTATCTAGATTCCTTAACGTGATAACCACATAATTATCCAATTAATCAAGTAGTTAACTGGTGGCAGAAATATGCCACCATACCTATCATATCAGTCTGTTTGAGCATTTTGCTAAGCTGTTGTTTTAACAATAAGTGCGAGATGCGATGTTGGCAGTTTGGTACTTTTTTCTAAAACCTAGTATACTGACAAGTTCAAGGTTGTGGAGTTGTGTTTGTGTTTATTAATGTATTCTTCATGTAAAATTGTTATGTTCGATTCCTGAAAGGGACATGTCTTGTTCTTCTGTGACATTTGACTATGGTAATTTGTTCTCCACTTCTGGTTCATGCAGAGTAGTTGTCAGCGCTAGTTGATTAATTCCATGAATACTGATTATGTCAACAGACCGCCATGTACTACTGAATAACAAATTGATTCCATTTCCCCAATTTTAATTCTCCATTCCTATTGTTCATGTTCACGTCCATTCCGGCTATTTGGCTGGCCGTGCGCTTTGCATGTGACATTCCCTGCTCGATTTGAATTTGAAATAAACCAGTCATTATATGTTAAACCAGTACAGTATTTTAGAAAGAATTCTGATTGTTCATATTTAGTGTATTTAAAATTTAATAACTAGCAATTGGAAACAATGTACACAGCGCTTACAGTATAGGAAGGTTAGTTAGGTTAGCTTTTGTCCGAAAACGGCACTTTAATCGTCATTGGCTCTGCGTTTGGTGCCTATAACTGTATGCGGAAAATCTCACCAGATTAGATAATACATTATTTGTCAGGAATCTTCGTTCATTTGTAAATATTCGACCATTCAAATGCAGTTTATTAGACAAGGTGTCGACCGTCCTATCCGGCGGCTGAAGGTACGAGCAATGCATTGAACACTAAATATTTTAGTAAATAACATACACTCACAAGTTTTTGTATGGAATCAGACTCGAACATGAATACGGTGATTACAGAATATGAATGTTAATAAGGTAAAAACGGCGCTTTGAGTCATCATAGGTGAGTGGTTATTATTTCTATATATATTTTAGATGAATATTAATTTCCCATTTCCCCATGTGCAGTTTCTTGACTTCATGTTATATTCGTGTTAATCCCCCTTTCGACCCGTGGCAAATTGCTTTCTTAGCTTTCCATGTTGTATATTCTAGCCATTTAATCCATTTCCCCCTCATTGTTCCCTTAAATTCCATGGTTGCTTTTGATATTCAGCCACACAATTCCTATTTTTTTCCATTCACAGGGATGTTTGCTCTTACGCATCCAGCCCTAATGTTTCTCAGGCTGAAGTTTCCCTGGGATTGGACTTGTGTATGAAGCGTTCCCTGTAACAACTTAATCTTTCTTTCGATGTTACTTTGAACGCGTGTAAGTGTATGAAGTAATAACACCTGCGGACCTTAAATAATTACCTGGAAGCACTCAGCCATTTATTGCCCTATTTGTACTTGTGTTCTTCTTTGTCTGCAACTGTCCATTGGATTGATTGCATCATGTGTCACTTTGCATTCCATCAACAATACCAACACAATAAGTCCACGTGTCGGCTTTTAGCGATATTGTAGGCACACAGCTACAAAACGGTTGATTGTTCATAGGATATTTTCGTTATCAGTTTTTTGTCGTCTCGATTCAATAAAGTGACTTCAGATAACACCATTTGTTCAGCAAGTACCAAGTGCAGAACCTGATTATATCTACAAGTTACAATGTCCTTAAAAAGGGAAGGGTAATCCTAAACATCGCTAACACGAACTGATAGTACCATGTGATTATCTATTTAAATTATACACAATAGTCGTCAATAAACTTCTCCTATGTGTGACCCAGACCACATAACTTCTCTTTGGCGTTGCTGAATTTGATGCATGCAGACACAGACAACTTTTGTCATAGAATTAACAATCACATTTCTTATCTAGTGTGACTTGTATCTGACATAGCGCTCCTACAACTGTGTTCTGGGTGTGCTCTAGACAGTTCACACATTCGCACAGTTTCTTTCTCACTATAAAACTATAAATTACCAAGATAGGATTGACTTCAAAAGACCTTATTTACAATGTTCTAGAAAAGGCATGTTTGCATCCGCTGCTAAATTAGTCCACGTTTTTCCACGTCTACAATTAACCGCCATCTTCATCCCATGTAATAACTGTGGGTGTTAGATTAATATTTTAGTTTATTCTTTATTAAGTTACTTTATAATACTATCCCAAATGATATATTGCAAGATGTCGGCATACTTGTTCGATCGACACCTCTTCTATCGTAATGATTATAAAAGATTTTGGGCTTGTCTTGCCTTGCCATATTTTTCATTCCATTAAGCACATATTTAGATTTCTCAATTATTAAACTAACGCTTATCAAAGAACGTAATACTTTGGTAAAAACAGTTTCATTTTCTGCACGATCTCGATCAATGGCATTTAAACAGTGCATAGGAATGGGTAAATCAAGGCAACTTTAAGCATTTAATTTTTTTTCTCTGAAAATCATTGTTCTGTATGAAATTTCTCTCTGGAGTCACATTTTAAATGTTCATGTAAGGTAATAAACTTTGTGTCTCGGGAAAAGGTGGACTTGGGAACAAATGCAAGGGAAATTTTGTTCTGATTTTATGAAACTTGAGATTTGGCTTCAAACTCAAATCTCATTGAGGGAGTAGACCCAAATGTTTAGAATGAAAACCAGTTTTGAGATATGTGGTCGATATCAAGTTTTAAAACCCCTGGCGATTTTGCCATCGATTTCAATATAATTAATACGGATGACAACATAATATGTTTCCTCTGACTTATTAGCCACATGTTAACATCTTTTATATTTTGCTAACGTTATGGTTGGTCTTTCAATGTCAACTTCCATTTTCTAAATATGTTTGTTAGTGATATTATTTTCTCTAGTGGTGTTTTTGCCACAGACGGTTCCACAAACATACTGCTTTTTCGTCCATCATTTATTGATTTATTGTTTAGTCTTTTGAAACTACCAAGCGCGTTTTAGATTAAGATTTAATACATGGCAACTGGTAACAGGAATCCATTTCCACACATCGAAGCCCACACTGTTACACTTGTATACTGATGAGAGGATATAGTCGGTTTTGGCTTATTGTCGTTGGTATGTGGTTTATAGTTTACCAATGGCTTAAACAGAGAGCAAGGTTAAAAACCTAGCGTGGTATTCGTAAGACCATCAGAGACATGGCTCTTAGAGAAGATTATACTCTGTTTCCGCTCGTACTCCAACCATCGGTCGATAGTACAAAAGTGCGGGATGATTATCGCAGAGCGTTGACCTCTAATTGCCCCCAGCTTAAAGATAAACTAGACTTCATAATATAATCAATCATGATCCTTATCAAAGGGGTGATGGCTATTTGATTGAGGTTTTGTTTTAAGGATTAAATGTGTTAGAAAGTATGCAATGTACATGTATTACCGAACTACTAGTATACTCCTTTGTCATACCAGTCGTAATTTAAAATCTATGTTATCGACCTCGGGGTAAGAATATATATAAAAAACACTAACATAATTCAGATTTGATCTTCGTCTCAATCAATTACATACAAACAATTAGTGTCAAAGTTAAAGACAGCACATACTGATAAGTTGTTCCTGAAGTGTTCCGTAATTGCTTACCACTCGTGGGATTTTATTTATCAGTTCGGATAATGTAGAAATTCTGGGCCAGTAGTTGTTACTGATATTGAAATCCTGGTTAAGTTATTGTTCTTGATGTTGGAATCCTTACAGAATTATTGTTTTTGACTTTAGAATTCTGGGTAATTTTTATTGCAGAAGATGGACAGTTGTTTAAAGCAAACTTTTTGCGATCTATGTTCTAGGTGGCAAACATTACTTGTCTTTTTAGTAATTGTTCAGATCTTTAATTTACGCACAAGAACATACCTTATACTGGATGTTTTCAATGATAGAATATGTGAACAAGGAACTCTTAAGTTTATTTCAGAAAGGCATTTAATTTGTCTTAAATCGTAAATTCTAAAATGTACACTTAAAACATCTATATAGTGATGCAATTCTGATTTGGTTCTGACGTAGAATCGAGAAAAATGTCGATCAAGCTTTTACGTTATTTTATTTAACATTTAACAAGTGTTAATTATCGTACAAATACAATCATTCTAAAATTGGTGTTGATAGACACTGGTTTGGTCAGATGCCATCGACACTATGCTTAATTTGGGTTATCAGTGTATGCCCAAAATAACTGAAATTGTGTTAAAACAACTGGTGGTTTGCAGTAAATCATGGCAGCTAATACTGTAACGGTCTAAACATATCGATGTGTTTTAGTGCGAACCATGCTGATTTCGTGTAACTAATGACGTGGTTGTAAATAATATTCATCAAACGTTAATTTGGTATGTCTTGCAATGTGTCAAAGACAAGGTGAGCACGGCAGGAAATCCAGAAGAAGTAGTCCACTAATCGTGATGGAATACTGTAATCAAACGTTTCAAATCGTATAAGTGCATCACCATTGGAACGTAAAAGACTACCATCGCTTACGCAAAGTTCCAAAAGGTAAACGAACGAATACGTTATAATTAGTGACTACATGTAAAATTTTAGAATATACTCCATAAGACAAAATACAAACAATTTTTCACATCAATGTTTTCTTTAACAAAATTTAAAATAGTATATGTATGTTGATAAAACCATTGTTCACTGATTACAATATTGTATTATCCCGTTCTTTCGACAGCAAATGGTCGCATTAAAGATGCATCTGGCTCATCTGAACCTATTTTTTTGTTAATGGGCTTCATCCAGAACTGTTGTTACATAGTCTCAAACATCATTAATAAGAACCATTGCCATGTATAACCGTTTAAAACAATCTTGTTTAGTCATATTTCCAACAGACAAAACTAGTAGAAAAACTGGATTTTTTTAAATTTTACGATGATACAAACCTCTTATTCTGGGATAAGGCAAGTTTTGACGTTTTAACTAGATAAAGTAGATTTTCATGATTGTTTAGGTAAATAAATGAACAAACAAAATAGCATAATATGTCTTTAATTGGAGGAGAAGGCCATACAACTCTGTGATATCTTCTACCGACACATTATCATGAAGAGTATAAGTCTCGTTTGGGGGTTGATTATCAGATTGGCAGTCAAGTAATCTACCGACGGAGCTGTAGGAGGGGACTATGTTTCAGCTACCTGTTGAGGTCATAAATATATACTTAACGCCATTAAAAACGCAACTTTATGTATATCAATTTAGCCTTCATTTTGTTCCAAGTGCTAAATACGTTTTATTGTTACAAATGAGTTAATGATTATTTAAAAAGAAATTAAACTATGGCCCTAGTATTCATGTTTAATAATTGATCAAGGTTAGGAAATGTTTGAGAATTAACCGTGTTGTTACGGACTAGTTGCTTTTTTAATGGCGTGGAGTATATTATGTCATTATTTTGGTCGATGGTATTCAAATATATATTACTAACGGTACTATTTTCATATAAACAAATGTTGGCGATTTGTTTCGTTTTTGTCTAAATGCTTAAATGATCCTTATTTTCTATTCAAGGTGACATCCGTATTGTTATCGTACGGAAAATGTGCAGTATTTTTATGTTTAATGAGTTTGGCTTAAAATACAATTCACACTTTCATAACCATCACCTGCATTTGATTATTGTCCATGGCCATTGATTAACTAGTGTATTGTGTGCGATCTGTGGCTGTGTACCATAACGAGGAATATTGCTATATATAAGTCAAAGTTGTGAAATGATTCTGAAAATGTACATACATTTTTCAAAGACATTATTATTAATAACTGCGATATGATTATGACAGAAAATCAGAGTACCATATTTTATTTACATTAAGGGTAATTGCTGGTATAACAATCACAATTTACTGTATAAATACCCGCTATTGAAAGAACGGAGTGTACAAATTTGCTTAATCATTTAATATTCTATAATCAATTGATAGTGAAACACTAATTTGTTTCCGACATTCGTTTGTCATTCATTGTTACTGTATAAATATTTCCCTAATATCATCATTTACAAGAATTTACATTATAAATTGTACTTTGAAATTCATTATATTCAGTGTTTGACTGGCTCCATGTGTCTATTTTTCATATATTCTGTTTAACATGTAGTATCCTTAGTTCGCCGTCTCCTGTGTTGAGCAGTTGTCTAGCGAGGATATTCTTATTCACAATTTTCGTTTAATTCAGATGATAGAAGCGCAAATGATTGTGTAGGTGTAACGCATATTCAATACATATTTCCTTAGAACGATACCAACCTTTTTCAACCATCGATACGTTTAAAAGAGATATAAAGCTGCTACAAAGAACGCCACATACACAAGACAATGCATCCCTACACAGAAAAGTCATTAAAATGAAAAGTATACACTCAGGGAAGCAATGCCTTTGAATTGTCTGACAGAGGCAAAAATGTCACTGGAGGGTCAGATCTGATTTGAGGGTACATCCAACATAACAAAATATTTTACTAAAGAAGTCGAGCAACAAATTCCTCAAACAAAGTGCAAAGTCACCCAAACAGCACAAGGAGACATGAACAGCTTACACACATGTAAACATATACAACAGCACAAGGAGACATGAACAGCTTACACACATGTAGACATATACAACAGTACAAAGAGACATGAACAGCTTACACACATGTAGACATATACAACAGTACAAGGAGACATGAACAATATACACACAAGTAGACATATACAACAGTACAAGAAGACATGAACAATATACACACATGTAGACATATACAACAGTACAAGGAGACATGAACAATATACACACATGTAAACATATACAACAGCACAAAGAGACATGAACAGCTTACACACATGTAGACATATACAACAGTACAAGGAGACATGAACAGCTTACACACATGTAAACATATACAACAGCACAAAGAGACATGAACAGCTTACACACATGTAAACATATACAACAGTACAAGGAGACATGAACAGCTTACACACATGTAGACATATACAACAGTACAAGGAGACATGAACAGCTTACACACATGTAAACATATACAACAGCACAAAGAGACATGAACAGCTTACACACATGTAGACATATACAACAGTACAAGGAGACATGAACAGCTTACACACATGTAAGCATATACAACAGTACAAGGAGACATGAACAGCTTACACACATGTAGACATATACAACAGCACAAAGAGACATGAACAATAGACACACATGTAAACATATACAACAGTACAAGGAGACATGAACAGCTTACACACATGTAGACATATACAACAGCACAAAGAGACATGAACAATATACACACATGTAAACATATACAACAGTACAAGGAGACATGAACAGCTTACACACATGTAGACATATACAACAGCACAAAGAGACATGAACAATATACACACATGTAAACATATACAACAGTACAAGGAGACATGAACAGCTTACACACATGTAGACATATACAACAGCACAAGGAGACATGAACAGCTTACACACATGTATACATATACAACAGTACAAGGAGACATGAACAGCTTACACACATGTAAACATATACAACAGCACAAAGAGACATGAACAGCTTACACACATGTAGACATATAAAACAGCACAAGGAGACATGAACAATAGACACACATGTAAACATATACAACAGTACAAGGAGACATGCACAATATACACGCATGTAGACATACCCAACAGTAGAAGGAGACATGAACAATATACACGCATGTAGACATATACAACAGCACAAGGAGACATGAACAGCTTACACACATGTAGACATACCCAACAGTACAAGGAGACATGAATAATATACACACATTTAGACATATACAACAGCACAAGGAGACATGAACAATAGACACACATGTAAACATATACAACAGTACAAGGAGACATGCACAATATACACGCATGTAGACATACCCAACAGTAGAAGGAGACATGAACAATATACACGCATGTAGACATATACAACAGCACAAGGAGACATGAACAGCTCACACACATGTAGACATACCCAACAGTACAAGGAGACATGAATAATATACACACATTTAGACATATACAACAGCACAAGGAGACATGAACAATATACACACATGTAGACATACCCAACAGTAGAAGGAGACATGAACAATATACACGCATGTAGACATATACAACAGCACAAGGAGACATGAACAGCTTACACACATGTAGACATACCCAACAGTACAAGGAGACATGAACAGCTTACACACATGTAGACATACCCAACAGCACAAGGAGACATGAACAGCTTACACACATGTAGACATACCCAACAGTACAAGGAGACATGAATAATATACACACATTTAGACATATACAACAGTACAATGAGACATGAACAATATACACACATGTAGACATATACAACAGCACAAGGAGACATGAACAATATACACACATGTAGACATATACAACAGTACAAGGAGACATGAGCAATATACACACATGTAGACATATTCAACAGCACAAGGAGACATGAACAATATACACACATGTAGACATATACAACAGCACAAGGGGACATGAACAATATACACACATTTAGACATATACAACAGCACAAGGGGACATGAACAATATACACACATGTAGACATATACAACAGCACAAGGGGACATGAACAATTTACACACATGTAAACATATACAAGTGAACAAGGAGCACGGGACAGAAACATCATGTGTGCCATAATGAGTGAAGAAAGGATTATTGGAATGCAAAAGGTAAGCAGAAAAAACGCCAAATAGTGTGCTTCAACCAGGTGGAAGGGTGCATGGATGTGCCTTTCATCCTACCATAACCCAAATATATTGATGAATAAAGACTAGGAAAAAACGTTTGTCCAAGCCACGGTGCATGCATCAGAATAGCTTTACATGTCTATTGTTGTATATATGTACCTTCTATGTGTTTTACCTTGTGTAAGGTGTCCCTTATGTTGTGTTGTTTTGCAGCGGGAGTCGTTTTAATTTTACATTGTTCCTTTTATTTGGATGATGGTGGATTATTTTGTACATTACATTTTGGCTTGTGTCAATATTGCCTTTCTTATTGTTTACATGTTCGGATGTATTTTCGTGTCTCCATGTGATTTTAAGGTTGCTGTGCACTTTAATATTCACGATTGAAACTTCAGCTGTGTTTGGTTAATGGCTGTTTCGTCAACGTGATTTTGATTCCCATAGGTCGAATAGCTCTGAAACATCAAAGCAATTTTCTATAATATGTCAGACAGTTATTTCGGATTGTCCAATAAATGAGCATAATACCTATAATATCCTTGCATCCCTATTCCCTTACATGTTATTCCTCAACATCCTCAGTGTCTAATGTCTTGTAGATTGCTGTTTCCCTGGGAATCTGTGTGGGAAGGCACTTGTCTTATTTGTGTGGCGTTCCCTGTAACAACTTAATCTCTCTTACAAACTCGTTTTAGAAAATGACATTTTAAGTGGTGTTATATTTATATATACACCACACCTACTTATACTTCCACCTGTAAACAAATATATCTTCACGTACATAGCCTTAAATAAACAATAATTACAGCACTTTAGGACATGCAAGTTCCCTGCAGGCCAAATCAATTACATGTTATTAAGAACGTCTACATATTTTCATCTTTATAATTATAACAGCACCATCGCATGCAATACGTTTAACTAGAACACATCGTCTGCTCCACCTACAAGAAGTTTCAACACCTACTAGAAGTCTGCCCCACCTACTAGAAGTTTCAACACCTACTTACTGGAGTTATAATCGGTAGAAAATCATACATAAAGTTTGCAGACATTTTCGAAACGATTGTAATTCTTTGGATACTTATGCGCAGAATGATTTTCTTTTATTAAGCTATTTGCAAATGCAAAAAAAATGCATATCCACTATTCTGTCTGAGATGTCAAAATAATGCCAAGAAGTGCTACAATAACTATTTTGAGTATAAACTTACGATTAAAGAACACTTATATCAGTACATTAGTGACCATGAAGAAATTTCAAGGGAAATAATTAACGTTAATGAATGCTTACGATGTACCACAATGACCGACGTACTGGATAATTGAAACGGACGTTATGTTAACAAATAATCAAATTACTTCTATTGAAACATGGGTATAATTATTATAAAAACAGCAAAACAAACCGAAACAAGAGATATCTTTTTAAAAAGATGGTCGGCGCAATCTTAATGAAGCAATTTGTTGCAATATGATGGTTAAGATTTGTTGTGCAACATAAATGAAAACAAAACAAACCAAGACAAAACAATGTCAAAGCTATTATTTTGTTTATTCGTTAAACGAAATCTGTGTTACGAATACAAATGTAGTTCAATTAGTCGATATAATGAATGATAGTGGTCCCTTATGTTGGGATGGTGAACAGCGGAAATTATCTTACATATACACTCTTCGTTTTTGCTTGGTGATTGTACTTGCAGTAGCTATCTTATCCCCTTCAAACAACTACTTCAACTTGTTCTCCTCAGCTTATACTGCAAAGCATTTAACTCATTACTCTTCATGGCAAGATCAAGTCGAATACCAAACAATTCTTCCTAATAGTGTCCCTATTACTTTGATTCTAAACAATCTATGTTAGCACTCCTAGTACTTTGATTTCACACGATCAATTCGTATATCTATACCTCATTCGGCAAATTCCGACATTGTTCGGGTAAGTCTTCGTGACTTGACCGCGGCCAATACATATCGGGCGATGAATAGCGAGCTAGCTCGGATCGTACTTCGAATTTTCTACATATTTGAATACATACCTAGTAGCGAACATAGAGCTAGCACCGACATTTACATTCGAACTTGAGCGCAGGGAATACATACCTGGAGTCGAATAACGAGCCAGTCCGTACATCGTTAATCGAATTTTCAACATATTTAAAAACAGACCTTGTAGCCAACCCATAGCTAGAACTGTCTTTAATGTTTCTTCACATTTCATGACGCCTGTGTTTTGTATTTGTTTTACGAAATGTAATTGAATGTTGTATCGTCACCCGTAATCCTGACAGCAATGACGGATTAAATATTTGATTGTTTTCCAATTGCCTTGAGAATGATGTTTTTTTTCTACTGCCTGACTTCCCTTTCGGATGTTTTATAGCAGGAGTGAGTCCTTGCAAAAATAATAATAATGACAGAACGACGTCAAAAGTAAACAGTGCAGTATAAAAGTGTAACAACAAGAATAAAATCGGGATAACACAGGTTATGATCATCTTGTGAGTGTAAAATACGTTATAAGCCTGTTTGAAACTTTCAAGATATCAGGGGTGTGAGTATATAGGGAAGGAAGATTTGAAAGCATTGACGCTCGTATGTTAGTATGCATTGTCTATGGGACTGGTCGTATTCGTCTCGGTGATTGAACTAAGGATGTATATGATAGACAGTTGGTCTTATATACAATTAAATATGCTAATTAAAGTACGTGACTAAAAGACACACTTGATGTAGGCAATGAATGTTTACAGTGTCGCCCCAGACTTCTGCTTGGTAATTAAATGTACAATTATGAGCAGCATAGCATGCCCAAAATGGTTGAAAAAATGTTTTAGATCATGAAGTATTATCAAAACATGATGTTTTATCTTTTGTTTATCTTTTTTTTTGACATTGGCTTTAGAAAATGCCCATTTAATTTATGGAGAATATTTGCCATGGGAAAATATGCCAGAAGAACGACTGTGTTACAAACAGCTTGAATACAATAGGACAGTACTGCAATGTATTTCCATTACGTTTATGTTACGTGTATTGTTATAGGTGAGATAAAGGTTTTGTGTAGTTTGCGTATGCCCCCGGGACACACACATTAAATGTAGAGATGTAAACTCCTGAACTTAGATATTATACTTTTGCTAATATCTATTTCATTAAGCTTTCGATTTTAACGCAATGAAAAAACCCAAGATGTTTAATTCAAACGACAGCTTTTCTCAGAAACGCTTTGGTATTTAATGCTAATTTAAATTTATTGGTCATAGAAATACACCTGAATATCGTCAGATCTACTTCTTTGAAAGCCGTTATAAAGTTATTAAGAAATCGTATAGGTGTGTTTTGGGTATTTGTTCACTTATCAATGAAGCGTATTGCTCATTTCTGCTTCGCGCGGATCTTGCTCCGTTTGTTTCCTTATATTATTGTATAAGGAGCAGCCGTCGAGCTTATCTGTGCCTTTGTAAACTTATTTGTGTTTGTTTCTTATAGAAACGAATACCGCATGATACGTGTATGTGGTCGCACGGTCATGATACATCACTCTAACCAAATGAAAGTATGAGCTTTTTAGGGTGACCTCCCCTGATAATAAACGGAAGTCACTCTACCGATTTAAGTTTTTCAGAGTTACCTCCCCTGATTTTAAAGGGAAGTCACTCTTCCGACTTTAATTTAAAGTTTTCAGGGTGACGTCCCCTGATTATAAAGGGAAGTCACTCTTCAGAATTAATTTAATGTCTTCAGAGTGACCGCCCTTGATTTTAAAGGGAAGTCACTCTACTAATTAAATTTTAAGTTTTTCAGAGTGACGTCCCCTTATGATAAAGGGAAGTCACTCTTCCGACTTAAATTTTAAGTTTTCCAGAGTGACCACCCCTGATTTTAAAGGGAAGTCACTCTTCCGACTTTAACTTTAAGTTTTTCAGAGTGACCTCCCCTGATTATAAAGGGAAGTCACTCTTCCGACTTAAATTTCAAGATTTCACAGTGACCTCCCCTGATTATAAAGGGAAGTCACTCTTCCGACTTAAAGTTCAAGATTTCAGAGTGACCTCCCCTGATTATAAAGGGAAGTCACTCTTCCGACTTAATTTTATGTTTTTCAGAGTGACCTCCCCGGATTATAAAGGGAAGTCACTCTTCCGACTTAAATTTTAACTTTTCAGGGTGACGTCCCCTGATTATAAAGGGAAGTCACTCTTCCGACTTAATTTTATATTTTTCAGAGTGACCTCCCCTGATTATAAAGGGAAGTCACTCTTAAGGTTTTCCGAGTGACCTCCCCTGATAATAAAGGGAAGGCACTCTTCCGACTTAAATTTTAAGTTTTCAAGAGTGACCACCCCTGATTTTAAAGGGAAGTCACTCTTCCGACTTTAACTTTAAGTTTTTCAGAGTGACCTCCCCTGATTATAAAGGGAAGTCACTCTTTAAGTGTTTCAGAGTGACCTCCCCTGATTATAAAGGGAAGTCACTCTTCCGACTTAAATTTTAAGTTTTCATGGTGACGTCCCCTGATTATAAAGGGAAGTCACTCTTCCGACTTAATTTTATATTTTTCAGAGTGACCTCCCCTGATTATAAAGGGAAGTCACTCTTTAAGTTTTTCAGAGTGACCTCCCCTGATATTAAAGGGAAGTCACTCTTCCGACTTAATTTTATGTTCTCAGAGTGACCACCCCTGATTATAAAGGGAACTCACTCTACCAATTAAATTTTAAGTTTTTCAGAGTGACCTCCCCTGATTATAAAGGGAAGTCACTCTTTAAGTTTTTCAGAGTGACCTCCCCTGATTATAAAGGGAAGTCACTCTTCCGACTTAATTTTATGTTTTTCAGAGTGACCTCCCCTGATTATAAAGGGAAGTCACTCTTCCGACTTAATTTTATATTTTTCAGAGTGACCTCCCCTGATTATAAGGGGAAGTCACTCTTTAAGTTTTTCAGAGTGACCTCCCCTGATTATAAAGGGAAGTCACTCTTCCGACTTAAATTTTAAGTTTTCAGGGTGACGTCCCCTGATTATAAAGGGAAGTCACTCTTCCGACTTAATTTTATATTTTTCAGAGTGACCTCCCCTGATTATAAAGGGAAGTCACTCTTTAAGTTTTTCAGAGTGACCTCCCCTGATTTTAAAGGGAAGTCACTCTTCCGACTTAATTTTATGTTCTCAGAGTGACCACCCCTGATTATAAAGGGAACTCACTCTACCAATTAAATTTTAAGTTTTTCAGAGTGACCTCCCCTGATTATAAAGGCAAGTCACTCTTTAAGTTTTTCAGAGTGACCTCCCCTGATTATAAAGGGAAGTCACTCTTCCGACTTAATTTTATGTTTTTCAGAGTGACCTCCCCTGATTATAAAGGGAAGTCACTCTTCCGACTTAATTTTATATTTTTCAGAGTGACCTCCCCTGATTATAAGGGGAAGTCACTCTTTAAGTTTTTCAGAGTGACCTCCCCTGATTATAAAGGGAAGTCACTCTTCCGACTTAAATTTTAAGTTTTCAGGGTGACGTCCCCTGATTATAAAGGGAAGTCACTCTTCCGACTTAATTTTATATTTTTCAGAGTGACCTCCCCTGATTATAAGGGGAAGTCACTCTTTAAGTTTTTCAGAGTGACCTCCCCTGATTATAAAGGGAAGTCACTCTTCCGACTTAAATTTTAAGTTTTCAGGGTGACGTCCCCTGATTATAAAGGGAAGTCACTCTTCCGACTTAATTTTATATTTTTCAGAGTGACCTCCCCTGATTATAAAGGGAAGTCACTCTTTAAGTTTTTCAGAGTGACCTCCCCTGATTTTAAAGGGAAGTCACTCTTCCGACTTAATTTTATGTTTTTCAGAGTGACCTCCCCTGATTATAAAGGGAAGTCACTCTACCAATTAAATTTTAAATTTTTCAGAGTGACCTCCCCTGATTATAAAGGGAAGTCACTCTTAAGGTTTTCCGAGTGACCTCCCCTGATTATAAAGGGAAGTCACTCTTCCGACTTAAATTTTGAGTTTTCCAGAGTGACCACCCCTGATTTTAAAGGGAAGTCACTCTTCCGAATTTAACTTTAAGTTTTTCAGAGTGACCTCCCCTGATTATAAAGGGAAGTCACTCTTCCGACTTAAATTTCAAGATTTCAGAGTGACCTCCCCTGATTATAAAGGGAAGTCACTCTTTAAGTGTTTCAGAGTGACCTCCCCTGATTATAAAGGGAAGTCACTCTTCCGACTTAAATTTTAAGTTTTCAGGGTGACGTCCCCTGATTATAAAGGGAAGTCACTCTTCCGACTTAATTTTATATTTTTCAGAGTGACCTCCCCTGATTATAAAGGGAAGTCACTCTTTAAGTTTTTCAGAGTGACCTCCCCTGATTTTAAAGGGAAGTCACTCTTCCGACTTAATTTTATGTTTTTCAGAGTGACCTCCCCTGATTATAAAGGGAAGTCACTCTTTAAGTTTTTCAGAGTGACCTCCCCTGATTATAAAGGGAAGTCACTCTTCCGACTTAAATTTTAAGTTTTTCAGAGTGACCTCCCCTTATGATAAAGGGAAGTCACTCTTCCGACCCAATTTTTCAGGGTGACGTCCCCTGAGTATAAAGGGAAGTCACTCTTCCGACTTAAATTTTAAGTTTTCAGGGTGACGTCCCCTGATTATAAAGGGAAGTCACTCTTCCGACTTAATTTTATATTTTTCAGAGTGACCTCCCCTGATTATAAAGGGAAGTCACTCTTTAAGTTTTTCAGAGTGACCTCCCCTGATTATAAAGGGAAGTCACACTTTAAGTTTTTCAGAGTGACCTCCCATGATTATAAAGGGAAGTCACTCTTCCGACTTAAATTTTAAGTTTTCAGGGTGACGTCCCCTGATTATAAAGGGAAGTCACTCTTCCGACTTAATTTTATATTTTTCAGAGTGACCTCCCCTGATTATAAAGGGAAGTCACTCTTTAAGTTTTTCAGAGTGACCTCCCCTGATTTTAAAGGGAAGTCACTCTTCCGACTTAATTTTATGTTTTTCAGAGTGACCTCCCCTGACTATAAAGGGAAGTTACTCTTTAAGTTTTTCAGAGTGACCTCCCCTGATTATAAAGGGAAGTCACTCTTTAAGTTTTTCAGAGTGTCCTCCCCTGATTATAAAGGGAAGTCACTCTTCCGACTTAAATTTTAAGTTTTTCAGAGTGACCACCCCTTATGATAAAGGGAAGTCACTCTTCCGACCCAATTTTTCAGGGTGACGTCCCCTGATTATAAAGGGAAGTCACTCTTCCGACTTAAATTTTAAGTTTTCAGGGTGACGTCCCCTGATTTTAAAGGGAAGTCACTCTTCCGACTTAAATTTTAAGTTTTTCAGAGTGACCTCCCCTGATTATAAAGGGAAGTCACTCTTTAAGTTTTTCAGAGTGACCTCCCCTGATTATAAAGGGAAGTCACTCTTCCGACTTAAATTTTAAGTTTTTCAGAGTGACCTCCCCTTATGATAAAGGGAAGTCACTCTTCCGACCCAATTTTTCAGGGTGACGTCCCCTGATTATAAAGGGAAGTCACTCTTCCGACTTAAATTTTAAGTTTTCAGGGTGACGTCCCCTGATTATAAAGGGAAGTCACTCTTCCGACTTAATTTTATATTTTTCAGAGTGACCTCCCCTAATTATAAAGGGAAGTCACTCTTTAAGTTTTTCAGAGTGACCTCCCCTGATTATAAAGGGAAGTCACTCTTCCGACTTTAATTTTAAGTTTTTCAGAGTGACCTCCCCTTATGATAAAGGGAAGTCACTCTTCCGACCCAATTTTTCAGGGTGACGTCCCCTGATTATAAAGGGAAGTCACTCTTTAAGTTTTTCAGAGTGACCTCCCCTGATTTTAAAGTGAAGTCACTCTTCCGACTTAATTTTATGTTTTTCAGAGTGACCTCCCCTGATTATAAAGGGAAGTTACTCTTTAAGTTTTTCAGAGTGACGTCCCCTGATTATAAAGGGAAGTCACTCTTTAAGTTTTTCAGAGTGACCTCCCCTGATTATAAAGGGAAGTCACTCTTCCGACTTAAATTTTAAGTTTTCAGGGTGACGTCCCCTGATTATAAAGGGAAGTCACTCTTCCGACTTAATTTTATATTTTTCAGAGTGACCTCCCCTAATTATAAAGGGAAGTCACTCTTTAAGTTTTTCAGAGTGACCTCCCCTGATTATAAAGGGAAGTCACTCTTCCGACTTTAATTTTAAGTTTTTCAGAGTGACCTCCCCTTATGATAAAGGGAAGTCACTCTTCCGACCCAATTTTTCAGGGTGACGTCCCCTGATTATAAAGGGAAGTCACTCTTTAAGTTTTTCAGAGTGACCTCCCCTGATTTTAAAGGGAAGTCACTCTTCCGACTTAATTTTATGTTTTTCAGAGTGACCTCCCCTGATTATAAAGGGAAGTTACTCTTTAAGTTTTTCAGAGTGACCTCCCCTGATTATAAAGGGAAGTCACTCTTTAAGTTTTTCAGAGTGACCTCCCCTGATTATAAAGGGAAGTCACTCTTCCGACCCAATTTTTCAGGGTGACGTCCCCTGATTATAAAGGGAAGTCACTCTTCCGACTTAAATTTTAAGTTTTCAGAGTGACCTCCCCTGATTATAAAGGGAAGTCACTCTTCCGACTTAATTTTATATTTTTCAGAGTGACCTCCCCTGATTTTAAAGGGAAGTCACTCTTCCGACTTCAACTTTAATTTTTTCAGAGTGACCTCCCCTGATTTTAAAGGGAACTCACTCTTCCGACTTCAATTTTAATTTTTTCAGAGTGACCTCCCCTGATTTTAAAATGATGTCACTCTTCCGACTTCAACTTTAAGTTTTTCAGAGTGACCTCCCCTGATTATAAAGGGAAGTCACTCTTCCGACTTTAATTTTAAGTTTTCAGAGTGACCTCCCCTAATTTTAAAGGGAAGTCACTCTTCCGACTTTAATTTTAAGTTTTCAGAGTGACCTTCCCTGATTATAAAGGGAAGTCACTCTACCAATTAAATTTTAAGTTACAGAGTGACCTCCCCTTATGATAACGGAAGTCACTCTTCCGACTTAAATTTTAAGTTTTCAGGGTGACGTCCCCTGATTATAAAGGGAAGTCACTCTTCCGACTTGGATTTTAAGTTTTCTGGGTGACCTCCCCTGATTATAAAGGGAAGTCACTCTTCCGACTTAAATTTTAAGTTTTCAGAGTGACCTCCCCTGATCTTAAAGGGAAGTCACTCTTCCGACTTTAATCTTTAAGTTTTCAGAGTGACCTCCCCTTATGATAAAGGGAAGTCACTCTTCCGACTTAAATTTTAAGTTTTCAGGGTGACGTCCCCTGATTATAAAGGGAAGTCTATCTTCCGACTTAATTTTATGTTTTTCAGAGTGACATCCCCTGATTATAAAGGGAACTCACTCTACTAATTAAATTTTAAGTTTTTCAGAGTGACCTCCCCTGATTATAAAGGGAAGTCACTCTTCCGACTTTAATCTTAAGTTTTTCAGAGTGACCTCCCCTCATTATAAAGGGAAGTCACTGTTCCGACTTTAATTAAAAAGTTTAAGGGTGTCCCCCAAAGCATTTTGTTGATGGTGTTGTTTTTTTAACCCAATCCGCGCCCTTTGAAGACTTTTGTTGTGTTGTGAGTTAAGAATTGAAATAAGTAAAAGTATTTTTTGGGGGCGGTGGGGAGGGTGCTAGGTCTGTATTCAAATATTAAGAAGAGAGAGAATACGTAACTACAGTGCTAGCTCTGTGTTCGATTAAAGATATGTATTCAAAAATATAAGTCGAATAACGAAGTTAGTGCTTGCTCTGTATTCAATCTGGGTCGGTATACAATGTTGTTTTGTACGATGTACGATTGCCTCGCCAACTTCACTCAACTAAGTTTTGGCCAACTTTCATGGCGATCTATGGAGATCTTGGAGCGACATTGAAAGACCCTTGAGAGATCAATGGATACTTAGCCTCCTGCAGCAACCACTGGGAGTTGGCTGAGCGCTTGTTTTGCGACAAAGAGTGATCACGGGAAGATGTACGGGGATCGCTGAGAGCTCAGTTGCGACCAAGAGAGATCACTGAGAGACCGGAAGAGATCGCTTAGGGATCATTGAGAGTTCCTTGGGCGACCAAGGCGATAGCTGAGCATTTCTTGGGCCACAGGGAGCCTCTGGGTATAGCTCTATATATGAGAGGTTTGTGGTGCTCTTCCATCAGTCTCTGAAAAGCTATTGAAGAGAGTCCAAGAACAACCAAGTTTTTATACATGGTGCCATCCTACTAGGTCACCAAGCAATTATACAGAACCAGTTTAGTTAGTCAGAAGATCTAATAGTTCTTGTGCTCTTCAGCAAGTCTAGAGGCAGAATGAAAAACAGGGAGTTTAGCACCCATATTTAAAGCCCCCAACGTCGCACTTCCCATCGCCGTAGCAATCTCTTCCGAATTTCTCAATGGACGCTCAACATTCTCTCAAGTGGAAATCCTAATGGTCTCTCAGCGGTCTCCACCGAGGTCTTTCAGTGAACTCCATTGGTCTTTCATCAGACGCTCAACGATCCCTCACTGATCTCTCAGACAATCTCTACCTTCGGGGTGGAATACTTTTGCGTCCATTGAAAGGTCCCTGAGAGATCATTGGGAGATCGATGAGACCGTTGAGCGCTCCTTGAGAGACCGTTGAGAGAGTGCTTCCCTCGGCGACCGTTGAGAGATTGTTTTGGACCGAGTCAAAACTTTGAGGAGACCGTGGCGATCGTGGAGATCACTGGAAGACTATTGACAGACCATGGCGATTGCTGGGCACTCATTGTAAGATCGTTGAGAGATCTGACCATTTTTTCAAAGTTCAACGGTCTCTAAACGGTTGCCACCTCTGTGTAAAGGGGGTTTTAACGATATACAACTGACACATTATATACAACTGCTAAAAACTTGTGAACGACTTTGAAGGAATTGACTAGTCTAGATTACATCATTGAATGCACACTCAGTGGGTTTAACGATCTTTAGTGGAGATGAGTTTGTTTACCCTCGCCACCGGGATATCCCATATGGCCGATCTTATATTTTGGATTACAATATTTACTTAACAACAAAATATAAGTAAATACTTTAAGACAAAAAGCAGAACAAAGGATTAAACAAATGGCGGTGTAATGAGTCTCTGGTCTCGTCATTAACACCTTATATTAAAGGTTGTCGGTGCTTTTATGCAGTTAATATTACGCGTAAATACAGGTCAATAATGTTGTTTGCTTCTAAGAGATAATTCGACAAATGTTTCGACCTATTTTGACTAAGGAAAATTTCCGCATAACTGTGAACGCAATTTCAGTTCCAAAAAACAAAGTTACTTTGTTTTTTGGAACTGAAATTGTGTTCACAGTTAACATTATAATTTCCTAGAACAGAAAGAATATAATTGATTTACTACCGTTTCGGTATTACATCAAAGGGCAACACATATTTCCTTTAACTTCTTTTCCACTTTTATTTATAACTTAACTAACATACTATTCTACTTATACAATATGAATATGAATTAAAAATTCTACATTTAGTCTGTACGTCAGGTACTGAAATATTGGGATATGGTTACAAGCTTGTGTTCAAACGAACCCTTTTTCATATGACTTTTCTTTTTTCTTTCTATATGATTTTGATATAACTTATAATTCAACAGTTCACGGATCAAACGTGTATATACATGTATTCTTTGCATTTGAAGACTACTTGATGGACCAATATTCACCAAATTAAACCAAGGGAAACAATCCATACATTCTCAAGGGAGGTCACTCAAAAATATATGAAACAGACATTTTGAGACCACCATATGCCAAAAACAGGTTTTTTATACCATATTCATATATATTTCACCTCAAAGTATACGACTATGAGTGTTATTTGCAGAAGAAATGTATTATTCGGTAGTTATTTCGAATTATCCGGTATTATACGGTATTATTCGGCTTTAAGAGTACCGGCTTTCGTAGGAGATTGGATAAAAATAACTTCATAGTGGAATTAGTCATTGACAGTATAGTCTGTTTCAATATAGTTCATCAGTACTTCTTGTATCAGTCGTTTAATCCCTCAATTATGTTAATAAACTTGTTACATGTCGATTGATCTGATTAAAACGATACAAAACTGCGTGACTTGTACATAAAACTTGGAATCTTCTTAATTCCAACGCCGGGCAATTTTCCGATCGGTTGACTAACAAACCTACTCACTAATAAATCTTGAAACATACTATAGATCTACTTTCAGACGCAGGCAAACACTATGGTGTTCGTCGTCGTGTTTAAACTAATAAGAATAACGCCTCTGTCGAGATTAAAATGTTTATTTTTGCAAACATAACACCATTGCAATAATAGTGTTCATTACTTCGCTTCGGAAGACAGGCCAATGACATCGTAAAAGATATAATACATTGGACCATAATGTTGCATAATCATTCAAGCAAATCTGAGAGCTGTTTAATTTTATTATATAGTAACAGATTTTGGAAACAGCGTATACACAAATTGTTTTTTACAATTATACGATAAAAACGACTAATGACTATTTTTATTGGCTTAAAATACACAGTTCACCTATATGCACTGTCGAATAAAAATTAGTTAAGAATATCGTTATTGTGTGCACTTAGTCAACTGGTCGATGATTTCCAAAACACGTTATTGGCTGACCACCTCACATCATTCTCATTTAAATAAAAACTTACTATTACATATTAAAACTCTAAACAAACAGTGGACCACAATTTCCAGTACAAAATGAAGCGCATTGAAAAAACGTAAAGTTAGAAATCTACGGAAGTATAGAAAAGCGAGATCTAGCGCAAATCTCGAGCAATTTATGTGCGCTAAAAAGCACTTTAAATGTATTTGTGAAGAAAAGAAACGAGCGTATTACTGCAGACAACTCGATGATTTAATTAATAGCGCGAGTAATCCTAGATCATTTTGGAAGAAACTAAAACAATTCACGTCGCCAACAAGCGTAAACAATAATATTTCTATAGACGCATGGAAATTACACTTCGAAAGCCTTTTTCAAGGAACCAGTGAAACAAAAACTAACTTGATACTCGATGACGAGGAAGATATACCCGAGGTGGAGGATGGAATTTTCAATAGTGAAATTACCGAGGAGGAAATTATTTTGAGTATTCGTGCTATGGACTCTTCTAAGTCACCGGGTCAAGACGGAATTCCGCCACGTTTCTTCAAATATACTTATGACTTATTAATGCCATTAATAGTGAATCTATTTAATAGACTTTTTGACAATGGCGAATTTCCTGATGCATGGAGTAGTGCTATAATAATTCCACTTCACAAGAAAGGTGACCGTAATACCCCATCTAATTATCGTGGAATTTCACTATTAGATATTCTGGGGAAAATTTACACAAGTGTGATAAACAGACGACTATCATTTTACGCACATAAATATGACAAGATCGACGAATCACAGTCTGGATTCAGATCAAATTATTCTACAGTTGATAATGCGTTCGTTCTTCAATCTCTCATTTCTAAGTTACTATCAAAAAAGAGAGGAAAAATGTATGTTGCATTCATTGATTTTAAGACTGCATTTGATTCAGTCCACCGTGATAAATTATGGTCAGTTTTATACAAAGCTGAATTACGAGGGAAACTTTTAAGTGCTATTGTTGGAATGTATAAACATGTTAAATCCTGTGTGCGCGCGAACGGTGAATTATCAGAGTATTTTGATTGTCCAGTGGGTCTTAAACAAGGTTGCTTGGTTTCGCCTAAATTATTCTCTCTATTCAAAAATGAACTAGCAATAGTGATGAACAATGATGAAAATATAAAAGGTATACAGGTTATGCCAAATGAACTATCAATATGGTTGCTCATGTTTGCTGATGATGTTGCTTTAATTGCGGATACGGTGAACGGACTTCAGTACCAATTGCGTGTTCTACATCAATACTGTGAAACAAGTTATATGAAAGTTAATACAGCAAAAACAAAAGTCATGGTTTTCAAAAAGGGTGGTAAATTAGCTCGTCATGAACAATTCTTTTATAGTGATCAGAAATTAGAAATTGTCAATGTATTTACGTATGTCGGAGTAACGTTTACCTCGAGTTTGTCATTAAACATTATGTCTAGCGAGCTTGCATTGAAAGCTAAACGAACACTATTTTCCATGTTGTCATCATTATACCAGTATGGCCAACTAACTTATCATGTATTTTTCAAATTGTTTGATACCAAAATATTACCTGTTGTTTTATATGGGGCTGAAATATGGGGCTTTCAGTCTAGAGAAAATAGTGAAACTGTACTTCGTTTAGCATGTAAACGATTTATGTGTGTTAACAAATCTTCCTTAAATGCTGCAGTACTTGCGGATTGTGGACGTTATCCGATATGTATAGAGTCTGCTAGACGTTGTATTAAATATTGGTTCAAAATTCTAAAAATGCTAAATACAAGATATGTTACGAAATGTTACAATATGTTAGTAAGTACGTCGTGCACCAAGTATTTTAACTGGGCAAATGAAATTAAGTATCTTCTATGTAGCAATGGTTTTGGTTATGTCTGGTTAAACCAAGGGGTACAAAATGAAAACTTATTTCTTGAGTCATTTACTCTAAGACTGAAAGATAAATACCTCCAAGGCTGGTATAATACTTTAGAATCTTCAGCGTCTTATAAAGTATACAAAAATATTAAAGCTGACTATGGAAGGGAATCATATCTTTCAACACTAAATGTTAGAATATTTAGACATAGCTATGCTCAGTTTAGAACGGGCTTACCTCACCTAGAAATTGTTAGAAAAAGATACCATAATGCTATACAAGAGAATTGCAACTGTAGAGTGTGTTCAATGAACGTTTTGGAGGATGAATTACATTTTCTTTTAGTTTGCCCCGTTTATGTTGACTTACGTATTTTATACATCCCAAAGAAATATTTTGTTAATACGTCATGTCATAAGCTACATACATTGCTATCAAGCATAAATGAGAGCCTTATTAAAAATGTGGCTTTTTATATTCACTTTGCGTCATTGCGTAAAAAGATGATACTGCAATTATAATTAAAAAACTGTTTTGTCTCTACTATACTTACCTGTAGTAGATACGATTGTAAAGCTCATACTATATGGACTGTTATTATGTTTATGTTATCGAAATGTTTATATGTACATTGCAATTGTACAATTATGTTATTCTCATTGCATGTATAACCTTTGTTCTTTCCACACTACTTACCTGTGTACGCTCAATTGAAAAATAACATATAAATTGTAATATATTATGTTATGGGCTGGAGGCCTAAGTCATCAATAAACTTATTGTATTGTATTGTATTGCATTAGATACAAAGAAGCGCGATAGACAAAATGAAGAATAGACAAAATTTAGCGCGATAGACAAAATGAAGCGCGATAGACAAAATGAAGCACAATAGACAAAATGAAGCGCAATACACAAAATGAAGCGCGATAGACAAAATGAAGCACAATAGACAAAATGAAGCACAATAGACAAAATGAAGCGCGATAGACAAAATGAAGCACGATAGACAAAATGAAGCGCAATACACAAAATGAAGCGCGATAGACAAAATGAAGCACAATAGACAAAATGAAGCGCGATAGACAAAATGAAGCACAATAGACAAAATAAAGCACAATACACAAAATGAAGCACAATACACAAAATGAAGCACAATATACCAAATGAAGCGCAATACACAAAATGAAGCGCAATACACAAAATGAAGCGCGATAGACAAAATGAAGCACAATAGACAAAATGAAGCACAATAGACAAAATGAAGCGCGATAGACAAAATGAAGCACAATAGACAAAATGAAGCGCGATAGACAAAATGAAGCGAAAAATGAATCGCGATAGACAAAATGAAGCGCAATAGACACAATGAAGCGCAATAGACAAAATGAAGCGCGATAGACAAAATGAAGCGCAACAGACAAAATGAAGCGCAGTAGACACAACTGCCAATAAATCCTTAACTTATTATATTATTTACATGGAAAATACTCCTATTGTATACGTATCAACAATAATAGATCATGTGATATTATTTTTTTATACGTTTAGCGTTCTTGTGTGTGGTATTCTAAGAAAATCTGTTGTCTAAATATGGCTTATCTGTGGTTTGAGTACTAGATCTAGGAGAGTTAATTTAAAGAAGGCGTTCGATATGACGCTTATTTGTCTAAAATAGATCACGTATACACGTTTATAGTGTTTTAGTCTTCATATTTAGCTGTGACGTAAAACTACGCAGTATTAGTTCTATAATTACGTACATTGAAATACATATTGGACTATTTTGAAATTCTTAAATCGCAAATCGCCTACTTCAATGAGAAACAGCTGTTCAGGGAAAGTCCCTATTTAAATTCCTACGATATAAACTGAATTTAAGGAACGGAAGGATAGAATAAACACTGTCACTGACATGCTGAGGATTAGGTACAGAAATACTTAATTGCGGAGAGAACAAAAGACTGAAATCACGAGGAGATAGAAGTGGAGAAGCAATTAGTTTCCGTGACATTATTGATTGTTGTCAGAAAGCATGTCTGATATTATGTTTATTTTAGACCATGCAGGGATGATTAATATGTTCAATTATCACCATTTGTTACTCACCTGAAGTGTTCTAATGTGAGTCATTATATTGACCCTCGTTCCATTGTCGTCCGTCAACAATACATTAAATACCATATCATATACGTACATACAGAACAAACACACTTTAAGACCACCTCAATAAAAAGACCACCTCAATATCAAGACCACGATTTTCAAGTCCATTTTCACTGTTTTCCTCCTTATTCAACCTCAATATTAAGACCAGTTTTCAAGGGTTCAAAAGGTGGTCTTATTATTGAGGTTTCACTGTATATAATAAATAACCATTTCTAAACAGTTTATGAAATTTATTATCATCTGATTCGTCTGGTTCATTAAGATAAGTGGTCCCGCACGCATCAGGTAATACATTAGCTTGTCTTCCGGTTCATGTCATACGGTAGTGGTTTATTAAGATAATTTTAACAACGTATTTCAAAAGACTTCAGATATTTACGACAGTCAGGTTTCCGGAACAGCCTAATTGTTTTTTGCTGTGAGACACGAACAAAAATGCAAATACCAATAACATAAGATGTTTATCAACACCCAACTCATCACGGAAGAGATCATGACGTCATGGAAACCATCATCCCTGTCGTATTATAACTAATAAGATATCTTTCAAGAAGCAAGAATGAGTGTAATTGACATTGTTGTGCGAGGCCTTTATTCGCATGTACGTTGATAAAACAGTTTATTTAGAAAAATAGGCAATGATCCCATTGTTCCACATTAATAAATACAATACAACAAATACATCATGTCAATGGTTATTTACAATACATTTTGTTGTAAGTTCTAATACTAAAGTTTATAAACATAATTACGTACATACATGTATAACAAACACGTATATTTTTAAAGTGTAATTACTAAGTAAATTGGTAGGTTAATAAATAAATAACAGAAGATAGTTCATAGTTGATAATGGGGGAGAATTGGGATTATTATAAGAAATATATTTGCGATCTCAAGTCAATCTTGTATAAACAAACAATGATAATCTTCTTTATGTACATTTACTTTCGCTGTTAGTTCTGCAAATTTTAAAACATTTGGATTTTTCCAGTAATATTTATTAATGTACTGTTTTCTTAAGGTATGCATGTGCAGCTTTCTGGGATAAATATCAAGAATTATCTCCCTTGATTATCGGCTTTGTTTTAAGCCATTTCCTCTTACTTGGATTGCCTCCCTTCCCCACGAAAATGACACCTGTCAAACTAGTCAATAATCAATACATGCTATAACCGAATACATGTATACTCGGATTTAACGCCTCTTGATCAGTATCATTAGCGACTAACTTAGCCACCCCACTGTGTTTCGACAGCATGTTGAAATTGCCTTGGGCAATAGTTTGACTTTTTATAAGTCATTGGGGGTTTATAACAACAATGACTTGAACGTGGTATTTCAAATCTTCAATCACGGCAACATCTATACTATGATACACGGGACATCCTAAAACAAAGTGAAATTCGTCTTCCGAGATGTCTCAAGATTTACATTTACGGTCATGAAATGGTACTGGTTTTTGCCATCTTCCCGACTCAACTTCTAGTTTATGCGCCGAAACCCGTAAACGTGTAAAATATTATCTAAATTTAGAAATTGAAATACGTATGATATAAACACGGTTACTGAAACCAGAACGTGTAACTATATATATGTTGTAAAAATTCTAAGATGCTCTTGAAATATAAAAGAACTGATTTGCTTTCAATGCAATACGATTCCAACTATATAACTTGCAGATACTTGCTTATCATCAACCTGCATGTGCACAATTCAATAAGGGCTATCTTTGGGGCTAATAATGTTAAAGAAGTCATGGGTCGATAATTAGTGCATCTTTTTGTATACGAATCGATCAAAACTTGACGTAAAAGTACATCACTGTGATACTACATATTGTATACTACAGACAATATTTATAGTTTACGTGTCAAAGGGACCTCAACATAATACACTTTCAACAAACAACAGTAGTTTGTAAACATATTCAGTATGTTTTTCAAAGAGACACATTTTGACATTCTTTGCAATACTCCATTCTGTTGTAAGATGAGTGATCGATTATTACGGCGTATTTCAACATGCACATATGTTACCTAATACGTATATTACTGCACGCTCCCACAAAACTGCACCTTTTCAACCTTTCAAAGTCGGAGAGTTACGTGTATCGTGTCTATTTATTTTGTGAACCACGTTGTTTACTAGGTAAGGTGGATTCAATCGTGGGTACAAATGTCAGAAAATGTATGCAGCACAATAGATCATTTCCAATGGCGTTGGCGTAAACGGACAAAGAAAACATTCCAAATTCAGAGAAAACACGTGCGTCACGATATTGAGGGCTTTATATGGAAACAGATTAATTACTCCGCATGTTGCAAAAATAGTGTTCTCTAAACAAAGACTTATGCAGCGGAAAAATCAGTATATTACGGAAATATTTTAAAACGATTTTACTTGCACATCATTGTATACGCAAGTTGTTTTGGTGAATCATGTTTCGTTTGAATGTATATATCGCCCAAGTAAGTGCTGGTTTTAATGTCGATGAAATTGAACTTAGCAGAAAATGTCGAATATCTATGTTCATGTGTTCAATGTAATCTTTGTTCGAAGTATGTTTTTTTTCGAGCACTCATGTAACACACTCTGTATCCCTATAATGCGATAACATCATGTCCTTATAAATGCATACATCGTTTGGTATATATACAGTCGGACCACGTTTATTCGAATTCGCGTGTCCGAATTTTATTTCGAATAATACATTGTTTCAAATAGCCCATTTCAATTATACGGGGCCTGATACATATTTATACCATTTATTCGGACAGAAGGTTGTCGAATAAACGAGGTCCGATTGTATACTGATATGCATTTCCATTAGCTAACAGAGGTTATTTATTTCAACACAGCTGTCTCTTCGTGAAGGAAGATGGCGTTTTAACTTACATTGATTAAAATCTTTGAAGTACGTACTTTGACATACTTACGTCGTATGCTTTACAATTTGTATGTGGCATTTCCCGCGCGAATATTCATTAGTATCAGTCGCACTGTTCGTTGGTCAAGGGAGAATAAGTCGATGTTTTCGATGGGGAAGGGACAAAAAAATACCGAAATTTTAAGGGCAAAACAACAAACAGGACACAATATCATCAATGAACCCAAAAGATGACAATGGAACACCATAGGAATATACGACAGAGAAAAAAGAAACAGGGATAAACAAGAAATATCTTGAAAAAAGACGGTCGGCGCAATTTGAAGGTTAAGATTTGTTTTGTAACAGAAAAAAATGCCGAGATGTAACGATTGCTGGTCACTTCACATCTTAAATGGATTTCGGTGAATTCACCGAAATTCAGTGGATTTCTGTAAGGTAACGTACCTTTTATCGAAAGGTTAACCAATCTGCGTCAACGTTACATACTTTGTTCGATTGGAGAGAAATTGCCTTGGTGGTTATCGTCTGTCACAACACTGATATGCAAATAGCAAAACCAGGTTAGCTTTGATCAGTAGTTGACGGAGCACGTTAAAAGTCTCAAATAAAAGGTCACAGTTGCTGTTAGATTTGATTATATTCACAAAATACTCGTGTACGTTCCAGGAAGTTTAGCGCCAATGAAATAACAACAGTGAAAGTTTCTCACATACATGTCTATATCCATCAGATATGGTGCGAAAGTGTGCCATGATCTAGTCAAAATTACACATACAATTACTAGTCTGCTTAACAAAAGTGCTATGTACTCCGCTGACATATTGAGTATACAACACTTATGTACGAATATATCAAATGGAAATTTTACACACATAAATTTCTGTAATGCTTCTCCTAATTTCTGGGCAAAATACAGTCACTTCCTCGCAATGAAGCCAATTACCTAACACCGCACATAAATAAAAAGTCACAGATTACCTGAATCTGTCATTATCGACTGTGACCGCCACCTGTGACTTTTAATTTGTGTTTGGTGTTATGTAATTGACTTGATTTCAATCATTTGCATTTTGCACTGAAATTTCGATTTGATATATTCATATATAATTGCAATATGAGCGCCGCTGTACGAATTCCAACCTCTTCTTCAAGTGAAGTCATTTCCAGAAAACATCACATGTTACGTCACCATGTACTGACAGTAAGCATTATGTGTCCAATATGGCAATATGAAAACGAAGTGACCATTAGGAAAAAATAGTGTTTCCTGCTTGCTAATAGTGACATCACGTGTTGCGTTTTCATAAAATGACGTCACTTACAGAAGAGGTTGTAAATCCCATAGCAACGCTCATATACTAAAAATGTCAGCGGAGTACTTAGCACTTTTGTATAGTGTATATACAGCAATGGCGCATTGTGCTTGCCATAGTCCTTTGACTTCATTGACTATCTTGACCTCATTTTCGACGACTGACCAATAAAATAAGGCTTTTCTTCCATGTAATTGATCTTTTGCCTGCATCGTTTCATCATGTAGACACAAATCTGCGTAGTAGAGCACACCCTTCTTTAATTCACGTTTATGTCAGATCTAAGTTAAAATACCATTGCTTGAACAGTTTTCTGTAGATATTTTCGACTGTGTCTAGTCTGTGGCTTAAGGCTAAAGTATTATTGGTTGGTCAAATACTTACAACATTCACGAACGTAAACTGTCTTACATAAGTAAGTTCAATGATTTCAATACCGTTACGCTAAATTCAGATCATTGCAAGAATAGTATAGCTATAATAATTTGAACGACCATTACACAGAACGAAGAATTATTGACAGTATTGACACACCATCCTTGTCGGTAATTTTGCATTCGTATTATCGGGATGCAAACAGTAAGTATTAAACGTACCAGTTGTCAGTGTTTTCCGATCCTAACCACATTTGGTTGGTATGCATAACAAAAATGAGAGAGAATATTTTGTACAGGGAAAGCCACATACATAAGACAGTGCCTCCCCAAACAGACCTCCGGAAAACAACAATCCATAAAACATAAGGCACTTGAGGAGGTTAAAGGGTTCATACGTTAGGGAACAGATGCGCAAGGAATGGCCTGATCGACCACAAGGAATAACTAGGAGAATAAAAGAGGACAAACATTGGGGTGGAATTAATTGATGGAAAAGATCACCGGACAAGTCAAGACAGGTGGCAACAATAGGCCGAAACTGGGCAGAAAACAACATGAACACTATAGCGGAAGGGGAAATATAACAGACATTTAAAATAAGAAAAGAAATAATAACCATACAGCGAATTACAGCCTTGGTCGAGTTTGATGGAACTTTATAATAAATATTACCAAGCATCTACACTCAGAACGTATATTGTTTCTATCCAGCTCTACACTACCACATGATCTTATACAATAATTAGCTTTACATAATTCTAGCAAGACATAACACTGTGCTAGACAAAACCAAAATTCTGGCTGGTAATCGGAAAGGTTCATTTTTCTCGGAAACCATTGTTGACCACTACCCAATGTTAGCTTGTTGTTATGTTTATCAATCTCACACATACCTATTAGACACTATTTTATAAGATATGGGAATGTTGTGTATTGTCAAATTATTGGTATTCCTATGGGAACAAAATGTGCACCAATCGTCTCGCATTTCATTTAGAGGGTATCCACCTTGATTCTTTATCCAGATACACAGGCAGATATTGTCAGTGCTATAATGATAAATCACATTATCTGGGTGATATTCTAGACAGCTCTGTCTGCGGTGACTACCCTAGAGAACTGCAGTTAAATAAATCCAGTAGTTCAGACGTTTCCGTGACTTTTTTGAATCAATCGTGTTCATCATAAGTAACTTCAATTTATTGTGATTTTGTGAATTATTATTCATTCAGATAGTGATGCGTCCCTAGCTACTTCTTACGGTATTTACATTTCACAATTTGTTCGATTTGCTAGAGCTTGTATTATGCAGATGGTTCTATTTATAACAATAGCTGAACAATTAAACAGCTCCAAAAACATGGCAACAGGACTAACTTCGCAAAAGACTTTGGACCTTCAATTTTCGAAAACTGTAGCTCATCGGAAATCAATTCATTTTTGGACACATCTGCCACAATTGATTTAATTTTACACGTTCTCTTCTTTTTACACATCGATTGATATTTTGCGTTCAAAAGCGCTACTCCTATTATCACTTATCACATATTGTATTGTGTCCATTTTGCGTGTATTATTATTTACATGAATGTACATATATGCATGCTTCCTTGTGCTGAAAGAGTTGTAGCGCACTTTATGTGACGTCTTTGTTATTTTTTTCTGTGAACGCAATTAGCGCCTGCTACTCTACAAAGTGTTATATGAATGTTGAAAATCGTTGCAACGTTTCCAAAAGTTTTATAATCATTGATTATATCATTATCATTATTAATATCATTGATTAAGCACTTAGATTGCGATTTTATTGGGACAAAAAAGATCATTCGTAAATAACAAAATGGGCTATGTTTGTAGATCTACATAAGTCGGAGTGAATGAATGCCAATTTTGGATTCAGAATATCTAACTCAAAATAACAAAACTATTATGACCGACATCTTATATAATATTATCTTATTGCGATATTGTGTATCGGAAATACCGCCTACCGGAGTGATCATGTTTGTACTACCAAAATGATGTATCGTATTGTGTGTTTTTCAGTATTATGCATCGATAAATTGTAACTTTATCGATGACATAACAGCATCGGTACATCTGCTCACACTTACGACATGCAAATAACTCAATTTTATTCCGAGGAGATGTTTGTCGGCAAGTTATTCTTCTTTATCAGGATAGTTTAAAAAAATGAAATTTATTATCGAGAAATATTTCTAACCACAAAACGCCATAACCAATGTTTTATATATGCTTGCGTATCAAAAAAGATATTCAGTGACTTGTTCGTGTTATTCCTTCCCTTTTAGTGATAAATATAGCATTAAAGCTAAATCATTTATATTAGATTAGTAATCTTACAATAACATAAACATTGTACACATCGATTTGTGTTACCTTCATCAGGAAATAGTTACGATTCGATCTTTCAATGTTAATTTAATGGTAGAACGGAAACATTTAATTACTAGGTACAGTTACACCTCATTTAAAGACCATATGAATAATAAGAACACCTCGATAATAAGACCACACTTTTCAAGTCCACTTTCACTGTTTTTTCTCTTTATTCAACATCAATATTAAGATCACCAGCTTTCTAGGCTCCCAAGGGTGGTATTATTATTGAGGTTTTACTGTAATTAATAATAAATTGATAAAGTTCTGTTAATTATCATTCATCTCTCTAGTGCTTAAATGTTATCAAGATAGCAACATGAATATGTTTAGTCATAATCGTCGAGATAAGATACAGCGAGGAAGAAATTCAATATCTGTAAAACACATTACACGATTTACAGAAAATAATTCATTACATAAAGTTTTTTTTGTTTGTAAAATGAAGTACAGTCAGATGACATTCATCTTAAAATTCCAAATGTTCGTCGTAAGTTTATGATAACATTTACATTGCTGTGTGTCTGTTGTCTGTTAAAGACTTTTTACCTTTCCGCGTTATTTTTTTAGTGTAAACGTTATGTCTGCACCATAACGGTTGAATAAATGCTTAGTAAGACACATTGGGAGAAATGACCAATCGCTAATTGTTTATGTTACAAATTGTCCAATGAAAATTTGTTTGACCGGGTATGCACCCTGAGCATCTAACACGATATTCAAATTGGAAACTTGAAATATTATCAATGTCATTTTGTTTATATCGGTATTGCAAATTGTAAAATGATTAACCTTTGATATGAAAACATTTCATAATTTCGCTATTATTATAATTCTAAAGAATGTTTAATATGAAATAAATTTACAAATTTAATGGTAAAAATCTTTCAATATGGTACCATGTTAATTCTGTTTTAACAATGGCAAAAAAATGAAAGATGAATATACAGTTTTTTTGTTAATTTTTGTTAGAATCAAAAAGGTATTATCTCTATTTGTTTATCTGGCCTGTAAGACTCTGTAACATGGTGTTATACTGTAAAGTATGTTTCAAGCTGTTATCAACACATACAATGTATTTTATCCCACCATGATAAACGGCCTCTCGAAGCCAAGCTGCATCACTGCAAGGCGAAAAGAAATATATTGCGTATTTGTTATTTGTACAATAGGGTAGACTAACAGAAGATTATGTTCCCGTATATCAATAAAGTACAGGATTTATTCCTCCAGGTCTACACGTCCATAATTGGATCCTGAAATGAAGTTCTTCTTTGCTATAAAACTGAACATTAAATGTCAGCAGTGCTACATATAGCAGATATTCTGATAAATTATGCACTACGTTTTGCATTTCGTGGAGACATTCTGAAATATTGTTAACATAGCTGTACCTAATCAATATATATTGGCTTAGACTCGCCAAGGTTATAATGATTAATCAAGCACACAAAATAAATACCAAAGTTAGTTTTGGTGCTGAAAGAGATATTAAGTTTTTTACAGGGAACGCCACATACACAAGGCAATGCCTCCCCGCACAGACCCCCGGGAAAATGACAGTCTGCAAAACACTGGGCACTGATGAGATGCTTTGGTTTACATGAGTATGGGTGCAAGGAATGGTCGACCATAAAAACAACGAAGGATAATTAGGGGGACAATTAAAAGAACTGCACTGGCGAAAAGGTGAACTTAACATATATCTAGAAACATAAATAGAAATAATAACAACACAGCGATTTACAGCCTTGAAGCTGTCAGTAAAATACTGGGGGTTTAAATCGATTTAACGGTTAGCTAACCTCACACTTATACGCTACAAGTATGGTCATTGATTTACTTTTGAAACATACTTAAATAATAAAATCAATTCAGATTTGTTAAACATAGACTTCATTACTACATATGATGTTCGGAGAATAATAGGAAAATTAGACATTTCTAAAGCTTCTGGTCTGGATAATATAGGTCCCAATATTCTTAAACTTTGTGGTGATACTATCATTGGTCCTATAACATCCATTATAAATAATAGTATAGCTTGTGGTGTATTTCCTGATCAATTAAAAGATGCATATATTATTCCACTGCACAAGGGCTCTGATAAAGATGATCTTAACAATTACCGTCCTATATCTATTCTTCCAACAATATCTAAAATATTTGAAAGACACATTGCCAAAAGCCTCAAAACTTTTCTTGACAAACACCAACTACTTCATAAATATCAGTCTGGATTTCGCCAAAATCATTCTTGCCAGTCTTCTTTAATAAGGCTTGTCGATTCGTGGCTCAAAGACATTGACTCTGGACGTTGGATTGGATCTGTATTTCTTGATCTTAGGAAAGCTTTTGATTTAGTGGATCATAGAATTTTACTTGAAAAGCTCCGAATGTACCACTTCTCGGAAAACTCGTTAGCTTTGATGCGGTCTTATTTGATAAATAGAAGGCAATGTGTAAAAATCGGATCCAACAAGTCAACCTTTCAAGAGGTCAAATCCGGTGTCCCACAGGGATCTATTCTTGGTCCCCTCCTTTTCCTAATATATATCAATGACATTCCATTTTATCTTCAAAATTCGACCATCGATCTCTACGCAGATGACTCAACATTACACTTATCTGGTTATAACATTGTCGAAATACAGCAGTCCCTACAGGGCGATTTGGACATGGTTTCTGATTGGTGTTTCCGGAACAACATGTCCATTCATCCTAATAAAACTAAATGTATGATAATTTCAAATGCTAAAAGACCTGTACTAAATTCTTCGCTATCACTTTATGTAAATAATATCACTCTAGAACAGGTAAGTAGCCACAATATGCTTGGAGTAATCATTGATAAAAATCTTCGCTGGAATGCACATATAGATCACGTATGTCACAAACTCAAATCAAAGTTAAATTTATTAAAAAGAATAAACTATATCTTAAACATCAACACAAGGAAATTATTCTACAATTCTTACATATTATCTTCAATGGACTATTGTTGCCCTATATGGTGTCGAGGGCTTGTAGCAAACAACAAGAAAATATCCATAATACAGAAAAAAGCAGCAAAAATTATTCTTCATAGACCACAAATAACACCATCACGACCCTTATTCATTGAATTAGGGTGGCTATCATTTGAAAATAGATGTAAATTTCTCTCAGCAACTATAGTGCATAAATTCTCAAATAATAAAATGCCCACTTACTTTCATGATATAATTTCTTTCACCCATAATTCTACATACTCATTAAGATCCACCACCAACAATGACATAGCACCCTTTTCATTTAAATCAAATTATGGTAAACAAACATTCTCTTTTTATGCTCGTGAGGTATGGAATGCAATTCCTGTAAATATACGTTGTCTGTCTGATACAGAAACATTTAAAAATAATTATAGGAACTACTTAATGCTTAAACAATGATATCAATAATATTTCATTATTGTATGTATGTGTCTTATGTGAGGTGTCTGTTATTGTTGTTGTTTTATTTCAATTTTATTTTCAGATTATCTTAACTTTTGTAGTTTTTAATAGTCTCATTTACATCCTGATGTTAAAACATGATGTACATGTACAATGTATTGTGTATGCGTGTGTGAATGCGTGCGTGATTGGGTGTGTGTAGGTGTGCGTGTGTGAATTCTTGTTTATTTGTGCGTGTTTATATTGTTAATAGAAGGCCATATTGAAAAAAAGATGTACAATTTATTGTTAACCTTAACTATGTAACCTTCTGAAAATAAAGAATTTATTATTATTATTATTATTATTACAACATAACTTCATTTAATCTTAAAACATCAGTGTCCAGCGTGCAGTTAAAATGAGCGAAAATCTCTCATCTGTTATATTAAGGCTTAACAATAATGTTGTACACCTTATTTAAAATCTGGCATTCATACGCGCATACGCAAACAACCATTCACACACGCATACGCAAACAAGCATTCACACGCGCATACGTAAACAAGCATTCACACGCGCATACGCAAACAACCATTCACACACGCATACGCAAACAAGCATTCACACGCGCATACGCAAACAACCATTCACACACGCATACGCAAACAAGCATTCACACGCGCATACGTAAACAAGCATTCACACACGCATACGCAAACACGCATTCGCACGCGCACACGCAAACAAGCATTCACACACGCACACGCACAAACAATAAAGTGTACAAGTACGGCTACTGGAATTTGATAACTGAACGAAATTGCTTCTATTTTGAACGGTTTAACGATCACAAATTATTTCTGGACAATGAATAACCATACGTGTATCAATTACAAAACGCTACAACAGATGTAATCTGATTCCAAGTCAACTCGTCAACCTCGATCGCGGCACTGAGATATCTCTCGTTTCATTGAATGCGAACCGGTTTAAGAGCTAGTTGTTGCGCTTTGTCAATATTATGCATCATATAAATATTAGAGACTTGCTTGCAGTGATCGTCACCTGTATAATCAGATATATAGACACAGGACACGGAAGTGATGTTATTATTGACAACGCCGAAGTTTGAAAGTCAATGGAATTGACGTGTTTTAACAAGAAGGCGGAATACTAGTTTTATGTTCGTGATTAAAAAGGTACTAATTATCCAGAGAGTTAGATTTTATTTTTTGTTGTCATATAGCAACAAGAAATATTTTTTCTGTAATAAAATAAAACAATGGATTAACAATATTCAGAGATGAAGAAGTTTTTTGCGGATGTGTTTATCCGATTATCAATGTAATGCGTTTGTATATCCTTCAATGGGCTTCACAATACCTTAAAAACTGCGAAATTTATTTTGCCGTATGCAATTTCATATTGAAAGTGTGAGGTTATAGTAGCATAGGGATACATTAAATTTACAGTTTCAGTAAACACAAGTGAACTTTGTTACCCAGGAAAACGTACCTCTTACTTCAGCTGCAAAAAACTTCGTTTTTATTTCGATATTCTTGATATGTTAAATTTTGTTAATAAGAAAAATGAGTATGGAAGTCAAACCGTCAATGAAATATGGACCGAGAAAAATATTTGAAGTTTCGGCCAGACATGTTATCGTATGTTAATTAATAATAAACAAAGACATTATACTCCAGTAAGATATTTCGTTAAGGGTGAATTAGCTCACCTGAGTAGTTGCTTATTGCTGGTAAAATATAAATAGTAAGTAGTATTTATGCCTCTTCATATAATACACTCAGATAAAGCGAATAATTATATAAAAACATTCTACAATAGGTATGAATAATAGTAGCAATTTGAATATTAACATAGGTAACATAGGTACATAGTCTTGTTTTTTGACAAAATATCCTAAGTGATAAATGTGAGAAGATTTGAAGTAGTTTACTTCATACAGATGTACTCTACAACATTGCATTGTCACTTTTCTTACATGCTTACCAAAACCACAAATTCAAGCGTCCTGACATACGCGCCGAGTTAACGCCAGCATAGGAAATACCTGTATCCGACTCGCGTTTTGCAGTTCCAGGAAGATCTTTCAGAAAAGTTACGATGCAATGTTTAAGAGTACGTCTGAGTAAGGCATTGTCATGGCATTTTCTGAAAATAATTATGTAGCATATTTTGATAGAAAATCAGACTATTTACCTTGGAGAAATGGAAGCATCATTTGCAGATATATAGATTTATTTATTAATATTGACATTTACCAAATACGTAGATTTGTTTAAAAAACCTATCATATGGATGATTGTTGTAATTATTTGATGTAGGACATAAAGTGGGATTGATCGACCGATTACTCGGCTCTGAAAACGTGATAATGTATAATAGATAGATCGATGCTGCGAAATTACTATTATATTTATGTATGGAACGTTATACCAAGCACACATGAATTGGAAATTCCCAATACCATACCAATTTACAAATACTCCCACAAAATAGAATCATTCCCATTAACAGATATGCATGTATCTAACCATCTAGAATACCTATTGTTATTTCTTATACGACACTAAATCGAAACTAGTAAATGGTACATATAACTATAACAATCAACCTAATTAACAAAGGTTAAGAGAGACTATTAAGTGGTATAAAGCAATTGACATACTTTGGTTAATGACACTTTTAGTAAAGGCCTGACTCAGCTAAACGTTAAATGGTAATATTTCTAAATTACTAGTATTGCAAGTACTCACAGGAAAATACCTCCAATGTATTGGATATATCATCTACATAAACAGCGATGCAAGGTGCGCTTTCTTGAATTACCACTGTTATAGAATGATTTGTGATAGATTATACTAGTATCTTTTAAAAATTCAAGGAATAGCCTTTGTAGTCCCTTAAGAACTCCAATAGCGTTTGTATAACACTACGGAATAACATTATCAAGATTCTACCATCTTCTAATAATAAGGCCAATAGTTACAAGGTTTTCGCATTTTTATTAGGTTTAATCTGTCCATCACTAATGATAGAGTTACTTTCAAAATTTAAAATAAAGAGACTATTTCGAAATTTGATACAGTGACTTATCCTTATTAAGATGGAGATGGGCCCCGAGCCACATCTTATGGCATTTACATTATTTGTTCTATAAGAGCTTGTGCATGACTTAAATAATAACAATCGTGGAGTAACTTAAACATTTGAAATTAGTTTACCGAAATCTGCCTTTCAGAAAATGTAAATGACACATGTGCGTCAAGGTATTTCTCTGTGATGTAATATTTTAATTTTACAATCTTCAACTAAGATCATTTGACACACGTATTTCCAGTCTGTGTTTGTTAAAATCAGCAACAAGTGCATTACTAGAGTCTGCTATAACCCAATGCCCTGCATGCTTGCCGGTCGACCTTTTTACAGGTGTTTATCGATTGTGCGATGTCAGGTCTTGTTTAAAACTCTATATGGGCGATCTTTCCAACACAGACCTGGAAGGAAGCCCGATGGTTTGACTAGCTTACACGAGTCTTTTGTTTTATATCTCTTATGTCCTTCATGCATCATACTGAGTTCGCCATTTCTTATGTGCTGTATTGTAGGAATTTTCTTATTGACACTTTTCGTTTTATTATGGTAATGGTAAGAAGTATGAGATTGGGTGTAGCCTTAAATCAGGTTTAAGATCTAGTGGTGTTTGACTCTAGTCTTCCAAAGCTGGTACTTCTTTATGTGTGTAACTTGTGTTCCTATTGCCTTTGTATTTCTATTTGTGTTTTAGATGTATGTTTATGTCCCCCCTTTTCCATGTGCAATTCTTTCACTTGATATAGTGTTCATGTTATTCCCCCTTTTGCATATTGTTGCCACCTGTCTTGGCTTGTCTTGTGATGTATTCCGTCCAATTTAACCCCCTTTTGTGTCCTCATTAATTCTCTTTAGTTGTCCCTTATGGTCGACCAGGCCATTCCTTGCGCCCCTGTTCCCTTGCGTGTTTACCTTTGCACCTCCTCAAGTACCTGGTGTTTTATTGACCGTTGTTTTCCCCGAGGTATGTGTAGAGAGGCACTGTCGTATGTATGTGGCGTTCTCTGTAGCAACTTTTTTAGTTGTTTATATCATTATAGAAAATTGCAAATGTCTATACTTTAGGAGTTGCTATGCTCTTTGCATTTTTGAGGTGGACTTCCTCAGTCATAATCCAGTTTTAATACAGTTGCCTTAACACAGAATTGCTCACCTTGTAGTGAGAATGAGATACTCACCTGTATAAATTAATTCCACCGACAGCTTTCGTCTAAACGTTATATTCCAATTTTGTATGATGGCTTTCTTGGAAATTACTTGGAAATGTCTTCATCACATAGCGTCTGCGATATGATTGGCTGGATCGCGAGCTAAGATGACTAGTATACAAAGTCTTGTATAAGATGGCAATTTAAATGTACAGAGATCGAAAACATGATTTACAATAATGTTTCTTTGCTATAATTATCATGGATGTTCTTATTGGAAAAATGATAACAATAAAATCTTCACAAGTAATAAGTGTGACAAAAATATGGGAATTTTATAAAAAAAGTAAGTTTGTACAACCATTTTCTACCACAACATGCATGTAGTTTGTTTTAGAGGAATGGTAAGTAAATAAATAAAATAAGAAGAAAATCTGATTGCTATTAGTCTGTTGCCAGTAAGAGTCAAGGATATAATAGAAGAAATATATGTAGGCAAAAATATGGATTTACTGAGAATGAAGATAATAAATGTTACGTTAGTGTTCAAGGAAAACATTCTTCAAATAATAAAATAAAAACAATATGTGTAAAGCATGTCATTGGTATTACTGATGAGACAATAGTTATCAAAAGAAACAACAAAACCGAAACAAAAGATAATATTTTATTGATTGACCATGTGTATAATGGAAGATCGCGAATGAAAAGTTATTTAATTTAAAGTACTTTGTCCCAATGCAAACTTCTCTTTCTCTCTCTCTCTCTCCCCCTCTCTCTCTCTCTCGCTCTCTCTCTCTCTCTCTCTCTCGCTCTCTCTCATTCCGTGCGTGTTGGAGGTTACATAGTTTTTCAACAACATTTCAGTCATGTACGGTGATCTGTTGACCTAGCCAGCATTTCAGAGATTCCATTCCAGTACAGACCTGTTTTTCTGCACGCCACTCACAACTTTCTCACATGAAACAGAGGTGGAGGACAAATATCTTTGGTTGCAGCGTTATTCGTCTCATCGTCACTGTGAGCATACGCCTGATCCGGGATTCGAACATGTGATGGCAGATGTGCAAGAATAAATCATATAAAGCAACAGGTATGATATATTTATTATATATCCAGTTACATTGAATAGAAAGTTATGTGGTGCACTATGATTTTTTCTTGACTCACCGACATTTGATCTTGATGCTTTGTACACAATTAATATGATATCATTTAACACACAGAAGATATTTCATTTCACACAATTTTACTTACCTAACGTAGGTACTGACAGTGGCTTATATTTCGTTACCGATAACATGTTGGCGTATTGAATTTCAGATTATTATCCATAAATAGTAAAGCATTATTGGCCATATCCTGAAATTATTGTATCAAAATTGTTCGTAATAAGTTCCTTTATCAGACCATAAACTGACAAGCGATTTACGTTATTGCGGATGCTCCGATTTTTTAAAGTGATAGGTAAGATCAAAGGATCGCAATATTGTTATCGTATGAGCGAAGTTGACTTCGTTCAGTTACCCGAGTTGCTACATGCTACTTCTTATTGTACGTTTGCGAGTACAAAGTATAACTTACGCATAAGTTTACGGTAAACACTACTCGTTGATGGTGATATTATATTGAAAACATTGAGTCATTGTCGATATTTTCTCGTATAAAGGACTTAATGACGATCTTGGAAGAACAATACTGCAGGAAATGAATTAAACCATCCGTACTATCTTCGTTTTCTCACATATATTTTATTTTCTAGACGCCTTTTATTACAAAAAAATTAAATGTGCTCACTGCTAACATTAGCCTGTTGTATGTAAACTTGCTTGTTATATAAATACTTAGTGCTTAAAATGCATAATATTAGGCATATTGTTGACTTAAAACTTTCCATAGACATTTCAAGTCTTGAATATTTCATTTTGTATTGTCATGGCTTCGAATATGTTCATATCTTTTTGTTTTCCGAATCATGAAACACATCTCATATTAACAATAACTTCCATGTTGTCACGAGAAGTTAGTAATTTGATATAATAAAATGTCATATATTGATCAATAAACAGTTTCTTGTAAGTAAAACGAATAATGACATTATGTTCCATTGTTTTTGCCATTTATTTCCTGAAAACGACTGTAAACTTATTGTCAAGCTTTAAAGATATATCTGTTTGATAATATTACTAACAGACAAAAAAAATATTTTTTTAATTTCATGATACATGTAATACAAATGCCTGTTTTTGTCAAATACCGATAAATACATTCTAAATGTATTCTGTTATAATGCATATGTATTGAAGTTTTAACTAGATAAAGTATATTTTTCATGATTGTTTAGACAAATGAACGAAAAATGTTTTTGATTATTCACTTAAAAGATGATCATTATTTGCAATTATTGTTTTAATATTACAGCAAAATAGCATCGTATGTTATTTGTGGTTATTTTGATGAATTATTGTAATGTTTGTAATTGCAAGTTGTGGCTAATGCTAGAAATCCACTAGCCCTACGTCCTAGCTACAGTTGAGTTGAAGTTAGTCCCGAACAAGTCTGTTTTTGAAGCTCACCAACATCACTAATTGTTCAGTTGTAAATCTAACCTTAGAATCCCACAAACGCATACATGTGATTATTAATGTTAGATTGTGGAGCTATCGTTGTGAATATTAACTTGTTACTAAATTGACCAATATTCTATGACAACTAGCTTCCTATTGTCGGACAAGTCAATTTTACATTTCCATTAGACGGGGACAAGTGTCATCGAAAAATTTCTGGAGCCCTCGCTAATGCCTGATCGTGTGTTTATTTTTTACAAAGAATTATCATACACAGTATGACTCAATGAGGGCAACTATTACATAGCCATATTTTTCCTCCTTTTGTTACGGAATCAGTTTTTGGAAGCGATTGATATTTTAGTAGCCGATACAAATTCACATTTAAGTATTGAAGTCTTTCATTCGTTCAACTTTTCCCGTAGGTCTCTGGCATGGTGTCGTTGAATACTAGTATTGAACAAACTGCTGCTTACTATACAATGACACATCAAGTAAATTGCTTTAATTGATTTAGATAACGGTCGGTCTATGCTTTTTTCCTGGAAAATCAATATGGGACAAACATATCTTTTAGTCGTTATCTCATTTCTTGATAAATCTCCTTACAGGTATGCCAGCCGACCATTCCATAAAGCAAAAGAATTATAGAGTCGTCGTCATGGGAACCGCCGGAGTTGGCAAAAGTTCAATCATAAATCAGTTCGTACATAATAAATTTACGAACGTTTATAAGGAAACAATCGAAGAACTGCATCGTCATGTTGTGAAATTCGAAACTGTTTCTGTGGAGATAGACATACTTGATACGTCAGGTTCGCATCAATTTCCGGCCATGAGGAAACTCGCAATATGCAATGGCGACGCATTTCTACTTGTTTATGCTGTTGATGATATAGAAAGCTTTGAAAGCGTAAATTCACTTAGAGAAGAAATCAAAGAACATAAATCTAAAGGACAATATTCAATAATTGTTGTAGCAAATAAAACAGACTTGGCACGTGATACAAAAAATAATCACGTGATACATGAATCTATTGTATGTATAGATTGGGAGGAGAAGTTTGTAGCAACGTCTGCGAAGACAAGTGACAGTATTGAGATAATTTTCCAAATGCTAGAACATGAAATACTTCAAAGAGTGAAACTGGCAGAAAAGCGACAATCGTTTTTCCGCAGAATTTCAATGCCAATTATGAAGCTTGCAAAGACAGAGAAACAGATGCCACCGGTGTTAAAAGCAGTGGGCAAAGTACATTCCTGTGATACGTGTTTTGATTAAAAGTGTACGTAAAACTTTTGGAACAAAAGGACGCATTCATTTCATCATGAGCATAACACAATTTTCATCACTACTCATATAGATAAACTGCGTCAGCACTGACTTATATTTGTTATATCAACATGGATGTTTAACACGCTCGTCGACATAAATGACATATTTCCTTATGTATCCTTCTATATTCATGAAACATTATTTGTATTGAAGCCTTGGTGTCACATATTTATTCATGCCATTAATGGTGTTAAACACATCAGTTATGTTAAGCATGATGGAGACATTCAAATTATTCACAATAACCGAATAGCCGAACGATTGACGTGCTATTTCTATCACAAATACGATGCAGTCACAGTCAAAGCGGGTCAAGTGATGTTTACTAAATGAGCGCCGCTGTACGATTTCCAACCTCTTCTATAAGTGAAAACAAAGTGACCACATGCAGTAAATATCGTATCCTGCTTGCACAAAGTGACATCACAAGTGACGTTTTCTTGGAATGACGTCACTTACAGAAGAGGTTTGAAATCCACAGCAGCGCTCAAATATGCATGTACTTCTGCAATGTACTTTATTATCTAATACAGGAAACTGTCATCTTCCTCACTTGAATCTGAGCAAGTGTTTAACAGTCGGAGCTCAAAAAACTGTTTAAAAGTAAGCGTAACCTTCCTGTATCAGTTTTGACTCAACCGCAGTCAGATCTTGGAATCCACGTAGGATTTCAGTGTAACGTTTTGTCTTCAAAGGAAATCATGACATAGTTTCAATAGAAGTACCTGCGTGTACCGATAACACTAGTGATAGTTTGTATGTCACAAAACTAGTTTTATAATAGTTTACATTATGTTAAATCATTTATTTTGAAGAGAACTAACGCTGATAGATCGGTTCCTTGATCAGAAAAGGCATAGTCGGTAAACATATTGACAACTATACAATTGCTGTTGACATTACCCTAGAGGAAAAACCGACATTGTGCTGCATACATTAACCACATAAACAACAGTACAAGATGTGTTCAAGAACCTTATCAACCACTACATTCTACCTTACCGCTGTGAATGGAACTGTTATTCAATTTTGTGATAACGCTTATAAAGGGCTCCAAGGGGGTTACTGATATACGCCGTTCGGGGAATTTTTGGGTGAAAGGCATTTGGTGCACATGTTTCAAATCCTCAGTGGTGGAATTTTGCTTCTGGTTGTTCCAAGGCGATACTCCTTTTTACCCAGCATTTATGTATGTGTATTGTGTCCAATTAGCATTTCTAATTGTTAACATGTATGTATATATTATGTATGTATAGCAATGGCTCTTTGTGCTTTAAAATGAGTGTGCGCGTTTCATGATCGACTTCAATGTCATTTTTATGAAATTACAGCGACTATATTTTTTGTTCTATTAATACCTCTCAAAGGTTTAGAAATACAGCATAAATGCTGTCAAGCCCCTGCACTCAGCAAGAATGATTGGTCTGCTCCTATACCACTCAACAATATGCTCATACATAGGCAGACGTCATTAGTGCATTTATAGCCCTTTTCTTTGTGACTATTACGGAACCCACCAACCCAATTTGTTGCGACAGTACGACAAGCGCGTAACTAATCTATTGTGTTAGATATGATATGTAAGCTGTACTATTCTACTAGTAAACGGCCAATATACCAAGTAAAATGTCGGTCAAACTGATAAACGTAGCATTATCCGATTGTAGATATTCGATGACAGTGCAAACAATATGATGACATTCACTTTTGTCGGCGTACCAACGCGACTGCACTATTTTGCGATTGACCGATTTACCACATACATCTCAAAAGAGATTGTCAGGCGTGTAATGTTATCACTATTCCATATAATGTTCGATGTTGAACATAATAAGGACGTACATTGACTTGTATATTCATTAAACAAATCATATTGGTTCCTTAGAATACATTTTGTCATGTCATAAAGTTTCCTGTAACAAAAGCAGTTATATGGCTTACGGCATTTACATCGCATATTTCAAAAGCATACAGTACATTTACGTTGCATTGCACAGAAAACAACCACAATGCAACCACCTGATGCACTTTAACTTTCTTGTGAAATTGTTACGAGGCCATAGATACACTGCATTTATTTTGCGTACGTTCAGAGATTCAGCGTATTCTCCAATGGAGTATTGAACAATTCGTAATTACTTCAGTCAGTTTTTTTAATATTGAGCCTTTAAGACATTATGACAATTTAATTCACAGCATTTATATTTATCTTTCATGAATACTTTCTCACATATTTCAAAGAGGCAATTTCTGTTTATTTCAAATACATTGAACACTAGTCTTAATGTAACATGAATATACGAGAATATATGTATACTGGGCATATGTGGTTTATGGAAGAACTAAGCTTGGTTCGTCTAAATGCATGACTACAGTATTCCACGAGCTTATACAAAAATATGTGCAATTTACCTGTGAATCCAGGCAATTGTGTACTCGATGAGCTTTCAGAAACCCAAACTCTGAGGAGGAGATATTTAGGCAAGACAAAATGGACAAAATACAAATATCAGACGCGTTCCTTTCCTATCTGAGTTTACGAAATCATAGAGAAGTACATGTACATACGTTTGTCGTCCTAAAGGCAAATAGGATAGCATGGTAACTAAATATAGTGGAGCTGACCACCTAGAATGCATTTCGTTGCAGTACAAGAGTACCATAATCTTTCTAAATGAACTGTTTTATGTTTTTACTTGACGTTCTTTTATCTGAGTTTTAGTCCCTCTATCGGCCCATGACAACTTCCGTACTTAGCTTGTTATGTAGTGTGTTTCATTCATTCCATCATTAAATTATCCATGACTGTTATTGATAGACAGCCAGGCATTTCGTTACTTCCTCATTCCCATACATGTTACAACTCCTCAATCCCTAATGTTTCGTAGACTGATGTTCTACTGGGATCTGTGTTGGGAGGTATTATCTTGTGTATGCGGCGTTCCCTGTAACAACCTGATATTTCCTTAATAAACACACATTACTAGGCTTTAGCATGTGTTTACTTGTGTGATTATGTAATCTTACGAGGTTTGTTAATCACCTGAACGTAAATCTCCAGTCGTAACTGTGATTATTCGCGTTATCCTCAGATGCAAAAGCTCTTGATGTTGTGACATTTACAACAAAGCGATGCGTAACAAGAGGAACATCTCCATGCAAATGTGGATAACTAACTATATCAAAGTTGAAATCATCTTTTGTATCATTGATTTTGGCAATGGCTTTCACTGGTGATCAACAAAATTTATATAACGTGAACGATAAAGTCGTAACTTGTATTAAAAATCAGAAATCATAGTAGATACAAGAGCTACTAAGTTTGTGGACAAATTGTTCTCGATTCCCATTCTTTGTTTTAGTTATACCAAATATCATTCCTGCTGTATTAGAATATTTCTTTCCATTACTGAGTTGCTATTTGTGTTGAGTTAACCAATGTTCCTGATACTTTGAGAAAACAAACGTGTATGTCCTAAATTATATATAGTCACTAACTTTAAAAGGACTCGCCTTCAAAGTTGTATCAAAATGTAAAGTCTGTATTTTATGGAAATTGAAATATACAAACCGTATATATAATTAATGCGTTTTTAACTGTAAACTGTAAAATAATGAAAAAGAGAACGACTGATTTGTATAACATATAAACTTTATCGTTTAAACTAAAAGTACGTTTGTATATTTAATCATTCATCGAGGTTTTGACATCGTTAAAGTGAGACGCTCACAAAACAGATCCTCATCACACACACCACGAATACGATTTGAGCGCCGCTGTACGATTTCAAACCTTTTCTTTAAGTGACGTCATTTCCAGAAAACGTCACATGTGACGTCACCATGTACTGACAGTAAGCATTATTTGCCCCATATGACAATATGAAAACGAAGTGACCATATGGAGTAAATATTGTTTCCTGCTTGCAAATAGTGACATCCATGACATGTTGCGTTTTCTTGAAATGACGTCACTTACAGAAGAGGTTGTAAATCCCACCCCAAGCATAATGGGTCACCAGTATTAGAAGGTGTAAGGCCATCATTAAGGGGCACGGGAAAACAACGAAGGACAGAGGATCCGTAGTCCAGTGGTAACACGCTTGGACATGTAATCCTGGGATCGCAGGTTCGATTCCCCGCTCCATCACTGACCGTACTAACAGTCTTTCGGACGAGACTTTAAAAACCGGTGTCCCGTGTATGATGCTTTACATCGAGCACGTAAAAGAACCAGGGGTGCTTCTGGAACTGGGGCATCTTCTGTACCATGCACTATCCTCCAAAAATCTAATATGACTAACATTCTTCCGGAGGCGTCGCCCATATGGGAAACAGGTGGCGACGATAAATAAATGCAAAATTCAACTACAACGAAGGACAGAATATGACTTGTCAAGTCGCTGACTTTACACATCAAAAGATCTACTACAAAACTTAAAAGTACCTTTCTTCTATTTGAACTACCTTGAACCCTTATACACATATACGTATCTCTAGAGTATTTAGAATCTTGGAGCTTATATTGTTAATGTGTCAACCACCAGCCAAAGGCATTGCTATCCATATAGAATATGCATTGTATCACTAACCAGACTGAGTATAATCTAGACATTTGACGGTAATGATGACTCTTAAATCACCCCGCAGTTATAACGGAAATGAAGGATTAAATTTTCATTATATCGCAGCCGAATATATACGTATCTTATGGAACGCAGATGTGCTATTATGTGTCAACTGACTTACATACGCCTGATACAAATGAATATTTATACATCAGACCAGATAACGTATAACATTCCAAAATACGGACTGGCAAACTGCTTTATTTTTCGTACGGAAACGAAATATTACTTTGGACACATGTATGCGTAAATAATAGTAAAAATATAAGTGTACGTTCTCAAAACACGTATTGAAGCTTTCTTATCTGCAATTATTCGTCATTTTTATAAGGTTTAACCTTGTTCCTCCTCAAATGCCTGATGTTTTACGGACTGTTGTTTTCCCGGAGATTTGTGTGGGGAGTCATTGTCTTATGTATGTGGCGTTCCCTGTAGGTCTGTGTGGGGAGGCACTGTCTTATGTATGTGGCGTTCCCTGTAACAACCTATGCTCTTTTTCATCAGCTCGAATTCACCTTGAATTGACCACAAAGACATAACTAGTACAGAAGAGAGATTTTTAACCGGTATCATACACTGACAATCGTCTTTCTTAATAATACAAATCATTAAATCCAGTAAGTAATTACACTGGTCTCGACAGTTTACACTGGTCTCGACAGTAAGACATAAACTGAGACATGATTAATGAACAGATATAAAACGTATTTATGATTTAACTCTGGAAAGAAAGATTCCTACATAAACAAAATGGATTGACTAGAAGAAATAATAATAAGGATACAGGAACAAATTGTCCGCTAAGGTACATGCGATCTGATATTATTCACTCCAACTCATTGTCATCCTGTGGTTTTATAATAAGGCTATACCAATTTGAGTCCATGTTTAGCGTCCTCGGGGGATAGGTTTTTGACTGTCAGGTCAAGAAATAACAACGAAAGTATCAGGGGGGGCAAAAGAATAAAACGTGACTTACAAAACATGAGGATGTTTATAAGTATTATATGTTAAGAAATGAATAACTTAACTTTGTGACTGGACTGTTCAGGGTTTCAAGTTAGGCAGCATTGAAGTGTTTGGAGTTTAGTCTGTATGTTCTTGAGTCGAACTGGTTTTTGTGTGATCTCTTTTACTGTTACTTATGATCTCTGTCGAGATTGACTATGTAAATTATTATAATGATATATATCTTTCCTGTAAATTCCGTTATACATCTAAAGTGTATCTCTCTGAAATACACAATCATGTTGGTATATATGTCTTTGATCGCGTGACACTTATGGTGGAAAATAGTATTTTTTCACCCATTTAAGTTTTTTCACATTTGTATTATTTCTATTTAAAACCAATACATAACGTTTTAAGTACTTTCCGCCTTATAAACAATACTTTTGCATACAATACATTTGATGCTTAAACTTTGATGGAGTTTTCATGAGTCTTTCAACTATCATTTAGTAAACGTTATGGAAAAAACTCATTTTCAAAACCTCACAAAAGGTCTTTAAGACAAATATAGTCATTTACATGGTGCACTTAGCTGTTTTGTTTACTGGTAAATTGTATTTTATATTGTTTTGTTCACATTCCTTGTTTTTGTCACGAAAAGTGTTATAGATGGCAAAGATAAATTTTGTTTTTTATCATCAATTCGCTTGTTTTTTTTTCTGCCTAGTAGGTAAGTTTTCAAACATGAACCTGACGCTCAAATTAGATTCAAATTGTATAGCCTAGCCTGACAATAAACACGAAATAAAGATATATTATGCACATCTGTGAAATCCCCATTAGCATGTTGTTGCAATTTGTTTATGGTTACGTTATTTCAAAGATACCGATGTTATTGCAATAGAATGTATGCAAATTGCCCAAATCCTATGTCTCGGATTTAATAGTTCCATTACCTCGGCAACAAAACATGACGCTAGAGAAAATATAAAGATATGAAATTGTCATAAGATACAATTTTGAGGAAATCGACAAGAAAATGAATGACTAGCCTCTTTGTGCTTTTTGGGTGGCTGTGTTCTTTGTGTGTATCATCTTCCTTATCATCTTCAATATTGATTTTTTTAACGTTTGAAATTGCTACGACTCTGACTTATGTTATGCTTACTGTACGTATACAGTCAAACCTCTCATAAAGACCACCTCAATAATAAGACCACCACATCATTAAGACCACCTCAAAATTAAGAACACTATTTTTACAGTTACGCTCTTGATTCAACCTCAATATTAAGACCACCTCAATATTAAGACCAGCTTTCAAGAGTTCCAAGGGCGTCCTTAGTTTTGAGGTTTCACTGTATTTAAGACGAGAAAAATACTTCGGTACTTGTGTACTGAATGCTCATACCTTATTATTTTCTACTGGCTTTCATTCGCTTTCAGACAATAATTACATTATAATTGCGAAAAAACTAACATCCTGATAGACAAAAAAATTATCAGTTCGTTTTTCCAAAACCAATTACATCAGCCTCATGCAATTATTCTGTTAGAGAAAATTAATATAAAAATGCATGGTGAATCAAATTGCTCAATTATGGTGTTATTGCTTCCTTGGTTTCCTTCCGTTATAGCCTACACACCTGGCCTAAAAGACCATTCGAGCGCTTGGGATTTACAACCTCTTCCGGAAGCGACGTCATTTCAAGAAAACGCGTCATGTGATATCACTATTGCAAGCAGGAAAAAATATTGACTCCATATGGTCACTTCGTTTTCATGTTGGCATATGAGGCAAATATTGCTTTCTGTCTAAACTGATACGTAAACAGTAACGTATTATTTATCAAAGGTGATATAAAATTATACTTTTAAAGTCTTAAATTAATAATAAACGACAGCTTGTGTTATTGTTGTCCGTAACTTAACGATAGAAGTGGTGGTATCGTCTGTGTAATTTTCCTTCATTTCGACATTAGTCGATTTAGCGTGCTCCTTGTCTAACACAAATATCACATAGCTTTGGCGGTAAACGCCGGTCACGTGACTTGCTTTCATCACCACTTATTGTTTCCTCGGCGCTGTAATAAAAGTAACGAACTATTCTCTTCTATGCTGAAGGTGACATAAGACCGTACACTTTGTATATTACATTTTAGCACTAAACATCACTTGACAATCAATAACTTAACAATGACCAACCAGTCATATACAACAAAACTCGGTTGTGACACAATGATAACCTCCGTATATAGGTACACATTATTTATTCGAGCGCCGCTGTACGATTTCCAACCTCTTTTTCAGTGACGTCATTTCCAGATGTGACGTCACAGTGTACTGACAGTAAGCACTATTTGCCCCATATGGTAATATATAAACGAAATGACCATATGGAGTACATTTTGTTTCCTGCTTGGAAATAGTGTCATCACATGTTGCGTTTTTTTAAATGACGTCACTTACAGAAGAGGTTGTAAATCCCATAGCAACGCTAATTTGTCTATTACACATCAAGTATCTAAGTCGGTAAATAACACATTTCGGTCAACTTATGAACTAGAAACATTTTGTTCTGCGAGTATTCGTTGATTAAACATCTCCACTATCAAAGACACTATCAATGTAATGCCATTCAAATGCAATTATGTATTCTCAAGTTAGCGATAGATCTGTGATTCCATCGGAGACAAGAGAAATATCGTCTCAACAAAGAGAGATTCACACAACCGCAGTATATCAGACATTATCTGGAATGATCTGTCTCATATGTCTTTGTTCCAAATGGTATATAGAAATTCTTAGCATCATCGTAAAATTATCAATTTCTTAATTCCTAATTTCATCTAATTCTCTAAAAGTTAAGGTAGGACTCCATGTATTATCGGCCATGCAGTGTATCAGATATGAGTCCATTGAGTACCGGACTCCAAGTATTGGCTACATGGTGCGCATGAAAAATATACTTCGGTGGAAGTGGAAATTTACGTACGGTGGCAACTCTTTGCGAAGTTTATGCATTCACGAAATTCGCAAACTTTACCAACTCGCAAACGTTACCACTTATACAGTAATACCAGGTGACATAATGGAGTGTCACGATTCGCTGGATAACGTGGAAAACGTGTCTGATACATGCGTTATGAAATGCACATTGTTCAATTTCTCAATGTACATATAGATCTAGATGTAAGGCTATTCGTCCTAAATTCAGGGGGAAAACAGTCACGATATGTATTCGAAAAATTCTGAACGCAGTTGTATCCCTTGAAGTTGGTATAATTCATATCAGTCACTTTATGATATATAATGAAGCTCATTAATAAAACGGAGTCATATACCAAAAGACATTTCATTTCAGGACACGGCAAAACTAGAGGTACAAGCAGACACGGAATAAAGAAGACTTTGTAACATTGGAAGAAGGGACAGTTGAAATTCAACGAACAAATCTGCGGGTGTCGTTTACACATTTTCTGATACAAGTTATGTTTATTTCCTTTTGATTGTAATAAAGTTTATGAGTAAGCAATGCAGAGGATGATAACATGATATTGAATCAAAGCGCTGAAAGCGCAGAAAGACAGGGGCAGTCGAAGTTTCTTGTGTTCTGTAAAGACTTGTCAAGCAGAGATTGTAGAAGTATTGTACAGTCTCATTCTGGGATGGAAATAGGGACAATCAATGTTAATTTCAAAGCGTGCATGTATGACTAGTTTAAACTGGACCAGTGATAAGACAGGTTTTCACTTTGAAATGATTTGTGTGCGGGCGAGTACTCGCACTGTCTTAACGTTTCTTGTTTTTAAACTAACTTTGTTATAAATCATTTGATTGCCAGTTGGACAGGCTTGCAAGCAAGCATTACATATACGCGGTATATTAAAAACAAACAGTTTTTCCGAGTTATATTTGAACTATTTGAAACAATCCGAAACTATTGGCAACGATGTGTCAGAGATGTGTTTTCGGACAAAACACATTTCGGACATGTTGAAATTTTTCACAATATCGGGAGTGCCCAGGTATTTGCTTGATCATGAGTTTAGCCGAAAAAGATATACGTTTCCATAAAACCTTTCTTTGTTTAGTTTCAAGAGGTTTTACGCAGGTTTTCAACATTTGTTCAGTCATTTACAGCGGTCAGTTGACCTAACCAGTTTTCCTTAAAGTAATTATCAACCAGTACTGCCAACTTCTCCATATGTGCAATACATTATCGTAGCCAATGTCACTGAAGAACATAACCTGCCCAAACTGGGAATCGAACCCGGATCTGCTGTGTGATAGTCTATCGCAATACCAACTGAGATAGCCCGGCTGGCTTCCTATTTTTGTAAAATGCAAATTATTATAATGTCAGAAGTTGGTGGGAAAAACTAACAGACTCACATGACAGACGATCTTAATTCGTCCCTCCGATATCGAAGCGTCCAGTACATTAACTTTGTTGATGGCCTGACTTACACCATAGGTCAACGTAATTAATCTAGCATTTAATCTAATCTTAGTTTGAAGAGTCTGCTCATAATCATAGACATCGCGGCCATTTGCTTCCGAGTCACACAACGCATGTATGTATCGGGACGACGAGAGCGAACAATATCCTCTTAGAAAGATATTTTCCAAGTTTATATGAATCCACTATGGTTGTCAGTTTATGTATTCCTGTTTCCATTCGATATCTCCCTTCGTCGCGGTTTTATAGTGAGAATTGCATCCCATGCGTTCTCAGCACACATGTTTACTACTAGCTAGACCTTAAAATTCTACCTTCACTCGCAACATCTTGGCAATTTCCGTTCAGTTCGGAAATACAATCCGGAATAACGGAAATGGTTTATAATTCCGCGATGGAATGAATTGTTTTTAAACCATACAATAGAGATTAACAGTAACTGCAGCTATTATTTAACGCTTTGCTACAGTATTCAGTGTGCAGTAAAATAATGGTCAGAATCCGATTCCAGAATATTGTTCCAACTCGTCTGCCGAGCGCGTCCAGGTACAAGGTATTCCTTCGTTGTCTATAAATAGCGAATTCGTAACTTCTACGAGCGGGCAAATGGTATGAATGATAGTGGGAATTGTTTGCGAATGAATCGTATTGACGATGTATATAGTAACCTAGGCTGGAGTCAAACTTGGAGTCAACAACAACAAGAAATGTATCCGAATGGAGCACTTATTTCCGATAAAAAATAGTCCTCCCTCACTTCATCGATTTCTCTTTTTACGTACACCAAAGCTGCTCTTACCAAAGAAATTTTAACCACAAACAATTATTCAACAATAATGCTTGAACCAGATATTTCACTTTAAAATAAAATTCTCACGATGGATTCGGAAACGAAGATCTATTTTACCTTCCGAACAATTAGCAATTTTTTCAAACACGAAGGAAAGTAGTACGGCGGTTAGTGATGTCACGATCAATTCGACATGTTGATTAGTCGTATTGGTCGTATGCAAATCATGCGCAGTGATACAAAGAGTGGTATCAAATGTGTCTAACTCTGCGACGACTGTTTCCAAAATTACGGTTACTAAAGACATGGGGCTAACGCCACAGTCTAACCAGTCTAAAAACAACATTCGGTCAATACAAGTCTTTCATGAATAGATTAGTGTTACCAATCTTGCCTCTTGCAACAGGAGGCACATACAGCTGCAGCGACCCCCGATCAGCCTTACAATTTAAACGCATATGCCATCCTGGAAATACACAAACAAATATATATCATACATTGTAGAGTGAATAGTTGATACAAATTTATTTTGTTCATGGCCAAAGGCACTGTATGTGCTGATTGTACCCATAAATGAAATGCTCCAATTTCTCTCCGTTTGTTAAAAAAGCATATATCAAGGATATAGAAATAATATATTCTGAATAATAATATCAAAAATCATAACTATAATTTATATATATATGATGAATATCATTGGTACGTTTGATTGTCAGTGTCATTGTTGGTCCTTATTGGCTGGCGGTAAACAGACCACTCTTCCGCCGACCAGAGGGAGCTGTCGATTCACTGATCATGGACTTAACTGAACAATTCACACATAGGTACAAAGCTCCCACTTGCTCTTTCCCGAAGTTTTGTAAACTCTCTGCGGATATGCTGGCCGGGCAGGAATGACAGAGCCAACAGCTTACGTATCAGCTGGTGTGCACCTTCCCTACGCTGATACGTAGTCTGCAGGCCCACCTCCTGCACCTTCCGCAGTACGGCATGTGCCCAGTGGAATCCACATCCATGAGGACTTGTTCCAGGAAATAGCTTTCACAGAGCCTGCCACAGTCCTGGAAATACAAGAAGTAGAAGTTCTCACTGTCACGAATCACTTAAAATTAATGAATGAATTTCATAATAATATAACTAGAATGTTCTAACAATGTTCAGCTTGTATCGTATTCGTTGTACTGGGTTCTGATATTCATGTATAAATTACGTAACAAAAATACTAATCTATCATAGCAAATATTATATTCCTAAATTTAGACATAATAACCGAGTTGTTATAATCACTGTTTATCACAACGAACGATAAATCTACGTATAAATGAACCATATTAATTTGCAGTGCATCGATAATAAACGACACGAAAAATATGTAGACTAGCCAACTTCAAAGTCCATGGAAAAGCTCTGAAGTGCACCATGGGAGCCTCATCCAGAATGTCAAGTTTCTTCCCTAGCACCTGTGAATATTAATTACCAATCAAAATATTGAAAAAGTCACGTTTTACATTTATAAAAGAGATATAGATGTGAGTTACATGATACACTATTATAAAGTAGGGGACGAAACGTCCAACAGGTTGGGGTCTTGAAAAGTGTCGAAAATCAGGGGTCGAAATTGCAAGGGGTCGAAATGTCTAATCAATTTACTAGGGGTCGAAATTTCTAGGGGTCGAAATGTCCTGATACCCTTTGGAGGTATTTTAAGTTTTCTGATTTGTTATAATATGCTTGTCTCCCACATTCATGACATGGTGACTGGCTGTCTTAGTTTGTCAAATGGTTTATATCACCCATCCAGTCCATTCCTTCCTTGTCGTCCCTTGCAATTCCCCGTGGTTATTTTTGACTGTTAGCTAGACAAAACTTTACTTCCCCCATTCCGATAGATATTTGTCCTTACACCACCTCGATCCATAATGTTTCGTAGGTTGGTGTTCTCGTACCAACTAAATTAACCCTTCTTTTCCACCTTCTCTCTACCAGCGCCCGTTTCTATTCTGACGTCATTTCATGCCTGTATACATAATTACGGCATTTAACGTCAGCGACAATTTCTATCTAGGTAGAGTTTCAAACAATATGTATGCTTCCTCAGTATAGAGTCTGACGTTGATTTGCTTCTCCATGTATTGATTTAATTTGTGTTTTTTTTTGTCTAGTTATTTAATTTCTTTTTACATTTTACCCTTATTTAAGGTGAATTTAATGGATTATTTGCTTCCGACTTAGTCAGATTATGCGTATATCAATATGTTTGAAATTAATGAACCTCTAGCGATTAAGTGTGTGATTGGCTAGCTGGTAAATCGATTTAAACCCCCAGTATTTTTACTGACAGTTCCAAGTCTGTAATTCGCTGTATGGTTATAATTTATTTTGTGTTTAAATTGTATGTTAAATTTACCTTTCCCTTGTGCAATAATTTCACTTTATATAGTAGATCGAACCTACGACATTCAGTGTAAGTAAACTTTGTTACAAAAGTGGACATGGTTTGAATATCTATGAAGGGCTATATAGCTAGCAAATAGTTTTATACTGTTTTACATGTTTGTGTGCCCTTTTGTCGTCTGCTGCACTAAACAAGTTTGTGTGCCATTTTGTCGTCTGCTGCACTAAACATGTTTGTGTGCCATTTTGTCGTGTGCTGCACTAAACATGTTTGTGTGCCCTTTTGTCGTCTGCTGCACTAAACTTGATGTGTGCCATTTTGTCGTGTGTTGCACTAAACATGTGTGTGTGCCATTTTGTCGTGTGCTGCACTAAACAAGTTTGTGTGCCATTTTGTCGTGTGCTGCACTAAACATGTGTGTGTGCCATTTTATCCATGTAACACCTCTCGAATTACTAACAGTATAAATGCACAGCTACTCTGAATATTGAAATCTGTTATTAGAGCTGATTGAAAATTGTTGTATCTGTGGTACAGGCTTCATAACATTTAATAATCACCGGTTTCTATTCATTTGTTCGGAAACATGATTTGCAAAGACATTGAATTTGGTCGTGTGACGTATATAACTGACTCAACGAATAATTGTGTTAACATTTAAGAATATTATGTGACTGAAATAATTACGTATAATAATTTTTCGGCGCAGCCGGACGAACAATGGCTTTTTTATTTGATTATCAGTGTTGTGTAAACCAATCAAGTCTTTCGTAAACCACTAAACCAACGTATCTTCAACCGAACAACGTTTGTAACCTTGACGCGGATTGGTTAATGTTTCGATAAAGATACGTTAAAATACCGAAATCCACTGAATTACGGTAAATTTATCTAAATGAATTTTCTGAAAGTAGATATATAGTATATATCAATATTTATCTAATGAGTAGTGTTGTTAGTCAACCCTTCGGGAAATTGCCCGGCGTTGGAATTAAGAAGTTTCTATGTTTTATGTACCAGTCACGAATATTTGCATTGTTTTGATCAGATAAATCGGCATGTAACACGTTTATTGACATGAATGTGTTATTTCACGACTGATACAGTAAGTACTGATGAACTGTATTGAGACGGACTTAACTGTCTATGACTAATCTCACTACATATCAATTGTTATCCTATTTCCTACGGAGTCACCTCCCCTTACAGTTATCGGAGTTACTTTAGTGTAGCATAATCGAGTGATAATAAAATAATTATGTCGCACAACAAATCTTACCCTTCAGATTGCAACTAATTTGCTTGCTACATATTGCGCCGACCATTATTTTCAAGATATTTCTCGTTTTTCTAATATTTTTTGCGGAGACCGCAGACAAGAGTGATCAGCTATCTGTACTTCCTTAATAAAGTATCATATCTCACGTCTGTCAGAGAAACAAACACTATTTGCGACAGTTTATCTTTGTTCAAATTACTCAACCTCATTGCCAGGAAATATAAGATTTGTTGAGTGAATTTATGCTGCTTGGTTGGTATGTTTTACGTAATTGACATTTAGATACGTAGAAGTATTTCAGACCAAACGGTTTTAACATGTTAACAATTGTGCGATTTAACAAAAAATATCCAGTGATGAATTCTCTCCCTTGAATAAACGAGTATAAAAATGGACTTTAGAGTGAAAACATTGTTTCCATCGTCTCTTGTCATGAAACCGTATTGGAGATAACGTTTTGATGGGTGTTGACTTCGACTTTATTTCATCTATTAAACATTTGACAAAGTAGTCTTTCGACAAACGGATCTCTTTCGACATAAATAAGTGATGAAAATGGTAAATAGAATTGTTATAATTAAATAATTGTATCGATTTTCGACGTTTATCTCTCTTTAGCATTAATCTGGTTATAATCACAAACTCTATTAATTTCGTAACCATCGAATCAGATTCAGAGACTATAAATATGTTTAAAGACATTTCCTCGGTTTTTAGAATTACTTACATTTTAACAATAGGGTAAGGTGGGGCAAAAAGCCCATACGAGGTAAAAGGCCTACGCGTAAAAATGCTGACATCATTAGATTTACCGTGCCGCGCTATATTCTTTTTGTGACGTCTTACGCAGGTGTGAATACCGCGAATAATTTAAAACATGTATCTTCAAATGTAAGTTTTTAATACACATTTTTGTAATTTTACACTATTTCGTGTTAACGCTGATTATTTAATATGTTAATATTGCCTCGTACACCTTGTATTCTCGATTTTTACCATTCCTGCGTTTGTTTGATGGTATTTATGCAGTGCTTACATGATCGCGAAATTGTACTACATTTTACCAAGTTATTTATAAATATATAATGTTTAGAGGTTATTGCCCCTTATCAAAATACGTCAATGAAGTTATGTTCAATTTATTGAGTTTCATCTCGCTGTGTATCTCGCGTTAAATATGTTATAAATGTATAGGTCTAGTGGAAACTTGTACGCATAGCCAGTTATGTCTTAATCAAAATGATGGTTATTATTGTATCGTAAAATATTGCTTAATATGGGCGTTTTGCCCCACCTTACACTACACGTGTCAAGCGCATATAAAGATAACATGGAAACCAATACATTGGCTTTAAAATTACATTTCTTGCTTTTAATCTTATCATTATAACATTGTGTATTGATAAATCGTCGCATTATTTCCAGAACCCCATAACTTGTTTTTCGTCTTATTGAGAAAAACAACTTAAAGTTTTACCCTCTTGAGATAATTGTTTCATACGAGGTTATGGCATTGCATTTTATTTAAGTTATGTGCATTCCAGAACAATATCGGTAGTTCAGATAGAAAGAGTTTGGAATGACGGTTTCAACGATACCAAATACTCAAAACCATCAAAAGTGGAGTTACGGGGTTCTGGAAATAAGGCGAAGGAATGTAAACTTGTGTATATGCCTTATACAGCCGTCACACCGGACTGGCGTCCTTACTGCGTCCCTACGGCGACCCAGGACGTGGAAGGGACGCCATGGACGCCATAGGGTCGTGGTGAGAACGCATCAAGACGCCGTGGGGACCCCAAGGACGCCGAAGGTCGCAGAGCGACGGCGTTTACTTTGGACATGTTCAAAGTAAACGCCGAGGTTCGGCGTCCTGAGCGCGTCCTGGCTCAGGACGCCGTGGGATCGCCCTGAGGTCGCCATGGTCGCCGTAGCATCGCAGTAGGAACCCGAACAACGCCAAAGGAACATAGTACATACGTGGTAGAGTCGCCATGTAAACGCGGAGAAAAGGATCGGGGGAACCAATGGCGACCTTACTGCGTCCTTACCACGTCTATGGGGTTCTTACCACGACCCCATCACGTCTATGGCGTCCTTACCGCGATGTCAGGGCGGATATTTCGGGATTTGAGCTATTGTCCGCGACCTTACAACGTTCTCAATGCGTCCCTGCGGCGTTAATGGCGTTTCTACGGGGTGCCTACTACGACTATTGCGTTTCTACGGAGTTTGCACTGCGTTCCTAGCGCGTTCCTACTGTTCGCCCTCGAAGAGCTATAAAACCCAATATTTCATCCTATCTTTATCAGTGTATTTCTCGTACTCACCATCATCAGGGCCGAATAAATGATGAACTTGCTCGCACTGCAACATATACTTATTGTCCAGCAGCAGCAGCAGCAGGCAGATGATCATGTCATAGCTGTAAAACTGATCAGACGGCGAAGGAGAAGAAGGGCAAGGCTAAGAAGATGCTGGGTTAGACCATGGCTCGGTGATGTCCGAAGAGAACAGTTTGGCCACTTCAACCGCCTCATGCCTGAGCTGAGGCGAGAAGATCCGGCATCGTTCCAGAATTTCCTTAGGGTTCAACCAGAAATGTTTGATGAGCTGCTCACCAGGCTTGGCCCACGAATCACCAAGCAGGATACAAACTACAGGAAAGCCATCAACCCAGGGACGAAGCTGGCAGTCACTCTACGCCACCTAGCGTCTGGTGACATGTACTCAAGCATGAAATTCGACTTCCGACTCCCAGCGAATACATTGTCTCTTGTCGTGAAGGAAGTATGTCAGGCCATAGTAGGCGAGTACAAGGATGAGGTGATGAAGTGCCCTATCACTCCTAGGGAATGGACAGCAGTAGCCGAGAAGTTCGAGCGCCGCTGGAACGTCCCTCACGCGTGTGGTGCGCTTGACGGAAAACACGTTGCCATAAGAAAGCCAGCAAACAGTGGGAGCCTGTATCACAACTACAAGGGATTCTTCTCCATCGTGTTAATGGCACTAGTAGATGCTGATTACAACTTTTTGTGGATAGACGTGGGGGGAGATGGCTACATGTCAGATGCCATGATCTACAACGACTCCGAACTGAAAGAGTGCCTCTGTGACGGTTCCATAGGTTTTCCAGTTCCTGCACCTCTGCCATACGACAACCGGGATACGCCATACTTCCTCCTTGGCGACGATGCCTTTGGTCTCCGGACTTACATGATGAAGCCCTACGCAGCGCGCAACCTGACGAAGGAACAGCGAATCTACAACTACCGCATCTCCCGAGGCCGAAGAATAGTCGAAAATGCCTTTGGCATTCTGGCACAGCGTTGGCAGGTTCTACTAGGGACTATGCAACAGCAGCCTGAGACAGCAAGGCTCATTGTGGAGGCTTGTGTTTGCCTCCACAACTTGATGAGAATGCGCTACCCGACCCTACAGAACGGAGCTCTCGACCACGAGGACGTCAACCACGAAGTTGTCCTAGGTTCGTGGAGGAACAACGCGAATATGCACGACGTGGACCGGGCTAAAGGCGCTAACAAAGACAGCACTGCTGCGAAAAAGCAACGTGAATATTTAAAGTTATACTTTAACTCAGCTGTGGGATCAGTCCCATGGCAGGACAAGATGATATAAACATTGCCATATAGTGTACGTGGAATAAAGCAATAAAGTATATTGTGAATAAAACATATCGAGATGTTAAGAAAAGAAAAATAACTTTTGTAATGATTATTAAATACAACTGTTTATTAAAAAAGATGTTGTTTGTTTTTTGAGTGGAACATAAATTTGGTTATAATAAGAGCTTTCTTTAAAAAAGATAATCTTCTTGTACATAGTTATTGAGATCTTTCTATTTACACATGATATATTAAGAGTAAAAACGAAAGGTACATGAATGTAATGTTTCAGATATACAAATGTTTGTAAAGAGCGCTGGTATCGAACCTCTGTCTCAGTCAACATATTTCTCAAAACGACCATGCTATTCGGGCTTTCACATAGATGACCTGCGATTAATTGTACTAGAAGGCGTAGACTGACGATATATGACGCACTATGTTAGCTTTTAGAAAAAGCAAAATACGGCTCGACTGGTAATAACAATCAAAGAACTGAAAGTACTGAAGTATTTCGCTAAAGACATGCTGTATGCCATTTACTAAACGAACCGTTTCAACCTTGACACTTTAAATTATTTCTGAGAACTCAGAGAAGTGTTTTCAATGCATTTTCATTGCGATACATGAGTTAAGTGTTAGTAAACAGCTCAATTGTTAGGGTGCGTATTATCTATGGTAGCAAATAATTAGCTACATAAACAGTCATTCGAGATCTTATAGTCCTTAGAAATCTATTTGTACCAAAAACAGTCTTGGAAATAGTTCGTACAATGTTGTAGTATTTCGTGACGTTCTGTTAAATGTCACAGTGTCATTCGGTTCATTTTGTTACCAAAATGCAGTATATTATATACGTTTGCTACCGAATGACGTTTCGACATTTGACGGAACGTCACGAATTCCTACGAAATTGTAAGATTATTTCCAAACGTAATTGTGTTCCGGATACCTTGTAATAGATAACAAGAATTGAATAAAACCATTTTACAGAGAACTAAAACTTTATTGTCACCATCTACCTTCATTATAAGGAAAATAAACATTCATACTACATTTATATATTACAAAATATAATAGAACTGTTGAATATCATAACATAACATAACATAACATAGATAACAAAATAAAAATAGCACTGCTTAGTATCCATCATAACAGAACATAGCATAGATAAAAAAATTACATGTAATAGCACTGTTTAGTATCCATAATCACATAACATTACATATACAACAAAATAACACATGTAATTGCACTGCTTAGTATCCATCATAACATAACATAACATAGATAACAAAAACATATAGCACTGTTTAGTACCCATCGTATCATAGCATAACATATAACACAATAATAATAGCACTGTTTAGTGCCCAGCATAACATAACATGACATATATATAAAGATAATAGCACTGTTTAGTATCCATTCTAGAGTATTCACAGTTTGCCACAGTTTATAATCCAAGTATTCCAGCTCACTGGCTAGTGTCAGAGCGATGAAGTGTTTGCATGAATGACTCATTGAAGATCCCGCTCAAAGAAGAGACCTCCTAGCCCCGTGGGGAGACTGTAGTTGACCCAGCAGCTGAGGTGGCAGGGTTCTGTGGGGTACTTCGTGAGCGAGGTTGTAGAGTGGTTAAGCTCGGCTCAGGGTGCATCTGAGCCTGCACCCATGTGGAACTCATTGAATCCCACACCGATGTGGTCTGAACAGTGGTCGGCCAGTTCTGGGGCGGAGGCTGCCATTGCGAGGACTGGGATGACTGCTGAGAGGAGCAATGCTGTTGCTGGTCAGGCTGCCACGTTTGCTGCTGCGGTTGGAGTGGCTGGGAGCGGACCTTGTCGTGAAGGTCCAAGTACTTGTAAAGCAGCTGGCTCTGTTCCTGCTGGAACTGTCTCCACAAGCTTGGGTCCAGGTCTTCCATCACCGATTTTGCCCAATCCCCATACGTAGCCCGTTCGCTGGGACGCGCAGCTGGCTTGATAATGTCAAGCAGCTTTTCTTGTAGCTGCATGGACTGGCGGCCCCTTTCATCCAGGGTTCTAAGCAACATTTCTTCCTCCGCAGTGGCCCGGGATGAGGAACGCTTTGGCCTGACATCGAGGATGACAGGCCTCTTAGACTCTTCTTGCGACGAGGTGGGAACAGACGTTGACGGCAGTTGCTGAATGTTGTCGTCATTGTCCACGGACTCGGCATCGTCGTCCACCGGAGTCTGGGCTGCCAGCTTAGCCTTCAACTGCAAAGACACAAGGGGAAACAACGATTAAGTTAGAATTTGGATTTGCCTGACGAAAATTAACTTATGCACGACAGGGCATTTAATATGCAAATAACAAAAAATTAGAATTTACGAATAATATACATTTTTGTATGTTATTTGTCCCTAATACTAGTGTACTTACACTGACGAAGGTTCTTGGCCGGACCTCATAGATGTACGACTTTAAGAAGTCAAACTTGTCCATGATCCATATATCACGCTCGGTGCGGTCGCCAGTCCCAGCCCCAGACTTCGGCCTTGCCAGTTTCCCATACCTGGTCCGAATGGACCGGTACCACACGGTAAGGAGGACCACTTCCTTACCAAGTTTACGGGCCTGCTCAGCCCAGAGCGCGTCCTTCTTGCCCTTATCCTTGTATGAGGATAACTTCTTGTTGAAGAGCAGTGGGTGCTCCCTAAGCCAGTCTACCATGGCCTCCTCTTCTTCGGGCGTCAGATCACTACGCACAAGCCTGCTCCTCTTGGTTTTACGGCATGGACTGTCACATTTTGTAGCGCTGGCATTGGACTGTGTGGACTGTGTGTCCGATTCCGCTACATCGACGCTGGAGTCCCTTTCAGGAGATGACGCTGGTGCTGGAGATATTGAGGCTGTCCTGGCTGCTATACCTCGCCCACGCCCACGGCCCCTGGTTTTCGGCATAACGTTGCGTATAAGTTTAAAATGCGTACACGTTAAAATGCGTGACCTCAACGGATGAGAGTAAAATAATGAATGAAGCTTTCCGAAAGAACAGTGGAGTTTTATACTCGCAGCGAGGACGCCGTTGGGTCGCCCTGCAGTCGCCGTGGGAACGCCATGCACGCAATAAGGTCGTGGTAGAAACGCTAAGAACGCAGTGGGGTCGCAGTGGGGTCGCCGCTGATCGCCGTATGGACGCCGCAGTGACGCCGTGTAAACTCAATAGAAACTCCAAGGACGCAGTAAGAACGCGGTAAGGTCGTGTTGGGAACGCCGTGTACATACACAGATCGCAGAGCACAGAACTCCGGTGTGACGGCTGACCGAAATCTGGATTTATTTTAGAAAAATCATTGGCGTTCTCAATGCGACCATCGGCGTTCTCCAAAATATGACAGTTTAGGACGCGGTAAGGACGCCAGTCCGGTGTGACGGCAGTATTACAACAATAACAGTATCATTGTTAATCGGTTAAAGAGCTCGGTATTCTCCATGTTATAAATGTAATTGCTATGTCATGTTAACATACAGTATGTAGGCCTACTTTATATGCTTGATACAATGTGTTGCATATGTTCATATGTGTATTTTTCCTTATTTTAGTAATACATTGTAAAGTATAACATCAAATATGGTAGATACAATGTACAGAGACAATTATAAGAATGATGTATTCATGAGTTGTTTAAATAAATATTGTATAGGTGACTATAGCCCCGCATACGTGTCTCTGTACTCCGACTTTTACACGCGTCTTCGTAACAGGTTGTACAGCGACAGTATAGAGATGTGGCGTCCGTGGCTGGACTAAGGTGGCTAGTACATCGAATTTCATTATTTAACAAAATGTACGAGTATATACATGTATTTATATAACTTGTAATTGAAAATTATGGGTATAATGCCTTAATTTCTAAATAAAGTAAAGTATAATTTATTTCTCCATAAACTCCACAACAGGACTTCTAGATGCAGCTCTTCCTTTCCAGTTAATTTAACATTGAATATCAGGTGTAGGTTAATGTTTGAGTGCATTATTAATTACATATTGTATTTCATGACGATATTTTGAATTGCGAATAACCAAGAAACTATTAGTAAAACTACTGGGGGTTTTAACCGATCTATCAGCTGCTTAACCTCACACTTAAACGTTATATGGACATCGAAATGTTAATAAGAATGTTTTAAAAACTGATATCCAAACGATGTTTCTTTCATTTTGTATTAACCATATCAATTCGACGTGCCTAAGAAGATACATCGGGACCTGCTATTCATTTCGGATAATACCGAATATTCGGATAGAAGGTTGCCGTATAAACGAGGTCCTACTGTATTCATTTATCAAAATCAAACTGTAATCCGAAACTACGGCTAAGTCGCAACGAGACATCTCTCTAAATATTCATGTGCACTGTTTTAGATGCCAATTACATCACAGTCTCAATAATATTCATCCGATTTGTTTGCATAATTGGTCATCTACGTTATCAGATATGTCATCACTGAACACTGCGGCGATGTCATGTTTTACTACTTCACAGTTTGCAATTCAATTTATACTGTACTAATAAACATTGGAATTGTGAAGGTACAGTATTTGGGAACGTTTAGTTTATTCAACGAAAAAGAAACTTTTTTATTAACTTGAAGGAAGAAATTCCGCGAGATTTGAGTTTCTTTAATATTAATGACATAATTCTGACAATGTATTAAAAGTATGACATATCTACTGCTTCTAGAAAAACAATATAATGGCGTCGTACGTTATGTAGAATAAATATGAATTAGTGCGAGTTAGGTAAGAAATTGAACATCTCAGAAATATTTATATCATACGCAGTCTTATTAACAAACTTGCTATTTCGCTTAATGATTTTTGTAGTCGAACTCTCGCACGAAAAGGGATTGTTAAATATATATGCATATACAGTAAAACCTTAATAATAAGACCACCCTTGGGATCCTTGAAAACTGGTCCTAATATTGAGGCGGTCTTACTATTGAGGTCGAATTAAAAGCAAAACAGTGAAAATGGACTTGAAAATAGTGTTCTTATTAACGAGGTGGTCTTTACGTGAGGTTTTGCTGTATCTCGTATATAAAATATGTTTACCAGAGAGTGTGGTTACATCTTGCAAATCTTGGTGTCAAACGTTATTAAGATCTTTAAATTCCTCTGTACAACATTGGTAGTTACATATTATCATAAAATGTATTTGTTTCTATGAAGGCAAGATAAAAAATTGCAATAATAATCAGATCTGGAATGGAAAAAAGCGTTTTGAGAATTTTTAAGATGTAACGAGGACACGTTAACTTTTTGTAGACCCAGACCGAAAAGGGGGAAAACCCTTTTGCTTGTTTTAAACTATTTAATGTACACTTTGAATAAATATAAAATAATATAATGTAAAATTATTTTATTTTATTTTCTCAATAAGTCCTACATTACAAGCGTTTTTAAATATACTGACTATATTGACAATATAACGGACAGAACTCTATCGTAATTTAACATTGTGTCTGGCTAAGCTAGAATAACCACTTCTTTGTTGTATATATCGGTAATGATAGCTTCACCAGGTTTCAATATTATATAGGTTATGACTGATTTTCTCTGACAGCATTCACGTGTTCTGTACTCGGTACAGTATGACAGATTTTCTCTGACAGCATTCACGTGTTTCTGTACTCGGTACAGTATGACTGATTTTCTCTGACAGCATTCACGTGTTTCTGTACTCTGTACAGTATGACTGATTTTCTCTGACAGCATTCACGTGTTTCTGTACTCGGTACAGTATGACAGATTTTCTCTGACAGCATTCACGTGTTTCTGTACTCTGAACAGTATGACTGATTTTCTCTGACAGCATTCACGTGTTTCTGTACTCGGTACAGTATGACTGATTTTCTCTGACAGCATTCACGTGTTTCTGTACTCGGTACAGTATGACTGATTTTCTCTGACAGCATTCACGTGTTTCTGTACTCGGTACAGTATGACTGATTTTCTCTGACAACATTCACGTGTTTCTGTACTCGGTACAGTATGACTGATTTTCTCTGACAGCATTCACGTGTTTCTGTACTCGGTACAGTATGACTGATTTTCGCTGACAGCATTCACGTGTTTCTGTACTCGGTACAGTATGACAGATTTTCTCTGACAGCATTCACGTGTTTCTGTACTCTGTACAGTATGGATGATTTTCTCTGACAGCATTCACGTGTTTCTGTACTCGGTACAGTATGACTGATTTTCTCTGACAGCATTCACGTGTTTCTGTACTCGGTACAGTATGACAGATTTTCTCTGACAGCATTCACGTGTTTCTGTACTCGGTACAGTATGACAGATTTTCTCTGACAGCATTCACGTGTTTCTGTACTCGGTACAGTATGACTGATTTTCTCTGACAGCATTCACGTGTTTCTGTACTCTGTACAGTATGACTGATTTTCTCTGACAGCATTCACGTGTTTCTGTACTCTGTACAGTATGACTGATTTTCTCTGACAGCATTCACGTGTTTCTGTACTCGGCACAGTATGACTGATTTTCTCTGACAGCACTCACATGTTTCTGTACTGGGTAGAGTATGGATGATTTTCTCTGACAGCATTCACGTGTTTCTGTACTCGGTACAGTATGACTGATTTTCTCTGACAGCATTCACGTGTTCTGTACTCGGTACAGTATGACTGATTTTCTCTGACAGCATTCACGTGTTCTGTACTCGGTACAGTATGACTGATTTTCTCTGACAGCATTCACGTGTTCTGTACTCGGTACAGTATGACTGGTTTTCTCTGACAGCATTCACGTGTTTCTGTACTCGGTACAGAATGACTGATTTTCTCTGACAGCATTCACGTGTTCTGTACTCGGTACAGTATGACTGATTTTCTCTGACAGCATTCACGTGTTTCTGTACTCGGTACAGTATGACTGGTTTTCTCTGACAGCATTCACGTGTTTCTGTACTCGGTACAGTATGACAGATTTTCTCTGACAGCATTCACGTGTTTCTGTACTCGGTACAGTATGACTGGTTTTCTCTGACAGCATTCACGTGTTTCTGTACTCGGTACAGTATGACTGGTTTTCTCTGACAGCATTCACGTGTTTCTGTACTCGGTACAGTATGACTGATTTTCTCTGACAGCATTCACGTGTTTCTGTACTCGGTACAGTATGACAGATTTTCTCTGACAGCATTCACGTGTTTCTGTACTCGGTACAGTATGACTGATTTTCTCTGACAGCATTCACGTGTTTCTGTACTCGGTACAGTATGACTGGTTTTCTCTGACAGCATTCACGTGTTTCTGTACTCGGTACAGTATGACTGGTTTTCTCTGACAGCATTCACGTGTTTCTGTACTCGGTACAGTATGACTGATTTTCTCTGACAGCATTCACGTGTTTCTGTACTCGGTACAGTATGACAGATTTTCTCTGACTGCATTCACGCGTTTCTGTACTCGGTACAGTATGACTGATTTTCTCTGACAGCATTCACGTGTTTCTGTACTCGGTACAGTATGACTGGTTTTCTCTGACAGCATTCACGTGTTTCTGTACTCGGTACAGTATGACTGTTTTTCTCTGACAGCATTCACGTGTTCTGTACTCGGTACAGTATGACTGATTTTCTCTGACAGCACTCACATGTTTCTGTACTCGGTACAGTATGACTGATTTTCTCTGACAACATTCACGTGTTTCTGTACTCGGTACAGTATGACAGATTTTCTCGCCCTGTAGTGACAATGTGTAGTGAAGTATAAATGATTTGAGAAGAACAACTTATCGCAAACTCATATAATGGACGTTCCAAAAGGGAAAGAATGGGGAAAATAAAATGTTCACAGTTCATGGCTGTGACGAGAAATTTACAGTTTAATCAATCAGTTGCACCGATATACACGAATTTTGATTTAGTACTTCTCGGGTTAGATTAATAGAAATAAGATTCAAGAAACAGTCGGACCTCGTTCATTCGTTTTCGAATAATACATGGTTTCGAATAACCAATTTCAATCAGTGTATATGAAGATATATCGGGACCTGATATTTAGTTCGGATGATACTGTGTATTCGGATAAAAGGCTGTCGAGTAAACTAGGTCCAACTGTAACTGCGTTTGAACTTCATGTATTATAATTCAGATTAAAACATCACCCGGTTATACATGTAGTCAAGATAGTTTTTCTTCTGATAAAAAGTACGAACATAATAGAAGTAACAAGTTGCATAATATTATTTTTATACGAAATTACAAAATGCTCTATGTCAATGATTTATTCGGTATACCCGTCACTATAGTTCTGTATTATGATTCTATGTTTGTTGATTCGTACAGCATGGTATGTTTCGTGTGTACTTGTGCTTTTGGAGTGAATGTGCACTTTGTAAGTGACAATTCTTATTCTCTTCTTCATATATTGTTTCGGCGCAGCCGTACTAATATGGCTTTGCTTTTTGCATTGAACGTTGTGTAAATAATCAAATATTGCGTTAACCAAATTCTCTTTAATCGAACAACGTTTGTAACCTTGACGCGGATTAGTTATCCTTTCGATAAGGGATACGTTACCTTTCCGAAATCCATTGCATTTTGGGGAATTAACCGAAATCCATTTTGGATCTGGAGTGACCAGCAATCGTAACATCTCAGTCACTTTTTTATGATGCACAACAAATTTAACCTTCAAATTGCGCCGACCATCTTTCTTCAAGATATTTCTTGTTTGTCTTGGTTTGACAATAATGTGTGCTGCTGACGAGAGCACGTTTCAGCTTCACCCACAAATGACGGACTACCTTCATAACTGTCTTATCAGCGTACTTTGATTAACAAATCCGCATCAATGTTACAAACGTTGTTCGGCTAAAGAAAAGTTGGCTTAGTGGTTAATGTAAGATTTAATTGGTTCACACAACACTGATATACAAGTAGCAAAGTCATATTAGTAAGACTGCGCTGAAAGAATCCCTAAGGTCGTTCTAGTCTAACACACTAGTCATCAATTCTTATTAAATTTCATAATTAGTCACAACAAGAAAATAATTATGGTCTTTAATAATGAGTTATGTGTCTGTATTTTACTTTACAGACATCACAAATCATAGATAAAATATTGATGTCGAAACTGTAGAATTTAAAAGTTACGATACTCGCGCAATTATTGTTATACAACACTAGCACAAAACAACATCGTGCGTTAATCATAATAACGGCTTGTGGAATGTTGTTTTTTTCCTTATCGTACCGGAAATGATCGTGGTTGATATTGTTTGTATCAAGTCTTAGATGTGTATATATATATTTGTGAGAGTAGCGATGCAACGAAATATTTTATGACGTAATATTGCTACTTTTGAAATTGGCATAAATAGTAGTAACAGCGGTAACGACAGCAATATCAGTTGGAAACAGCTCTTACAGCTAGTATTGCTGGCTCAAACATTGCACTGTAGCTTATGTCTTGTAGTGTTCTTACTTTTTTACAGTAGACTTGCAAGTGTGTCTTAGAAAAATGTCAGCACTTTCTATATTTCCACAAGCCTTTTATATTTTAGAAATTTACAAAAAAAAATATTTTACTTTGTATTAGTCCTGCAAAGGTGTTTTAGAGAAAATGTCAGCAAAGTGTCTCTCCATCTCTCCATCTCTCCATCTATCTATCCAATAAGGTTAGTTTTCGAAAACACTGCATTGTCCATAAACAGAGATCATTTCACGTCAGCACCAGACAGTAGACAAACCTCATTGACTCATTAGTTCAATATCATGTTATTTGATTCGGGTAGAAGTGACAAACGTATATGATAAAACAATACCAACTTCTAAGCTGCTGTACATGATGTAGATATGCACCAAACGCTCGAATAATTGGTCAAATATCATGTCATTTGGATCGGGTAGAAATGACAAAACGTGTATGATAAAACAATACCGAACCTTTAAGATGCTGTACGTGACGTTGTTTATGCACCAAAACCTCGGCCATCGTCTCGGTCAATGATGATTGTTTCGGTGCATATCATATCATGTGCAACAGCTGAGAAGTCCATAATTGTATTATATTTGTACATAGACAAACATATTAGTTGGTTGGTTGTTATCTAATGTTTTTATAAATATCCTTACAGGTATGTCAGCCGAACATTCCAACAAGCAAAAGAACTATAGGGTCGTTGTCATGGGATCTGCTGGGGTTGGCAAAAGTTCGATCATTAACCAGTTCGTACATAAAAAATTCACAGACCATCATAAGGAAACAATCGAAGAATTACATCGTCATGTTGTGAAATTTGAAACTGTTTCTGTAGAGATAGACATACTTGATACTACCGGTTCGCATCAATTTCCGGCCATGCGCAAACTCGCAATAGGAAATGGCGACGCATTTCTGCTTGTGTATTCTGTTGACGATGAAGAAAGTTATGAAAGCGTAAAATCACTTAGAGAAGAAATCAAAGAACACAAATCTAAAGGACAATATTCAATAATTGTTGTAGCAAATAAAACAGACTTGGCACGTGATACCAAAGTTAATTACGTGATAGAAGAGTCCATTGTCTGTATCGACTGGGAGGAGAAGTTTGTAGCCACGTCAGCAAAGACATGTGACAATATCGAGATTATTTTTCAAATACTAGAAAACAAGATACTTCAACGAGTGAAACTGGAAGAAAAACGGCAATCATTTTTCCGCAGAATTTCAATGCCAATTATGAAGCTTGCAAAGACAGAGAGACAAAATCCACCATTGCTGAAAGCAGTGGGCATAGTCCACTCCTTTGATACATGCTTTGATTAAAGAGTTATACTACATTCGTCTCATTTCTATAGTTGTATGATAGCAATGCGCAGTATAATACAGTAAATCATCACTTAAAAACCACATCAAATTTCAAGTCTATTTTCTCTATTTTGCTTTTTATTCAACCTCAATATTGAGACCACCTCAATATTAATACCAGTTTTCAATGGTCACAAGGGTGGTCTTATTATTGAGGTTAAAATGTACATTGTTATATATGTTATGAAGTCGTCGTAATGAATATTTTGTCAGGCCAAATATTATCGGATATACGCAATGTTAAGTAATGAATATGTTTTAATATTGTGGATGTACCGCACGTTTCTGCATTATGTGTGATTTGAATACATTGGTCAGCCATTGATTGTCTATGTTATAATGCAGACAATATCTTCTAAACGCTTATTACACGCTATATTATTTGTATTAAAGCTGTGTTCCCCCTTGATCAGTTGATTGATTAATGCAGTGTTTTGTGTTATATTTGACAGTCAATTAAACTGACCGGTGTACCTGATAAAATTAAAGGATATTGTCACGAGTTATCTCCCTTTCTACATCCTACATACTTGGTGCAAAAATTCTGATGATTTTTACACCTGACCTCGGTTGACCTTACCAGGGTTCCTGGGGTCCTTGCCAGTACTTTAACTCACCCATTCTTCCTTTAGTAAATTACAACTCCCCTACATAAGTCAGAGTTGAAGCATCACGAACTACCGTCTCTAGTAAAGCTTGTCACGAAGATAAATGCGTGATACCAACAGTGCTCACTGAGAGCATGCGAAGTGTAGCAACGGCCTCTTGGAACATTGTTTTAGCATGGATAAGATACTAGTAAACGTTGCCCGAGAATTGTATATCATATTTATTATTTTCTTCAATATTTTCTTTATTATCCTCAGTAAGACAGACATTTTCTGCGAGTTTAACTCTATAGATCACAGAAATATGAACGTACGCTTTATATACAGTAGTCGTTATGTATATAGAAGTCAATTTAAATATTCGTTAACTTCCTGACTGTCACTGATGATATTTTTTCCTGAAATCTGTAAGAATTTGTATATGGAAATGTGTGGTTCTTGAAAGGAAATGCTTACCTCAATATTTTCCCATGATTGTCTGTGAACAAGTAACACATAGCAAATGGCATATAAAACCTCAATAATAAGACCACCATTGGGACTCTGAACAACTGGTTTTCTGATTGAGGTGGTCTGAATATTGAGGTCGAAATAAGAGCAAAACAATGTGAAAATGGACTTGAAAATGTGTTCTTAATTTTGAGGTGGTCTTTATAATAAGCAGATGATTCCAAACATGAAATTTGCATTTTAGGCGATATAAATATAAACTTTATACCAGACAACATGACATGTCCATTTCGTAATGCAAAATGGACTGATATCATCCAAAACTTTGGTTTATTTCAAATGGTAAATAGTCCAACTCGGGTTACAGAAACCAGTTCTTCAATAATTGATCACGTAACAGGATTTCATAAAAGAAGTTATTGTACCTTATTACAGTATCAGTGACCACCAATCTCATTAAAATCAGCTCCAGTCGCACGCTCCTATACTATACGCTTACTGGATCTGATGACTGCACAACACAGGTCACGTTCTTGTGACTTTTGAGTAACCAATCAAATCGTCGACTGCAAAATGCTTTGGTATAGAGTTATGAATATTCGTCGATATCCGGCGAGCTCCGTAAATTCTATTTGAGCGTAGATCACCAAGAAGTTCCGATTACGCATTTTCGTCAATTTCCATATGGCTGCGCCCTTGGGCACAACCGTATCTCCTACACGGCAATATTCTTTAGTTGATAAGTGTTGTTTGTGTGGTGTTTAGTTTTTGGAAATGTTTATAACCGGAAGCGGCAGGAAGGACATTAAAAACAGTATAAACAGAAACTCCAAATAAACGATAAAGCCATTTTGAGAAAGACGACAAACACGGTTTTGTAAGGTGAAATTTCATTGGACCACGAACGAGCAACTGGTTACGCATATCTATTTTAGAGAGGTTATATGAACGTGACCTCTTACGGAGTGCAGTCAGATCCTAACAGCGGAGAGTAATGAAGCTAAAGTTAGAGGTTGATTTCATTGAGATTGAGTGACCACTATCCTGTGCTAATAACACTGAACACGCGTCTTGTAAAGTCCAGATCAAACAGTCATAATAATATTACATACAGATCTTTCAAAAACTTCAACATTGATGCGTTTCCAAACGACTTGGCATTTGCCAATTTTCAAGTACAGTGTAACCTCCCAAAACCGGACCCTCTAAAATCCGGAATACTCATGAAACCGGAAATCTTTTGCGGTCCCGTTTTTTTTTTTTTGAACGGTTGAATGGTTTAGTTTGGGACTGGTTTTGTTCAGTTAGGGCTAAGAATATGCCAGTGTCAGGTCCAATTATCCAGGAGAAAGCTCTTCAATTCTCATAGGAATTAGGGTATAGTGACTTTAAGGCATCCAATGGATGGCTTGAGAAATGGAAAAATCGTCATTCTGTTAAGGAGTTTAAAGTTTCCGGGGAAAGTGCAGGAGTAAATCAGGATGTTGTGACTGGATTTAAATCAAGAATTCCTGAGTTCATTGGAGATTACCCGCTCAGTTAGTTGATCTGACTTGATAATATAATATTTGTTTGGGGTGTGCAGGGATCAATATTTAGGTTATACATTTTATGTATACTATATTTTGTATTACATTTGGACCTTGTTTATTCGACAGCCTTTTATCCGAGTACTTGGCATCATCCGAAATTAATATCAGGTCCCGATGTGTCTTCTCGAATTGAAATGGATTATTCGACAATATGTATTATTCGAAATGAAATTTCGGCCCCGATGACATCGAATGCTCGAGGTCCGACTGTATTTCGATCGATTTGGTTGAGGTTAATTGCAACTCGTAATTTTTATTGAATCAAAGATTACTCCTGCGAACGTTCATATTCTTTGGTGCGGTGTTTCTATGCGGAGTGTGTTCGTTATGCAATTGTGCGCGTCTGTATGAACAATAAGTTTTTGTGAGCACTGCTATTTACAACCTCTTCTGTAAGTGACGTCATTTCAAGAAAACGCAACATGTGATGTCACTATTTGCAAACTCGAAACAATATTTATCTGGTCAATTTGATTTCATATTGCCGTATGGGGGCAAATATTGCATACTGTTAGAACATGGTAACGTCACATGTGACGTTTTCTGCAAATTACGTCACTTAAAGAAGAGGTTGGAAATCATGAAGCGGCACTCAGTTATACAATTCGTTGCCTGTGTGGAAGACTTTGTCCAAGGCACTTTTGACTGCCTTTGCAAGAAATAACAGTTCACAGTAGAAGGTTGTTGAGTCCTGATTACTCACTGCATTTAAATATCAAGTATCTACGTTTTGATAGACATATTTGGAGAAATATGCCTAGATTGTAATGAGTTCTGGTTTGTATCATAATCAAAGCATTGTAACTTGAATATCATCATCCTTACGATTCCATATCAATAAAGGAGTTACATTTTATACAGATCAAACAGAACATCGAAAGTTGACCTTCTGTTCCAGTTTTTGTGTTGTACATACATGTATTGCGTTATACAAGATGGCCATTGGAACGATCTTGGATGCACATTTTGTGGTTCAACATCGTTACACCAAAGACTACATGTTCATTCCAAGGAGTATACACTTGGATGTTAGGTTTAAATTCGAACAAGATCATAAAACCGACACAAATACGTCATATGTCCTTAATTCCTGAGACTATGGATTATATAAGTTGGTTGGATGACAAGACCCGAGAAAATCAGTTTGTTTGCATTTACTTTTATTGTAAATAAATAATGTACAGTTAATATGTATTGTTTATATGCAAGTATTGACGAATATCAGCTGACTTATCCGACAACAACATCGGGTTGATTAGCTCTGAAATGTAGCAAGAATGAAGTTAGTCAATCTCTGAAAATCAAATTTTGAACGACGCCAATTGCTTAATATTACTGAATAGTTTGGCTTCATCGAAAAATGTCATATCTCATAAAAGTAGCCATTACAATTCATGTAAGCTTCGTTAAATAATAATTGATTTCTCGTATTATCAAATGAATGTAAAACTCATATGGTCTCAACGAATCCATCGATATAAGGTACTGTACTCTTTATAATATTTCGATGCTTTTAGAGAGACATGAAAGTTGTACTTTTTTCATACCATTCATAAATAGAGAGAATTACATAAAATGTTATCATTTTCTTTTATTACTTTAATGGTATTCATTTGAGTGTTTAAATTATGAGACTTTATCCATACAATGTACTTGTATATACTCACGGTCGCTCACACACATATTGCAAATGGTGGTCCCAGTCACAGAATTCATCACTCCATTTATAGTTGAAATATTTTACAGCAGCCAAACAGTCTTCACTGCCGTTTCTGTTGTTTGGTTGTTGGTCAAGCGCTGAATTCATACCCCATGTAAACCACGTGATTGGTTTTCCCGTAGCTTCCCACACCCAGTTGCCTTGTTGTGTCCAATCAGTACCACTTAACCAGAACCCATCGTCATGGTCAGTATCTACAACATGTCAACACAATTAATCTACACGTGTCACACTGCAGTCAGTAACTAGACAAATATGTGTTTTATCAGTTGTGTAAATGTACTATAGACAGTTTATAGAAATATAGCGTACGCTATTGAGGCCATCCTCGGTAACCAGGCTATTCATAACATATATGATACCCTAGACTACGTTATGAATAAATATTCATTGGCATTTCTCGACCAATGAAATGGACGATAACAAAAAAGAAGGAATCTCCTTTGTGAGGAGCTATCGCTCAGTATAACTGCGATTTCACCCGTAACTCCTCGGTAATTTCCGTATCGCATGAGGTGTGTGTCATGAGGCCAATCAAGCGGCTGTATTTCACCTTATTAATTATTCATGAGTACGATATTTTTACAGTCAGTTTGCCCAGGGTATCATATATAGTATTAATAGCCTGGGTACCGAGGATGTATTGAGACCGCCTTGTGACACTTTCCTAAAAAACGTAACAAGCTGGTTTTTTTCAGTATTCAATGCCTACATGCAAAGTGATCATACTGGACCTTGAGACCTGTGACAGAATAAATATCTAACGCGGAGATAGTCCAGTCATTATTCAGGTCAATGGAATAAATATAACGTTACACTTTCAGCGTGAAGAGTTTTTTCAATAAGATATGTTGTGAGTCATGGTATAATTTGTTTACCGAAATGTTCACGTAAATTATTGTGAGCAATGAATGTTCAAAATTTGATAAATACTAGATATATGGAAAGCAAAACGATCCGTGCTTGTGATACTTTTTCATATATTTGATAAACAGTATACTGTAAAACAAAACACTAATACTCAAATTAAATAAACTAGTGACCCTTTCAAAATGGAGTGAGTATAACATATCATCATTAAAACCACAAGAATGTATTCACAAATAACGTGGAATTGTTGCCACTTACGATTGTATGTCAAGGCCACCTTCAAGAACCTTGCTTGCTCTTCGGGCGTCTCGATGGAAAGGAGATCACCTCCGTGATATCTACACATTTCCTACATCAATGAGTATAGTATAATAATCATTTTGTGTAGCATATAAATGAATATCAATATTTATCAACATAGATATACAAGGAAATATTACTCTATACTGCAATGTAAGAGATTAAGTTGTAACAGGGAACGCCACATAATACCGTTTTGTATGGTACTATCGATGTCAATAAGCGAAGCTTGCGTGTCAAATGTAGATTTATTGGCGTTATATCGTGAAATTGCTTAGTGCAAATACTCTTATAAGTAAAGGGTGAACTCGCGAAATTCGAATACTCGCATAAACAATATATTGTACATCCATTTCAGTTACCGCTAGTACTTACTCGAGCATTTACCCAGGTGTCCTTTCCTCCCGAGGTTATGTAGCAAGTATTTTCGAATTGCGACCAGCCCTGAGGACATGCACTGAAAACTAAACAAATAGATACATTAATATCATCAAATGACATGGTATTCATATGTAGAAAGGACATTTACTAAATCATAGTGCATTGTATTATAGCAGATATTGTGAATTAAAAAATCGTCATTGAGTTGTCGCCGCTATATCATTCTTCTGTCCTGATCATAGGTTCATGCATATTCTAACATAAACTCATCTTCTAAATTGTTGCATATTTTACAATCTTGCGCGTATACTAGTTTCAATACAAAGTATATTATAGAACAAGCATAAGCGTGAATATCGTCTTTATAGCTGTATATCTAATATTCTTGCTGACTAATTAAGCAATGCTTATGCTTCAATTGAGGATTTGATATTCGCACGTAACGTATAAGGCAAAATACCCGTCCATGACCGAAGAAGAACTTTTGTTATATTTATATATGAAGATTTATATAATAACATAGCACATTTCATGATACTTAAAACACAACTATATCCACAATATAAACAGCTGGATCACAAGAAGGTCAATACGATATCTATTAATAAAAGTGCAGTTACATCTCAAAAAGTCAACGAGCCCTTTGATAGTACACACAAAGCTATGGTCTTGTGACAAAATGAATTTTTATATGTCTGTTGCTGATCATGTTTATATAAAAAATAAAACTTATTTTACATCAATCGTGAAAACAAATTACAACTTATACTAATCACTCTTGATGACTGCTTCCTGGTTACCGACCAGAACTTGCACCAACTTTGGGGATTGTGAAGTTCAACAATTGCGATCAAAAATATAAAGTTGCAAGGAATAGTAAGATGAAAGTGTCAAAGTAACCTGGAAGTGAGGGTGACTAATGACACATTATCAAACCCATTTCCATCGTAAACATTTTATCAACAGTGATAGCTAATGTAAACAAAATTACTCTAGGTATGACATATGAACATATAAATTATTACCATATAGAGTATAGTGACGGAATAGTTAGTCTTAAAGTAAAACTGATCACTAATACTTTATGATAAGGATTAACGATACAAATGCTGCAATAGACAAGCACATTAATTTCATGTAAATAAAGACCCAATAAGCATAATGTACGGGCACCGTCTTGTTGCCACTATTAATGAGCGAGAGAATCGTTTGTCAATATATACATTTAAAAACGCACACTTTGTACCAACCATACTTCTTTAAATTTCATGTTATTACCTTTGAAACTCATTTTTTATGAAAATACTTGTCGTTTATCTTGAAATTTAGCAAACATGGTGCGTACGCATGCAATAATATCGTATTTCTTGTATCCTAAAAGTCTATCAATGAAAGTTTAGAAAAAACATTTCGTGCGTTATTAAATGTACTGAATATATATAATACTTCCTTTACGTACTTTGCCAAGCAGCTTCAACTCCGTAATGTTTAATGTTAAAGACAAAATCGTTTTACATGTATATTCATTGCCTTGAAAAAAAGCTTGAAACATTTACCGAGACACAAAAAGAAACACCGCCATGTAATATTGCATTAGAAAGAGATTCATAAAATAAACTTACCAGTGGCAATGCAAGCGCTTACTATCAACAGTTGTGTGGAGATCATTGTTGAGCGATAAGATTGTTGTTGGATAGCGTTATTTGTGACAGTATATATAGTGATCATTGTCCCAATTTACGTTCCAGATTATACACTTTTACACTGAAGCATTTAGATAAAAATGTTTGACCTCCATAGCATTTTGACACATATTCCACGCGATAGGAAAGTTCACGTATACACGCATGTATTTATGTTCAAAACCAAGTACCTCGACGAAAACAAGAGTACAACCGTGGCTTAAAAGCAGTCCTTGTGAATGAAGTACAGTAAAACCTCAATAATACGAACATCCTTGGAAACTGGTCTTAATATCGAGGTGGTCTTAATATTGAGGTTGACTAAAGGCATAATAGTGAAGATGGACTTGAAAATTGTGTTCTTAAATTCGAGGTGGTCTTATTATTAAGTTGGTCTTTAAGTGAGATTTTACTGTATGTCTGCTACGTGAACTCTATGGTGTATGATATGTAATGCCAAACAAACAAATGGAATCAAAGCATGTTTGTACATGGAACTTTAAGAACTGATGAAAAAAATGAAATTTAAATTGCAAGTTAAAACATTGTGTTCGAGAACCATAATTATGCAATATTGATCGAGCAATGCATACGATTAAAATAATAACTTTGCATACTTAATACGATTGTATGTTATTGTAGAATGAAGCAGTGGGTGTTCTTTACGTTTATTTGTCATAAATCACAGATCTAATATTGTTCACAGCAATCAATGTAAAGACGGCTACTTGCTCGCATTGGGAGTTGAGGGTCATACTTTGGGACAAGATGTAGAACCCTACAACTGATTGTCACGTCATTAGTATACAAAGTACAGATAACTTTGGTTCAAAATAGGTATTTATCTTTTTCATTCATCAACAATGTTTTACTGGACTTGATGACATTAGCAGGGATCTAGTACAAGGTTATTGTTCAACCTTATTTGCTATAGCATGATTTTATTCAACGTTTATTGCCAGGGCCGTAGTTGAGTTCATTATTATTGATGCACACACATTACAGGATATTACAATTTTGGAGGAAGGCTTCAATAATTTAGAAATATGTTACGAGGTTACTTGCGATGCCCCCGATAATTTTGAATACCACGCATGTGTCGATAAATCCGAGCGTATATACTGGTCTTTGAGTTTATTCTGCAGTACGAGATAAAAGTATTGAAATGAACCAAATCAGGCAACATCGATGTTTTACAACTAACTAAATAGAAAAATAGAAATCGACACACCCCTTTAAAAGAAAAGAGAGTTAAACGTGAATCACAACCAAAGTGGTTTAATGATGAAATAACAGCTGCAATGTTAGAAGAGACATGTATCACAGAAAAGGTAAATCTATAATTCGGAAAGCTAAAAAATTATTTTTTAACAAAGCTGTAGAAGAAAATGAATCGACCAATAACTTATGGAAAAATCTGAATACATTAAAGGTATACTATGCTAATTTTTTTGTTCATTTGTTTAATTAACCAAACATGCAAAATATATTTCCTAAGGTTAAAACATCACTAATCATGCATTTATAAAGAATGAACTCATAATGTATTAATCCGTATTTGTTGAAGAAAGATGTTTGTTAATCGTAAAACTTAAAAAACTTCCATTGTTTAACAATCAGGCTATTTTACCGGTTTTGACTGTAAGTAATTGGATAAAAAAAAATTTGTTCACCTGTTTTTATATTGCAATGGCTCTTATTAGAGATGTCTTAGCTAATGTAACAACACTCGCGGATAAAGCCAATTCAAACATTTTATGTTCAGATGAGCCAGATACATCTTTAACTGGTCTTAACACAAATAAAGTTGTTAAGTTTCCAGAAACAATCACAATTAATATAATACAAAAATACAGGGACAGTTACGCATTATAAATTCACTAAATGTACACTTTGTAAACATATCAAATATCATCAAAAAGCCCAAATTCGAGACAGAAAAGTTTTCAAAGCTGAAAACAACATTACATGCAAAATCGAAAACAAAAGTATTAGAGATAAAACATATTACTCCTTTTGAAGTCAAAACAATAATTGAAATGCTTGATGCAAACAAGTCGACAGGAATAGACAACATTGGTCCTAAAATAATTAAATATTGCGGAGACTATGTAACAGTACCTATAGCTGCTATTATTTATAACAGTATTAGTAATGGTGTTTTCCCTGACTCATTAAAGATAGCATGTGTATTGCCAATTTTCAATAGCGGGGACAAAGATGACCCTAATAACTATCGCCCGATTTCCATTTTACCCACATTATCAAAAATATTTGGAAGGCATATATACGGTTGCACTGAGGTGACATCCGCAACACTTCATTTATCTTGTGGCCACAAGTTAGTAAGTTATGAACTTTCCTATCGCGTGGAATATGTGTCAAAATGCTATGGAGGTCAAACATTTTTATCTAAATGCTTCAGTGTAAAAGTGTATAATCTGGAACGTAAATTGGGACAATGATCACTATATATACTGTCATAAATAACGCTGTCCAACAACACTCTTATCGCTCAACAATGATCTCCTCACAACTGTTGATAGTAAGCGCTTGTATTGCCACTGGTAAGTTTATTTTATGAATGTCTTTCTAATGCAATATTACATGGCGGTGTTTCTTTTTGTGTATCGGTAAATGTGTCAAGCTTTTTTTCAAGGCAATGAATATACATGTAAAACGATTTTGTCTTTAACATTAAACATTACGGAGTTGAAGCTGCTTGGCAAAGTACGTAAAGGAAGTATTATATATATTCAGTACATTTAATAACGCACGAAATGTTTTTTCTAAACTTTCATTGATGGACTTTTAGGATACAAGAAATACGACAGTACTGCATGCGTACGCAACATGTATGCTAAATTTCAAGATAAACGACAAGTATTTTCATAAAAAATGAGTTTCAAAGGTAATAACATGAAATTTAAAGAAGTATGGTTGGTACAAAGTGTGCGTTTTTAAATGTATATATTGACAAACGATTCTCTCGCTCATTAAAAGTGGCAACAAGTCGGTGCCCGTACATGATGTTTATTGGGTCTTTAATGTGCTTGTCTATTGCAGTATTTGTATCGTTAATCATTATCATAAATTATTAGTGATCAGTTTTACTTTAAGACTAACTACTCCGTCACTATACTCTATATGGTTATAGTTTATATGTTCATATGTCATACCTAGAGTAATTTTGTTTACATTAGCTATCACTGTTGATAAAATGTTTACGATGGAAATGGGTTTGATAATGTGTCATTAGTCACCCTCACTTCCAGGTTACTTTGACACTTTCATCTTACTATTCCTTGCAACTTTATATTTTTGATCGCAATTGTTGAACTTCACAATCCCCAAAGTTGGTGCAAGTTCTGGTCGGTAACCAGGAAGCAGTCATCAAGAGTGATTAGTATAAGTTGTAATTTGTTTTCACGATTGATGTAAAATAAATAAGTTTTATTTTTTATATAAACATGATCAGCAACAGACATATAAATATTCATTTTGTCACAAGACCATAGCTTTGTGTGTACTATCAAAGGGCTTGTTGACTTTTTGAGATGTAATTGACTTTTTTTAATGGATATCGTATTGACCTTCTTGTGATCCAGCTGTTTATACTGTGGATATAGTTGTGCTTTACGTATCATGAAATGTGCTATGTTATTAAATAAATCTTCATATATAAATATAACAAAAGTTCTTCTACGGTCATGGACGGGTATTTTGCCTAATACGTTACGTGCGAATATCTAATCCTCAATTGAAGCGTAAGCATGGCTTAATTAGTCAGCAAGAATATTAGATATACAGCTATAAAGAAGATATTCATGCTTATGCTTGTTCTATAATAGACTTTGTATTGAAACTAGTATACGCGCAAGAATTGTAAAATATGCAACAATTTAGAAGATGAGTTTAACTGAGTGTTAGAATATGCATGTACCTTGTTTAATGATTAGATGGCTTATTCCAATCTTATATTGCAGTGGACGAATCATGAACACAGTTATTAAAATCTTGTTGTTTAAATATCCCAAAATGGGGATCAATGTAACGTCTGGTGTACATTTCGGCCACACTGGGCCTTTATCAAGAGAAAAGAACACAGTATTTCGCAATATATTGTTTTGCATTTGATGAGTTGTCTTACAAACCTATTATATACTGATATTGTGTAATATTGTGTTCTTTGCTCTGGACAAAGGCCCAGTGTGGTCGAAATATTGAGCTTGAGTGGATTGTTACACCTTTATTAAACCAATGTTATAATATACGTACAAGACTGAAACTTAAGTCTCATCCTCGGTACCCAGGCTATTCATAACATGTATGGTATAGGTTATGAATAACCTGGGTACCGAGGATGGAAATATCTATGATCAGGACAGAAGAATGATATAGCGGCGACAGCTCAATGAAGATTTTTTTAGTTCACAATATCTGCTCTAATACAATGCATTATGATTTAGTAAATGTCCTTTCTACATGTGAATAACATGTCATTTGATGATATTAATGTATCTATTTGTTTAGTTTTCAGTGCATGTCCTCATGGCTGGTCGCAATTCGAAAATACTTGCTACATAACCTCGGCAGGAAAGGACACCTGGGTAAATGCTCGAGTAAGTACTAGCGGTAACTGAAATGGATGTACAATATATTGTTTATGCGAGTATTCGAATTTCGCGAGTTCACCCTTTACTTATAAGAGTATTTGCACTAAGCAATTTCGCGATTTAACGCCAATAAATCTACATTTGACACGCAAGCTTCTCTTATTGACATCGATAGTACCATACAAAACGGTATTATGTGGCGTTCCCTGTTACAACTTAATCTCTTACATTGCAGTATAGAGTAATATTTCCTTGTATATCTATGTTGATAAATAGTGATATTCATTTATATGCTACACAAAATGATTATTATACTTTACTCATTGATGTAGGAAATGTGTAGATATCACGGAGGTGATCTCCTTTCCATCGAGACGCCCCAAGAGCAAGCAAGGTTCTTGAAGGTGGCCTTGACATACAATCGTAAGTGGCAACAATTCCACGTTATTTGTGAATAAATTCTTGGAACAGTGGTTTTAATGATGATATGTTATACTCACTCCATTTTGAAAGGGTCACTAGTTTATTTAATTTGAGTATTTGTGTTTTGTTTTACAGTATACTGTTTATCAAATATATGAAAAAGTATCACAAGCACGGGAAGTTTTGCTTTCCACATATCTAGTATTTATCAAATTTTGAACATTCATTGCTCACAATAATTTACGTGAACATTTCGGTTAAAAAGTATACATTGACTCACAACATATCTTATTGAAAAAAACTCTTCACGCTGAAAATGTAACGTTATATTTATTCCATTGACCTGAATAATGACTAGACTATCTCATGTCTCAAGGTCCAGTATGATCACATTGCATATAGGCATTGAATACTAAAAAAAACCCAGCTTTTTACGTTTTTTAGGAAAGTGTCACAAGGCGGTCTCAATACATCCTCGGTACCCAGGCTATTAATGATATATATGATACCCTGGGCAAACTGACTGTAAAAATCTCGTACTCATGAATAATTAATGAGGTGAAATACAGGCGCTTGATTGGCCTCATGACACACACCTCATGCGATACGGAAATTACCGAGGAGTTACGGGTGAATTCGCGGTTAGACTGAGCGATAGCTCTTCAAAAAGGAGATTCCTTCTTTTTTGTTATCGTCCATTTCATTGGTCGAGAAATGGCAATGAATATTTATTCATAACGTAGTTTCGCCAGCCAATTTGTCCAGGGTATAATATATGTTGTGAATAGCCTGGGTACCGAGGATGGCCTCAATAGCGTACGCAATATTTCTATAAACTGTCTATACTACATTTACACAACTGATAAAACACATATTTGTCTAGTTACTGACTGCAGTGTGACACGTGTAGATTGATTGTGTTGACATGTTGTAGATACTGACCATGACGATGGGTTCTGGTTAAGTGGTACTGATTGGACACAACAAGGCAACTGGGTGTGGGAAGCTACGGGAAAACCAATCACGTGGTTTACATGGGGTATGAATTCAGCGCTTGACCAACAACCAAACAACAGAAACGGCAGTGAAGACTGTTTGGCTGCTGTAAAATATTTCAACTATAAATGGAGTGATGAATTCTGTGACTGGGACCACCATTTGCAATATGTGTGTGAGCGACCGTGAGTATATACAAGTACATTGTATGGATAAAGTCTCATAATTTAAACACTCAAATAAATGCCATTAAAGTAATAAAAGAAAATGATAACACATTATGTAATTCTCTCTATTTATGAATGGTATGAAAAAAGTACAACTTTCATGTCTCTCTAAAATCATCGAAATATTATAAAGAGTACAGTACCTTATATCGATGGATTCGTTGAGACCATATGAGTTTTACATTCATTTGATAATACGAGAAATCAATTATTATTTAACGAAGCTTACATGAATTGTAATGGCTACTTTTATGAGATATGACATTTTTCGATGAAGCCAAACTATTCAGTAGTATTAAAGCAATTGGCGTCGTTCGAAATTTGATTTTCAGAGATTGACTAACTTCATTCTTGCTACATTTCAGAGCTGATAAACCCGATGTTGTTGTCGGATAAGTCAGCTGATATTCGTCCATACTTGCATATAAACGATAAATATTAACTGTACATTATTTAATTACAATAAAAGTAAATGCAAACAAACTGATTTTCTCGTGTCTTGTCATCCAACCAACTTGTATAATCCATGGTCTCAGGAATTAAGGACATATGACGTATTTATGGTGGTTTTATGATCTTGTTCGCATTTAAACCTAACATCCAAGTGTTCACCCCTATCGAAATGAACATGTAATCTTTGGTGTAACGATGTTGAACCACAAAATGGGCATCCAAGATCGTTCCAATGGCCATCTTGTATAACGCAATACATGTATGTACAACACAAAAACTGGAACAGAAGGTCAACTTTCGATGTTCTGTTTGATCTGTATAAAATGTAACTTCTTTATTGATATGGAATCGTAAGGAATACAATGATGATATTCAAGTTACAATGCTTTGATTATGATACAAACCAGAACATGACTCATTACAATCTAATCAAAATAATCAAAACGTAGATACTTGATATTTAAATGCAGTGAGTAATCAGGGCTCAACAACCTTCTACTGTGAACTGTTATTTCTTGCAAAGGCAGTCAAAAGTGCCTTGGACAAAGTCTTCCACACAGGCAACGAATTGTATAACTGAGTGCCGCTTCATTATTTCCAACCTCTTCTTTCAGTGACGTCATTTCCAGAAAACGTCACATGTGACGTTACCATGTACTAACATTATGCAATATTTATCCCCATACGGCAATATAAAATCAAATTGACCACATAGAGTAAATATTGTTTCCTGCTTGCAAATAATGACATCACATGTTGCGTTTTCTTGAAATGACGTCACTGACAGAAGAGGTTGTAAAAAGCAGTGCTCACAATTGCATAACGAACACACTCCACATAGAAACACCACACCAAAGAATATGAACGTTCGCAGTAATAATCTTTAATTCGATACAAATTACGAGTTGCAATTAACCTCAACCAAAATCGATCGATATACAGTCGGACCTCGTTCATTCGAAATAATCGGATATAAATTTTGGATGATACCAGGAATTCGGATAAGAGGCTGTGGAATAAACAAGGTCCGAACGTAATACAAAATATAATATACATAAAATGTATAAACTAAATATTGATCCTTGCACACCCCAAACAAATATTATATTATCAAGTAAGATCAACTAACTGTGCAGGTAATCTCCATTGAACTCTGGAATTCTTGATTTAAATCCAGTCACAACCTCCTGATTTACTCCTGCACTTTCCCCGGAAACTTCAACCGTTCAAATAAAAATCGGGACCGCAAAAAAATTCCGGTTTCGGGAGTATTCCGGTTTTTAGAGGGTCCGGTTTTGGGAGGTTACACTGTACTTGAAAATTGGTAAATGCCAAGTCGTTTGGAAACGCATCAATGTTGAAGTTTTTGAAAGATCTGTATGTAATATTATTATGACTGTTTGATCAAGACGCGTGTTCAGTGTTATTAGCACAGGATAGTGGTCACTCAATCTCATTGAAATCAACCCCTAACTTTAGCTTCATTACTCTCCGCTTTTAGGATCTGACTACACTCCGTAAGAGGTCACGTTCATATAACCTCTCTAAAATAGATATGCGTAACCAGTTGCTCGTTCGTGGTCCAATGAAATTTCACCTTACAAAACCGTGTTTGTCGTCTTTCTCAAAATGGCTTTATCGTTTATTTGGAGTTTCTGTTTATACTGTTTTTTAATGTTCTTCCTGCCGCTTCCGGTTATAAACATTTTCAAAAACTAAACACCACACAAACAACACTTATCAACTAAAGAATATTGCCGTGTAGGAGATACGGTTGGCTACTCAAAGGTCACAAGAACGTGACCTGTATTGTGCAGTCATCAGATCCAGTAAGCGTATAGTATAGGAGCGTGCGACTGGAGCTGATTTTAATGAGATTGGTGGTCACTGATACTGTAATAAGGTACAATAACTTCTTTTATGAAATCCTGTTACGTGATCACTTATTGAAGAACTGGTTTCTGTAACCCGAGTTGGACTATTTACCATTTGAAATAAATCAAAGTTTTGGATGACATCAGTCCATTTTGCATTACGAAATGGACATGTCATGTTGTCTGGTATAAAGTTTATATTTATATCGCCTAAAATGCAAATTTCACGTTTGGAATCATCTGCTTATTATAAAGACCACCTCAAAATTAAGAACACATTTTCAAGTCCATTTTCACATTGTTTTGCTCTTATTTCGACCTCAATATTCAGACCACCTCAATCAGAAAACCAGTTGTTCAGGGTCCCAATGGTGGTCTTATTATTGAGGTTTTATATGCCATTTGCTATGTGTTACTTGTTCACAGACAATCATGGGAAAATATTGAGGTAAACATTTCCTTTCAAGAACCACACATTTCCATATACAAATTCTTACAAATATCATCAGTGACAGTCAGGAAGTTAACGAATATTTAAATTGACTTCTATATACATAACGACTACTGTATATAAAGCGTACGTTCATATTTCTGTGATCTATAGAGTTAAAGTCGCAGAAAATGTCTGTCTTACTGAGGATAATAAAGAAAATATTGAAGAAAATAATAAATATGATATACAATTCTCGGGCAACGTTTACTAGTATCTTATCCATGCTAAAAACAATTTTCCAAGAGGCCGTTGCTACACTTCGCATGCTCTCAGTGAGCACTGTTGGTATCACGCATTCATCTTCGTGACAAGCTTTACTAGAGACGGTAGTTAGAGATGCTTCAACTCTGACTTAAAGTACTGGCAAGGACCCCAGGAACACAGGTAAGGTCAACCGATGTCAGGTGTAAAAATCATCAGAGTTCTTGCACTAAGTATGTAGGATGTAGAAAGGGAGATAACTCGTGACAATATCCTGTGATTTTATCAGATACACCGGTCAGTTTAATTGACTGTCAAATATAACACAAAACACTGCATTAATCAATCAACTGATCAAGGGGGAACACAGCTTTAATACAAATAATATAACGTGTAATAAGCGTTTAGAAGATATTGTCTGCATTATAACATAGACAATCAATGGCTGACCAATGTATTCAAATCACACATAATGCAGAAACGTGCGGTACATCCACAATATTAAAACATATTCATTACTTAACATTGCGTATATCCAATAATATTTGGCCTGACAAAATATTCATTACGGCATCTTCATAACATACACATATACATTTAGACCTCAATAATAAGACCACCCTTGTGACCATTGAAAACTGGTCTTAATATTGAGGTGGTCTCAATATTGAGGTTGAATAAAAAGCATAATAGAGAAAATGGACTTGAAATTTGAGGTGATTTTTAAGTGATGATTTACTGTAATATACTGCGCATTGCTATCATACAACTATAGAAATGAGACGAATGTAGTATAACTCTCTAATCAAAGCATGTATCAAAGGAGTGGACTTTGCCCACTACTTTCAACAACGGTGGTTTTTGTCTCTCTATCTTTGCAAGCTTCATAATTGGCATTGAAATTCTGCGGAAAAATGATTGCCGTTTTTCTTCCAGTTTCACTCGTTGAAGTATCTTGTTTTCTAGTATTTGAAAAATAATCTCGATATTGTCACATGTCTTTGCTGACGTGGCTACAAACTTCTCCTCCCAGTCGATACAGACAATGGACTCTTCTATCACGTGATTAACTTTGGTATCACGTGCCAAGTCTGTTTTATTTGCTACAACAATTATTGAATATTGTCCCTTAGATTTGTGTTCTTTGATTTCTTCTCTAAGTGATTTTACGCTTTCAAAACTTTCTTCATCGTCAACAGAATACACAAGCAGAAATGCGTCGCCATTTCCTATTGCGAGTTTGCGCATGGCCGGAAATTGATGCGAACCGGTAGTATCAAGTATGTCTATCTCTACAGAAACAGTTTCAAATTTCACAACATGACGATGTAATTCTTCGATTGTTTCCTTATGATGGTCTGTGAATTTTTTATGTACGAACTGGTTAATGATCGAACTTTTGCCAACCCCAGCAGATCCCATGACAACGACCCTATAGTTCTTTTGCTTGTTGGAATGTTCGGCTGACATACCTGTAAGGATATTTATAAAGACATTAGATAACAACCAACCGACTAATATATGTTTGTCTATGTACAAATATAATACAATTATGGACTTCTCAGCTGTTGCACATGATATGATATGCACCGAAAAAATCATCATTGACCGAGGCGATGGCCGTGGTTTTAGTGCATAAACATAGTCATGTACAGCATCTTAAAAGTTCGGTATTGTTTTAACATATACGTTTTGGTCATTTCTACCCGAACCAAATAACATGATATTTAACCAATGAGTCAATGAAGTTTATCTACTGTTTATACACGTCGTCTGCTGCTAACGTGAAATGATCTCTGTTTATGGATAATGCAGTGTTTTCGAAAACTTACCTTATTGGATTGAATTTCTAAAATCTAAAAGGCTTGTGGAAATATAGAAAGTGCTGACATTTTTGTCTAAGACACACTTGCAAGTCTACTGTAAACAATTAAGAACACTACATCAAGACATAAGCTACAGTGCAATGTTCGAGCCAGCAATACTAGCTGTAAGAGCTGTTTCCAACTGATATTGCTGTCGTTACCGCTGTTACTACTATTTATGCCAATTTCAAAAGTAGCAATATTACGTCATAAACTATTTCGTTGCACCGTTACTCTCACGAAAATATCTATACATATATAAGACTTGATACAAACAATATCAACCACGATCATTTCCGGTACGATAAGGAAAACAACAACATTGCACAAGCCGTTATAATGATTAACGCACGATGTTGTTTTGTGCTAGTATTGTATAACAATATTTGCGCGAGTATCGTAACTTTTAAATTCTACAGTATATTTTATTTTATCTATGATTTGGATGTCTGTAAAGTAAAAAACAGACACATAACTCATTATTAAAGACCATAATTATTTTCTTGTTGTGACTAATTATGAAATTTAATAAGAATTGATGACTAGTGTGTTAGACTAGAACGACCTTAGGGATTCTTTCGCCGCAGTCTTACTAAAATGACTTTGCTTTTTGTATATCAGTGTTGTGTAAACCAATTAAATCTTACATTAACCACTAAGCCAACTTTTTTTCAGCCGAACAACGTTTGTAACCTTGATGCGGATTTGTTAATCAAAGTACGCTGATAAGACTGTTATGAAGGTAGTCCGTCATTTGTGGGTGAAGCTGAAACGTGCTCTCGTCAGCAACACACATTATTGTCAAACCAAGACAAACAAGAAATATCTTGAAGAAAGATGGTCGGCGCAATTTGAAGGTTAAGATTTGTTGTGCATCATAAAAAAGTGACCGAGATGTTACGATTGCTGGTCACTGCAGATCCAAAATGGATTTCGGTAAATTCACCGAAATTCAGTGGATTTCGGAAAGGTAACGTATCCCTTATCGAAAGGTTAACTATCCACGTCAAGGTTAAAAACGTTGTTCGATTGAAGAGAATTTGGTTAACGCAATATTTGAATATTTACACAACGTTCAATGCAAAAAGCCAAGCCATATTAGTACGGCTGCATCTAAAACATATATGAAGAAGAGCCTGTCACTTACAAAGAGCACATTCACTCCAAAAGCACAAGTACACACGAAACATACCATGCCGTACGAATCAACACACATAGAATCATAATACAGAACTATAGTGACGGGTAAACCGAATAAATCATTGACATAGAGCATTTTGTAATTTCGTATAAAAACAATATTATGCAACACTAACTTGTTGCTTCTAGTATGTTCGCACTTCTTATCAGAAGAAAAACTATCTTGACTACATGTATAACCGGGTGATGTTTTAATCTGAATTACAATAGTTCAAACGCAGTTACAGTCGGACCTAGTTTACTCGACAGCCATTTATCCGAATACACAGTATCATCCGAAGTAAATATCAGGTCCCGATATATCTTCATATACACTTATTGAAATGGGTTATTCGAAACTATGTATTATTCGAAAACGAATGAACGAGGTCCGACTGTTTCTTGAATCTTATTTCTATTAATCTCACCCGAGAAGTACTAAATCAAAATTCGTGTATATCGGTGCAACTGATTGATAAAACTGTAAATTTCTCGTCACAACCATGAACTGTGAAATTTTTATGTTCCCCATTCTTTCCCTTTTAAAACGTCCATTATATGAGTTTGCGATAAGTTATTCTTCTCAAATCATGTATACTTCACTACACATTGTCACTACAGGGCGAGAAAATCAGTCATACTGTACCGAGTACAGAAACACGTGAATGCTGTCAGAGAAAATCAGTCATACTGTACCGAGTACAGAAACACGTGAATGCTGTCAGAGAAAATCAGTCATACTGTACCGAGTACAGAAACACGTGAATGCTGTCAGAGAAAATCAGTCATAACCTATATAATATTGAAACCTGGTGAAGCTCTCATTACCGATATATACAACAAAGAAGTGGTTATTCTAGCTTAGCCAGACACAATGTTAAATTACGATAGAGTTCTGTCCGTTATATTGTCAATATAGTCAGTATATTTAAAAACGCTTGTAATGTAGGACTTATTGAGAAAAAATAAAATAATTTTACATTATATTATTTCATATTTATTAAAAGTGTACATTAAATAGTTTAAAATAACCAATAGGGTTCTCCCCCCTTTCGGTCTCGGTCTACAAAAAGTTAACGTGTCCTCGTTACATCTTAAAAATTCTTTTTTCCATTCCAGATCTCGTTAATATTTCACTTTTTTTTATCTTGCCTTCATTGAAACAAATACATTGTATGATACTATGTAACTATCAATGTTGTACAGAGGCATTTAAAGAACATACTAACGTTTGACACCAAGATTTGCAAGAAGTAACCAAAATTTCTTGACAGCATATTTTATATACGAGATACAGCAAAACCTCACGTAAATACCACCTCATTAATAAGACCACCTCAAAATTAAGAACACAATTTTCAAGTCCATTTTCACTGTTTTGCTTTTAATTCGACCTCAATATTAAGACCGTCTCAATATTGGGACCAGTTTTCAAGGATCCCAAGGGTGGTCTTATTATTAAGGTTTTACTGTATATACATATATATTTAACAATCCCTTTTCGTGCGAGTGTTCGACTACAAAAATCATTACGCGAAATAGCAAGTACGTTAATAAGACTGCGTATGATATATATATTTCTGAGATGTTCAATTTCTTACCTAACTCGCACTAATTATATTTATTCTACATAACAAACGACGCCATTATATTGTTTTTCTAGAAGCAGTACATATGTCATACTTTTAATACATTGTCAGAATTATGTCATTAATATTTAGGAAACTCAAATCTCGCGAAACTCAAATCTCGTGAAACTCAAATCTCGCGGAATTTCTTCCTTGATAAAAAAGTTTCTTTTTCGTTGAATAAACTAAACGTTCCCAAATACTGTACCTGTACAATTCCAATGTTTATTAGTACAGTATAAAACCGTTGCGAGAGTTTGTGAACTATTATTTGAAGCTGTAGTCGCGTAAAAGGCTCTAAACGCACATTACATTTGAGCCGTGTCCTGAGATTTCCGACCTAGTGGTCAAAATATACACTTTTAGGTTATTTCATTTTAATTTAATTCAATATTTTAGAAATTATTTAAAACTAATTTCATGAATTTCTGACGAGTATATTTTTTAATAATATGTTCTTCTCGCGAGAAGGAAAACCTCCAACAGTTTTGAATTATTAATCCAACAATGCATGGTATTCTGCGAAAACTGTTCTTTACTGTTAAATACTAAAAAAAAAGCCAAATCAATACTCCATGATAATTAACACACTTTAATCACGAAAATAACACGTTTATGCTGTTGCCATCCTAAAACATTTCAGTCTAATTGAATTGCAAACTTTGAAGTAGTAAAACATGACATCGCCGCAGTGTTCAGTGCTGACATATCTGATAACGTAGATGACCAATTATGCGAGCAAATCGGATGAATATTATTGAGACTGTGATGTAATTAGCATCTAAAACAGTTCACATGAATATTTAGAGAGATTTCTCGTTGCGACTTAGCCGTAGTTTCGGATTACAGTTTGATGTTGATAAATGAATACAGTAGGACCTCGTTTATACGGCAACCTTCTATCCGAATATTCGGTATTATCCGAAACAAATATCAGGTCCCGATGTATCTTCTTAGGCACGTCGAATTGAGATGGTTAATACAAAATGAAAGAAACATCGTTTGGATATCAGTTTTTAAAACATTCTTATTAACATTTCGATGTCCATATAACGTTTAAGTGTGAGGTTAAGCAGCTGATAGATCGGTTTAAACCCCCCAGTAGTTTTACTAATAGTTTCTTGGTTATTCGCAATTTAAAATATCGTCATGAAATACAATATGTAATTAATAATGCACTCAAACATTAACCTATACCTGATATTGAATGTTAAATTAACTGGAAAGGAAGAGCTGCATCTAGAAGTCCTGTTGTGGAGTTTATGGAGAAATAAATTATACTTTACTTTATTCAGAAATTAAGGCATTATACCCATTATTCTCAATTACAAGTTATATAAATACATGTATATACTCGTACATTTTGTTAAATAATGAAATTCGATGTACTAGCCACCTTAGTCCAGCCACGGACGCCACATCTCTATACTGTCGCTGTACAACCTGTTACGAAGACGCGTGTAAAAGTCGGAGTACAGAGACACGTATGCGGGACTATAGCCACCTATGCAATATTTATTTAAACAACTCATGAATACATCATTCTTATAAATGTCTCTGTACATTGTATCTACCATATTTGATGTTATACTTTACAATGCATTACTAAAGTAAGGAAAAATACACATATGAACATATGTAACACATTGTATCAAGCATATAAAGTACATATTGTATGTTAACGTTACATAGGAATTAAATTTACAACATGGAGAATACCGAGCTCTTAAAACCGATTAACAATGATACTGTCATTTGTGTAAGGCATATTTATATACAAGTGTACATTTCTTCGCCTTATTTCCAGAACCCCGTAACTCAATTTTGGATGGTTTTGAGTATTTGGTATCGTTGAAACCGTCATTCCAAACTCTTTCTTTCTGAACTACCTATATTGTTCTGGAATGCACATAACTTAAGTAAAATGCAATTCCATAACCCTGTATGTAACAATTATCTCAAGAGGGTAAAACTTTAAGTAGTTTTTCTCAATAAGACGAAAAACAAGTTATGGGGTTCTGGAAAAAATGCGACGATTTATCAATACACAATGTTATAATGATAAGATTAAAAGCAAGATATGTAATTTTAAAGCAAATGTATTGGTTTCCATGTTATCTTTATATGCGCTTGACACGTGTAGTGTAAGGTGGGGCAAAACGCCCATATTAAGCAATATTTTACGATACAATAATAACCATCAGTTTGATTAAGACATAACTAGCTATGCGTACAAGTTTCCACTAGACCTATACATTTATAACATATATTTAACGCGAGATACAAAACGAGATGAAGCTCAATAAATTAAATGTATAACTTTATTGAGTTTTGCCTGTTTGTCCCATGTATGGGGCAAAACGCATTTTGATAAGGGGCAATAACCTCTAAACATTATATATCTATAAATAACTTCTGGTAAAATGTAGTACAATTTCGCGATCATGTAAGCACTGCATAAATACCGTCAAACAAAAGCAGGAATGGTAAAAATCGAGAATACAAGGTGTACGAGGCAATACTAACATATTAAATAATCAGCGTTAACACAAAATAGTGTAAAATTACAAAAATGTGTATTAAAAACTTACATTTGAAGATACACGTTTTAAATTGTTCGCGGTATTCACACCTGCGTAAGACGTCACAAAAAGAATATTGCGCGGCACGGTAAATCTAATGATGTCAGCATTTTTACGCGTAGGCCTTTTACCTCGTATGGGCTTTTTGCCCCACCTTACCCTATTGTTAAAATGTAAGTAATTCTAAAAACCGAGGAAATGTCTTTAAACATATTTATAGTCTCTGAATCTGATTCGATGGTTACGAAATTAATAGAGGTTGTGATTATAACTAACACAACTATGAGTAAAAAATAGAACATAATATCGACACTTATTAATTCTTATAACGTGTAACTCAACAAAGTGTAGGTGATTGCACCAAATAGTGTTTGTATTTGCCTACTGAAACGCACTTACTGTTTTAACTGAGCGGATGTCAATACGAATATCATTCCAGATATGTGCACTGTAGTATGAGATCGAATCTTTGTAATAGTTTGTCTTATGCTGCGAAATAACCAAGTTATTACATGAAGATGACCATACATTTTGTTTAGACAGGATAAAGAGACATACTATTTACATGACACCAATACGAAATATTATTGAGTCCCTTTTGTAGATTTGTTTGTATGGTTACATCTGCGTATACATCAAGATTGCTAACATTATCAACATATAATGGTAGATCATTTATGTATAATAGAAATAACAATGGACCTAGGATTGAGCCTTTGGGAACACCAGAAGTTATATGTAACATTTCAGATGTAGTATTTCCAACTTTAACGACTTGCTTCCTGATAAGTAAGACGTAAATAGTTTGATAGTATTATCCGAAAACTGATAGAGTTCAAGTTTATGTAATAATATTGTGTGATCTACCAAGTCAAAAGCTTTTCTAAGGTCTAAATACACAGCTCCGACACACTTGCCACTATCGATGTCTTTTATCCAAGAAACAACTAAACGCGTAAGAACTGTTTGACAAGAATGGTGTTCTCTTAATCCGGATCGAGTTTCGTTTAATATATTATTGGTACTACGGATATATTGTTGAATTTGGATAGATATATGTACGGTGGCACTGAGGTGACATCCGCAACGCTTTATTTATCTTATGGCCACAAGTTAGTAAGTTGTGGCCACAAGTTAGTAAGTTGTGGCCACAAGTTAGTAAGTTGTGGCCACAAGTTAGTAAGTAATGACAAAACTATTATTCTTTCATTTACATGTAATGTAATAAAGTCACTAAATAGAAGATCCGTACTAATTCTGTTGAAATGATGGAAAACGAAGCATCTAGATATGAAAGCATGCTCGGTTTCAATTATGAAAATACACAAAAAATGTATGCAAAAAATGGCACGCTGAAGAATTTTGTGATTTATCAAGGTGGTTAATACAGTACTAGATATCATGATCTTGATTTATCAAGGTGGTTAATACAGTACTAGATATCATGATTGTGATTTATCAAGGTGGTTAATACAGTACTAGATATCATGATTGTGATTTATCAAGGTGGTTAATACAGTACTAGATATCATGATCGTGATTTATCAAGGTGGTTAATACAGTACTAGATATCATGATCTTGATTTATCAAGGTGGTTAATACAGTACTAGATATCATGATCGTGATTTATCAAGGTGGTTAATACAGTACTAGATATCATGATCTTGATTTATCAAGGTGGTTAATACAGTACTAGATATCATGATCTTGATTTAGCAAACGCTACATGATAATAATGATTTATTAAAATACAGAAAAACCTCGATAATATGACAATCTTTGGGACCCTGGAAAACTGGTCTTCTTATTGAGGTGGTCTTAATAGTGAGGTTAAATAAAGAGCAAAACAGTGAAAATGGACTTGAATATTGAGTTCTTAATTTAGAGATGGTCTTATTATTGAGGTGGTCTTATTATTGAGGTGGTCTTATTATTGAGGTAGTCTTATTATTGAGGTGGTCTTATTATTGAGGTGGTCTTATTATTGAGGTAGTATTATTATTGAGGTGGTCTTATTATTGAGGTGGTCTTATTATTGAGGTGATCTTTTGTTGAGGTTTTACTGCATGTTTGATAAACATTCGATAGCTATTATGTATTTTCTAGTCATTATCGCCTTTAGCTACGCTGTCTGATTGAAAATAAACATGCACCATATAATGCCCATAATTTATAATGATGATGCTACATTAACACAGAATTACGCAATTATTACTCACAATGACATTTAATTTTAATTAATTTAATTAAGCATCTTGGAAAATTACAGAAATTACGATCATGTATCTGAACGATTTTCCTTGCGCACGGTCTTCATAGAATCATTCCATGTTCATCATATTTCAGTTTGACACGTGGTTCTCCTAAATGACCGATATTCTACAACATGAAGAGAATCTGTAGATAAATACTCTTGTAACTACGGAAGCCTGGTGGTGACATTCAGGCTTCATTAATTCACGATTTCATGATTTCTAAGACACGAATAAAATCACCAGGAACAATGTGGTATTCTACATAATATTAATGTAGTTTGTAGTTTATTATTTCGTGCTGTCTTTATACAAACGTAATTTTACTAATGAATATAATAGCCATTTAGTTAGGCTGATTTTTATCCAACAGTACACTATTTAACTTGCACAAAGAGATGCTGATCTTTTGTTCTATAATTCATTAATCCTTTGAAACAAAATATTAAGTCAGGTAGAGTCTACAAATAAGTTAATCGTATACTGTGACCATTTGGTTTTGGCGCACGGATTTTCTAGTTACAGTCGAACCTCGTTCATTCGAATTCATCGGGTCCGAAATCTTATTTTGAATAATACATAGTTTCGAATAGCTCATGTCAATTCGACGTGCATAAGATGATACATAAGGAGATATTTATTTCGGATGATATCGCGTTTTCGGATAGAAGGTAGTCGAATAATCGAGGTCTGACTGTATTTTACAATCTGCGTTCTAGTAAGTAGTGAAGTGTTCGAGTTTATTATCAGTTTCGACACAAAAATGTAACATGAGCGTTATTGGGTTTGCAGTTTGCATATTAATGTGAAATTTGTGTTTTGCTGTGAATCAAGAGTCGTCAAACAGCAGACAGCATATTTGTAAAATTTCAAATTCTTGTAAACCATGCTGGTCAGTACTGGATTGAGAAAATTGCTGGTAACTAGCATAACATACTCGGTTATTCAGTTTCGAAATAAATAAATAGTTGATTGTTGCTTTTAATTACGCCTTTAAAATTTAAGTGAAACATAAAATCGACATCACATGACTTTCTATTCGTCTTTTCCGCTTTCATCTACAAAGGATTCTTAACAACTCTTATGTTTACACGATTTGGTCGAAAATTCTATTTTTTAGACTTTGAGACGATTTACAAAACAGTCCCTTGACAAAGCCTGGCATTAGTTAAGATACAGAAAACCTACAAGAGTTATCAAATAAAATCTCTTGGACACTAATAGTTTCCATAAGAATGAGACACCAACGGCTTTATTTCCAAGGAAAACTAAGGCCATGCGTGCTGTACACAATACCGCTAGCTTCATTAAATCATCAAAGAACAACGGTGCAAAAATATCAAATAACAAAAATAAGACAAACCACATAATAAACGTGTTAATTATTCTTTATTAGGTTACACTGCTTAAACACAAGCAGTAAGACTAGGCAGCATTAATGGCATTGTTCTTGCGAGGAATTTTCGATAGCAAGTTGTTGGAATATTCCTTTTTCCCTTTTTTCACTTCATTTTCTTTCATTCTACCATATAACTTTTCTTTCATGCGTAGCTTGTCGAGTTTAGCATCAGAAGCCGTGACCTGGAACCAAGCTGTGGATCCAGAGACGGTGGAAACACCACTGAAAATGCTCTTATGGTCGCAGTTATATGTAATCCTGTACAATCCTGGTGCCTCGTTATCTGGTATGGCCCATGTGATGGTCACAGTGCTCTCAGCCACACCATTCCTCTTCCAATGGAATCTATGAAACAAATTTTCAAATTGTACGAATATAATAAGCCATAAATTATTTGGAAATCGCTAGTATTGAACCCGCCACGAAGTTGTTCAATTGAAACCTCCAACCATGTCAAGTCAACTTGTACCGACTTGTGGATTGGCTTAGCTAGCACCCACTCTAGCAAACATACGGACCAATTTTTGGTATAGAGTTACAATATATACAGACTAATTATGAAGAAACATATTGTGGTTTGCATTGGAACCGTTAGAAATATTGATAAAATTGAATGTATAAATCAGTTTTATGGACCAAATATTTATATATAGTTAATATGAATAAAGACTAATCATAAAAAACAAAATTGTGGTTTGCATTGGTATCATTAGAAATATTGATCAAATTGAATGTATAAATTAGTGTTACGGATCAAATATTTATATACAATGTATATTTAATATGAATAAAGACTAATTTAAAAAAAACAAATTGTGGTTTGCATTGGTATCATTAGAAATATTGATTAAATTAATGTACTTTAGAAATAAATCAGTGCAGTTGTGTAGGTAATGGTACGCTCTTAATTACATCTTTACTTACTGAGTTTCCCAATGGGAATCTGTGTACCTAATCACTTCCTTCCCGTCTTTGTCTTGGAATGTCACAGTCAGGAATGTAGACTCCAACTGCACAAAACAAAATGTATGAAGTAACAAAAGCTTTCCAATGCGGTCTAAGTTCGCATTGCTTTCTCCTACAAGTCATTGCAAGCCGAGGAGCAACAACCTACGGTAATTAGTCGCCAGAGACTCCACATAGTATAATGTTTGTGTATCATCATGAATAACTAATATTACTTATCGAAAGTAAATATTAATTCTGAATTGGACTTTTTAAACTTTTTTCCAGCTGGGTGTTTAGGGCATTTGTGTATGTTTATGACGGTCTCTTTACTTTTATATGTTGTCTTTTTTTTGACTGTCGAAACTTCAAAATTAAGTGAAATATATTTTACCCATCACTGCCCATGCATTTGTGATTGCTTTAAATATGCGTATCTAAGCCTGATTATATTAATCACTGCAGCACAAGAACATTCTGTTGGTTCTACCAAACAACCTTAACTGCACATGGTCCTGATGTTGAAATATGGATTACAGAACATGCCATAAAATGAGAGTTAGTTGAGCCTGTATTTTTTAATTAATTACCATTGCATGCACCTTGTCGACTAACATTATTATAATCAACTTTGAAATTGGAATATATTATGTAGCAGGATATACTTAAACCGTTTAAATTCTATACGTACCCTTCTGTTATTTCTAGGATTGGCACCGACAAATTTGGCAACCACTACATCACCCTGAAGACAATCAATATAATATTATTGCAATGATTTTATGGTTCATTTTGAAAATAACCGATACGACCAGACATATGGATTCTTGATTCATTTGACTATCACACATTTTTATATATAAATGTGCATATATTTTCAAAACGAATGTATTACCAAAATGTTGTGTGTCTCTGATCCTTTCTGTTTAGCTTTGATTTAAATACTAAGACAGATCAGTCACAAAGAATCAAAGAGAGAGAAAATAAGTTGTTACAGGGAACGCCACATACATAAGACAGTACCTGTCCACACAGACCTCGGGGAATACAACAATCCATACAACATAAGGCATTTGAGGAGGCTCAACTGTACATACGTATGGGAACAGGGTCGATAGGAAATGCCTGGCCGATCATAAGGGATAACTAGAAGAATTAAAGCGGACAAATAGGGGGCATTTAATGGAAGGAATACATCACAAAACAGCTAGCAACAATAGGCCGAAAGTGGGGATAAAATAGCATCACCACTATATAAAGTGAAAGAATCGCACAAGTGAAAGGGAAATTTAATATACGTGTACATCCAAAGCACAAATAGAATTAATAACCATACAGCGATTTACAGCCTTGGAACTGTCAGTAAAAATACAAGTCACACAAATGAATTAAACGTACACTTATTGAGACCAGTAGTTACTTTTGTGAAGGATGGGCACACAAATTGTTCAGAACGCGCATAACATCAGATACAAGAAAATTAACTAGTTCACCAAGAAGATCTTGGTCTCCTTACCGCTTTGTATTGCTTATTTGGTTGCTGCGTCACGTCTGCAAAGTTTCTTCCAAAACCGGCTTCGTCAAATACCACAGGTGGTAAAAATGAAATTTGTTCACTCATTAAATCTGGAGGATTTGGACCCTGTGCAACTTGGCTACCCTGTTCAACAAAGAATAAAAGCAATGTAAGGTTATTATCTTATACAAGTTAGAGTAAACATAAACATTAGAATTGAATGACGTCTATTATCGTAAACAACCTATCATTCCTACAATCTGATAATGTTAATGTTTGTTTGTTTCATCGGGTTTAACGCCGTTTCTCAACGATATTTCAGTTATATACGGCGGCCGGTTCACCTAACTAGTTTTTCCTGGACTGAAATCTAACCAGTACTAACTTACCCTTCCACAAGGAGCCGGCAACTTCTCCACATGTGGAGGAAAATCGACATTTTTGTCAAATTTTCATGGAAGGGCATGACCTGCCGCGACCGGGAATCGAACCCGGATCGCCGGATTTCAAGTCCATCGGACTAACCACTGAACTACGGCCGCGGCTCACTGACAATGTTAAACATAGTGGTGTACTTAAATTAATAATCACTTTAACGCACGAATACATAAATAACAAGAAATGTATTGAATAAATCACCCTGGCGTCTTAAAGATATATTATGCTCATTTTTTGTTCAATTTTTTACCGAAACAAACATGAAAAATATATTTCCTATAGCTAAAACATTATAAACATGCATTAACAAAGAATGAACTCATAATGTATTGATCCGTATTTGTTGAAAAAAGATGTTTGTACATCATAAAATTTTAAAAAAGTTTTCTTAACAATCGGGCTATTTTACAAGTTTTGTCTGTTAGTAATATGGTAAAATAAGGTATTTTCAATCGGTTATACATTGCTATGGGTCTAATTGTATATGTTTTAGCCAATGTAACAACAATACTGGATGAAGCCAATTCCAATATTTTATGTTCAGACGAGCCATATACATCTTTAACACTCCGTAACACTTTAAGCGACAATGTTTCCAGTATAAATTACACACATTCTAGTGTGACCCATGTCATACAACTGGCTTAATAAGAATTATCACAGACAACAATCACAATGCAATCACCTGATGCATAATAAAAAGTATATGATAATTCATGAGAGATACATGCACACAATTAATAAGTCATACTGTCACAGCGTAATGTCCTTACGTGGAAATCAATATGCATAAAGTCTATTTTCTAACATCATTTCTATCAGGCCTAAACATATGTTTGTTTCAGGTTTCATACCCCTAAAAAAAGGGGTAAGTAGGTCGGAAATGTTTTATTTTTAAGATTTCTTTATTTTCAAACGAAGCAAATTGAACATAGATTTAAATGAATACATGTTAAACGACAAATCCCCTTTCCCTTTTAACATGTATACTGTTTATCAAGGGAAATATACTGCTCTATAGCTGGTATACTCGTAAAGCGTCTAATAACTGGGCAGAAATATGAACACAAAGAAATTTTACCAAAAAGAAGAAATTTACCAAAAAGAAGAAAACAATGTTAACACGCGATAAAATGTTCTAGGGCTGGGGCAAAAATAGGATCGGTCTGGAAACTTGAAACAAACATATTTGTTAAGCCTCATAATGTTTTTATACCTTTATCTTTGAAAACAAAATGACATTTTCGTGAAACTCAGTATTCATACTTTTGAATTCGTATCAATACATTTTCCACACTTCTCATTCTTGGCTGATTATTATTTTTCAAATATACAAGCACCATACTTTATTTGAAAATGTAAAAAACGTATCTTATACATTTACAATGCTATTCCGTGGTTTAAACAATCGTTTTATATGCATGAAAGTATTACCATACAAATTCGCAAGATGTTTTGCAAACCTTCGTTACATGATATACCGGTATTGGAGCCTAACGCGGGTATATTCATGTTTCATGTAATAACGTTTTTCAAAACATCTAGCGGATGTTCATATATGTATATATTATACGCATAATTATATGAATAACTTACAATGGCCATTGCTTTGGACATATTTTTATAGACATTTATGTAAGCATCAAGTGTGTATGGTCCATATATCGTCGAGGCTCCTTCGTATCTTTGTTGCTGTAAAAAGAAATTGTACCTACAACTTACGAAGCTTATATGTGGTCATATATATACTCAGTACATTTAAAAACGCAAAATGTAAGATTCCTCACATGTCATGAACAAGGGATGCAAGATAACAAAGTATCATAATATTAGTTCGTTTTACGCAGTGGTGAACGCTAAAAGTTCTTTCAATCAACGATTCAATTTTAAGTGAATTTAAAATACAATAAAATTACATTTAAAAGACATATCACAGGTACAATAATGTGCGTTTTAAATGTACTGAGTATGCATTAATACAGACACTTTCAAGGTCCTGAAATGTGGAAGCCTACTCCCTGTTTGTCACATTTTGCATGTTTCATTTTATGTATAAAGTATTCTTCTTCAGTGTAAAACATGTGTTTGTTAATAGTTTTTTACCCGTCTGTTAAATTATAATGGTGACATAAATATATATTGTATGCATAAAACTATTTTGAAGTTGGTGAATTGGTTTTTCCATGGTGTTATAAATTGACATGTAGATATGACGAACCTAGTTGTATAACAATGGAATTACTAACTGTACGGCAAACAAATGCTTCATTTGATTAAATGCCTATTTTGATGCACATATTCAATTGCGTTTTATAATGAGAATAAAAACGTAAAATGTGATCGATCAAAACGAGCAGTCAAATATTCACGTATAACATAAAAACATAAACATATATCAGCATGAAAGTGTCTACTCGTTCCTAAGGACGTACGGTAGTGCAAACTTGAGCCAGTAAATCAGCAAATAAAGTCTGCATAATTGCACATTAACTTCATGTGTTTGCAATTTCTGTTTACAAAATACACAACCTTAACTTAATTGATCATCGCAAAATTGAAAATGGTCTAGACTATTCACCTGATACTCCTCATAAGTAACAACATAATCAGCATAATCATTTGATAAACCAGCAATAACAGGAATCGGTTCACCTTGAAATCCATTCTCCTTCAGAACCTATAAACATAAAATTATACTGCGCACTATTCTGAAAGAGATATTAAATTGTTCCAGCGAACGCCACATGCACAAGACAATGCTTCCCCACACAGATACTAAAGAAAACAACAGTCTACAAAACATAAGGCACTGATGAGATGCAAGGGAATAGGGGTGCAGGGGTACACATGTTTGGGAATAGGGGTGCAGGGGTACACATGTTTGGGAATATGGGTGCAGGGGTACACATGTTTGGAAATAGGGGTGCAGGGGTACACATGTTTGGAAATAGGGGTGCAAGGGTACACATGTTTGGGAATAGGGGTGCAGGGGTACACATGTTTGGGAATAGGGGTGCAGGGGTACACATGTTTGGGAATAGGGGTGCAGGGGTACACATGTTTGGGAATATGGGTGCAGGGGTACACATGTTTGGGAATATGGGTGCAGGGGTACACATGTTTGGGAATAGGGGTGCAGGGGTACACATGTTTGGGAATAGGGGTGCAGGGGTACACATGTTTAGGAATAGGGGTGCAGTGGTACACATGTTTGGGAATAGGGGTGCAGGGGTACACATGTTTGGGAATAGGGGTGCAGGGGTACACATGTTTGGGAATAGGGGTGCAGGGGTACACATGTTTGGGAATATGGGTGCAGGGGTACACATGTTTGGGAATATGGGTGCAGGGGTACACATGTTTGGGAATATGGGTGCAGGGGTACACATGTTTGGGAATAGGGGTGCAGGGGTACACATGTTTAGGAATAGGGGTGCAGGGGTACACATGTTTGGGAATAGGGGTGCAGGGGTACACATGTTTGGGAATAGGGGTGCAGGGGTACACATGTTTGGGAATAGGGGTGCAGGGGTACACATGTTTGGGAATAGGGGTGCAGGGGTACACATGTTTGGGAATAGGGGTGCAGGGGTACACATGTTTGGGAATAGGGGTGCAGGGGTACACATGTTTGGGAATAGGGGTGCAGGGGTACACATGTTTGGGAATAGGGGTGCAGGGGTACACATGTTTGAGAATAGGGGTGCAGGGGTACACATGTTTGGGAATATGGGTGCAGGGGTACACATGTTTGGGAATAGGGGTGCAGGGGTACACATGTTTGGGAATATGGGTGCAGGGGTACACATGTTTGGGAATAAGTGTGAAATGAATAGTCTGGCCGACTATAAAGAATAACTGAGGAAAATTTAGGGGGACAACAAGGGAAGATTTATTTAATGGATGGAAAACATCGAGGAACAAGTCATCAAAGTAAGCAGTAATAGGCTGAAAGGGGGAAGATTATGAATAGTATATCAAGTGAAAGAACTGCATATTGGGAAAGGGGAACTTAACATACATCTAAAACATTAATAGAAATAATAATCATACAGCGATTTACATCCTTGGAACTGTCAGTAAAAATACTTCGGGTTTAAATCGATTTAACAGCTAGATTACCTCACACTTAACCGCAAAATGGTCATTGATTACCAACATATACACAAACATCGACTGAGTAGGCAGTGATTAATAATTAAAAGCAATGAACCATTACATATACAATAACATATACACTATATGTAATCCTGTACGAAGCCTATCTAATCGAACGTTAAATAGCAAGCAAATTGAGACCAATCCACCTGAAAGTGTTACAACGGAGAAGCAGACGTTTATCTCAAGATATTTTGTCTAAACATTCTACATTGGAGACATCGACCTTGATGATTTGGTCTAGTTTAAGAAACAGACTAATTAATACGTTTTTATGTTCATAAGTAGATAAAAGAAATGAACTTGTATGCAATCTAGAGGAATTTGTTTGTTCAACATCACAAAGACTTATCGGTACCTTAGCAACGGCGTCACGTGTTCTTCTCCCCGACATCGTCCTAAAATAATTAAATTGTGATTTTCATATTACGGTTAGGCATTTTGCATCCACATTACAATATAACAGACAGAGTTTAACCTTGAGCGAAGTATTACAGAGAAAATGTATTGTAATATTCAGTAGCGCTATAAGTCTGAAGCATAGATGCATCATAATGTTCTCGTTGTCAGACACTCGCGTGATTTGTAGAAAGGACGAGATCGCACCACACATAACTTGGGACTGAATTTGCCTTCTTTAACAGAACATTTTGGAAACAAGTATGTGTGTGTATTTATATATTTGAAAGTTACAGGGATTCCTCACATAAATAACGATGTTTAACTTGCACAATACTAACGTAAACTCGGCAGGAACAGCAATCAGTACCAACTGTCCGACACGTAGGATCTGTGTGTCAACAATGGAAGGTTCCCAGGCATAAGGAAACTCGATCTGAAAACGACAATTTCATTTATGATATTTATCTTACTCATTTAAATATATAATTGAGCGCCGCTGTACGATTTCCAACCTTTTCTTTAAGTGACGTAATTTCCAGAAAACGTCACATGTGACGTCACCATGTACAGACAATAAGCAATATTTGCCCCATATGGCAATATGAAAACGTAGTGATCATACGGATTCAATATTGTTTTCTGCTTGCAAATAGTGACGTCACATGTTGCGTTTTCTTGAAATGACATCACTTTACACTTGTAAATCCCATAGCAGCGTTCATACTTATCATGTTAGTTTATCATGGCTTAGTCATGGGGTGGATAAGTTATTTTCAATCAATTTTCTCACATGGAGTAGAAACAGGATACCAGAAATTAGTTTCAGGAACATCTAGCTTCTCCTCATTACCAAATACCAGGTGTTCACCGAAACTGTGTGTATGTGGCGTATATAGCAATATCATATTAACTACGACAAATTGGGATAAACTGTTTTGCTTTGATTTCTTTAAAATGATGAATGTCTTCCGTTGCTTTCTTTGTATTATGTTATGATTGAAAGCACGATCAAAGTATCTAGCGCTTTAAACTCTCTCTTTCTCTCTCTCTCTCTCTCCCCCCCCCCCCCTCTCTCCCCCTCTATCTCTTGCTCTCAATACTCGCTTTGACTATTTTAATGCGACATGTCCACAACTTAATCATTATCCGGTTTCATCATCTTTATATACCTAAATTGTCTTATTTCACAATTCAGAATCATTAAATCATGGAATGAATTTTGTTTTAAAAATTCCAGAAAGTATTACATGAAATAAAATCTGATTACAGATATAAAACGTATTTATAATGGAAATTTCCAACATATCCAACATGTAATCAGTAGTAAAAGTTTTATGATCTATAAGATGTAATTTTGTATTAAACTATGTGCGATCAGAAGCCTTATTCATGTACAGTGTAAGTCTGAAACTCAGACTTAGATTTCTTTGCTCCTGTGTTGTAAAAATTATATAGATTTTAATAAAAATTGGCAGAAGTGTACAGAGGGACACAACAATTATTCAGACAACAGTTCATTGGTTTTAATTTAATACAATTAAAACAAAATGCTGGTAAATATAAATTTTGCAAATTTCAAGTCTAAGTCTGAGTTTCAGACTTAAAGAGTTGGTGAATAATGCCGCTGATTTTGTTCGCGCAAATCTATTTTCATCCAGTGGCACAATACTAAAGCTAATGAAAATGCTGATTTATGTAAAAGCAGGTAATAGCATTTATCTTTGATTTAATGATTCCATTAGCACGAAGCAATCATGTCGCTAAAGAAAATATAGAGAATACAATAGTTATAAGAACCAATTCTGAGAAATTCGACAGGAAATTGGTGTTTCTGTATTATGTAAGAACTTAATTTATGATCCAGAAATATATTATACAACACATGCTGTAATAAGGTAGACAGGGAAATACAGTTTTTGTAGTAGTGTGTCTTCGCAACTACTAATGCTGTCTAGTGGAGTATGAGAGTACATAGACACTGCCTTATTGCTGCTTGCTATTTAGTCTTTGAGATCAACATTATCTACGGTATGTATTAATTATGTAGTTGACAGCAGGTAATTTGTCAGCCGTTTTAAATATACGGTAGCAGACAACGGGTGAATGTATCATGATTTCAATTCCACGACAGAAACATTCCGCGGATTTGTTCAGTACAAAGAAGGTCAATACGTAATCAGTAATAACTACAAGGTTGGAGCCAAAGGTGACTGTATCATTAGCTTAATTCTGTGACAGAAAAAATCCGTGACTTTTTTCTATACAAATAAGTTACTACTGAGTCAGCAAAATCTTTAACAAGCTGGTGAATTACTACACTACACTGGAGATAGTTCAGAGACATGTGTCAGACAATGACTCGACCAGTTCGATGTTCTGTTCACCGTGAGAGTGCCTGCATTTTTTTGTAACTATTTATTTTCAGGTAAGTACGGTGGCACAGAGGTGACATGTGTATGTTTTTATTTATCTCGTGCGCACGAGATACTAAGTCGTGCGCACGAGATACTATGTCGTGCGCACGACTTACTATGTCGTGCGCACGAGATAATTAAGTCGTGCGCACGACATAGTATCTCGTACGCACGACTTAGTATGTCGTGCGCACGAGATAAATAAAAACATACACATGTCACCTCTGTGTCACCGTAGGTAAGGCCTAAAATATGTTTGTTTCAGGTTTCATGCCCCCAAAAAATAGGGTAGATCGGTCGGGAAAATAAAATTGAGATTTCTTTTATTTTCAAACGAAGCAAATTAAACATACATATAAATTAATATCTGTTAAAAGACAAATCCCCTTTCCCTTTAAACATGGATAATGTTTAATCAAGGTGAATATAATGCTCAATAGCTGGAATACTCGTAAAGCGTCTAATAACTGGACAGAAATATGAATCTAAAGAAAAATTCACACAAAGAAATTTTACCCAAAAGAAGAAATTGTATCAAAAAGAAAAAAATGTTAACACGCGAAAAAATGTTTTAGGGTCGGGCCAAAAGATATGGTAGGTCGGGAAACCTGAAACAAACATATTTTTTACGCCTATGCATATTATTTTATACATATAATACATATATGTCTTACAAAAATAATAAATGCACTCAGTGTCTAAGTACAGAGGATATATAAGGAATTATATATTATCTTGAAATTATAATGTTCTTTAAATTTTGTTCCTTTGTATACAGTTATACACACTTTTTAAGTCATTAATGTTAGTTAATTTAATATATGAAAGATATGAAATATACCATTCTAAAACATAAGAAGGATGGTCTTGGCAGCGAAAGCCAAAATAGCTAAACCACCTGATGGATAAATAATGGTTTTGAAGATTGGAAATAAAATAATTATTTAAGTAAACACTAAAACCAAAAACTAAAAACATCTCATCCAATTATTATACATGATAGTGGAGTTATTTGCAAAGAATGCCTGCATATTAATGAACCATTAATTAGGGACAAAATAAAAGCAACCTTTAAACCATTAAGTTAATACAGTGTACCATACCATATCAGATAGAATGAATATGTATATACAAGAATATTGCACTAAGTACGGTTATAAGATAAAATAATTCAGAAATAATAAAATCGATATCAATGATATTTTATTTCAAATAATCCATTTCTGCTATTTCACAGCTATAAATTTGGCAAAAACACAGATATTCTAAAAGGTCATGTAAGGTTTTCCTTTCATGTAACATCCGTTTTCTCATCGTGTCTGTCTTAAGCTTATAGAATTTGACTTCTGAGATTTTCTTTCGGAAGTATATTACTCTCTATTAAATTTAAGTTGTTTGGATACAATTTATTTCCCTTCAATGTATGAATTTGTAAAACAATACCTACATTTGTACTGTTTCGATGAATAACTTGATTTGTTCTCCCACTTCAGATACAGTGTCATGAGTATTGTTACCTCTCCTCGTTAGAAAGTTCAATTTGAATTTTTATACTTCTTGCACCATTAATCTTCATGATTAGTACAAAAAAAATGACCGTAACAAGTTTTCTACACAGGGGGTTGCGTTTTAAGAGCACTAGCATACATGGCAACATTAATCAAGAAAAGACGGACGATTTAGCTAACTATCTGTCCAGCTTCAAATTCTAGAGTTGTGTCTGGTGTTCTTGTTTCTCAATATGAGTTTGTGTTGTTTTTTTCCATACATACTGTCACCAATACTAATTATTTGTATATGCATTGCTATCATCGTCAACCGGATATAATGGCTGTTTTGTTTAAGGGGTATATCAATTGTGGAATAGGGCTTTTCTGGATTATTTGTGTCGAATGAGTTTACCTGAATCGTTGCGTACTAATTTATAATACGGTTATATTGAAAACAAGCAGTCTTGCCTTGGAAGCGCCTCCCATGACCTTTTGTCCTTAGATTTCTATAGTGTGATATACTGACATAGTAAGACATTGTATACCTCTTGCTTAATCCAATTTCCACTTTACTCTAGCACTATTAACACCAGAGGTTACATGTTTGTCACTAGTCAGTGTGTTCCATTGCCAGTTTAATACCAATCATATACAGACAATTACACTGCCACCTATGTTGTTACATTAGCCAAATCAGCTTAAAGCAACTTTGTAAATGCTTTTAACAACCTTAATGGTGTAATTAATAACGATAATAACTTCGATAAACACGTAACATCACGTGACAATCAATAACTAAACTAAAGTACCATAAAATATACGATTATTTAATAAAACACTTTTACGTTTTCTATAAAATGGATGGTACGAAGGTGGGAACATAATGATGTTCTTAAGGTAATAGGATTCATCATTCAATCCACTTAAGCAAACATTTAAGTACGCCAATTCCAAGTTGATGTAATTGTTACAACCGTGACTAGGTCAATTTGAAGAAAATAGAGCGTTTGTTAATTACAAATGTTAACTATGTCGTTTCCGAAAACTTACAATTATTCATGTTTTCGTAATTTGCTGAATATTCTTGCGAATTCACATGATACATAATTCCATGATTTCGATTTATTTTTCAGATTATTTACAAGACTGAGGAGCCTCATTCACGAACAGTTTAAGACTGAAAATTCAGACATCGACTTCACAATGTTAATAATTCTTGTTACCCTTACGTTGTTATTACAGTACAGATTTTAATAAAAATTGGCTGAAGTGTAAAGTGGGTTATAACGACTATTCAGACAAAAATATCAATTTTGCCATCCTTAAGTTTAAGTCTGAGTTTCAGTCTTAAAATGTTTGTGAATACGACCCCATGTGTTTGCCGTTAAACAAAGATTATGAATATCTTTGAAACTTTTCAAATTCCTGTTTATGTTGGATTTTAAGGATGTGTTATTTGGATCGATATATGTTTAGAAAAAAATATTAGGGAATTGAAAGTTCAAATTTCATTTGAAAAGCCACAACCAGCAGTACTATACAATGACTTACTTCACCGGTGTCCAGAAGAATTGGTTTGGGATGTTGGCATTCTACTTGTTGCTGAGATGGCTTTTTGAGAAATCCACTTACAACATTCCAAAATGGAGATGTTGAGTTGGTACCTACAAATGAATGCGCAAAATGTTAAATAAATGTTTTGGAGTGGCGAAAGGTAACTATAAAAGCAATGGATGCAACAGGTTACCATTTGTATTAACAGACTGTATCACGAATTCATTTATATGATTGTTCTGTTCATCGACATGTTTGAAAAGCGTAAAGAAACAAATATATATACAATAAGACCTCACTTAAAGACCACCTCAATAATAAGATCACCTCAAACTTAAGAACACATTTTAATTCAATGTTCACTGTGTTGTTCTTATTCAACCTCAATATTAAGACCACCTGAATATTTAGACCAGTTTTCAAGGGTCCCATGGGTGGTCTTATTATTGAGGTTTTACTGTATAGGATATTGTATAAAATATAGACATGACTATTCATTCATAATTTGGTAAAATAGTACTTTCCTCAAATATAGGTTCTTTAATTTTATTTATCCCTTCCCAAATAAGTGAGCAAAACTCGGTTTTAAACCGGGTTTAATCCAGGTTAAACGCAGTGGTATTGGCACCGGGTTAAATGTGTTTTTTTTCTAGGCACAATATGGGTTTTCTAGAGAGAAAAAACCTACAAAAAGCACATTTTTAACCAACTAAGTGGGTTTTTTCTGAGTTAATTATGGGGTTTTAATTCACTTCTCCAGAAGTTGGTTTGTTATGGACTTAAAGTGAGCAAAGGCGAGTTTTTAGGCATAAAAAACCCACGTTTTCCAGTGAAGCGAGTTAAGAAAAAACGCTTAAAACCCACTTCTTGATAAGTTGGTTTAAGTGGGTTTTTAAACTCACTTATTTCCAAAAAGACTCGCTTAAAACCCACTTTGTTGTCCAAAAAACCAGAAAAAAATCACTTTTAAGTAAAACTCTTTTAACCGAGTTTTGGTTAAAAAAAACACTTTTCATTTGGAAAGCGTAATGATAAAGACTTACAGTAATACAAATGCTTACGTAGTGTCCAACAGGAGGATTGAGCAATACACATTGCGATTTTTCTAATCACATTTTGGTATTGTCATAGACGTATTTTTACATCGAAGTTGTGTAAATATTAATGTTAATTTCCATATATCATTGCTTTTAAAAGTACAGTAAAATCTCACCTAAAGACCACCTCAATAATAAGACCACCTCAAAATTACGAACACAATTTTCACTGTTTTCTTCTTTATCTAACTTCAATATTAAGACCAACTTAATAAGAAGACTGGTTTACAAGGGTCCAAAAGGTGGTCGTATTGTTGAGGTTTTACTGTAGTATCAGTTGCGCTCGATATTATTACCTTTTCACTGAAACTCAACATATTTTATGCGAGAATTCAAGCCACAGATATCGTCGCTGAATATGATACACATTACTAGACAATTCTTGTTATGTTACTTGTCGTGACCCGTTGTGTCCCTGAACACTCGTTAATTTGAAACAATATACTTACTCGTATTTAACTATTCAACGTAAATCTCGGTAATGTTAATGGAGGTGACATTTAATAATGTAGGTGACTTTCAGCAAATATGTGTCAATTGAAACACATCTATAGGTCGCGATTTCCTATCAAAACATATGAATCGGAATTCGGTCATAGAATGAAAATTGGTGATCAACTTCAATTTGTAATCATTCTTGGTTATGTTATATGTGGCAGACTCTTAGATTGTTGGCCCAAATGCACTGAGCCTCGTTTCTGAGAATAACTCAATACAGATGATGTCATATTTTCACATTAGTTGCAACAGCTAGTTGAAACACTTCAATAAAAGATTTATGATTCAGCGTCGAGCAGAAGCAAAACAATTACCGGTAAACATTGAGACGCCCCCTTTTCTTAAGAAAAAGAATAATATACATTTATTTGTAAAATATTATTGTATCTGAAAACATATTTGCTGTATTAAATATGTGAAACTCAGAACATTTTGTAAATCTAGTCTTGATGACCATATTAAATTTGTTGTAATTCCCTAAACAAATGTTGTTTTCATAGTGACCTACACATATCCTTGCATTCAGAAATGTTAATAGCTCAATTTCACCCAGATATATTATTTGGGCCGAAAACCTCAAGAGAATGACACATATGTTTAAAAACATGCTTATATTAGGCATTGTGTGCGGTTCAATCGGAACGGTCGGGTCTATTCGCATGGTCGACTATCAACTTTCACAGGAAACTCATTTCCTTGTCAACACTTGTATATATGTACGCCTGAGACACGACGCACAACTTTGACCAATGTGTTCCTAATTCCTTATGTATTTAAGGAGTAGTTCGTAATAAACATGCGTCACATACTGTGCATGCGCAACCATGATTTGTAACTTACCCTGTGTAAAGTCGAATGCCCCTGGACCATCAGTTGTTCCAGCAGCAAAACTGTAACCCATTGCAGGTTTACAAGTCTTTTTACCCTGTATCAAATAAAAGTGTATCATGTCAATAATCTAGACATACGTTTGAATTAAGATGTTATGTAGTCAAGTAATGCTATTGTGCCCATGTTTTAAGTCGTTTCTTCAACAATATTTCATTATGCCTGTCTGTCAGTCGACCTAACCAGATTTATAGATTATCAGCAAATATTAACATGTTCTTTTCCTGGACACCATTACGGCAGTCGAGGCGGAGTCCTCTACTGACTGAGCTAAACGGGCAATATACTTGTCAAATCAAATATTGACCCTTTTGGCCAATTACAGCGGTCAAATTAGCAATACAAGTATGTTTTGTTTTGTTTTATAATTGGGTTAGCGTAACCACTCGAACGAAATTTGCATATCACTTAATCAAAGCGTAATTTTTTACTACATAACGGTTGCTACTGTTACGAAGGTAATCACGTAGAATCGCGTATAAAATCATGTTTTCAGATAAATAGTTTGTAATGTTTCGTTGAACCGAAAATCATAGATCTTTAAAAAGGCATTATATCTCTAAAAATGTCTTTAACACGTGTAAGACATACATTACAAACTTGTTTAAATGCTGTTGAAGTACATTAACATTTCGTGACAAACTCGTAAGTGAATTCGTGACAAGTATAGACGGAAAGGTTAAACAGGGTAATGTCGCAAGACAAAATAATGACAGCTAAGGCATTCAGATAATGATATAGTTTGTAGATATGCTAACGGACACAAACCTCGCCCACAGACTGTTGCGACATGTCTGTATACGTATGTCTGAAATCCACAGGTCCACTCAACATTTGGTCTGCTCTGTCAAACAAAGCCTGCAAACAAAACGAACGGCGCATGTTTATTCCAGTAACGCATATAAGAATGACTATATGACATGTACTTTGATCAAAACAAACGACAAACAAAAATGTTACAAAGGGACCATCGACGAATCTAACACCCTTCAGTGTCTTTGACGCTTGGTTATAACCAATATCCTAATTTAAGAAAGATAATTTATTTTTACCATTTACCATTTGACTGAACCATTACACTCGTTTCTGTTGTTGAAAATATTCCGTCTATACTACATAGCGTTGTACAAGCTCTGTTAAAATAATATTCCAAGTTCGACAACTCTATCTTTCTGTGTCGTGTAAGATTATCACCAAGTTTAGATACATGTACATACAAAATCCACTACAGTCTTAGACAGTAAACAACAGTAAGATGCAAGAAGCAGAAGCATAATTGAGCGTCTTTTACGCGGCAACAGTGAGAAATAAGATTATCTGTTAGGCTTGCAGTATACAATGTTCAAACTAACCTTTGCTTTCAGGTATTGTCTCTGGGCAATGATCTGTGTACTCTCAAACATATCTTTACCAGGACCAGAAGCTACACACAATTCGTTCTGAAAACCATTATCATCATTAGTACTGTCAAAGTAACTTCTCATAATTCTAATGTTCATCGTTCAATACAACCGGTTCATGTACAAGCAGTTACTGTCTTTCAAATATCATTACAAGTTAGTGACATTTCAATAGAAATGAAAATCTATCATTACTAACACTATTTCATTGTCAATACCGTCGGTTTGGTATTTGCTATTATATTTTGTAAAAAAATAAATTTTATAAGTTTCGTTTACAGCTAAGTCAGTCGGTGAGCAGAATATGTACGAAGGTGTGCCTCAACAGAAACTCTGCAATGACTTCCCGTAGTGAGGGAATTTATAATCATTACGCAGTGGTCTTGTGACCCATACATTTTTTTTCAAAAGAAATATTTTGGAAATATTTCCATGCAGTTAATACTTGATATAACACATACCCTTCCGTTACACGTACTGCGATTGTTAGCACAGGAAACCCCTGTATCCAAACAGTGAGGACCCTTTATATTGGGGGACACGTCTCCTTCATTGCTCTGAGCAAATGCTGCCACGAAGTCACCCTTAAATACAATGTACATACATAATTTCACAATCAGATGGAACAGAGAGGCTTGTATTCAACAAAATCATCCATTTAGCGTAACGCTGTGTACTGGGTTCAACGTTTTAACAGAAATAATGCAGTTTTATTGACTTTATTTATGATGAGAGAGAGGGTTTCATTTCAAATTTTAAATTAATTCTGTTTTACCGTTATTACTGATAGCAATAGTGAGTTGTACAGTACGTTACGTCTCTCTAATTTGATTGAGCTGTACATAATGTTGTATTATCTGTAATAATTTTGACTACAAATCACAAAATTACAATTTGAACGTCATTGAAAACAAACCGTTTCGTGTATGTCAAATTGTGTAATAAATTCATCAACAGAAAAGTTGTAGTATTTTAACTTAGAACTTGACAAGCAGGGATCATGAACCCTTTCAGCGCCAGATTATGCATTCCAAAACAAATGGATCAGTGTTTAACTATGCTCGTTATTCATTATTAAGTAACATGCATGTTACATTAATGCTCCCTAGATCACTGTCGCCATATCATCAATTAATTCAGTAATGTCGTCAAACCTTTCCTGGTAGAACCGCATCTCCATTTCTGTCCATCTCATACATTAAGGCTGCTAAGCCTTTGTTATCACTGCTGATCAAACCATTTGTGTTGTTCATGCTCGTACAATGTACGGCAAACCAACTGAAAACAAAAACTATCATGACAAAAATGTGGTCGGCGCAATCTGAAGCAAGCAAATTAGTTGCATTCTGAAGGTTAAGAATTGTTGTGCAACATAAATAATATTCTAACGGAGAATGGATTTCGGTCAATTTACCGAAATTCAGTGGATTTCGGTAAGATTAGTACCCCTTACCGAAAGGTTAACCAATCTGCGTCAAAGTTACAAACGTTGTTCGGTTGAAGAGAAGTTGGTTTATTGGTTAACGTAAGATTTGATTGTAATATTACAATAAACTGTAAATCATCGTAGTTAAATCTAAGTATAACTAAAATTGTCAATGGAATAGAATATGTTCGAGAACTTTGCTTCATGTTTCTTTAGTTCGACCCTTCTTTTATATTAATTGTGCGTCAAAACTACTTTGGTTAGTGTTTTCTTTTTTCTATACCCTCTCAATTCTAGACTTATACTGCACAATTGTATACTCTTCTCTTCTGTGATTTTACATCTTACCACAAAGATCTGTTTGTTGGGCGAATTTTTAAATGGCCCGACGTCGGAATAAAAAAGATTTCCTTGGTTTATTTGGTAGATTTCAAGACTGGATACAATGAGTAATTTGGCATTATATTGAAACAGCCTATAATTAAAGTCTATGACTAATCACTCTACGTAGTGCCATTTATAGGGCTCGCGGAAATTCTTTCAAATTAGTTAAAATGTTTTTTATGGCAGAATTTACAAGCATACCATTATTTCAGTCGCTTGAATTAAATGAACCTAGTTTGAGCATGATTTTCTGTTTACTTGTATGTTTTCGCGAAATTTACGTACAAGAGCGTACATCTCTAACAATGTACTAAATCTAAAATATAGACCGAACGACACGACGTATTTGGTTAATTTTACACTCATGACGTCATGTTTTTCCCCACTTTTAAATTGCCATTTTCGCATTTTTTTTGCTATTGAAACATTCATCACGTGGCCTTTATAGTTTTTGCAATCGTTTTGTGTTTCCTCATTTTCTTATGTCATGACGATATCGCAGGTAACTCGACATTTATAAATAATGTATAAATTATATAAGGGTGTGAAAATGATAATGCTAATACATAGCTACGTATCGTTTGCGTACTATACCCTGGGGACACTAATATTTACAATGGTGAGATAAAAATACTATCTTAGATATTTTTTTGATGTTTTTGCTTATATCTATTTCATTTTACGACCAGTTGTCACGAAACTTTGAAAATATGTAGTTAAATTCATGCATAAGCTTTCCACCGAAATACGTCGCTTAAAGTCCTAAACAGAAATTTCTGAGCATAGTGTTCACTGATGTTTCGACGAGTCAATGCCTTCTCAAAGCCTTTAACAAGTTATTTAGCAGTTGTATATAAGGTGTTAGTTTTGTTTCATTGACTAACTGTATAGTCCAGCGTTGGACGCGTTCTGCTTAGCACTTGGCTTGGTCGGCGGTTATTTCCCTTAATCCTCTTCCCTCCTAGATAAGAAGGGGTAGCCGTTGACCTTGTCATGTGTTTTGTGGAGTCGTCTTTCCGCATTTTTCTGTTTGCCTCTTGTACGCGATGAACAAGCTGCTTGATGCGTGTATGTGGTCGCACGGTCATGATACGCTCTTTGTCTGGTTTCCCCGAAGTATTAGCGTTAGGTTGTTATATGATTAAAGTATCGTTCATTCAATTAATATTACTTAAACTTGGGTACCGAATGGGTACAGCAAATTTCACGACCCTTTAACTGTTTAAACTCTAGTTAGTTTCGTGAACGGAATTCTAGTTTTTGTTTTCTATATTCTATAGTTGGGGAAATGTTACATTTATACTAATATTTTAAAAGGAAATGCTTTTTCTTTAGTTCTCGTCTACGGACATGCGCGAAGACCATTCCGATATTGTCGGCTACGAATTGATCCTCCACCAAAGTAAAAGTGTGCAGCATCAAAGTACTGTGAGTGCTTACACAGATTGTGTAGAATCAAAGTAATAGGGGATTATTGACCTTGCAATTAAGATTAATGCCATTAACCTATTAGCCAGGAACGTTGGTGATGTTGGTATTTCAGACAATCCCCATAACTAACCCATTTGTTTTGCGCCTTTATAGAATACGTGCATTTTACGTGAACATATATAAAATGAAACACAACACCTTATTTTCCATCCATACTTTTACTTATAGACCAGGTAGGACGTATTTTTGGCCGTACCAAATTCTATCTATATTTAGCGACATGTTCTTTTTTCTAAAACTACCTACCCAACAGAAATAATTAGCATGCAATGTTTCTCATCAGTGCGCTTATCCATACTTAAACCGTTTCGATTACCTTATCAAATTATAGTTGTGTTTAACAATGGGGAAGAATTGGGATAATCGTTCAAGTACCTAGTTTATATAAATCTTGTGTCACTAACCTGATCATGCCAATGGGTGTTTCCGTCTCGTCCATTATCTTCAGAACAGTCATATTCTTATCTACATCGTATTGATATCTGTTGAAACAAAGAAACAAATGATACTGCTAAGCAAATGTAAAATAAACAATCTTATTCCATGTTCTTTAATTCTTTTCATGAAAGTCATGTTAGTCATCCACATATTTGTACGTGTGATTCAATTTAAATGTATCTGTTTAGCATGCGTTGACTTTCTGTATCCATCTGTTTTTCAGTTTATGGAATAGTCGTGGTAAGCGCTTATCAGTCTTTGACCAAAAAAGGACGGTTAGATAATTGTGATAATGATACTAAAAACGAGGATAGAGGCCTATACATGAAACAAAGGGCCGCTTACCTAGCACGCTCCTCGGGTGTGTTCATCAGGTATGCTGTTGGGCTTCTGTTAATGTTACTCTCTAGCAACTCACCGGTGTTAACGTAAACATTGGCTGGCTTCATTTTTGCTTGAGCTCTATCTACACTCTGAAATACGTGTTCATCAATAAAATATATAGATACCCAACAGTATTACTTCTGGTATGAAACACATTTATATTGTTTATACTATAGTATTTTATTCTATTGACAACAGTCACATGTATGTTGTTATATCTCTTGTCTACTGGATTGTTTTCAAAGGATTACATATATTCATTGAATCAATTTTATTTTATTTTTATCAATCTTTTTTTCGGTTAATAAATCCTTGGTGACACAAAGGAACTGATCCGGTGTAACCCCGGCATCAACTTCGCTCACTATCACAGTGACCCCTGTATAAGGTCAGGTATCAGGTATTCAAATACCGTTGTTGTGTGTATGTCTATCTTAACAAGAGTCACGTATATCGTTATGTTGATACTTTCTTCAAACATGGTTTTGACATACTTTTACATTAAATCGACTAAGTGATATTTCCTGTAGTTTGTATGGACACTTAAGATAAAAGCCTCATACTTTGTTTTGGTCAAATTCATAAAATTATGCATGACAACAGAATTAGGTTAAATGTACTCAATTATTAACGATCATTTCTGACATTAGTTACACCATACCAACGTACCGTTTATCTATAATATACCAAATGTACTGACTCAACAGCAAAGGGCAGTTACAATTAAGAAATTATTATTATTAAAATACGAAATATTATTACTTAGAATTAATCAGAAACAAAAATTCAAAAAGATTAAGAGTAGGCAATCAGTGTACAAAGATTTGACCAGATAGAATTTAGTGCAATTAAGGCATATATACTAAAAAAACCATAAAAACGCAACCGAAAAGTGTTTGCTTCAAAACATGACATAAAGAAGAAATAGTTCTATATTAATTCACGAACATGATTTCATAAACTTATTCAATCAAAAAATATGAATTGTTGGTCCATAGTTTCAATACAATATTTAAAACATTGGAAACAGTTGGTAGCTTTTAACACCATGTACAATATGAAGCCTAATTAAAACAGTTGCGTTTTTAATGGTGTTAACTATACATAGTGTTCATTCAATTACAGCAAATGGTAATGGTTTTAATCAAGTGAAATAATGTTCGGATAAACCAGCTAGATGAACAACATGTAATGTTTGAGTACCAGTAGAATCCCTTCCACCAAAGAGTCAAAGGTCTCTTGAACAAATCCCAGTGAAGTGATGTCATACAGTAGATATTGATGGAAGCCACCCGGCCCAGAGTGTGTGTGGGTACCCGTGATACAGACATTCCGTTCAGTATATGCTCCGCCATATTTGGTCTTTAGCTCCTTCACGATCTGTGAAACAAAATGGTCATTTTACAAAAGTCACCAAACATGCAAAGTCTATGAAAGTTTGTATTACAATGCGCTTAAAATATCAATTGTCGGAATTTGTAGTGTATGAATTCATTTAGAAATGGCTAATTCAACGTGTTGTGTCATCGATTGTCTGCGCACAAGTAAATCCAATAGAGACCACAATTATCAATACATGTATTCGTAGTATTTATCTAAAAACAATTTAAGATATTTGATGAGAATTGTTCGTCGGTTTCGGCGAGCACGAAAATCAAGTTTTGCATATCATTTGTGATAGAACACGTGACAAAAACAGACAGAAACAATTCGGTGTAATCGTATATTTAGGTAAGTTGTTATAATTCAGATATGCAATGTTCAGTGTTTTCAGACACAAATGCAGTTAAATACGAAGGTCTGTCGATCTATTCGAGTTTCTGGATCACTAATCAGTACAAACCGGGACCAAGTTTCAGTACAAACCGGGACCCAGTTTCAGTACAAACCGGGACCCAGTTTCAGTACAAACCGGGACCCAGTTTAAGTACAAACCGGGACCCAGTTCCAATAATTTTAATAAAAAAGTCTTAATATTACAAACGCGATTTTTACTCAGTCACTGTAATGTCACTACATAAATGACTACCGTTTATCAAAGAATATTGTTGAAACGCAAAATATATCAAAAGCAATACAGATTTTAGTTGTTGTGACCTTAACATTTCATTTAACAACTGTTCAGTGATGATTTGGGGTAGAAACAATTGGTAACATATCTCTCGACTCTGGCCTGTATTGAACGGGAATACAATCGAGTGTATGTGATGTCGTTATTTATGTTTGTGAATTCGAGTCCGGATCTCTGTGTGCAACGGATAAATCCCCTGACCAATTAGATAAGGAGGACAAATGACATTAACTGCATAAGTCAAAGGTTCAGTCAATTCACCGCTGTGTACGTAAGCATTGCTCGAGTATCGAACTAGCAACCGCAGGATTTATACTCTAGGTCCCTACCGACTGAACCATCCAGCTGGAGTGTATGTTGAAACATTCAATACCAGTTAACACTGATTTACCTTTAGCTTTAGCCCTTGTGAGAACATACAAGCATCGATATTGATGAACAGTACTTTGGTGCCAGCTTTATCTTCAAATATGAAAGCCCGACTAAACTGTCGTAGATGAATACCATTGCTGGTCTGTGCTGGGTTGGCATATCCCATCTGAAATATACCAAATAAATAGGGGAAATATTCCAATATATTACATGGCAGAAACGGAACAAAGCAAGCTGGTGTTTTATTACGTTCATGTTAGATACGATAAGTACTTACGGATTTAGTTTCATTTTCAAGCGCTGCGTAAATGGTGAAAATATATTATACAAATAAAAAACGAAAACCACTGTCGGACCACAGGCACTCGATTCAGCCAATTAAACATATCCAACGGGTATTATTTTGCGTTTTATTGACTGAATCGAGTGCCTGTGTGTCGGACACAGGATGTATAAATAATGTTTCTTAATCAAGGAATAAGGCATAATGATTACACATTCAAACACGTTAGACAACTTTGGTGGTTATCGAATAATGATATATATATGTCTTTCTCGTAAACAAATGACAAATCTATAATAAACTTAAATTCTTCAAAAATGGATGTGCGTATGTATAGCATCGCGTGCTTAGTCAGAATTGTTCCAGCTCAAGTTATTGAGATGACTATTCATTTGTCAAGTTTCAACCAATTTCAACCTGATAAATACGTGGTGGTTGAACACATGTCATGAACAATCTTTCGACATGATTTCAAGACACCGATATCACTAAGGTTTAATCACATTTCGTGTAAACATGTTACTAACATCGGACCTAAAAGTGTATTTTTTTTCTATTTTTGTATCAGTAGGCAAACAACGTCGTCTTGATAGCGATCCGAGTGAGACAACAAGATCAATATTCACCTGGTAAGATCTCAAGTATTATAAGGGATATTCAGCTTTCTTAAGCGCTGTGAACTTAATACGTTTTCGTTAAGTTGGAGGTACGCATCGCCCGTGCGTATTTTAACTATCACAATAACCACGCAAGACATCACCCTAGCATTAGTTTTTAACTCGGACGACATCCTAATTGAACTTGTAGCATTAGCCTAACCCGATGATTGAACTTGTATCATTACCCAAGCCATGTGCTTGAAGTCCGAAAATTACCGTAAAGCGAGGATTGAACTCGAAGCATTACCTTAGACCGAGGGATTAAGTCGAACCATGACACTAACCCGAGGATTTTAGTCGAAACATGACCCTAGCCCGATGATTGAGATCGAACCATGACCCTAGCCCGAGGATTGAACTCTTAACAATGACCCTAGCCCGAGGATTGAGCTCGAACCATGACCCTAGTCCAAGGATTGAGATCGAACCATGACCCTAGCCCGAGGATTGAACTCTAACCATGACCCTAGCCCGAGGATTGAGCTCAAACCATGACCCTAGCCCGAGGACTGAGCTCAAACCATGACCCTAGCCCGAGGATTGAACTCTAACAATGACCCTAGCCCGAGGATTGAACTCTAAAAATGACGCTATCCCGAGGATTGAGCTTAAACCATGACCCTAGCCCGAGGGTTGAACTTGATTCGTGACACTAGCTTGAAGGTTGAACTCGAATCATGATGGATTTATAAATAAGTACTCTCCTTATTTAGTTGACTGATTCCCATTCGACCAGATTACTGAGTTTAATACTGACTAATCAATGAACTTAGTATAGTTCTTTAATTCACTGGTGGACAAAGTGTGTGTGATAGGGTAGGTGTTATGATAACAATTTTTATTCGATAAAATCACAAGGTATGCAGGACAAAATAAAGTCGTGTACATCTAATCCAATACTCTATATATATAGAATGACTCAATGTATGAATGATCTTACACGTTAACTTTAATTTTATTTGTAAACCGTCTGTGTTATACTTCATTTCTTCATATTATTTGTGTTGTACATTTTTAAATATGTTTGACATTTCCGCCCTGTAGAGGACAATGATCTGTATAGATTACACAGAATGGAATTGAATTGAATGGATTATTGTTTTCGTATTGCGGAAACGATTTTTCTTCTCTGACAAAACATTGGCTTCTGACAGATCCATTGAATAAACGGTAGGGTTTTTTCATAATTAATACACACCCGTGTAAAATTGAATAAATCATCCTAATTGCGAATCAATTTGTTTCAAAGTTATATCAGTCAGAAAGTTTTGAAATGTCAAGCGTATCGAGAAATCTCAATGTGTATTCAGTGGCATTGAAACGTGAAAGAAAAAAGTGATCAGTGTGTGAAGATCTACTGTATACTAGTTGCAACCACACATGTATCGGTTATTTTCATATCTTTATAAATCTACGATTGAGCTGCTTTAAGTTGTCCAAAATATTACGGTTGTTATGAATGAAGTCATGGTACATGATACACATTTTGAGTTACACATTTTCTATTCGGTTATAAAATATAGGAAACTTACCATGTTTACTTCGGCCGCCGGACCAGTAATGTCGGCAATACCAATTCCGACATTGTATGCAGTCGGTATAGAAAGTCCAACGGAAATTAAAGCGAACACAATTCCGACGGCGAACACAAACATCGTACCCTTCGCCATAATGTTTAACAACTGAGTAAAGTCAAATATCACGTGTCAAGATTGAGGACACGAAATAATACAGAGACATCCGGATATGTTCGGTCAAGTGTTTGGTATCTATCTGCAGATAAATCAAGGAAGATAGTAAATATAATATTTTGCAGAGGATCAGTTTTTACCAAACCGTGGCCATTACAATTAAGTAATATTTCTGATAGAACAAAATCTAGAACTTAAACATACACTACTTTAAATAAAAAGTTTATATGCAAAAAGTGTTTATACCAGTAAATCGAAACTAAACCTTAATTTCCTTATTAGCGGACAGACTGCACATGAATTAGCACGTTAACGTCACAAATACACAGGTTACGCACTAAGCAAAAAATGACAAATTCGATGTCTGATAGATTATTTTAGAATGTTTAGACAAAACAATAATTGAGAAAGAAGAGAAGAATATACAGTGAAACCTCCAGAATAAGACCCCCATAAGGACCCTTAAAAACTGGTCTTCTTAATGAGGTGGTCTTAATTTTGAGGTTGGATAAAGATCAAAAACAGTGAAAACGGAAATTTGTTCTTAATTTTGAGGCGGTCTTATCATTGAGGTGGTCTTTATGTGAAATTTTGCTGTATAAGTGACATTCGAAATACAAGTTCGGCCTTTTTATTGTGGTGGTCTTAATATTGAGGTTGAACAAAAGCAAATTAGTGAAAACGGACTTAAAAATAGAGTTCTTAATTATGAGGTGGTCTTATTATTGATGTGGTATTTTAGTGAGTTGTTTACCGTATTTATTGTATATTAGATCGTTTTAGAATATTAAGTACACAGCTTATGAATGTGACGCAGCGGTTTCCTTTGTAAATGACGCCCGTCTGTATGGCCTTTTATATGTATTCACGGTAAATAACCTCTGTTCATATTTCGACAAACGTGTCGCAGCAGTTACCTCCCCTGGGGTTCAAACTGCGCGTAGGTTGGTAGTCGGACAAACTCCAGTCGCTCCCTTATATTATGTTGTGATACAGGAGATAATTGCTACAAAACTCTGAAGTAAAAATGCAGTCTGAATATTGTTATAATACGATTTTTTCGTCTGAGTTGCGCTTTTCAATATCCGCAAATATTCGCTGCAAATACGAGAGAGTTTGCTAGACAGTCAGAATTTAGTAAGTGCGGACATGTTTTCTGCAATTTGTAATTGACTTGCATCTGAGGTGTAGAATCGAGCATTTTTTGTTCCCGATTTTACGTATTTATTGAAAGGTATTATTCTTCGTAAAGTGAATTAATATATTTGTGTATGTTTAGCCTACTCCCAGAAAGTTGAGATATAGCCTACTTAATTCTAACCTGTTTAATCATGATGAACCAGTGTCAAGTATCTTAACCAAAGTATTTCGGCTAAGTGAGATCGAATAATTAATGAGAAACTGTGGGTTTCAAACTAACAACAACTGCAATCTTCATTTCCAAAGCAGGGGAGGTAACTGTTAGTGGGAATGTTGGTCAAGAAGGTGAGAGTACGGTATGAATTATGTCCCCAGTTGTCATCAGTAGTCATTGGGCGACCCTTTTAGAATAAGATGAGTTTTTTCTTACTGCGAATGACGGTCATTGCAGCCATGGAAAGTTAGGGTTATGTCGTTTTTTCTTCCAGTTTCAAAATGACGACCAATTAAATTTTGCGCTATTATACCGTGTTTCAAGTGACCAACATTCCGACAACGTCCATGCTTCCTACATGGTGACAGAGTAAGGTAAAAGTTATATCCCTTGTTATATTTGGCCATGTTCAGAAATGGTAACTTTCCCTACGTTCAGGATGGCCGTCAATCCAGGTAAGAGTAATGTTCCCTGTTTTCCAAATGGTAGCCAAGAAAGGAAGAGTTGCGTTCTGTAATTAAATTGGCCATGTTTCTACAAAAGTAACGTTCCCTGATTTCATAATGTCCACCATTTCAGACAAGTACAACTTACAAACATGACAATTCAATTATTTTTCGTGAAGTTCAGATAATCTGGAATTTAGATAGGTCATTACTTCATGATTAAATACCGGACCAATAGTTAGATACCAATTCGTTTTATCTCCAGTTCATTTAATAAATTTCTGTCAAAGGTTATGTTTTTTTCACCAGGTGATTTCGTGTATCACATTTTTGGTGTATATATTTCTTCCAATGTTGGTCAAAATGGTTGAACGATAGACGAAATTCGGAATTCGCTAACGGTTGGTTTTTATACGCAGTGCAAAATTTAATTGTATATCCCGTTTAGTCTAAATGGCTTGGTGCTAACCTGTTAATTACCAATGTGTATAATAAAAGCGGTTAACTGTGTATTTCAAGCTAGCTGTGAATAATGATACACGAGAAATACACATAGACAAACATATACATGGGGAACCCTCGTTTGCTAATGTTGGCAGAAATTGGTGCCCGACCCTTATGCTACAATCTTATGATTTGTATTAGAATATCTGTAGTGTGATTGTATTGTCATATGTGTAATATGCAATAAAATATTTTTTTCTTTGAAATAAACAATTCAACTAATAAAATAATCGTATACGGTATAGATATACAGATATGCAATATTTAAAATGTTATTAGAAATATTAAAAAGATACATGTAGTTCGGCTGTGATCGTATCATCTGGTTGTAACTGTATGTATAGACGACTTTTGTATTTGCACTTTACATTTGCTAGTATTCACCATTCATGTTAGTAAATGTTACTATTTGTGTGATGTTTTCATACTTTTCTTCATTTTTCACCGCCTAAATATGCATATATAGTTATGTTGCTTTTGTTTCTTTTTTTGCAATGAACATTTTTGTTTATGTAAATAAAAAATTTGACTTGACTAAGCCATCTATCAGAATCATAAATGAAGCCAAATATTCTGAATAGCATGCTTTATTATTTTAACATAGATAGACAGATCAATGGGTAGATTATTTAGAAAATAAGACAGCATGTCCATGACCTCACATACGCAAGTAAATACAAAAAAATGTACATTATATTGATATAATTATACATATATTCACATACATACATACATACATACATACAAGACACAATTTCAATTCGCGTAGTGTAGATATATTAAAAGACAGATGGTATAAGATTTAGCATGAAATCATGAAATTTTTGTATTAATTTCGTAGAAATAGTCATTACACGTGTGATGTTACAATGCTACTAAAATACGTAACACAGATATGAGTTTTAAAAAAGTAAATACAATCGAAATTCAAAAATTCATCGACAGTTGGGAGAAGAGTGTTATCTTACATAATATTCTACATCTCTTCTTTTTAAACTTTTGTAAATCTAGTAATTTGTTAAGAGGTTGAAAATAAGTTTTCGATTTCGGATGACATCAGTTTAACAGAATCGCTTAGGAATATTAAGTTGCTTCCAGAAAGATTGTTTAATATCTTGTTTTCTTATTTCGGGATGTAAATTCTAATATAAAATATTAATGCTACGGCAAAGGATTTCACAATTTCAGAAGGAAGTGTCGTGGTAAACAAACGGACGAAAATCAATCTGAAAATGATGAGCAGGGATCGTTAATACAATCAGGATGTCGTCTTGACGATTTTGTAGAGCCGAAGGAATCCTCTCTTTGACGCATTTTAAAGATCTGAAATGAAAAGTTGTATTTATTTTTAAACATAGTTAGGTATGAAATTTGCTATGTAGCTCCATTGAAAAGAATAAACTTAAAAGGCATTAAAACATGCTTTAGACATGAAAATAGTTTTTTGGAATTACAACCAGGACGATGGGTGTTAAGAATAACAAATGAATTAATTTTACTCCTCAAATACCAAAATGTCTTTGAACTGTCAGTGTAAACACAAAAATGAATTCCTCACGGCAATTGAAAAATGCTACACTTCTTTATGTGTTGGACAAGCCATTCCAAGATACTATAAACAATCTACGGAGATAAGAATGACACTTACCAAACTTCATGCCGAGTGCAGCGCCTCTGATAGTGCTCTGTGGTCCGTAGCCACTGAGTGTGTAACCTCCACAACCGCCCATGTGCATTTCAGTCGTGAAAAAATACTCAGATGAGAGTGTGTGTGTGGTTGGCTTCCCTTTGTCTATCCAACTATTCATGAAAGCCTTGTAACCAAATCGTTTGTAGTATCCTTTCGGTGTGCCATTCTTATGATCGAAAAAGAAGGCCATATATGAGTTGCCGTTAGCATCGCAATTCTTAAATGTAGCATCTTGGCCGTTAATCTGATAACCCTGGACTGTTCTTTGTCCAGCTACGGAAAGAGGCAAGAAACCAAGATACAGATAAAGTCCTAATTTCCCAGCATTGAGTGGTGATTTGTATCCTTGATGTTCATTGTACTGTATGCTTAGACTATGACTGGAATATGCCGTGATCTGTGCTAGTTTTGATTCAAACTGTTTGTTATTCGCTCGACGATATCGTACGAGAACCTCTGAAGTTGACGGATTCAGTAGCTGCATATTCACCTTAACGGATACGTCTTTTGGGATGAACATGTAACCGTAGTCGTTGTAGAATTCACAGTAGACTTCATGATATTGCCCTTCTCCATTTCCCACCAGATATGGCCCACTCCCTATATTCGGATTGTGAAGTCTCCAATCCTGGCAGTTGTCTGAAAAGAGAGATATAGTAAAACCTCACTCAAAGACCACCTCCATAATAAGACCACATCTAAATTAAAAACACTCTTTTCAAATCCATTTCCAGTGTTTTGCTGTTTATTCAACCTCTATATTAAGACCACCTCAATATTAAAACGAGTTTTTGAGGGTCCCATTTTTATACATCTGCTAACAATGCGATTTTACTGTTTCCCCACAACACTTTATTACCATACGACGATCAATATACATTGTCTTTATATTTTATTAATAATTATGTTTATCTAATATTTTTTCTTAAATTACACCTTAAATTTTCATCAAATGACATAATATTATTATTATTTTCTTTATTTCATGAAGATAACGCAATAAGCTACAAGTGTAACTTTTTTACAATGTGGTCTTCAAACAACAACAATGTAAGAACTCAACATTAACAATATATCTGCACATCTACACATGTTCATTCATACAACATAATTATAATTATAAATGAGATTTTAAAAAGCTACAAAAGTTAAGATGATCTGAAAATGAAATAATATTCTCATTCAATGTAAACTACATTACTTACCATAGGCAGCGCATGCATGTACCAACAAACAGATCGCTAACGCTGACAACTTAAACGGAAAATTCGCCATTGTTTCACTTTGTGGCTGAAAGAAATGAAGTCAATTTAACAAGATACATCAATTGCCGCGTTATCAATCAATTAGCTGGTCAATGACAAGAAGACAATATTTTATATTAAAAGTTATAAAGTATTGAAGAATAGTGAAATTTTTCATGAAAGTTTTCGACTATAAATAAATTTTGACTTGATTCGACTTGTTAAAAAATAACGTTTCTATTAGGATCTACTGTAACGATAAAGATAAAAAACGCCAACTTGATCATGTTTGAAACATTTAAAAAAATATATTTCAAATCAATCACTTATAAACAGTTTTAAACGAACAACAAAAAAAGGAATAACATTTTGTCCGTTTTCAAAACAAGAAAATGATTAAATCGTAAAGCAAAATAGCGATGTTTGAAAAGGCATACTTCATGTAAGATAGAACATTGCTTAAAATCGTATATTATAATCGTATTCATGATTTTTCCCATGTCGGAAGCCCAGTTCCTTAGAAAGTAATACATGTTAATAGTTTACTTACTGTGTTGAGTTCAGTTCTGGATGCAACACGATGATGTCGAGATGGAGATTGTTTTAATTTATATAGGCTCGGTAGTCATGCTTCGAAAGCGTTAAACATTTTGATTACGTAAAATTTCAATGAAAATTTTGTGAGTACCTAGAATAGCAGGATGTTTACTACACAAACATCACGTACATGTACATCCTTAATCGGAGACGTAATTAAAATTTCGAAAGCAAATTCACAAAAGGGGTCGTTTCAAAATGCATGTATTTAAAATAATCTTTGAATTAAAAATATAATACAAAGCATTTCATACATCATTATTTTATCTTTTTTTTCAAATTTCGTTTTTAATTGATATTTGGCGTATACGGTAAAACCTACCTTAAAGACTATTTCAATAATAAGACCACCTCGAAATTAAGGATACAATTTTTAAGTCCATTTCCATTGTTCTGGTCTTTATTCAACCTCAATAAGAAGACTTCCTCAATAAGAAGACCAGTTGTCAAGGGTCCCAATGGTGGTTTTATTATTGAATTAAGTTAGACGTTCCATACGCAGCTTTTCGTGCCTTTTAGCTGGCTTATCGCAGTGGATCGTCTCCCTTGATAACGACTCGAAAATCGATATCGAGTTCCCAGCTCTACCAGTTTTGATCAATAGTATATAGAGGGAAATTATTTTCATACGTAAATGTAAACATTTTGTCTTAATACTAGAATATTTTAGCAGTTATGACAATTTTCTTCAATGTATTCTCTTTCATTTAGTGTAAAAAACATTTATTCTAACTAAACATCTTCTTGCTTCCAATTTGATTTTAAAAGTATCACCTATCATTACATAGAACATAGAGTAAAAATCAGTAAAATTTTACATTTCCAAAAGTTTAGGGGCTAATAAATCATAATTTCCAATAAGTGGAAACATTTTAGCAGTTATGTCTGTTTTCTTGATTAAATGAACAATATCATGGTGTTTTTATAATTTTAAATAATTAATTGCTTCTTGCTTCCATTCTTTGTTAAAGTTAGTAATGTACTAAAATAAACTCGATTTTCTTTCATTATTCTCGTCTGCTATATTGTTGTTGTTGTTGTTGTAACTATCAATGGGTTAAATTGACTGCCGGTTGTTATTGGCTGGTTTTAAATATTATAAATAATTTTATATATTATATTTTAATCTTCATTTTTATATGATTTAGATCCGTTCTTCAGGCGCGTAGGAAGGTATTGAGCATTAGGGCCGCGGATGGGATGGGTTGCTGGAGCGGTATCCCCTCGCGATGAGACATATTTAGGAAATCACCTTTCTCAGGCGCAAAACCTATCACTTTTAAAATGATATTTTCCGAAAAGTTGTTTGCTGCTTGTATTACATTTATTCATACATATGTGTAATTTTGTAAAAGGATACGGGACTGTAGGATATATTTTGAAACAGTTCAGTCGCATTATAATGTATTTATTTATGTACATGAAAGCAATATAAACAATGATATATATCATCATCATGAGCAAATGCGAAATCACGAAAACAATGCGTGCGATAGTTCTCAAAACACAAGTGCAGCAGATGTGTTATCTACTAGGTTAAAAAAGAAAAAATGAGTAAATTAGCATAATGTAGTATTTAATTATACAAACAAATGTAACAAATCCCATTCGGTGGTAATTGGATAGTCCCGCGTCAACGCATATTCAGAACTTTCCAAACACTGCAATGTCATTAACGAACCAAAATTAGTATACTTGTCACCTGGATCATTAATCCGCTGACTGATGACAGTCACTGACAGTCAGTGTACTAGCGACGGTCCCTATCTGGTGGCGATGATAACACTTTGTTAAGTGCATTAAAATTATAGTCAATGTTTTAGTTTGATTTAGTTCCTTTTGTTTTAAAATAAATTGTCTGGCATGATTTCATGCCAGGCCTTTTTCAACTTACACTGTGTTGGTTGTCCTTTTGTTGCATGACATAAATGGAACTGCAGAGGCGGAGAGGCGCAAATATAAAATTATACTTTACATAGTGTAACAATATAAAGTTGTTTATATTTACAGCTATTTTTCAATATTGATTATTATTTTAGTATATGGACCTGGAGGACCCTTTGTAACCGTTCCGGTACTTGTCACCTTTGGGTTAAATTCACCTTTTGGTTAATTAATTATCTTTGCACTCATTTACATCTGTTCTGGATCAACAACGCGGAGCTTGTGATTGTTCCAGAGAAGTTTATTATTGCCATTTATCACCACTTTCCTCCCCACCACCCTCCTTGTAATATATTTCAGGATCTCTGTATTATATTTTATTTATGTTTGTTATGTGGACTTTTGTAGTCCAACTTTATGTCCTATGCTACCAAAAGTACACATTACTAGTCATTGTTTTAGTTTGATTTAGTTCCTTTTGTTTTAAAATAAATTGTCTGGCATGATTTCATGCCAGGCAGTTTTCAACTTACACTGTGTAGGTTGTCCTTTTGTTGCATGACATAAATGGAACTGCAGAGGCGGAGAGGCGCAAATATAAATATCTTGAATGAATGCCAATAAAATTTGTGGCTGGTTTTTATTAGTTTAAGATACAGATGAGAAGTAGGGGTCATAAATGTGATGGCGGCTCCTGCGGCCCCAGCTCCTACGCGCATGTTCTTGTCACGGCGGAATTTATTATTATTTTTATTATTGAATTATGAAGGGAAAATCTTTTTAAACCGTGATAAATCAACTTTCGTGCGCAAACAAATGAACAGACTTAACTTTCTATACTTTATGCAAATATTATGTTTCACTTTATCACATTGAAATTAAGATAGGCTAAAACAATAATTTATATTTTAACACTATCCAATAGAGGTAGATACATTGACAGTGTGCACATATATATTACGAGTATTTTAACGATTTTTGTTGATAATAGTCAGATTCAGTTCTGTTCTACTCTGTTTTAATTTAGAATACACTAGGTACTGTTTTGTACGCTTTATCGGCGTCATAACACGGCATCTGATGAAAGTGATATATCCGAAAGTAGCGATTATACAAACTGTTAATTTATTGCATTTTTTGCTGTATTTGCATAAAAATTGCTGCGATTTACATTTCAATAACATACGAACATTTTTTCGAGTATATTTTGCATCAGTTATCGCACTGATATATCAATGGTCATCAATTTCTCTATCGTAGTCATACGAAAGCCTGGTGGTGACATTTCAAATTCAACTTCATGATGAATTCACGAGTTCAACTTCATGAAGTCACGATTTCAATTTCATAATTAGAATACATGTAACATTGTTTAATGGTCTTCTACCAGGATTGTTCAAATCATGTCCCTTGGGTCAATATTGGCCCCGCCCCAGGGGTCACATGTTTTACATAGACTTTTATTGAGAATAGCTTTGGAAATCTTCTTGTCCAGAAACCAGAAGACCCAGGGTTTTGATATTTAACCTAGTATTAAGCATTGTCTAGTGGTCCCCTACCAAGGTTGTTCCACTGGCTCAACTCCGGGGTCACAGGTTTTCTATAGACTAACATGGGGAAACCTTTGAAAATCTTCTTTTCCGAAACTGCGTGGCACAGAGCTTAAATATATGGTACGTAACATTGTTTAGATTGTTCAATTTATGCCTCTTTGGACACATGTTTTCTATAGAGCTATATAGGGACTAATTATGAAAAATGTTTATTTAAAGTTCATGTGCAAATTGTAGCAAGTGGAGCGTCAGGCCCTCGGCTTGTTATTTATTATCTGCCTTATTTCATGTTTATCTTGATAACGACTAATGAAGGTTGATAGAGTACTTCAAAGAACTAGACAGTTAAGAAGAACAGAAACATTTGTTTTCGTTTATTTTAACAGCTACAGAAAAAGATACACTTAAGCAAGAAAGCAATTACAAATTGCATAATGCTCCAGCATAATGGTATTGATGCTTCAACATTGGTCCGACTTCCGGTCCGCCTTGCACTACGTCTTCCGGTCCGCCTTCCAGTCCGCGTTCCGGTCCACCTTCGGTCCACCTTCCAGTCCGCCTTCCAGTCCGACTTCCAGTCCGCCTTCTGGTCCACCGTCCAGTCCGCCTTCTGGTCCACCGTCCAGTCCGCCTTCCAGACCGCTTTCCGGTCCACCTTCCAGTGCGCCTTCCGGTCCACCTTCCAGTGCGCCTTCCGGTCCACCTTCCAGTGCGCCTTCCGGTCCACCTTCCTGTGCGCCTTCCGGTCCACCTTCCAGTGCGCCTTCCTGTCTACCTTCCAGTGCGCCTTCCGGTCCACCTTCCAGTGCGCCTTCCGGTCCACCTTCCAGTGCGCCTTCCGGTCCACCTTCCAGTGCGCCTTCCGGTCCACCTTCCAGTGCGCCTTCCGGTCAACCTTCCAGTGCGCCTTCCGGTCCACCTTCCAGTGCGCTTTCCGGTCCACCTTCCAGTGCGCCTTCCGGTCCACCTTCCAACTTCTGTGTGCATTTCTTTGAGATTTTCTGTGTACAATTTCATAATTTTATATAACAAATATTCGTGCACTTCTGGGAAACCCTCGCATAATTTTGGAGAAAGATATTTGAGATAGTAAACAAAACATGCTCGCTAGAAGTAATTTGTTGTTTTTGTGCTTCATTGTACCAAACAGTGTCATACACATAATGTGTTATGGTCTGGCGTCTTGCATTTTAATTTTAGATTTTTACCGATAAATGTGCATTCAATACGAAAATGCAAAACAAAATCACGTCTCCGTTTTGTATGTGATAAAGATTGTATCAATACATCATGAATATACGTTATCTAACCAATCAGCGCAAAGTCCTTAATGAAAGAAGGTCAAACCTGTCTTAAACATAAAACAGAATGTAAACATGAAGGACATCACGCGAGCCGATATACACTAGCAACAAAACAACACCAAAGAGAATATGTCGAAATTAAAGAAACATTGTTTTTGTAACCGCAACTTTACATTGTTATTGGACAAATCATACGTCATCAAAGTTGAAGGAGACTAAAAACTAATGTCTGTTGTATCAAAATAACGTTTGTCATACTTATGTTATTAATGTATTTCCTAATTAGTATGCATCAATGAGTACGTTTATCATGACGTATTTATAACGATGCATTGTCTTCTTGAATTAATAACGTCATGGATTTTTCAATGTGTTTATAAATCAGAAAACCACAAGACACACCAGAAACTTGGTTGATACTTTGGCGAACAATAACACAAAAATATTCAAAGAAAAACTAAATTACACGCATGTCGGACAACATTTTTCACACTATAAATCACAAATCAAATACTAGTACATGTTTGCGTCTATTGACTAGCTATTTCATCCAGTGCGGCCGACAGTCTAAAAACAGATAATATTTACATATTTTGTATCCTTTGTTCATTGGAGGAGCGGTTATTGTTTCAAGCATTTCAAATGCGGTTTTTCACAATAAAAACAACCGCAGCGGATTTCAAAAAACTTATTATGCAAACATGTTCTATGAAAATGTTTACATTTCAGTGAAAATGCAACTTTATGTATTTTTCTCTCGATTTAAAAGACGGTGTACCTCTATGATGCAGTGGAGCATTTTTTTGGATCTAACAATTATTTTGTGTTTTTATTGTCCGAAACAGTCATAAAAGACGTATCTATAGGCCTACAGCAGTTAGTCTGACTATTCAGTATGTTTGCAGTTTAACACCATGACAAAGTTTCTTAGCATAGAATGAAGAGAATAATTTTCTTATGTTTAATGTCATTTCATCTTATATGCAATTTATTTTTCTTTAAGGCTGTTTATGACATTTTATCCAAAGAAAAAAGATGAGTTTGCCCTTTGTTTTTTATTTACATCAATAATATATATGTGCATTTCTTAAACAGGCATATTGCATATTTCAATATTTACAAAATTCTGTTAGTGTTATCATGTCAGGTTCGTGTTATTTTCGACATATTCCCTTCAAATATTTCAAAATAATTATTTGACTAATCATTTTTTCCGGCGAAATAGATGTCATGCATCAACTTTCTTTTGTATATTCTAAGATTCTCTGTATGTACAGCGTATGTGTATTTAAATGTTACAGTAACTTAATAATAATAATATCTTTAATTTATGAAGATATCAAATCTAACGTTAATCACCAAGGCAATTTCTCTTCAATCGAATAACGTGTGTGACCTTGATGCGGATTGGTTAGACTTTCGATAAAGGGTACGTTACCTTACCGAAATTGGGTAAATTTACCGAAATCCAAGTTGCCTTTGTGGTTAACGTAAGATTTGATTGGTTTACACAACACTGATATGCAAATAGCAAAACCATGTTAGTACGGTTGCGTCAAAAAACAATAAGGATGAGAAATGAACACTTCCAAGAAATTTACAAATGCTGACATGGTTTTGGTATGTCAAAAATGTGTTCTGATGTAATTGGTCCCTGGTCCATAACATGCAGTCCGTACATTGTGCCGCTGTCCGGGTTGACCGATGGAGTATAGTAGTGTACATATATCGGCTCACAGATCTTTGGATCAATCGGTTTTATATCTGAAGATGGGAGAAGTGAAGTTTAAGAAATAAATAAACGTTTGAATAATCATACAACTCATCATAAATTGTCGTGCTTAATTTCATCTGACAATGAATATAGTCCGCACATCTACAATATTTACCGCCCTTGTTCATAATCATAAGCCATTTTGATATCAAACGGTGTCTCAATATTTGTTGAGAACCGATATGTATGAATATTGCTCTGTCGAAAGTTCGGTTATAGTTTTTCGAGATCGTACATAACAAACAACGCACTTTAATATGGAAGTTTGAATGTGTAACGGAAACTTACCGTTCTAGAATACGGTAGCGGTGATATCAAATGGTGTCTCAATATTTGTTGAGAACCGATATGTATGTATAATTCTTATTGTGTCACCGGCGCCAAATATCCCTGTAGAAATATGCTTCGCATCCCCTGTAATATATCATGTTCAACAGTGACGTCATTTTAAGAAAACTCAATATGTGATGGCAATATTTGCAAGCAGGAAACAATATTTACTCCATATGGTTACTTCGTTTTCATATAACCGTATGGGGCAAATATTGCTTGCTGTCAGAACATTGTGACGTCACATGTGAGCTTTTCTTGAAATGACGTCACTTAAAGAAGAGGTTGGAAATCGTACAGCGGCGCTCATATAATAAATGATAATACAAGTCAATGATATAATTTTGTCTTATGTACGTTTACAATTCTTGAAATTTGCAAAATGTTTAATTTATAGCAATCAAATGTACTGAACTTCCAAACGTTGCCATTGTGTCATTGTTACATTGTATTGTATTCAACTGTGATCATTTATATTATATTATATAAGGTGTATAAACGTTATGTTTGTAACTTAGGCGCAATAGATAGTTCCCACACCTACAATATTTACCTCCCTTTTTCTTAATCATCAGCCATTTTGATAGGCAAAACTGATAAGTCCTTATAGGAGTAATTTCCAAATATGTGATAATTGAGAAAATTTGCATGTGACAACCACTTTTTCTTCAACTTACTGAGCCAACTGCCCACATGAGCGTAATGAGTTAGATATGTTTTATCTCTGTGTAAACACATTCTGGCAGAATGATACCGTATGCTAAAAATGCACTCAGGATTTTTTTTACAAAATACTAAGATATATACAGTAAAACCGCAATAACATGGTCACCTTTGGAACTCTTGAAAACTGGTCTTCTTATTCAGGTGGTCTTAATAATGTGGGTGAATTAAGAGCAAAAAAAGTGAAAATGGACTTAAAAATTGTGGTCTTAATTTTGAGGTGATCTTATTATTGAGGTGGTCTTTAAGTGAGGTGTTACTGTATTTGAACCTACGTGGGATAAATTGTTTTGTCATGTTACTCTCCAAATCTGACTTCTGACAATCACCGTTTTGTGCATTATACGTTTGCATCTGTAAGAGAATTTGAATATGTAAATAGGGTTAGTCCTCATCGCGTCGGTGTTCTGAGTGACGATTTGACGTACATCTTAATTAAACCATCAAACATTGTCAGAACAGAACAGAACCGTTTATTTGATTTGTACATTAAATTATTTTGAATATGCTATATTTATATTTGTATGACAATGAACAAACAAACTTGTCCAGGTCCAGAATATACAGATGAGAAATAAACAAAAAACAACATCAACAAAACAACAAGCGATTCAACTAGGGCTTCTACGATACAGTTGTCAATTGAGAAATACATGAACAACTGATTCTGTCAAACGGCCATAGATTATGAAAAATTGCTAGTAATGTCTTTTTGAAAATTGTGGTCTTAATTTTGAGGTGATCTTATTATTGAGATGGTCTTTTAGTGAGGTTTTACTGTATTTATTGTTTATTACATCGTTTGTATAAGAATACTAACTACACAGCTTTTGAATGAGACGCAGCGGCTTCCTTTGTAAAGTACGCCCATCCGTATGGCCTTTTATATTTATTCACGGAAAATAACCTCTGTTCTTATTTGGACAAAATTCTCGCACCAGTTATCTCCCCTGGGGTTAAAACTGCGGGTAGGTTAGTAGTCGGACAAACTGCAGTTGCATCCCTTATACTGTTTCTTCATCTGAGTTGCGCTTTTCAATCTCCGCAAATATTCGCTCCATATACGAGAGAGTCAGAATTAAGTATATGCGGACACGTTTCAGTCTGCAATTTGTACTTGACTTGCATCTGTGATGTACAATCGAGCAATTTTTGTCCAAGATTTTGTTTTTATTGAAATGTATTCTTTTTCGTACAGTGGATTAGCATATTCTTGTATGTTTACTCCAAGGAAGTTGAGATAATAATTAATTCTAAACTGATTAATCATGATGAACCATTGTCAAGTATCTTAATCCAAGTATTTCGGCTTAGTGATATCGTAAAGCAAGGGGAAAGTGTTCCCGATGTGGGGTTCAAACTAACAACAACTACAATCCTCATTTCCAAAGAAGGGGAGGTAACTGTTAATGGGAATGTTGGTCAAGAAGGTGAGAGTACGGTTAGATATGTCCCCATTTGTCATCAGTAGTAATGGGTGTCGCTATTTTAGAATAATAAGAGTTTTTTCTTACTGCGAATGACAGTCATTGCAGTCATGGAAAGTTAGAGTTATGTCGTTTTTTCATCCAGTTTCAAAATGACGACCAATTAAATTTTGCGCAATTATTCCATGTTTCAGTGTTTCAACTGACCAACATTCCGGCAACGTCCATGCTTCCAAAATGGTGACAGAGTAAGGTAAAAGTTATGTCCCTTGTTATATTTGACCATATTCCAGAAATAGTAACTTTCCCTACGTTCAGGGCGGCCGCCAATCCAGGCAAGAGTAATGTCCCCTGTTTTCCAAATGGAAGCCAAGAAAGGAAAGAGTTGCGTCCTGTAATTAAATTGGCCATGTTTCCACAGAAGTAACGTCCCCTGATTTCATAATGGCCACCATTTCAGACAAGTACAACTTACAAACTTTACAGTACAATCATTTTCGTAAAGTTCAGATAATCTTGAATTTAGAAAGGACAGTACTTCATTATTAAATACCGGACTAATCTTTAGATAACAACTCGTTTTATCTCCAGTTCATTTAATACATTTCCGACAAAGGTTACGTTTTTTCACCAGGTGATTTGGTGTATCACATCTTTTGTAAATATATTTCTTCCCAGGTTGGTCAAAATAGCTTGAACGACAGACATAATCTGGAATTCGCTGTGGGTTTTTACCCGCGGTACAAAATTTAATACTAGATCCTGATTGGTCTGTACAATTGTGAGTAGTGCTAGACTGTTAACAAGCAAATTGTATAATAAAAGCGGTTAACTGCGTCTCGTAAGCTTGCTGTGAATAATGATACACGAGAAATACACATAGACAAATATATACATGGGGAACCTTCGTTTACTACTGTTGGCAAAAATTGGTGCCCGACCCTTATCTTAGAATCTTATGACTTGTATTAGAATATCTGTAGTGTGATTATATTGTCATATGTGTAATATGCATTAATATATTTGTTTATGTGATATCTACATTTCAACAAATAAAATAAGCATATACCGAATAGATATATACTCGGATATGCAATATCTAAAATTGTATTAGAAATATTAAAATGATAAATGTATTTCGGCTGTGTCGGCTCGTATCATCTGGTTGTATCTTTTTAATTTATGTACAGAAGACTGTAGTATTTGTACTTTACACTTGTGGTGAGTATTCACCATTCATGTTCGTAAATGTTGCTATTTTTGTAATGTGTTCACTTTTCACCACCTATATATATATATATATATATATATTCATATGGTTTTGTTTTGTATTTTGTTTCTTTTTTTGCAATGAACATTTTTGTTTATGCAAATAAACCTTTTGACTTTGCTTGACTAAGCCATCTATCAGAATCATAAATGAAGACAAATATTCTGAAAAGTTTACATGCTTTATTATTTTAACATAGATAGAATGATCGATAGAAAGATTATTTAGAAAATAAGACATGTCCATGATCTCACATACACAAGAAAAAACATACATTGATATGTATACAGGTACATAGATAGATAAAAATATTTATTGGCATATTTAACACTGAAAAGTTTTTTTTACGGAGCAGCAATAATCTTTTTTACAGTAATAAGCAGCGTGACAAATGGCGAGAAAGCATGTAATTTGGGTTTGTGAATTTTACAAATTTCATTATTTCGAGATATAAATATTAATGTTTATGTTTATTTGTTTTCTAAATAGTCATAAAAGATTACAGATATTTTAAATGCGTTCTCGGGAGAGACAGAGTATCCAATAAACCGCAAAATGATGACATAGATTACATATTACCATTCCAAAACAACATATTTAAGCCAACATAATATGACATAGAATTATACATATATTCACATACATACATACGTACATACGTACATACGTACATACGTACATACGTACATACGTACATACGTACATACGTACATACGTACATACGTACATACGTACATACGTACATACGTACATACGTACATACGTACATACGTACATACGTACATACGTACATACGTACATACGTACATACGTACATACGTACATACGTACATACGTACATACGTACATACGTACATACGTACATACGTACATACGTACATACGTACATACGTACATACGTACATACGTACATACGTACATACGTACATACGTACATACGTACATACGTACATACGTACATACGTACATACGTACATACGTACATACGTACATACGTACATACGTACATACGTACATACGTACATACGTACATACGTACATACGTACATACGTACATACGTACATACGTACATACGTACATACGTACATACGTACATACGTACATACGTACATACGTACATACGTACATACGTACATACGTACATACGTACATACGTACATACGTACATACGTACATACGTACATACGTACATACGTACATACGTACATACGTACATACGTACATACGTACATACGTACATACGTACATACGTACATACGTACATACGTACATACGTACATACGTACATACGTACATACGTACATACGTACATACGTACATACGTACATACGTACATACGTACATACGTACATACGTACATACGTACATACGTACATACGTACATACGTACATACGTACATACGTACATACGTACATACGTACATACGTACATACGTACATACACACACACACACACACATACACACATACATACATACAAGACACAATTTCAATTCGCGTAGTGTAGATATATTAAAAACAAGATGGTATAAGATTTAGCATGAAATCATGAAAATGATTGTATTAATTTCGTAGAAATAGTCAATACACGTGTGATGTTACAATGCTAGTAAAATACATAACACAGATATGAATTTTAAAAAAGTAAATAAAATCGAAATTCGATAATTCATTGACAGTTGGGAGAAGAGTGTTATCTTACATAATATTCTACATCTCTTCGTTTTAAACTTTTGTAAATCTAGTAAAAGAGGTTGGGAATACGTTTTCGATTCCGGATGTCATCAGTGTAACAGAAAGATTGTTTTATGTCTTGTTTTCTTATTTCGTGATGTAAATTCTAATATAACATATCAATGCTACGGCAAAGGATTTCACAATTTCACGAGGAAGTGCCGTGGTAAACAAACGGATCATGGTGAATCTGAACGCACGCGTCTTGAACACAATCAGGATGTCATTTTGACTATTTTGTACTGCAAATACATTCCTCTCGCATTTTAAGATCTGAAATGAAAAGTTGTATTTATTTTTAAACATGATTAGGTATGAAATTGACTATGTAACTGCATTGAAAAGAATAAACATAAAAGGCATTAAAACATTCTTTAGACACGAGTATAGTGTTTGGAATTACATCCAGGATGATGGGCGTTAAGAATAACAAATGATTTATTTTTTTTATTCATCAAATACCACAAGTGTCTGGAAGTGTCACCGTAAACGGCATTTGAAAAATACTACAATTCTTTATGTGTTGGACAAGCTATTCCAAGATACTACATACAATCTACGGAGATACGAATGACACTTACTAAACTTCATGCCGAGTGCAACGCCCACGACAGTGCACTGTGGTCCGTAGCCACTAAGTGTGTAACCTCCACAACCGCCCATGTGCATTTCAGTCGTAAAAAAATACTCAGATGAGAGTGTGTGTGTGGTTGGCTTCCCTTTGTCTATCCAACTATTCATGAACGCACTGTAACCTCGTTTGTAGTATCCTGTCGGTGTGCCTTTGTTTTTATCGAAAAAGAATGCCATATATGAGTTGCCGTTAGCATCGCAATTCGTAAATGTAGCATCTTTGCCGTTAATTTGATAACCCTGGACTGTTCTTTGTCCAGCTACGGAAAGAGGCAAGAAACCAAGATACAGATACATTCCTAAGGTCTCATTATTTCGTGGTGATTTGTAATCTTGATGTTCATTGTACTGAATGCTTAGAGCTTGGCTGGAATATTCCTTGATCTGTGCTAGTTTCGATTCAAACTGTGAGTTATTTGTAAAACGATATCGTACGAGAACCTCTGACGTTGACGGATTTAGTAGCTGCATATTCACATTAACGGATGCCGGTATGTCTTTCGGGATGAACATGTAACCGTTGTCGTTGTAGAATTCACAGTAGACTTCATGATATTGTCCTTCTCCATTTCCCACCAGATATCGACCACTCCCTATATTCGGATTGTGAAGTCTCCAATCCATGCAGTTGTCTGAAAAGAGAGATACATTTGATAACTGTGTTTAATTTACAGTTTACCAACAATACTTCATTACAAAACGACGACCAGTGTACATTGTCTTTATATCGTACTAATATGCTTTTGAATACAGAATATGTGAATGCAGCATTTGTACGGTGTTTAGTTATAGCCATCTTGATATTACTGTGTCAATCTTTCTACGCGTAAGCAAATTTTGCATTAAGGCGGTAACACGAAAATACCACGAAGTGATAGCTTGTACGATACACCATTACGACAGCACAATAATGGAAACGTGCTCCAGACGCGACAAAATATATACATATACAGTAAAACTTCGAAACCTCGAACAGTTTTGGCTCGAACACAGTAAATACCTCGAACAGGTTCTTAAGTCCCGGCGAAACCCCTTCTTATTTCATATTATCTAACAGTAGATCACTCGAAAGGGATAGGTCGAACACTCGAACAGGATTTGTGGTCCCTAGCTATCATTTCATTCATTGTTCGCCACAGATAGGTCGAACCATACAATTTTCATTGACCGCTTAATATACTAATATTTGTTGACGGGTAAGATTGGCGACACATATTATTCGCACTTCGTGATAATTACTTGACAGTTGTACATATACAGTGGAAACTCCCTAATCCGAACACCCTTCCGACAAAATATAAAGTTCGGATTAGAGGAGATTCCGGACAGGAGAGGATTCCTCCATTGAATGTCCGTAGGCAAGAAATCTTTCAGTAATTTGAATAAGTTCGCCTGAGGTTGTTTGTGTTATCGCGATGTAATATATAATGTCTAAATGCATTCTTTAATTCGACTTTGCAGAGTAATTTAAGCTACTATATTTCACAAAATTTATGTAAACTTGAAGATTCAATTTATGGCCCAAAATCATAGGGCTGTGTATCGCCAGACAAAGGGCGATCCGATTCGAATCGCGATCTTTGTCTTGCGATCCACGAATCGATTCACGATTCACTAGGTATATATAGCAATACACATATGAAAGTAAATGAATAAAATAAACATAACTAAAACCTCATTTTTAATGTTTTATGCTACAAAACGTTTAAAAACAGTCTTCATTTACAGAATACAGAATAAATTTTGGAAGTAAACGATGCTGGTGCATTTCTGTACCGTGGATTTGAAGATGCCATGTTGACATTTACTGCACTCTGCAGACGATAATTTATGATAGCTTTCTTTACACGAAATTTCGCATTTTCATTTGATATCGTAGTTCTTCTTTTTATAATTTCTTACGTGCTCTGACATTTTATTTCTAATTTCTTAAAGCGTATACTTTTTAAAACATTATAAATCGTCAACCTTGAGAGACAGCATTATTCATTCGAACACCGCACAACTAATTGAATGCTAGCTCTGCATGAATCGACTTCCGGTTGCAACAGTGTAACGTTTTTCGGATATTTCGGATAAGCAATGCATTATTATTTATTTTAAAACATCGCAATACTTGCTTGCATTGAATTAAATCATTTTATTTCATTCTTTAATTAATTTTGCACTTGAATCGCGATCCAGCGATCTCGGCATTGGCGAGTATTTGTGTCGGATATTTTGCTTTGACTCGCGAGTACTCGGGTACTCGGATACTCGTTACAGCCTTACAAAATCATAAGTTATAAGAGACCAACACATTTATGCTCTTTTCATAAAAGGAAGACGCGATATGCAAAATACATGCTGTGTTAAATTTGGTTGATATAATTTGTTTATTCGTTATAGAAATGCAGAAAATCCGATTCTTCAGAATATGCACCGCTATAGACGCCTCTCGTTTAATTAAAACTGTATGAAAGCATTGAATAAAATTAACTTAAGATTTTGACCTACAGTTCATTCTTAAATAGATGTAGAAATTACAGCAAAATTACACAGTGCAGAAAATGTATTAGATCATTCTTTTTTTTTAATTTCATTTATATTTTGATAATTTCACTGCATAAGGTGGATATATCAATCTGAAGCAAATATTTCAATGACTCATTCAACATGTCAAATGATTTCAAACATAGCTGAAATTAAGTATGGGGGTTTCACGACGTTATACCGTCCATAAAACCTAACAAGCTATGCACTTAGTACGATGTATTTTGAAAACGCCATACTTGGAAACTATGCACTATAGCTTCATTTCTATAGGTTTTTCGTAGAGTAATATAATGATCTAGGGTAAACGTTTTGAATTGTGATTTGTGAACATAATGGGTCTTTTTCTGCGCTCACATCCAATGTTTTCAAATTGTTTACATAATAAGTACACCTCGTACCCGGTCTTACCTTGTTTCAATCAAAACGGAATGCATACGATGATAAGGTCTAATGGTCTATATTCATAGAGACATAGAGACAATAAATTATTATGCCTTCTCTCAATTCTCAGTCATTATACGATCTGACGTAGTTTTGCGGAAAATTATCGTCCGGTTTTGGGAGATTTATTTTACGTGTAAAATAACAATCCGGACAGAAGAATTCGTTCGGATTCCGGAGAAGGGAGGATCCGGACTGTGGGAGATTTTTTTATATGTCGTATTGGAGGAACTAGAACGAGACCGAGAAAATAGTCCGGTTCCAGGAAGTTTCCGGACTGGAGAGTTTCCGGATTAGGGAGTTTCCATTGTACATGTACTATATGACAGACAATTCATGCGTATAAACGAGAGAGAATAAGTTCCCACAGGTAATCATTTTTGCTTTCCTTTCATTTCTTTTTTAATTATTATTATTATGAATAATGCTGCGTTTATTGATCGACGTGCATTCAGTATGAAAACAAAACGTGTGTTCAACATGCTTAGTACACTTGCACCGGCGACTGTCAGTTAGGACATATACGCGTATACCGTAGATGCCTCGAACAATAGATGGCTCGAACTAATTGCTAGGTCCGACGGCAGTTCAAGGTTTCGAAGTTTTACTGTATATATATATATTTTATTAAATATATATACCTTTTATTAACGTCTCATTCTTGCATATAACACTACATTTCATTAAAATAATACATAAATATTCATGCAAGACCATTCTATAAGAATTACAAGAGACTATGGCACAGTAATTATAGACATTCTATTTACAATCTGAAAAGAGGTAAATATCAATACAAATAAATTAATTAAAAATTGAGAGACTGGCACTAAACTTGACTACTAAGTTTTAATAGCCTAAAAACTGCGCTAAAAGAAAAGAGCCATATAAGATGTGAAAATCAAAGTATCTAAAATCCTTAGCTCTATCAAATAAACCATTTCTAAGTTGTTGGTAGGCAGGGCATTAAACAATGTTTATTGTACAGTTGCAATCACATTATTGTGTTGCCATATTGTCACCATATGACCCTTTCCCCTATGCAATTATGTCACTTTATACAGTGTTCAGAGTGTTTCCTGCCCAATTTTGGCCTATTGTGGCCAGTTGTCTTGAATTGTCCTGTGAGCTTTTCCATCCATTAATTCCCCCCTCCCCTCCTTTTACTGTCCACTTTGATACTCTTAATTATTCCTTATGGTCTGTTGGGCCGTTCCTTGTGCCTCTGTTCCTTAATATGTGTAACGTTTGACCTCCTTAGGTGCGTTATGTTTTGTGGATTGTTGTTTTTCCTGAGGTCTGCGTGGGGAGGTATTGTCTTGTGTATGTGGCGTTCCCCGTAGTTACGTATTCTCTCTGTTTTACGCACTTAAATGACGGTCATAACGGAACACTGTAACAATGCTATGCCCATTCAATGTAAAATACATGACTTACCATAGGCAGCACAAGCATGCACCAAAAAACAGATAGCTAACGCTGACAACTTAAACGGAATATTCGCCATTGTTTCTCTTTGTGGCTGAAAGAATTGAAATAAAAGTTAAGTTAGAAAGAAATGAAGTCATCTTAACAATATTAGTAAATAGTCAAAGGTATAACGTGTTTACAATATTACTATTAATAATAATAAAGGGTTTGTGTTACGAGGCACACTAACTGAGGCCTGAAACATACACTAATATACCATGTAGCCTACGAAACTATAAAATGCACAGAAAATAATAACATTATATAACAAACAAAATTAGAAAGCAAATATACTCGATAATAACATAATGAAAATATTGCTATTCGCACCCTACAAACACTCTTTGATTTGTATGTTACAATTATATATTATATGCATTTTATATATGATCAAATTTATATCTATAATACATCTACACTCATACTGTATTCCGTTATACACAAACATAACCATGCTTTATCACATAATATAAAACTTTAAATGCAATGTTAAATAATATCATGTAAGCAATGTTGAATAATATATACTCGGCACATTTAGTTACGCACTGTGTGGGATTTCTAAATTTTCATTAAATGACTTTTAGGATACAAAAAAGAACTTGACATGATATTATTGCATGTGTACGCAACATCCCTTCTTCTTAATGTCTCTGTAACCAAAGAACCTACTCCTTTCATGACAATCGACATGTAATTTTAGTTTCAAAAGTGATAAAATGAAATTTAAAGAAGTGAAGTTTTTAAAAAAAATGTGCGTTTTTAAATATACATTACAGTTAAATAATGGCCGTTTTTCTGTTTATTCAAAAATAGGTTCTTCAGTATTATAGATTTATGATTTTTTGTTTTGTTCATTTGTTACAGTGTCCTGGTGCACTTTTTATGTGAAACAGTTTGTTTGTTATTCATTACGAAAATTGAAAAACAGTTATATGTCAAATTATTTACTTATTCACAGGTTTGATCGAACATTTTTTCCATTTAAAAACAAAGAAGTGTTTAAATCGAAAAGCAAAATAGCGAAAAAAACATATATTATAATCTTATTACATGTAATTATTGTTTAGATGTCGTAGAGTCCTGCAACTTAGAAACTAATAAATTGTTTACTTACTGTGTTAAATTCAGTTCGGGATGCAATATGATGATGAAGAGTAGGTCTTTGTTTTACTTCATTCACGTTTCGTTTCTATGAAAAAGCTTGATAGTACGTAGAATGCTTACTACAAAAAACAACAACAAAGTGGATATAGTCTGCACATTGTTTACAGCGTGACTTAATAACCGTAAAGTGATTAGATTTGTTTACAGTAAAGTCCCGCTTTACGATGGGTCCGAAAATAGGACCATGTCACCTTTTTCTCGGATCCGAAGTTTTTTTTCTTTTCTAATTCAACCGAACTTGGCCTTAAAATATAAGTGGGTGCATTAGACTCTTAATACTTATGTACGCAGACGACATAGAGTTAATGACAGACGGCGAAGAAGTTACATTCCATGTTGGACACTATACATAATTGGTGTAAACGATGGAGTGTTCTTATTAATACAAATCTAAATGTATGCCTATTCGAAAAGGCCGTATAAGCCAAAGTGAATTTGAATTTAGGATCGGATTCACTATTGTTCCTCGGTCTGGGAATTCAAAACTAATATCAACAAATTGACAACATCTACATCGTTTATCCTTTTACACCAGTTTTTGCGATGATCGGCAATAACAAGTGGTTACTAATTATATACAGACGTTAGAGAAACGTGTTACGCAAGTGGAATAGACTAGTCGTTATCAATGAGGATCGTATTGTTAGTTTTAACCATGGAATACAGTTAGTATAACAAAAATTGGTCCTATGATATCAAACAATTTAAACGCTGGGGTTATCCCGCTCATTGAGAACAAATTCAAATTTTCATGCCGGAAAATACAATAATCAACAAGTGATGCCCTATTCACATAAACAGAAGTAAAATTAAATTAGGTTCTCCTTACCATTCAACATACACTTGTATTAGTATTAATTTAAAATTGATAAACAATTCGTCGTATGCATTAGTCGAAAAATCAAGTACATCACGAGAAGTTAATGAATCAATACCTGGAATATAGTCATCCAAATTTTCAGTCCGGCTGTCAAAATCTCTACATCTAAAAAGCTAACAATAGCTTATAGAATACATTCACATCGAAAGGACAAGATGGATTCTGTGACAGTAGATAACATGCACATGTGTATATTTATCTCGTTTTTGCTACTTGCGTCACAGCAACGCGTAAGCCAATCAACTCTAAAGTTGAATGTCGAAACAAATTTTGGCAAACTGAACGCTGATTCGTCAGTCAAATCTGCACGATGTAACACTGGACTGGAGTGAATGAATTCGCCTGTTCAAGAAATAAGGATGGACGTTTCCTATTTTATGGTTTTAATATAGACATATGTATTTATGTTTGTGCTACACATCCTTACGAACAGTAACTTGACTTTTAATTACTGACGAATTTTAGTCGTTTTACAAAAATGTATGTGCTTAATGCATCATAATAAAAACAACGAAGTGTTAATCAGAAAAAGTCAACAGTGATTAATACGTCATATATAATACAAATAAGTGTGAAATTCAAACGGATTCAACACGAAGTACGGTGAAAATAGGATCAATGTTCGAAGAAATCATGAATGCATTAAAATGTATCAGAAATTTCTTGACCAAATCAAGAGGACTACGATATAAATGATGTCTAAGCTTTTTTCGCCTCCATCGATCATCCCGAACTTATCAAACTAAATCTCGCGGCAGTAATATCCCTTGCTTTAACCGAAATTAAGCTATTCTAGTGATTGTGATTATTTCGTTTTACACCAATAATTAAGTTTTAATTGGAATGCATATTTTAGGGCTAGTGTCACAAATGTCATCCTTGTGGTGGGGGGAGGTCTGATGTATATTTTTCATCTTTCAAGTATTTTGAAACAAAATGTTTGAATATTATCAAGCGAACACATCGACTTACTTGTTTATGCCAACCATGATAATGTTCCACGATATTTGTGATTCAGTATCGTTATGTGCATATATTCTATTGTCCATAAACATGTTACAATTGTTCAGGAACGTATATAGGAACACCCATATTGTTTAAGGAGTATTCTCCATTGTAAATTATATTTTGAACACATCTAACACGACTTACTAATTGAAAACTGATGAAAGAGCAAGCAGTAGAAAAGATAATATCGTGAAGCCTGTAAAAAAGGCGCCACTTGATTGGCAATCTCTTTCATCTTAACAAACGATTTACCAAAATTACTTAGCATTACCCTAGGCATATGATTGAACTTGTAACATTACCCTTGGCAGATGATAGAACTTGTAACATTACCCTAGGTAGATGATGGAACTTTTAGCATTACCCTAGGCATATGATTGAACTTGTAGCATTACCCTAGGCAGATGATAGAACTTGTAGCATTACCCTAGGCAGATGATAGAACTTGTAGCATTACCATTGGCAGATGATTGAACTTTTAGCATTACCCTAGGCATATGATTGAACTTGTAGCATTACCCTAGGCAGATGATAGAACTTGTAGCATTACCCTAGGCATATGATTGAACTTGTAGCATTACCCTAGGCAGATGATAGAACTTATAGCATTACCCTTGGCAGATGATAGAACTTATAGCATTACCCTTGGCAGATGATAGAACTTATAGCATTACCCTTGGCAGATGATACAACTTATAGCATTACCCTTGGCAGATGATAGAACTTATAGCATTACTCTAGGCAGATGATAGAACTTATAGCATTACCCTTGGCAGATGATAGAATTTTTAACCTAGGCAGATGATTGAACTTGTAACATTGCCATAGGCAGATTTTTGAACTTGTAGCATTACCCTAGGCAGATGATTGAACTTATAGCATTACCCTAGGCAGATGATAGAACTTATAGCATTACCCTAGGTAGATGATAGAACTTATAGCATTACCCTAGGCAGATGATTGAACTTATAGCATTACCCTAGGCAGATGATAGAACTTATAGCATTACCCTAGGTAGATGATAGAACTTATAGCATTACCCTAGGCAGATGATAGAACTTATAGCATTACCCTAGGCAGATGATAGAACTTATAGCATTACCCTAGGCAGATGATAGAATTTGTAACCTAGGCAGATGATTGAACTTGTAACATTGCCATAGGCAGATTATTGAACTTGTAGCATTACCCTAGGCAGACGATTGAACTTGAGAATTACCCTCGGCAGATGATTGAACTTGAGCATTACCCTCGGCAGATGAATGAACTTGTTACATTACCCTAGGTAGATGATTGAACTTTTAGCATTACCCTAGGCAAATGATTGAAATCGTAGCATTGCCCTAGGCATATGATTGAACTTGTAGCATTACCCTAGGCAGATGATAGAACTTGAAGCATTACCCTAGGCATATGATTGAACTTGTAGCATTACCCTAGGCAGATAATAGAACTTGTAGCATTACCCTAGGTAGATGATTGAACTTTAGCATTGCCCTAGGCATATGATTGAACTTTTAGCATTACCATTGGCAGATGATTGAACTTATAGCATTACCCTTGGCAGATGATTGAACCTGTAGCATTACCCTTGGCAGATGATAGAACTTATAGCATTACCCTTGGCAGATGATAGACTTTTTAACCTAGGCAGATGATTGAACTTGTAACATTGCCATAGGCAGATTTTTGAACTTGTAGCATTACCCAAGGCAGATGATTGAACTTATAGCATTACCCTAGGCAGATGATAGAACTTATAGCATTACCCTAGGTAGATGATTGAACTTATAGCATTACCCTAGACAGATGATAGAACTTATAGCATTACCCTAGGCAGATGATTGAACTTTTAGCATTACCCTAGGCAGATGATTGAACTTATAGCATTACCTAGGCAGATGATAGAACTTATAGCATTACCCTAGGCAGATGATAGAATTTGTAACCTAGGCAGATGATTGAACTTGTAACATTGCCATAGGCAGATTATTGAACTTGTAGCATTACCCTAGGCAGACGATTGAACTTGAGAATTACCCTCGGCAGATGAATGAACTTGAGCATTACCCTCGGCAGATGAATGAACTTGTTACATTACCCTAGGCAGACGATTGAACTTGAGAATTACCCTCGGCAGATGATTGAACTTGCGCATTACCCTCGGCAGATGAATGAACTTGTAACATTACCCTTGGTAGATGATTGAACTTGTAGCATTACCCTCGGCATATGATTGAACTTGTAGCATTACGCTAGGTAGATGATTGCACTTTTAGCATTACCCTAGGCAAATGATTGAATCGTAGCATTGCCCTAGGCAGATTATTGAACTTGTAGCATTACCCTAGGCAGATGATAGAACTTGTAGCATTACCCTAGGCAGATGATAGAACTTGTAGCATTACCCTAGGCAGATGATAGAACTTGTAGCATTACCGTAGGCAGATGATAGAACTTGTAGCATTGCCCTAGGCAGATTATTGAACTTGTAGCATTACCCTTGGCAGATGATAGAACTCGTAGCATTACCCTAGGCAGATGATAGAACTTGTAGCATTAACCTAGGCAGATGATAGAACTCGTAGCATTACCCTTGGCAGATGATAGAACTTGTAACATTAATCTAGGCAGATAATTGAACTTGTAGCATTACGCTAGGCAGATGATTAAACTTGTAGCATTACCCTAGGCTGATGATTGAACTTGTTACATTAACCTAGGCCGATGATTAAACTTGTAGCATTACGCTAGGCAGATGATTGAACTTGTAACATTAACCTAGGCCGATGATTGAACTTGTAGCATTACGCTAGGCAGATGATTGAACTTGTTACATTACCCTAGGCTGATGATTGAACTTGTAACATTATCCTCGGCCGATTATTCAATTTGTAGCATTACCCTAGGCAGATGACCGAACTTGTAACATTTCCATAGGCCGATTATTGAACTTGTAACATTACCCTAAGTCTATGATTGAACTTGTAGCATTACCCTTGGCAGATGATTGAACTTGTAGCATTAACCTAGGCAGATGATAGAACTTGTAGCATTACCTTAGGCAGATTATATAACTTGTAACATTACCCTAGGCAGATGATTGAACGTGTAGCATTACCCTAGGCAGATGACATTTTTCTGAATATTGACCTCGTACGAATACCATGGCCCGAGGATTGTACTCGAACCATGACCGTAACACGAGGGTTGAAATCGAGTCATGTTGGATTTAAAATCTTGTACAAAATGTACTCTCCCGATTTAGTTAAAACGATCAGTTAAAAGAGGTAAATAAGTTATAATAATATATGTCCCCATTTGTCATCAGTAGTCATTTGGGCCGTCATTTTAGAATAAGACGAATGACGGTCATTTTCAATGAGATTAATCTAACCTGTTTTTAAATTGCAGCTCTTTCTTCCAGTTTCAAAATGACGACCATTTAAATTTTCCGTGTTTCAAATGACCAACATTTCAACAACGTCCATGCCTTCAAAATGGTGACAGAGTAAGATAAAAGTTATATCCCTTGTTATATTTGGCCATGTTCCAGAAATAGTAACTTTCCCTACGTTCAGGATGGCCGTCAATCCAGGCAACAGTAATGTCCCCTGTTTTCCAAATGGTAGCCAAGAAAGGAAAGAGTTGCGTCCTGTAATTAAATTGGCCATGTCCCCTGATTTCATAATAGCCACCATTTCAGACAAGTACAAATTACAAACATTACAGTACAATCATTTTCGTAAAGTTCTGATAATCTTGAATTAAGATAGGCCATTACTTCATGATTAAATACCGGACCAATATTTAGATACCAATTCGTTTTATCTCCAGTTCATTTAATAAATTTCTGACAAAGGTAACGTTTTTTTCACCAGGTGATTTCGTGTATCACATTTTTGGATATATTTCTTCCAATGTTGGTCAAAATGATTGAACGATAGACGAAATCCGGAACTTAAGCCCACAGTTGGTTTTTATCCGCATTTCAAAATCTAATTTTAGATCCCGTTTGGTCTAAATAAATAAAAGCGGTTAACTGTGTATTTCAAGCTTAATACACGAGAAATACACATAGACAAACATATACATGGGGAACCCTCGTTTACTAATGTTGGCAGAAATTGGTGCCCGACCCTTACGCGAAACTATTCAACTAATAAAACAATCATATACGGTATAAAGATACAGATATGCAATATTTAAAATGTTATTAGAAAAATTAAAAAGATACATGTATTTCGGATGTGCTCGTATCATCTGGTTGTAACTGTATGTACAGACGACTTTTGTATTTGCACTTTTCATTTGCTAGTATTCATCATTCATGTTAGTAAATGTTGCTATTTTTGTGATGTTTTGATACTTTTCTTCACTTTTCACCGCCTAAATATGCATATATAGTTATGTTGTTTTTGTTTCTTTTTTTGCAATGAACATTTTTGTTTATGTAAATAAACCTTTTGACTTGACTTGACTAAGCCATCTATCAGAATCATAAATGAAGCCAAATATTCTGAATAGCATGCTTTATTATTTTAACATAGATAGACAGATCAATGGGTAGATTATTTAGAAAATAAGACAGCATGTCCATGACCTCACATACACAAGTAAATACAAAAAAATGTACATATATTGATATAATTATACATATATTCACATACATACATACATACATACAAGACACAATTTCAATTCGCGTAGTGTAGATATATTAAAAGACAGATGGTATCAGATTTAGCATGAAATCATGAAAATAATTGTACTAATTTCGTAGAAATAGTCATTACACGTGTGATGTTACAATACTACTAAAATACGTAACACAGATATGAGTTTTAAAAAAGTAAATAAAATAGAAATTCAAAACATCATCGACAGTTGAGAGAAGAGTGTTATCTCACATAATATTCTACATCCCTTCGTTTTAAACTTTTGTAAATCTAGTAATTTTTTAAGAGGTTGAGAATAAGTTTTCGATTTCGGATGACATCAGTGTAACAGAATCGCTTAGGAATATTAAGTTGCTTCCAGAAAGATTGTTTTATGTCTTGTTTTCTTATTTCGTGATGTAAATTCTAATATAACGTGTCAATGCTAAGGATTTCACAATTTCAGAAGGAAGTGTCGTGGTAAACAAACGGAGGAAAATCAATCTGAAAATGATGAGCAGGCATCGTTAATACAATCAGGATGTAATCTTGACGATTTTGTAGAGCCGAAGGAATCCTCTCTTTGACGCATTTTAAAGATCTGAAATGAAAAGTTGTATTTATTTTTAAACATAGTTAGGTATGAAATTTGCTATGTAACTGCATTGAAAAGAATAAACTTAAAAGGCATTAAAACATGCTTTAGACATGAGAATAGATTTTTGGAATTACAACCAGGACGATGGGTGTTCAGAATAACAAATGAATTAATTTTATTCCTCAAATACCAAAATGTCTTTGAAGTGTAATTGTAAACACAAAAATGAATTCCTCACGGCAATTGAAAATGCTACAATTCTTTCTGTGTTGGACAAGCCATTCCAAGATACTACAAACAATCTACGGAGATAAGAATGATACTTACCAAACTTCATGCCGAGTGCAGCGCCCCTGATATTGCTCTGTGGTCCGTAGCCACTGAGTGTGTAACCTCCACAACCGCCCATGTGCATTTCAGTCGTGAAAAAATACTCAGATGAGAGTGTGTGTGTGGTTGGCTTCCCTTTGTCTATCCAACTATTCATGAAAGCCTTGTAACCAAATGGTTTGTAGTATCCTTTCGGTGTGCCATTCTTACGATCGAAAAAGAATGCCATATATGAGTTGCCGTTAGCATCGCAATTCGTAAATGTAGCATCTTGGCCGTTAATTTGATAACCCTGGACTGTTCTTTGTCCAGCTACGGAAAGAGGCAAGAAACCAAGATACAGATAAAGTCCTAATTTCCCAGCATTGACTGGTGATTTGTAATCTTGATGTTTGTTGTACTGAATGCTTAGCTTTTGGCTGGAATATTGTTTGATCTGTGCCAGTTTTGATTCAAACTGTTTGTTATTCGTTCGACGATATCGTACGAGAACCTCTGAAGTTGACGGATTCAGTAGCTGCATATTCACCTTAACGGATACGTCTTTTGGGATGAACATGTAACCGTAGTCGTTGTAGAATTCACAGTAGACTTCATGAGATTGCCCTTCTCCATTTCCCACCAGATATGGCCCACTCCCTATATTCGGATTGTGAAGTCTCCAATCCTTGCAGTTGTCTGAAAAGAGAGATACAGTAAAACCTCACTCAAAGACCACCTCCATAATAAGATCACCTCTAAATTAAAACCACTCTTTTCAAATCCATTTCCACTGTTTTGCTCTTTATTCAACCTCTATATTAAGACCACCTCAATATTAAAACGAGTTTTTGAGGGTCCCATTTTTATACATCTGCTAACAATGCGATTTTACTGTTTCCCCACAACACTTTATTACCATACGACGATCAATATACATTGTCTTTATATTTTATTAATAATTATGTTTATCTAATTTTTTTTCTTAAATTACACCTTAAATTTTCATCAAATGACATAATATTATTATTATTATCTTTATTTCATGAAGATAACGCAATAAGCTACAAGTGTAACTTTTTAACAATGTGGTCTTCAAACAACAACAATGTAAGAACTCAACATTAAAAATATATATCTGCACATCTACACATGTTCATTCATACAACATTCATACAACATTCATACAACATAATTATAATTATAAATGAGATTTTAAAAAGCTACAAAAGTTAAGATGATCTGAAAATAAAATAATATTCTCATTCAATGTAGAATACATTACTTACCATACGCAGCGCATGCATGTACCAACAAACAGATCGCTAACGCTGACAACTTAAACGGGAAATTCGCCATTGTTTCACTTTGTGGCTGAAAGAAATGAAGTCAATTTAACAAGATACATCAATTGCCGCGTTATCAATCAATTAGCTGGTCAATGACAAGAAGACAATATTTTATATTAAAAGTTATAAAGTATTGAAGAATAGTGAAATTGTTCATGTAAGTATTCGACTATAAATAAAGTTTGACTTTACTCGACTTGTTAATTTATTCATTTGTTACAGATGCACTTCGTCAATGCGCAGAATTGTAGTACGTAAATGTATATAACATATGTCATTTAACAAAAAATAACGTTTCTGTTAGGATCTACGATAAAGAAATAAAAACGCCAGCTTGATCATTTTTTAAACATTTAAAATAAAATATTTCAAATTAATCACTTATACACAGTTTTAAACGAACAACAAAAAAAGGAATAACATTTTGTCCATTTTCAAAACAAGAAAATGATTAAATCGTAAAGCAAATTAGCGATGTTTGAAAAGGCATACTTCATTTAAGATAGCTCATTGCTTAAAATCGTATATTATAATCGTATTCATGATTTTTCCAATGTCGGAAGCCCAGTTCCTTAGAAAGTAATACATGTAAATAGTTTACTTACTGTGTTGAGTTCAGTTCTGGATGCAACACGATGATGTCGAGATGGAGATTGTTTTAATTTATATAGGCTCGGTAGTCATGCTTCGAAAGCGTTAAACATTTTGATTACGTAACATTTCAATGAAAACTTTGTGAGTACCTAGAATAGCATGAATAGCACAAACAGCACGTACATGTGCATCCTTAATCGGAGACGTAATTAAATTTTCGAAAGCCAATTTACATAAGGGGTCGTTTCAAAATACATGTACATTTTTGTATTTAAAATAATCTTTGAATTAAAAATATAATACAAAGCATTTCATACATCATTATTTTATCAATTTATTTTCAAATTTCGTTTTTAATTGATATTTGGCGTATACGGTAAAACCTACCTTAATACTATTTCAATAATAAGACCACCTCGAAATTAAGGATACAATTTTTAAGTCCATTTCCATTGTTCTGGTCTTAATACAACCTCAATAAGAAGCCTTCCTCAATAAGAAGACCAGTTGTCAAGGGTCCCAATGGTGGTTTTATTATGGAGGTTTTACTGTATATGATGATATAGGCGTGAAACTTACTTTGCATGCACAAATATAACATTAAATAAATGACGAACATTGGGGACTTTTATTATTGAATTAAGTTAGACGTTCCATACGCAGCTTTTCGTGCCTTTTAGCTGTCTTATCGCAGTGGATCGTCTCCCTTGATAACGACTCGAAAATCGATATCGAGTTCCCAGCTGTACCAGTTTTGATCAATAGATTATAGAGGGAAATTATTTTCATACGTAAATGTAAACATTTTGTCTTAATACTAGAATATTTTAGCAGTTATGACAATATTCTTCAATGTATTCTCTTTCATTTAGTGTAAAAATATTCAACCTAAACATCTTCTTGCTTCCAATTTGATTTTAAAAGTATCACCTATCATTACATAGAACATAGAGTAAAAATCAGTAAAATTTTAAATTTCCAAAAGTTTAGGGGCTAATAAATCATAATTTCCAATAAGTGGAAACATTTTAGCAGTTATGTCTGTTTTCTTGATTAAATGAACAATATCTAGTAATGTACTTAAATAAACTCGATTTTCTTTCATTTTTCTCGTCTGCTTTATTGTTGTTGTTGTTGTTGTAACTATCAATGGGTTAAATTGACTGCCGGTTGTTATTGGCTGGTTTTAAATATTATAAATAATTTTATATATTATATTTTAATCTTCATTTTTATATGATTTAGATCCGTTCTTCAGGCGCGTAGGAAGGTATTGAGCATTAGGGCCGCGGATGGGATGGGTTGCTGGAGCGGTATCCCCTCGCGATGAGACATATTTAGGAAATCACCTTTCTCAGGCGCAAAACCTATCACTTTTAAAATGATATTTTCCGAAAAGTTGTTTGCTGCTTGTATTACATTTATTCATACATATGTGTAATTTTGTAAAAGGATACGGGACTGTAGGATATATTTTGAAACAGTTCAGTCGCATTATAATGTATTTATTTATGTACATGAAAGCAATAAAAACAATGATATATATCATCATCATGAGCAAATGCGAAATCACGAAAACAATGCGTCTGATAGTTCTCAAAACACAAGTGCAGCAGATGTGTTATCTACTAGGTTAAAAAAGAAAAAATGAGTAAATTAGCATAATGTAGTATTTAATTATACAAACAAATGTAACAAATCCCATTCGGTGGTAATTGGATAGTCCCGCGTCAACGCATATTCAGAACTTTCCAAACACTGCAATGTCATTAACGAACCACAATAAGTATACTTGTCACCTGGATCATTAATCCGCTGACTGATGACAGTCACTGACAGTCAGTGTACTAGCGACGGTCCCTATCTGGTAGCGATGATAACACTTTGTTAAGTGCATTAAAATTATAGTCATTGTTTTAGTTTGATTTAGTTCCTTTTGTTTTAAAATAAATTGTCTGGCATGATTTCATGCCAGGCCTTTTTCAACTTACACTGTGTTGGTTGTCCTTTTGTTGCATGACATAAATGGAACTGCAGAGGCGGAGAGGCGCAAATATAAAATTATACTTTATATAGTGTAACAATATAAAGTTGTTTATATTTACAGCTATTTTTCAATATTGATTATTATTTTAGTATCAAATTCAACTTCATGATGAATTCACGAGTTCAACTTCATGAAGTCACAATTTCAATTTCATAATTAGAATACATGTAACATTGTTTAATGGTCTTCTACCAGGATTGTTCAAATCATGTCCCTTGGGTCAATATTGGCCCCGCCCCAGGGGTCACATGTTTTACATAGACTTTTATTGGGAATAGCTTTGGAAATCTTCTTGTCCAGAAATCAGAAGACCCAGGGTTTTGATATTTAACCTAGTATTAAGCATTGTCTAGAGGTCCCCTACCAAGGTTGTTCCACTGGCTCCACTCCGGGGTCAGAGGTTTTCTATAGACTAACATGGGGAAACCTTTGAAAATCTTCTTTTCCGAAACTGCGTGGCCCAGGGCTTTGATATATGGTACGTAACATTGTTTAGATTGTTTAATGTATGCCTCTTTGGTCACATGTTTTCTATAGAGTTATATAGGGACTAATTTTGAAAAATGTTTATCTAAAGTTCATGTGCACATTGTAGCAAGTGGAGCGTCAGGCCCTCGGCTTGTTATTTATTAACTGCCTTATTTCATGTTTATCTTGATTACGACTAATGAAGGATGATAGAGTACTTCAAAGAACTAGACAGTTAAGAAGAACAGAAACATTTGTTTTCGTTTATTTTAACAGCTACAGAAAAAGATACACCTAAGCAAGAAAGCAATTACTAATTGCATAATGCTCCAGCATAATGGTATTGATGCTTCAACATTGGTCCGACTTCCGGTCCGCCTTGCATCACGTCTTCCGGTCGGCCTTCCAGTCCGCCTTCCGGTCCGCATTCCAGTCCGCCTTCCGGTCCGCATTCCAGTCCGCCTTCCGGTCCGCATTCCAGTCCGCCTTCCGGTCCGCATTCCAGTCCGCCTTCCGGTCCGCCTTAAGTCCACCTTCCGGTCCGCCTTCCAGTCCGACTTCCAGTCCGCCTTCTGGTCCACCGTCCAGTCCGTCTTCCAGACCGCTTTCCAGTCCAACTTCCAGTGCGCCTTCCGGTCCACCTTCCAACTTTCATGCTTTTTGTATGCATTTCTTTGAGATTTTCTGTGTACAATTTCATAATTTTATATAACAAATATTCGTGAACATATGGGAAACCCTCGCATAAGTTTAGAGAAAGATATTTGAGATAGTAAACAAAACATGCTCGCTAGAAGTTATTTGTTGTTTTTGTGCTTTATTGTACCAAACAGTATCATACACATAATGTGTTATGGTCTGGCGTCTTGCATTTTAATTTTAGATTTTTACCGATAAATGTGCATTCAATACGAAAATGCAAAACAAAAGCAAGTCTCCGTATTGTATCAATACCCGGAGGCATTGGCATACATCATGAATATACGTTATCTAACCAATCAGCGCAAAGTCCTTAATGAAAGAAGGTAAAACCTGTCTTAAACATAAAACAGACAGAAGACATGAAGAAAATCACGCGATTTACACTAGCAACAAAACAAAACAACACCAAAGAGAATCTGTCGAAATTAAAGAAACATTGTTTTTGTAACCGCAACTTTACATTGTTATTGGACAAAAACATACGTCATAAAAGTTGAAGGAGACTAAAAACTAATGTCTATTGTATCAAAATAACGTTTGTCATACTTATATTATTAGTGTATTTCCTAATTAGTATTCATTAATGAGAACGTTTATCATGACGTATTTATAACGATGCATTGTCTTCTTGAATTAATAACGTCATGGATTTTTCAATGTGTTTATAAATCAGAAAACCACAAGACACACCAGAAACTTTGTTGATACTTTGTCGAACAATAACACAAAAACGTTCAAAGAAAAACTAAATTACACGCATGTCGGACAACATTTTTCACACTATAAATCACAAATCAAATACTAGTACATGTTTGCGTCTATTGACTAGCTATTTCATCCAGTGCGGCCGACAGTCTAAAAACAGATAATATTTACATATTTTGTATCCTTTGTTCATTGGAGGAGCGGTTATTGTTTCAAGCATTTCAAATGCGGTTTTTCAGAATAAAAACAACCGCAACGGATTTCAAAAAACTTATTATGCATACATGTTCTATGAAAATGTTTACATTTCAGTGGAAATGCAACTTTATGTATTTTTCTCTCGATTTAGAAGACGGTGTACCTCTATGATGCAGTGAAGCATTTTTTAGGATCCAACAATTATTTTGTGTATTTATTGTCCGAAACAGTCATAACAAGACGTATCTATAGGCCTACAGCAGTTAGTCTGACTATTCAGTATGTTTGCAGTTTAACACCATAACACAGATTTCTTAGCCTAGAATGAAGAGATTAATTTTCTTATGTTTAATGTCATTTCATTTTATATGCAATTTATTTTTCTTTAAGGCTGTTTATGACATTTTTTCCAAAGAAAACAAATGAGTTTGCCCTTTGTTTTTTATTTACATCAATAATATATATGTGCATTTCTTAAACAGGCATATTGCATATTTCAATATTTGCAAAATTCTGTTAGTGTTATCATGTCACGTTCGTGTTATTTTCGACATATTTCACAATAATTATTTGACTAATCATTTTTTTCCGGCGAAATAGATGTCTTGCATCAAATTTCTTTCGTATCATCTAAGATAATCCGTATGTACAGCATATGTGTATCTAAATGTTACAGTAACTTAATAATAATAATAATATCTTTAATCCATGAAGATATCAAATCTAACGTTAATCACCAAGGCAATTTCTCTTCAGCCGAACAATTTTTGTAACCTTGATGCGGATTGGTTAACCTTTCGGTAAAGGGTACGTTACCTTACCGAAATTCGGAATGTGTACCGTAATCCAAACTGCCTTTGTGGTTAACGTAAGATTTGATTGGTTTATACAACACTGATATGCAAATAACAAAACCATGCTGCGCCAAAAAGCAATAAGGATAAGAAGTGAACACTTCCAAGAAATTTACAAATGCTGACATGATTTTGGTATGTCAAAAATGTGTTCTGATTTAATTGGTCCCTGGTCCATAAAATGCAGTCCGTACATTGAGCCGCTGTCCGGGTTGACCGATGGAGTATAGTAGTGTACATATATCGGCTCACAGATCTTTGGTTCAATCGGTTTTATATCTGAAGATGAAAGAAGTGAAGTTTAAGAAATAAATAAGCGTATGAATAATCGTAATATCTCATCATAAATTGTCGTGTTTATTTTCATCTGACAATGCATATAGTTCCCACATCTACAATACTTACCTCCCTTGTTCATAATCATCAGCCATTTTGATAGGTGATATCAAACAGTGTCTCAATATTTGTTGAGAACCGATATGTATGTATAATGCTTTGTCGAAAATTCGATAATGGTTTTCAAGATCGTACATAACAAACAAAGCACTTATGGAAGTTTGAATGTGTAACGGGAACTTACCGTTCTTGAATACGGTAGCGGTGATATCAAATGGTGTCTCAATATATGTTGAGAACCGATATGTATGTATAATTCTTATTGTGTCACCGGCGCCAAATATCCCTGTAGAAATATGCTTCGCATCATCTGTAATATATCATGTTCAACAGTGACGTCATTTCAAGAAAGCTCATTATGTGATATCACTATTTGCAATCGTACAGCGGCGCTCATATAATAAATGATAATACAAGTCAATGATACAATTTTGTCTTACGTACGTTTACAATTCTTGAAATTTGCACAATGTTTAATTTATAGCAATCAAATGTACTGAACTTCAAAACGTTGCCATTGTGTCATTGTAACATTGTATTGTATTCAACTGTGATCATTTTATTTCTATTACATAATGTGTTTACACGTTATGTTTGTAACTTAGAAGCAATAGATAATTCTCACATCTACAATATTTACCTCCCTTGTTCTTAATCATCAGCCATTTTGATAGGCAAAACTGATAAGACCTTATAGGAGTTATTTCCAAATATGCGATAATTGAGAAAATGTGCATGTGACAACCAATTTTACTTACTGAGCCAACTGCCCACATGAGCGTAATGAGTTAGCTATTTGTTTTACAAAATACTGAAATATATACAGTAAAACCGCAATAATATTATCACCTTTGGAACTCTTGAAAACTGGTCTTCTTATTGAGGTGGTCTGAATATTGAGGTTGAATTATGAGCAAAAAAGTGAAAATGGACTTGAACATTGTGTGTCTTAATTTTGAGGCGATCTTATTATTGAGGTGGTCTTTAAGTGAGGTTTTACTGTATTTGAACCTACGTGGGATACATTGTTCTGTCATGTTACTCTCCAAACCTGACTTCTGACAATCACCGTTTTGTGCATTATACATTTGCATCTGTAAGAGAATTTGAATATGTAAATAGGGTTAGTCCTCAACGCGACGTCCGTGTTCTGAGCGACGATTTGACGAAAATATGATAATTGCACACAGTGTACATCTTAATTAAACCATAAAACATTGTCAGAACAGAACAGAACCGTTTATTTGACTTGTACATTGTACATCATCATACAAATATAAATATAGCATATTCAATATAATTTAAACAAACTGGTCCAGGTCCAGAATATACAGATGAGAAATAAACAAAAAACAACATCAAAAAAACATCAAACTATTCAACTAGGGCGTCTATGCTACAGGCTGTCAATTGAAAAATACATGAACAACTTATAACGTTAAACGGCCATAGATTCAATCATGATGAAAAAATGCTAGCAATGTCTTTCTCCTACAGTTTATCATCACAATATCGTATGTTTGTTTTGTACAATCACTGTTCTTGGTTGTTTATCACGTAAATATGACTGTGAAATTACGTGTTTTACGTGTTAATGTGTGAAATGAATGAGAAACGTTTGAATCTTAAATAAAGTTGTATGTTTTGTTCTTAAAACGACAATAACCAGCATGACTGAGTCAGTAACCTATCGATTGCTTAACTGTAAGAAAATGTATCAGATAAATAAAATTTAATTGCTCGTTTTAAAGTCATGTGACAGATACGCATATTTATATTGCAGAATGAGTCTAACATAATTGACAATTACAGTAAACTATGTTTGCACGCTCGGTGACGCATCAAAATATTTTGCCTAATTTTTCGGCGCAGCCGTACTAACATGGCTTTGCTTTTTGCATATCAGTGTTGTGTAAACCAATCAAATCTTGTACGTTAACCACTAAACCAACTTCTCTTCAATCGAACAACGTTTGTAACCTTGACGCAGATTGGTTAACCTTTCTATAAGAGACCCTGTATGTTACCGAAATCCACTGAATTTACCGAAATCCATTTTGGATATGGAGTGACCAGCAATCGTAACATTTAGGGAATTTCATGTTGTACAACATATCTTAACCTTTAAATTGCGCCGTCCATCTTTTTTAAAGAAAGTTATTGTTGATTATTACATTTTCATAAACAAACATATTGAATGAATCCTTAAATACCACTGGTTATACGGTTGCCTGGAGATAAACATCACAACTAATCTTTTGATTTCAAAAAGCTAAGAGATCAGAAAATACATTTCGAAAGGAAAATGACAGGTTACCATTGCAAATACGCTGGGCGTTTGATGTTACAATTTTAAAAGCAGACACCTCATCAACTAATTGTTAATAATTACGCATTTAAAAATACACTCAAAGTTTAATAATTGTAAATATATTTACGTTTTCGAAATCGTATAATAGCTCGGTGTCGATTGGTTCTGGTTTTGGAATCAAAGGACTCAACTCAAAACCAACAATGTGGAAATATACTTTCTTCCTAGGATAACTGAATGCGGCGGTCACTGTACCATTGAAGTAAGCGAACGCTGTGTTGCTGTCAATAAACACAGTACCATAGTCTAAATATAACATCGCCTCCCAAACGGTGGGAAGACAGCAAATATTATCTTCTTCCTCGGTCAATGGCAGCAGCAGCATCGACGAAATACCGCCTAGCGAACACAAGGTCACAAAACACAAGGTAAAACACGTATTCATTTTACTTAGTCTATTCCTTTCCGATTTGAGCAAAATTCAACAATTTCGTTTGGCTTTAACGCTAAAGACAGAACTATAGTATCATTTCTTCATCCACAAGTCCTTTGTCAACTTTTTATTAATGCATCCGATCACAAAGCGAGTTTGTACAATAAACAGATCAAATCCCCTGTATATAGGATGTGTACCCCGACCTTGACCCCTGACCTTGACCGACCTTGGCAATTATCATCAACTTAATTGAAGTTATCTGGATTAGATACCATAGCAGGGTTAAGTCATGTACTCACTATCTCATGTTTGCATTCTAATCACAATCATAAAATGAATCCAAATAGTATGTCGGTCAGGGTATGGACATCAGTAGTTCATCCTTGATTTAATTACAAACGCATTGCAGTTGCATAAGTTTTATTGGATTCAGCACCTCTTAGTCGTAAATGTTCCAAACTACAGTATATTTCAAATGAACTTGTTTTACTGTTGAAATCACTTCATATACTCTACTTGTAAATAAGTACTGTATAGTCTATTTTCAAGCCAACATATTGATAGTGAATATAGTCCACCTTTGTTGTATACGTAACAACTTTCATTCTAGATTAGAATTTGCAACTCTCGAATATTTAGTTTAGGCTTTTCACTATAGTTAAACCTCACTTAAAGACCACATCAATGATAAGACCACCTCGAAATTGAGAACACAATTTTCAAGTCCATTTTGACTGTTTTGCTCTTTATTCAAACTCATTATTAAGACCAACTCAATATAAAGAACAGTTTTAAAGGGTCCCAAGGGTGGTCATATTATTGCGGTTTTACTGTACGTAAGTTTGTGTGTATTTCTGAAATGATATTGTTTCTAAGGCAGTATATTTGAAATGCATATAATTATTTTCATAGTTGACAAAGACTTTGATGGTAATTGTCCAAGTTTCTGGCCTCTTCATTAAACTTTAACTGTTTTTCCTTGTTCTGAGTTAGTGGTTTGCATACTTAATGTTATGGGTATAGTGAACAATGGGCAATCAATATATTCTGTCACTGATCATCAGACCAATCCTTCACAGCATTCACCCAACTATCATCAGCCTAAATGCCACAATATCCAGTGTTGCGTTCAGTTACAGCTTACAGTCGCTCACGTTACGAAACTCTTTCGTTTTGTCTCCCTGGTCCACTGTCTCACAATCACTGCACACAGGAACCAAATTGTTAACGTTACAAAACGTTAGTCGTAAACACCTTTACTGAACACAGGGCTGGATTGTCATGAGGCAAACATTCTGACTCTGTTTGATAAAGATCAGCCAAAATGTGTGACCACTAGAATGTTAACAAGTCAATCACACATGCCAGTAATTCAAGCTGTAGTCTTTCCGCAAAATTATGGCACATAATTTGATACATTAAAAGTTATTGGAATAATCATAATAAACAGAACTTAAGTAAACATACAATTCATTTATTGACAATCTGCAAGTCAAACTAATGTACATATAATAATAACAAGATTTTAAGTTATAAGTGAATGTGGAAACAGACTGTGCTACTACAAGTATCACTTCACAGGGAGCAACATAAATCACAAAAACAATGAAGCGATCAGTTACACGGTAATTGGATTTTGTTTCGTTTTGACATTAACTAGATACAGTGACAATACAACCTTTAAAAAGGTTATATAATATAGAAAGAATCATAATTCGGACAAATAACTTTCAGCAACATCACAGTCCAACCATACAGAAGCATTTTGTACGGGCATGAGAATGCCAAATTTCAAAATCAGCTGAAAATTCGGCAAGGGGTCCAGGGGGCCACTAAAGCTCCTGGCTTATAAGCATCCAAGATGGCTTAAATTGTCTCAAAAACTGCCCTTGCGAGCGTCAAATCCAAGGATTTCCGCGATTCTGCATAAAATTACCATGATACAAATCTTCATACATTTGAAAAAATACTATTTTAATCCTGCTAAATCACAGTATAATGACCCGTTATATCACTGACTATGAGAACAATTAGAATCACAAATTTTGACAGCTTCAACAATACAAACTACATACACCACCATCGGAAACAGCAAACCCCATCCAGAAATCAGTATTTATATCTTGAGTAAATATTGGATAAAGATTAAATAAATGAGATGTAAAGATCCTACACTGAAGAAACACAAAAAACTTCACATCAGAGGTTGAAAAAACAGTTAAATGATTGTAAATGTTGACTTTATAAGGAGAAGCAAGAAATCACACAAAGGTCTGACAATTATCATCTGCAAACCATAAAGAGCCGAACTTCGTTCATTCGAATTCATCGGGTCCGAAATTTTATTTAGAATAATACATGGTTTTGAACAGCCCATTTCTATTTGACGTGCATAAGATTCACCGGGACCTTATTTCGGATGATACCGAGTATTCGGATAAAAGGTTGTCGAATAAACGAGGTCCGACTGTAGACATAAACATAGTGTAAAAATATGAAATACAAATAGAGGGATGCTTCCTGCATTAATAAATGCCACAAGTTGCCGTAGAGCGAGCGCAAAATGTTACGGTCAGAAACTGAAACACTCTAGGGCTTACTTTATTGCGGGACAAAAAGTTAACAAAATATAAATACCATAAAAATCAGCTGCACTTAAAAATATGTTTTTTTAAAAATCTATGTAGTTTTCACAAACAAGCGTATATCTTTTCTGCAAAATCAGACCCATGTCCATGACAAAAATAACAGTAAATGTCAAACATCGTATAACTTTGTTCATGATTTATCTATTTTGTCTTTTCAGCCATTCTGTTTAAAGCACTTCCTGCTACGAACCATTCAAGCTGACCAGCATTCAATGTGTGATTCAGGGTTATCTGCTCCGATGAGCCATCAGCATGTTTTATTTCACACGTCACAGGCTGAAATATACAAGAATTTCGTTAAAACGTAAAGAACAAAAATACATGAAGCTATACCATACAATAAACATTTACCTACAGATAACATATGAAGAGGATAATCTGGTCATTGTTTGAAATTTGTGAAATTTTTGTTAATTTGTATAGAGCAATTTTTCAGTTCACCGCAAGCATACACAATATTCCTCGTGTTTCATTCAAAACAATTTAAAGAAGTATTTCAAAATTCTTACAAAAAATAAAAAAAACAAGTTTGTTTTTGACAAAAAACATATGTCTACCCAGTTACTTGCTAGGATTAAAAGAAAAAAAATTGCTTTTGTAGTTGGCAGTACCAATATATGAAAGATAATAATTTCCATTGTTTACTAACTTCAATATGTGCATGCTTATGTTTCATTTAAAGTGTAAAGTTAATAATAATTCTGAAAGTAATAAGTAACGAATATAAAAGAAATTTGCAAAGCTTGAAAAATATTTACAAATTTCTTATGTAACAAATATCCTATGAAAATTAATAATTTTGTTTGCTTATCTTCTTTGCAATTGTTTTAGCCACAATTGCCCAAATAAGTGCTTATTCAAGAAGCTTGTAAGCATTCACAATAAAACATTGATATTGATTTCATTTGATTGTATTCAAGTTTGCTTTTATATGACACATGCAAATATTCATAAAAACATCGAAGGACCATAACTCAGTGAACAATTATCTGAGCAGAACGAAACGACAAGGATGCACAACTACACTTGATGCTTATCAATCATGTGAAGTTTGGTTGAAATCCAAGCAGCTGTATTTGAGATGAAGCGCGGACATGGACTGTACATATCTCAGAGAGAGAGAGACATAATTAATACCAGTGTGGAAAACTGTTAATAGAAGTTTTTCACCAATACAATAATTTCAACGCAGTATTTTCAGACCAGGAGATATAATTGGACTTACCAATACCAACATGGCCAGCACAAAATCGAACTTAAGAAACAAAACATACTACATTGTAGTAATGGGACATAGTAAGTAGATGTATAATTAATATTTAAGACTGAAACACTGTAATGCTGCTCTTACATTTCCTGGTGCAAGTTCTTTCAAGCTCAACAATGATACTCTATCAGAGGGCTGTATTTTATCGTAATCACTCGGATTGTTGAAAGTCAGTGGAAGCATTCCTTGTTTCTTCAAGTTGGTTTCTGAAATACATCAATGTGATAATGAGCAAGACAAGTGTTCAAGAACAGTTTAAATAAAATAATAAACAGTTCCAGATAAAACTATGTAAACTGTAGACAAACTGCCTAAACTTATGATGTGAAAAGTGGATACAGAATACTGTGTAAGTGGTAAAGTTTGTGAGGTGGTAAAGTTTGCAAATTTAGTGAATGCACAAAATTCGCTAACAATTTCCACAGCGTAAATTTCCACTTCCACTTAAGTATATTTTTTCTACGCTCAGTGTAGCCGATACATGTACATGTACTTGGAGTCAAGTACTCCATGGAGTCACATCTAAAGCACTGCGTGTCCTACCATAACTTTTGGAGTATTAAATAAAATTAAGAAATTGAAAACTTTTTGACACGCGATATTATCCACTAATACAATATTCACTGCAAGTCTGAACAACAATGAATAGATAATGCAAAGACAATTGTAAGCTAAGAAAAGTTGTTTTTTCACTGAACAATAAAACCACATCATCTTACATGAGCTGAAATGCTGTCCACACATTGTAAGCATCAAACACTTACCGTGTATTCTAGCAAAACTTTTTACAATGATTGCCCTGCCACCAAGATGCCTGGGTTCTAAAGCAGCATGTTCTCTACTACTGCCTTCACCATAGTTCTCATCTCCTACCACAACCCATGGCACATTTTTTGACTGAAAAATTACACAATAGTAAAGTAAAACCTCCATAATACATAATAAGGCTCAGGACTCTTGAAAAACAGGTCTTCTTATTGAGGTGGTCTTTAAGTGAGATTTGACTGTATCCTGAATTTACAGGAATAGAATTCCAGAATTCCAAAAGAACAGCAAAACCTCACCTAAAGACCGCCTCAATAATAAGACCACCTCAATATTAAGAACACAATTTTCAAGTCCATTTTCACTGTTCTGCTCTTTATTCAACTTCACTTAAAGACCACCCCACTAATAAGACCACCTCAATATTAAGGACATAATTTTCAAGTCCATTTTCACTGTTTTGCTCTTTATTCAACTTCAATATTTAGACTAACTCAATATTAAGATCAATTTTCAAGGGTACTAATGGTGGTCTTATTATTGAGATTTTACTGTATGCATTAACATATTTTCTATAAAGTTAGAACCAAGCCAAAAAACTGTTCAAATTAAACACACACTTGAACACAGACTGTTATATAACCTTGAAACTGAAATATTACAGTTAATACTGTGACTGACATAATTATCTTATCTTGTCAATTAAAAGTCAGGAAATGTGTTACAATAAACGGAGCATAACATAAAAAGAAAATTGGTAAAAATGTAAATTTAAAGACAACAAATACCTAGTTAGTTTAATACAAAGAAGACTCATTTCTTGAATAAAGTACATTTTTGTTTTCAGGTAATTGATGTAGAAGCACTTGAAACTAATTACTGAGCAAGTTTAAGTTAAATTGCCGTATGCAGGGCTCTAGAAATCCACTAGCCCGACGTCCCAGACAAGTATAATTGCTGATTCGGGCTACCAACAGTTGAGTTGGACGTAGTCCAGGACAAGTTCGTCTTTAAAGCAAATTAACATTGGACATTCTAAATATCAAACAAAAATTATACATTACTGATGCCTTGAAATTGGGGATAATTCAAACTGTCAACAAAATTTCTCGAACAACTAGCCTCCCATGTCGGACAAGTCAACATGTTCTCTTGTCCAGGACAAGTGTATTTTTTTTTAAAATCTAGAGCCCTGTGAATGTATAAATTAATGAGAAATCATACTTTGTAGTATCTTGCTGTTTCTGGTACAGAACCAAATCCTCCTGTAAGTTGATTTTTCACTTTATTTACTTCACCATTATCTGCATTGACGGCACTGAAAAATTTGAAACAAATAAATGATACATATCGCTAAAGATTTTCCATTTCCAACATCTATTATTCCATAAAGTAATTTTCATATGTTCACATTTAGGTATCAATGATTTGAAACAGGTAATATATGTTTATTGAAAATAGTGTCAATTAAACCAGAAAAACAGCATTTATAAGCTCTTATACAAATGCAAACAAGTCAATTTGCATTATAAATGTGTAACTATCCGTACCAATAAAATCCTTGACACGAGTAAAAAATGTTACGCATAAAGATCTATGTCCAAATAAGTGAAGATTTTGAAATAATTTGTGAATATTAAAAAAATCTAATAAATATCAAATAATAATTTCACACCTTATTAACTATAACAGATATTGGTCTTAGTGAAAAAAATTACAAAAGAGGATTTTAAGATTACTGCATTGACAGATGCCTGAAGACAAATAATTTACTTACCCAATCAATAAATTATTAGAAATATTATCGAGATGTCCACGATATTTCAACCATTGTCCAGCAGCACTGATGTGATCTGTTGTACATTTACCCTTAGCCTGTAACAGACACAACAATTTATATAAGCGCCGCCATGACAAAACATGTATAAGTGACGTTGGTCATGACATCGAGTATTTCCCTATCAAAGACTTGACGTCAGAAACTAAGCTCTTTGTTCGAAAATGTATTGGAGGCTTAATTATGATTAATAAAATTAAACAAATAATGTAATATTTATAAGTTTTGCATATTTTTTTTCCATTTGAAGAGAAGAGGATTTTGTTAAAGAATTATGTACATTCTGACATGACGTTGTCATTTTGCAGCTTACTTTTGCATCTTGTTCTTAATATTGGAATGGCTATAAAACGAAAAGTAGATGTATGATTTTAATACTTTGGGTATGAAATGAAAATTGAGAAATTTATCTGTTAGAATATGTAAAAACCTGAAAATGGATTTTTGGTCACTAAAGCCGATTTTGTCATGACACAGCTCATAAATCACTTGATGTAATGAAAATGCAACAAAACTGCAAGTTGTATGACCCTTTATCGAATAATTCAGGTTTTTTTAAAAACTGCAGAGACCAATTCTTACATACCTTGATAAGAACAGGCATATTTAAAATATCTTGTCCGTCCCATTTCTGGAATGGGGTAAGAAGTTGTAATCTGTTACTGCTAGGATCAACTTGTACATTGATACCACTGCCATCAGCAGGTGGGGGTTGGAAGGTATCCTGGCCTGGATCAAATCCTAGGGCAGGTAGCTCATCACCGTATGGACTTTCCAACTTGAATTTGGAGCCTGAAAAACATATCACAGGTTATGCCTTGGTCACATGAAGTTCCCGCCATAAGGACTTCACAAGTCCAGTTAGCAATTCTTACATACTTCGTATCCAATTGGCCCCGGGACCACCTGTAGGTCTCATCTGACTGTGGCATCAAAGTTATGCATGCTCAACTCTCAGTCATAGACTAATATGGTGAAAACCCCACATAGGACTCTCACTGGTTTTGGTCCTTACGAGCCGAAAAAACTGCCTAAGAGCATCATGTGACCTAGGCATTAGTCTTAGCACAACAATAGTTCTATACATATATATGTCTTATACATGTACATCATACTTAAATCAACATAACAAGGCTCTAGTCAACAATGAAGGAAAACAGTATAGCATCTAGCAAGAAAACATCCAACAAAGGTATTTTTATATAAGCATTTATGTTATGCTAGAAAAATGAATTGTATCAGGAAGGCCACGTTTACAATGAGACCATCCTTCTAGTCAGACTTCTATGCTTTCCATCAGTCATTGTATCAATATAATCTCAAATAAAAAAATGCAGATAGAGGTAAACAATGCCCATCATCATTCAGAATAACAAAACAAAGTAAAGTAAAACCTCACTTACAGACAACCGCAATAATAAGACCATCTCAACATTAAGACCAGTTTTCAAGAGGCCCAAGGGTGGTCTTATTATTGAGGTTTTACTGTATTTTAATGTTTTAAACAGAATTCATTAAACAGGAAAATAGTATCAAGAACATACCATCAGCAGCAGTAAGTTCATCAGTTTCTGGGTTAAACCCAAGCTCTCCAGAAATAGCCATTGCTGTCACCAGCTCAGGGGAGGTAACAAAGGCGTGTGTGGCAGGATTAGCATCATTACGACCAGTAAAGTTACGATTGTAAGAGGTGACAATGGTGTTCTTCTCTCCTTTTTTAACATCCTTTCTGTCCCACTGACCAATGCAAGGTCCACAAGCGTTAGCAAGGACAACACCACCCATCTGACGTAATGCTTCAGCCTATAACATAATACATGTAATTTACATTAGAAAAATGACTGAAGACAAACGTCTTCATAGGGGTCAATTTCCCAAGACGATCTGTGCAATATCAGCATTTGACAGGCACGAGAATGCAAAATTATAAAATCAGCCATAAATTCGGCAAGGGGTCCAGGGAACACTGAAGCTCCTGGCTTTTAAGCATCTAAGATGGCTTAATATTGTCTCAAAAACGGCCCTTGCGAACGCTAAATCTGCGAATTTCCGTGAATCTGCAGAAAATTCTCATGCCTGATTTAATACTAAAGGCAAACAACAGAATTCTGATAATGAACATTAACATGGCAAAGAAAGCATTTTTTGATCAGGGGAAACAGCCTATATTCAGCAGTAAATTTGACATGATATATGCACCGCAGAAATGATATACCTGTCCATCACGTTCAATGGTAGCTCTGATTTGCTCAGATCCTGGGGTAATAGTGTATGCAGCCTTTGCTTTGATTCCCTTAGCCAGAGCTTGCTTCGCAATATTTGCTGATCTGCTCATATCTTCATAACTGCTATTTGTACAACTTCCAATAAGACCTGTATAAACAGACAAACAGCGTCATTAGGCAATGGTATGAACAGGATCGTCACGATGGCAGTCAGGGTTTGATTACTCATGTTCTCTACATATGTTATTAAACGTTATTACAAATAAAAACATACTAAATAGGGATTATTTTTAGTTTCGACCTTACAGTGACAACTATTTACGCACCAATGAAATTGTTCTAAACAAGTTCTAAATCATGCCAAGACTTATTTTGCAATACATGTATTAAATCAACTACAACAGGTTGTTTCTTTTAAATAAAGAAAACAACACTTACCAACCCTGACATCCAATGGCCATCCATTGTCAATTGCTGCCTGCTTCAGTTTTGAAATAGGATTATACAAATCTGGAGTAAATGGTCCATTTACGCTAGGCTCAAGCTGAAAAACACATCATGCAAATTAAGACAGCCATTGGGGAAGTATAGCGGTTCCTTTTGATAGGGAAAATTGGCATTATGAAACACCAAATTTTGGTATTTTTAAGGCTAAATTTTTAATAATTTTACTGAAGGGGAATTTTCTTTGGGGAATGGGGCTCAATTTCGGCCCCAAATTCGCAATAAAAAAGGGCTGTAAGAACCTGTCAAATATTTCATCAATACACACCCAAAATAATGGAAATAATCTATGAAAATTTTGAGCAAGAAATTTGGATATCTTTTACCTAAGTCAATATAAATAACAGTATATCAATTGTGAACTTCTAATATTAGTCTAACAACGAAGCAAATATTGTGATTTTTTCTAAACACAATGTACAGGAATTAGATAAAAACTCCAATGTAAAGTAAGCCCATCCTTAAAAAATCGGTTGTTTGCAGTTATGTGACCTGGAATTTTTTTCATCGATGAGTCACAGCATTTTTCATGAGTCGGTCACGTAACTGCAAACAATTTTAAAGGATGGCCTAACGTCATGAATTTCAAAAGACATAGAAGAAAAATTTGACATAAAGTTGGAACCATCATGTCAGGAAGATAAATGATCTCATGGTGTGACATTAGTATAAAACAAAAAAAGGGCCATAATGGCCCTGAATCGCTCACCTGACTGCCTGAAATGTTTTGAGTGTTTTTTAGTGAATCACACAATTATACAATCTTGGTAGAGGGTAGAACTTTGGTCAATGAAATATGTAAGGTTTTAAGTGACCACTAAATAACAATGACACTTACTGTATCCAGGTTGATTTCAATGACCTGATCATATTTTGCATCAGGATCAGCTGAGAGAAGATTCTTATTTCTGTTGGCTTCATCAGCAATACCTGCAATCATACGATGTATTTAAATAAATAAAACTGAATTTTTATCTCAAAGTTGAATATACATGAGCATTGAAATCGAAAATTAACACATTTAAAATACCATTCACGAAAGAAACATCAATGGATGGAATAGTTTGACTTTGTCACGTTCATCAACATTTGTAAACAAATAAGACGACAGTAATAAAAACAGTGGTCGTCTTTCCATGGACCAAACATACTAGAAAGGGTTACTGGTGTGTAAAGCATTTTGATAAATTTTAGTCTATAAAAGTCTATAAAGCAATTATGTAAACACCATCAGAGAATTTAACAAAAATACGAAATCAGGCAGAGCAATTTCCTTGTGTAATCATCATCTAATATAATTTTACAAGTTCAACATTCAACATAAATACATAGTATACACACAATACGAAGAAATGTTCACAAACCCTTTCTGCTTGTAGCATTAAGATAGTCCTGCATTCTGTAGTTAAATGGGAACACAGATGTAGTGGCACCAATTTCAGCTCCCATATTACAGATAGTACCCATACCTGAAAGACATAGAACAGTCAGCATTCACAGAATATAAAAATGAAAAATGTGCATCAAGTAAAACTCTGTATTTTCATCCTCCTCAGCTTTTTGGATGACAAAAACTGTAACATTAAATGTATAAAGTTAAACATGCCTGCAAATGATCCAAGTGCTATTAACTCACAGAACATAAAAGACACAACATAATTGTTCAAAACAATGAAACCATTGAGTTTTTTTTTAATTTCAATGCAACATTACGCAGAACATGACATAGCTATATTTTAATACAAAATATTAAAACATTCAAATGAAATATTATTGATACATTACAATAATCAGCAGGGTTCTCTCAAGGAGTTCAAACAGAAGTCCAAAACCATACCATTAGAAAAAGTTGCAGTCCTTCAATGCAATTTCAAAGAAAATTTACCAGAAACACGAGTCCAGGGAAAAAATAGGGAGTCCACAAAGTCTAATTAGTAGTCTAGTGAGAACCCTGAATCAGTATACGTACCAGTGCACGAGATAGAATCTACACCAGGTCCGTAGTACTCAACAATGGCTCCTGTGCCACCTTTTACAGTCAGAATACCAGCTACCTTCAAGATAACATCCTTTGGAGATGTCCAACCACTCATTTTTCCAGTCAATTTTACACCAATCACCTGAAATATTTCATAAGCAATTTTTTATAATATTCCATTTTACATAGGCCAAAGAGAATGTATCACATCAAAAATGATAAGTTAAGTGCAAAGGTGCTTTTACATTTTTAATTTTCATTTTTTCTTCACTTTCCGCATCAAAGATTTTGTTAGACTTTTGGTATGTTGTTTATACAGTATTATTCTAACGCATTTGCTTGAAAACATTTCTGTTGCAATTATTTGAGGGTTAAAATTAGGTTGACTGTACTAAAGTGATGTGTCAGCAGAATACACTTAAGTACTAGTATGTTAGTGATGTTGTTCATAAAATACCAGGAAGTCTTTTGATACCTACACAAGTTTGTTTGAATGTTTGAATGTTTGAAACACAGGTAAATAATAAAGACCCAATACACATATCACATCAATTTAAAGATAAAAACATTAGCAAGCAAATACAAGACAAAAATTGTATCAGTGGCCAGACAGATGATTATATATTTATATATACATTTTTAGTTCGTTTTTGGGTAGCATCACTAGGATAAACTCGGTAATGTAAGGTTTTACAACAGTGATATTTTTGTTCAATTTTACTGTCAAATTTCGTAAAAAAGCCTCCATTTTCCCCAAAAGATTGTCCCTTTTTTACCATCCTGAAAAGCACTTTCAGATGAAGATGGAAAAGCAATAATACATTCAGCAAAAGCAGGAAATTTAAACGTTTATCAGTAAAATAACCATGCTCTTATTTTTCCAAATTTGGAACTTATCACGCATATTTTCCCAATTGAAAAGGCACAGACAGTAAAATTATTTTGAAAAAAATCACAGTATAAATTATCCTTTTTTATTCCTATATATAAATGTTGATAAAGCGATTTATCATCAATATATCTGACTTTATATATCGATACAGACTTGGCTATCAATTACACCCCGAATAGCTAATGAAAAGCTTAACTGGACTAAACCTACCTTAGGACATTTAAGTTCCCATGGAATATCAGCCATAACATCAACAGCATCGGCACCACCAACACCAATACATAATCCACCAAGACCACCACCATTTGGTGTATGACTGTCAGTACCAATAATAAGAGCACCAGGGAAAGCGTAGTTTTCTAAAATAATCTGAAATATTTTTTTCAAAATTATTAGAATTTTGTTACTTAGATGTTTTACCTTCGAGCTATTGTTTATTAAGTGGTAATAAGAGTTTGAGTAAGCATCAACTCACAATGTTATTACAAAGGCTCCGGGTTTAAGACTAAATTAGAGTGATTTTAAAATATTCATTATATTGAACCAGTTTGAATGGACTTCAACTAAGAGAGGCCTCATAATTTGTTTACTCATCAGTAGATAATAAGAGAAAATTAAGAAAATATTAATGTACATGGAAATTATGGGATCTATTTTTAAATTTAATAACTAAAGCCAAAGAACATATTTTGTACATTACCTGATGAATGATACCGCTGCCTGGTTCCCAGAACCCAACACCATATTTGGCACTGACTGACGAGAGGAAGTCATACACTTCTTTGTTTATATCCTAAAAGGAGAATTAGATACAATTATACATCAAAATGGTCAATACTATTAAGAAATTACACCACAGTTACGCATACATGTGAACTCTCCCAATTTCCGTGGGGAACTCGCACTGACCTAGCCAGGAACCAATATCTCCTGATTTAAAAGATCATCATCATAAATTTTTGTTTGTTATGGGGCATTTTTTAATTTATTCCTGTCTGGTTTGCTGAAATTACATGACAAACTGAAAACTGGAAGAAGTCAAAAGTACCAGTCAAAAAAGTGTCAACACAATATTTTCTGAGTTACAAAGACTCTCTCAACAATGGAATTAAGCGCTTGGTGACACTGATCAAGAAAGGACTAGTCATGTTGTTTATTATACCTTCAAAAATGTTGAAGATACTCGGACAAAACAATTAGAAATAATTGGTTCATTGGAAATATTTTTAAAAGGATGACCCTTAAATCATAGGTCAGGTCACGGAATATTTACATAAACTGCTGTTGGGAATTGGTTCCAAAATCATGATCGACTATCGATAATTAATTGGTTGTTATTATTATTTATTGAACTTATTCTGTGACTTACAGCACCTAAAGCCTGTTTAAAGGTAGGACAGTATCAGAATATTTATAACAGAAAGAAAATACAGAATGCTACAAAAATAGACTGAAATTTAATCCATCATGTTAATTATGATTGATCCATTACACTGACAGTCAAACCGACCAATCGTCAACCAACTCGACTAATCAGAACAACACTACCATAAACAGCTTTATTAAGAAATGGTTATAGATATATTGACTAAATTTCAGCTGAAGAAAAAGTCTCCCTCTTTGAGTCTCAACCTCCCTCTTTTTATAGAAAAGTCTCCATCTTTTTAGAGAAAAGTCTCCCTCTTTTTATAGAAAAGTCTCCATCTTTTTATAGAAAAGTCTCCATCTTTTTAGAGAAAAGTCTCCACCATCTTTTTAGAGAAAAGTCTCCATCTTTTTAGAGAAAAGTCTCCATCTTTTTAGAGAAAAGTCTCCCTCTTTTTATAGAAAAGTCTCCCTCTTTTTAGAGAAAAGTCTCCCTCTTTTTAGAGAAAAAGTCTCCCTCTTTAAGCATCAAACTCCCTCTTTTTATAGAAAAGTCTCCCTCTTTGAGTCTCAACCTCTTTCTTTTTAGGGAAAAAATCTCCCTCTTAATCGACTGAAAACGTTCACGTTTGCCAAGGTTGTAAGATTTACAGACGAGAGTCATATCAGTAACTATGCAAGACATCAAATCTAATAGATCAAATTTCACATTGATGCTTGTCCTAAATTATGATTACTTTGCAAAATATGAATGTTTTATCATTGTCTAAAGAAAGAATTAATCATTGTCTATTGACCAAATATTGTTGAAAAAAAAAGACTAAACAAAATAAGGTCAAAGAAATATTTCGATGAAAACAAAAATCTAATATACCTTAGCTCTGGCCAGATCTTTTTCTCCGCCTACTTGAGCCTCGATCAAATGATCACAGTGTACAGTGGATGGTACAGCCACCTTTGGTAAGCCACTTGAGATGAACTGTAGCAACGCCATCTGAAAAGAATCGGCAATGTGCAATATCAAAGTTTTGCAATACTGTTAAAATGTCATGACAGGTGCATAGCTCTTGGTTAGGTAAAAGAAATACTCATAACAGACTAAACACTGGTAATGTAATCCAAACATCAACATTCTACCTTGTCATAATACTATGGAAAGAAATTGACAAAACAATCAATACCAATCAAAGTCTGTGTAATTTCTCAACCAGATTTTGGTTAATTCTTTACACCAAGGTCTTATATTACACACAAAACATTTGTTTATGAATTATTTTGTGATTTTTATAAATAATATTCAGAGATTACTCAAGTTATCAGGTCCATTATTAAACAAGTTCAAGATCTATAGGAAAAAACCTCCTACATTAATTCCAAATGATTGATCCATGTTAGTGGACTCTAGTATGATAAAACGGCAATTTAGCTCATTCAAGGGCCATAACTTGGGCTATTTGAGCAATTATGTGAATAATTAATCTTGTGGCTTTATACACAAGCAGGTTTTATAAAGACTGGTCATGGAATGTGGCTTCCTGTGTTCACACAAAACCGTTTGCAGGCGACTAATACACGACAATGTACAACAGTGGATAACAGTTTACCCAAGTATTTGAGTCAATATACCTGTGCAGTGGCATCTTGCATAGCAACTCTGTCTGGTCGAAGTTTCAGATAGCTTTCACCTCTAACAATATCCTGTTAACAAATAAAAAAACACTGGTTTGACTTAGGTTGGTATAAATGCATAGAAATAAGAAATCATACTAAATACCTCTAAGATAAATTCATAAATATGTTTAATTGCAAAAACAAGCTACAAAGTACAAATGTACTTATATATGCATTACCTGATTTTTTGGATCATCTAAATGTCCATAAAGAATCTTCTCTGACAAAGTTAGTGGACGTCCAAGCTTTTGTCTTACTGTTTCAACATTGCTCGAAATTTTGTCATAATCAATGTACTGGTCTTGTTCAAGTCGACTCATAGCAACCTAAAATATAACATAAAACACAATTGATTAGGTTATGCCATAACATGTTTAATTCTCTAAAATTCAACCAAATTAAAAACAATAAAAACAATAAAACTAGACATCTTTTTAATATTACGTCCTTATTTCTATACAATTCCTATAAATGTCTAAAGATAAACGAGTGGAACAACATGTACACTAGGTGCTAAATGTCAAGGGTCATTTTGATAATTTTTCTACTGGAATTTACCATTTTATAGTCAAATTACCTATAATTTAGAGAAAATTTGACCCTTCAGTCAGAGTCAAATGTGGCTTTTGGAATTTCTAGGGGTCAAAAGGTCAGCATTAGGGTCTAATATACAGTCATACTCCAATATGAGAACATAAACTTACCTTCTGCACAGCAGGTGTTGCATGAATGTACCTTGCAGGGCATGACAGCCCACCTGCCAGCTGAAATGTAATAAAACACATTAATTTTTTAATCATACAGGACGCTCGATTGGCTGTTTTTGGGGCCGTTTATTGGAACCATAAAAAAATATTTTTCCTTAATTCCACTTACATTTCCCCTCAAAACAAAAGCATATAAGATCAGTTTATGATAATGATTTGCTACAGACATAGAATAAATGGGCTAAGAGAGTGCCACCATCTATTATCATTTTGTTAATTGTTCTTACATAATGATAAATTGAACAACAGCTGTGTTTCAGCAATTAAAATTACTGTAACTTACAACATAGTTACATACATTGTGCTGGGAATAAACCTGGTCAGCCATCCGAGTATGGGTTACCACTACCATAAAACAATTAGTCATCTAGGGATTTATCAAAATTTTTAATTTTATCAACATTTAGTTTATTGAATGTAAAATGTGTCTTTCATAGATCTGGTTTTTAGTGGCACTATCATATGACTTTCAAATCTTATTTTGTTTTTAATGGCATTTTTCAGTCACATTCTTCAACACGTTATCAATAACGGATATATTCAACATTTTACTTGTCAGTAACAGTAATTTTAGGAACCTATAGGCTATACATTGCGGCCTTGCATGACTGATAAAAAGTGAAACTGAAAGCTGCCAGGCCCTACTTATTTCACCATGTTCACCCAGATTGGCCAGAAAAATCTGAAGAAACTAAGCGGCAATATCTACAAAAGCGTATATGCTGATCATGTACAAAATCGATGATGTCAGCACTAACTCAAATAAAAGAGATCAATTCAATGCCCTCTACATGAAATGGAAATGTGATCCACCATGTCCATTGGACAACAGTCCTACTCCATTGGAAGATTGACAGCATGCAGTCTTCATGACAAAAAGAGAGGAAAATATTCGCAATAGGGTTACAGAAAAATTTACGCACCAATCACCTTTTAAACTCGACACCATATTTAAAAGGCTAAATGCGTCGTTCAAAACATCACCCCACCCACCCTGTTGTTACGAAGGACATTCGGTGCAATATTGCGATCGTTTGTAATTCATGAATTAAAGTCGGTTTAGATCGCTATAAATAAGTGAAACTAATCAATGCAGAATATGCATAAGCTGCTTCATATTAACTACATTACGCAGAATACCTTTTTCATATGCCGAAGTACGTAAGCCATGGTCACCTCTGAATCTAATGTGACGTCACTCGGGATGGGACTCAAATCCGTTATCCGGGATCCGGGATTCTCCGGGATCGATTTTTAAAAATTGTTAGAGTGGAACATATGTTAACTGAAGGAGTGTGAGCGATAAACAATTTAAGTTTGAGAAATAAATATAATTTGTGTTTGTGCATTGTTTTAGAAATAAAGATTTTAACTGGTTTATATTGATAAAAACTTACGCTTTAGTTTAGTTATGCAGACTGTTATGTACTTTGCACCAAAGACCTAGGTCTTTGTTTGCACCAGGGGCTAGTAGATCTAGTATCTTATAAGAAATCCGGGATTCTCCGGGATCGATTTTTAAAAATTGTTAGAGTGAACAATTAATATGTTAACTGAAGAGTGTGAACGATAAACAATAAGTAATGTCATTTTCAATAAACAAGTCACAATTAACAACATTTCCAGTTGAACGAATCGATACGCATCAACTACAATAATTAAACGACGGTCAAGTGATTTGCAAATAAACTGAATTGAATCAACAAATTGTACTTTTTATTATTTTGTATTATAATAACTAATGCAGTCCATATTTGTTGTATATTGTATGCAAAGATCAGCATTAAAAAAATGATATGGTTCATAACAAATACTAACACACATTTACAAATCAAGTCAATAAATTGTATTAAGACAAAGTTTGCATATATATATATTACAGAACAGAATAGAACTGAACTTTATTTTCACACAGGTATAGGAAATACAAAATACACATACATCATTAACAACAGGAGCCATATCCATAAAGCATCTTAGTAAACATATTTCCTAGCTAAGTAACTTTCTTAAATTCAAAATTTTCCTTAATCTGTTTTCTTCAAATTTATGACTATACATGCAATGATAAATTATTGTTCTTATAACGATTCACTAGCATTAGATTTTATAATTTTTTGATGATAAAGGTTTCAAAGTAATCTCAGATCAAACGAAAGAAATGTACGCAAATGTAAGTATTCGTTATGAATAAATGATTGATAAATCGATGCAATTAAAAATTAACATTCTATTTCTTATAATTGAAGTGTGCAAGCTATGAAAATAAAATCGCACTTAAGGGGATTGTAAAAAGGCAATTACAATTAATTAAATTTGTCAAATAATTGTATACTTTAGCCTTTTCTTCTGATGTTCTAGGTTTGACTAGTCCTTTTTATTTTGTTAGCATATCGAGGAACATAACACAACATCTTGTTTGAATCAAATTTTGAAGAGTTTCTTTTAAAATTGTGCAGAAGTGTTCTGTCACGGACATATGGTTTATTCTTTACTTCGGGACAGCAAGAAGTGAATAGTGTTATACATACTTTGATACTAAAATAATCACGTACATGCACAAAAAGAAAATTATTGAGGGTTCCTTTGACTGTATCCATGTCATTACTAAGCCTTGGCATAATGACAAACGAATGAGAACTTTGCTTCATTGTGTTTTTACTGTGTATTTATAGACTGTCATTCAAGAGACCGCCAAAAAAGGGCTCGATTGTTTCGTGCAAATTGTGAGCACGTCCCAAACGTGTTTTTGATGGTCACATGTAGAGAATATTAAACGACCTTGAATTATTCCAGTTTTCCACCATATATTTAAAGTATGGCGTCTATAAACTCAAATCACAGAACATAAATTAGTCGGTTCAAAAGTGTGCGTTTTTAAATGTACTCGGTGTATATTAGTCCAAGCTGTAATTTTAGAGCGAAAAATAGTGAATATATTCATGATGATATTTGAACATGTTTACGTAATTCATTTTACCAAAAAAAGTTATGTTCATATGAGTAAAAATCGTATCTAATCATTTTGGATTTAAGACTATGTTCATCAACATAATATATGCAAAAATAAGAAAATTAAGTTATCGAGGGTTCCGTGAATTCGGCAGTCAATTACAGCGCCGTAGCCACACTGCGGCACAACGAGGTAGTTGCCTCGGTTAAAATTTGCAGAGCACTAGAGAAGTCATAGAGAAAAAAATTGCGGGGAAACATGCCCCCGGACCCCCTAGAATGCCTCGGTTTAAATATGCCTCTGGCTACGGCACTGGATTACCATATGAACAGGACGAAGTACAATGATTTTACTACGTCAATAGCATTAAATAGCTCCCGTAAATATGCGGAAATTGGTCTACATTACGAGTCCCTAGAATTTGCAGTGCAATGCACGATTTCTCGTTATGTAATATACGCTAATTTTGGACCAAAACAGTGAGGACCTTATTGAATGTGTGACCCCCTTGATCAAGGATTTGATAATGGACAACCATATTTTGCAAAAGTATCGGGGGGGGGGGGGTCCGGACACACGGTTCCCACATCTGGACCCGCACATTCTTTTGTTTTCTGATTGCACTATTTTCCAACTATTTGCGCTACAAATGAAACTGCGTATATATCGTTACCTTTCGTATGCATTCCAGAAGTAGGGACAAACCAACAAACCAGTCTGATTCAGGAAGTGACTTGACTACGCAAGTAAACAGAGGTGAAAGTATATCACGTTTTGGTTTGACATCGATATATATGTAAAGGAAATCCCTTCATAATTATCGTGCAAGAATTAGTAGTTGTTTGTTGCGCTCCAAAACGAGTCTCGGCGGTCGTAATTTTTCAATTAAAAAGTGTCTGTATATTCGGATAGGCAATTTTTCGGTCGTACGTGATAAGTATGATGATGAAAGTCGATATTATGAACACTTCCTGTTTAGACTGTTATGTATGCGTGTTTTGCTAGTGTATTCTTGTGTTTATTTATCTGAACATCTGACCTAACTAGTTTCGTGCACTAACATAGTAATTGCTTTTGGCTTCTTTCCAAACAATTTGGCCACATTATATTGACCCAAATAATCAATAGTTGACCAGTGGCACAAATAATTATAATTTTCTATTGAATGAGTGTCAATAAGGTTTGTTGTGGTACATACAAGTTTTGAATATAATGATTACTTGTATCTATAGCATAACTTTTGTAAATTTTATGTCTTTGCATGTTTGACAAATTTTTATCACATTGTGATTGTGTCATATACAAAAATAGCTTGTTTCATATCACATTGATGCTAGGATAGGATGAATCACATTTATCTGTCTGCCATTTATGTCAAACCTGTCGCGAGGACTTGCACAATGTTGCACATGAAGCCACTATTTTGAAGAATAGTATTTATAAGTAAAAGTATAGCCAGAATTAAAAAAAACAGGAATGAAATAATAAAAACTTAGTGATAATTAATGGCTTAAAAATGGGTATGAATGAGGTTATAGTAAAATATCATGTACATTGTTGCTAACTGCAACATTAAACGTTTCTTTGGTGGAAAAGGGGATATGGGGGGCAGATTGTTCCAATGATGAACCCATATGGGGAGTGCAACTGGGTTTCATTTGGGTCCCATATGGGCAGCCCATATATGCACAATCTGGAACCCATGAGATACAGGCAGCCCAAATGGGACCCAAAAGGGGCCCTTATGATCAAACAATATATAACAGACTTTGTTACATGCTAACATTAATGGGTTAGTTTTAGTTCTATATTCAGAATGTCCCAGTGTTTCTTTTCACTTCTAGGGGAATGGTGGCGGGGCCCTTAAATAGGGGAAAATAGCGTTGAGAGGGGAAAATAGGGTGAAAATAATGTGCATTTAAAGTATACATTTCTATGTCTATATTCACTACACTTCTTTGTTGCAGTGATGTAAACATGTAAATATGCTAACAGATTCGTTAGTTTCATTACAGGTCAATGTTTCTATCTTTCTGACTAAAAATATCAACAATACTGGCAACATATCTCCAATTTAAAAAAAAAGCTGTAGGAGGGGAATTTTAACTGAGAAAAGGGGAAAAAAACATACTTTTGAGTGAGGGGAATGGGTCCGAATTTCAGCCCCAAAAAGGCCCCCAAAAAAAACACTGTGTCCAAACATACCATGGACTATATGAACTGAGCAGTATTGACAATACCAATGGGGTCTGTTTTATATGGACAATACAATTCATGCCAACTGTGTCCAATACAAACCCAATTATTATCATGTTGTTTTATGGCGCATCGACAGCTTTGGTCATTTAGCGCGCAAGAAATGTGAAATTATGTGAAACTAGAAAAGGTAACGTGATATACTTGTAAATGTTAACTAGTTAGCGGACTGGTTGAAGGTCAACACAGCCAACAAGAAAAAATGTACTGTGAAAGGCGTATTTCATGGAATACAGTCCAGCTTTATTAAAAATAAGTTAAAAATAAAATAAAAGACTAAGTTTCTTCATCAGAGAGCATGCTCTCACCCCCTGAGACAGAGATTCCATCACTGTCATCCTCCATGTCACTAAGACATTCAAACTTGTTGTTGAGGGGGGTTTCATAATTTTTTGTTTTACATGTTTTTTTACACGGTTTTGGTGTGGGTGATGGTGGTGAAGATTTGTGACCTGCAGGTTTTTCTTTAGGAGGTTGGGAAGTGGGTTTGTTGTTATTTTTGTTTACTGGTGCAGATTTCACCTTAGGTTTGGTAGTAGTAGGGGCAGGCAATGTGGCCTTAGATGGAGTGGGTTTTGGTTTCTTGGTAGTAGGAGGGGCTGGTGATTTGGTTTTTGGAGGAATGGATTTGGGCTTTTCTGGAATAACAGGTGTTTTTGGTTGATTGGATGTTTTTGGTGCAGGTGGAGGAACCATTGGGGCAGGCTGTCTCTGTGTCTGTACAGATGAGGGGCCCAGACCTTTAAGGTCCTCTGCAATCTGAGGATACTTTTCTACCAAATTTTTTATAAGTTCACTACAAGAGTGACAAGGAGGGATGTTCGCCAAAGGGACAGCTTTGTTGGCATAGCTAGCACTACTGCTAGCCTGTGCCTGGTCCCTCTGGCGGTTCTGTACAACCCTCCTTGCCTCTACGAAAGAAATACCCTGATTGTATTTAACTTCCAAAATGTCTTTTTCAATTTTCCAAGACTGGCAATGCTTTGAAAAACAGGGTGGGAACCCTTGCAATTTGCACAGAGGGGTTTCTCGTGACAGATTTTTGAATCATGGTCTGGCCCCTCATGTGCACAGACTGCACAAACTGGAATACTTGTGCATTTGGTCTCGTGATGGCCAAACCTCTGACACCTGAAACAGCGCAGAGGGTTTGGCACATACACGGAGACCGGAACGCTTTCGTACACAATTTTTACATTAGATGGGAGGACTGATGTTGAGAAGGTGAGCAATACAAACCCAAAGAAATATATCTTCCCCTCCACCTCATATATTGTAGGAAGGTTTACTGCACTACCAGTACGAAAAATAAATTGATGGATTAATCAATGTTTGATGCTTCAATGGCAATCATTGTTTTCGTTACATTTATATTTTATTTAACAGGTTGAATTATGGGAAAGCACAAGAAGCATGGACACAAAAGTTCGTCATCGTCGAGCTCCAGCTCCGATAGCTCGGACGCTGAATACAAACATTTACCAAAACATGAAAGAAAACGTATGAAGAAACTGAGGAAACAAATGAAAAAGGTAAGACCTCAATATTACAACCACCCTTGAGACCCTTTAAACTGGTCTTATTATTGAGGTGGTCTTATTATTGAGGTGGTCTTATTATTGAGGTGGGCTTATTATCGAGGTGGTCTTATTATTGAGGTGGTCTTATTATTGAGGTGGTCTTATTATTGATGTGGGCTTATTATTGAGGTGGTCTTACTATTGAGGTGGTCTTATTATTGGGGTGGTCTTATTATTAAGGTGGTCTTAATATTTAGGTTGAATAAAGAGCAAAATAGGGAGAATGGACTTGAAAATTGTTTTCTTAATTTTGAGGTGGTTTTATTATTGAGTTTTCTTTAAGTGAGGTTTAAATGTATTTGAATTAATTACAGCATGATTGTGACTACTCAATGTATTAATGATTACATGGAAACTGATTTTACTCATCAGATATAATCAAGTCATTGATATGGTGTGTACCTACACTTCACAAATAATGGAATATGGCACATTCAAATGTTATTTATGATTTGCTTTTGAAATAATCTTATCAAAAAGTTATAACTTGTGGTTTTCTCTGTTCATCCCCATAAAGATAAATATAGTTTGATAAAGGATGATTACAATGAGATAAAGAAGCTTTATTTAATGTTGCATATGATCAACAAGTAATAAGAGTTACAAAGCTTTAAGCAACCAACAATGTATTCACCAATACCAGGGGTGTCAATAAGAGCTGGAAGCTGGTAAAATTACCCAGTAACTTAAGCTTCATCACCCGGCTACTTTTCTTGTATAAATGATCATAATTAAGGAGAGTATCCACAGACTCCGGCCTACTTTCGTTGATTTTTCTGCTACTTCAAGAATTAGTGACATCCCTGAATAGGTACTTCCATAAGCCTAATTTTTCCTGGTACTACTAGGGATCTACTGGTACAATTTTTCACATCTATCTTCGGTATAATGAAATGAAGCCAGGGATCAATCCATGACCTACACACTAGAAATGAAGCTGATGGGGGGGGGGGGGGGGGCATTGACAGGTACTGACCACTCAGTTTTAACAAAGTTGTGATTTTGCTGTTGTTATTAGTAAATGAAATCTTTTTCACTAATTGAGTTTCTTCATATTTCAGGGAAAGATTCCACCTGGCTCAGTTCCAGTAAGTACACTTTTATGTTCTGACCTGTGTAAACAAAATGTCCACAAATGCTAATACAGGTAGTAAATAGTTTGATTTTTGTAGCTCCAATAACGAGTAGTACTCATTACCATGAGCGCTCAATTTACAGTACCGCTATCACATAAGTGAACATGTTTAATTTATTGATTTCATAACTACATATTGCACAGTTTCATTAACCGTGAACGTATTAATATATTACATGGACCATTACATTTCAAAATAGGTGTATTGAAATGTTCGTAAGCTTGACAGAGATAAACCTGCGGTTCTGTTTGGATAGCAAAGTAATCCAAACAACAGTTATATCTATATGCACCATTGGGACTCTTAACTGGTCTTCTTATTGAGATGGTCTTAATATCAAAGTAGAGTAAAGAGCAAAAAAGTGAAAAAGAAAAATTGTGTTTTTAATTTTGAGTTTTTTTTTATATACGTGGCCTTTAACTGAGGTTTTACTGTATGCATTTATATTGTAGGGAATGTATCCAGGTGGACATGGCGTCCCTCATGGAGCCCCTCATGGAGCCCCACATGGAGGATACCCAGGTCAGCCTGGATACCCACAGCAGCACGGCTATCCAGCTCCTGCAGGTGGTTATGCTACTGGAGTAGCTCCACCCCCTGCAGGGTATGCTCCTGGCCCTGGACAGATGTACCCTGGTCAGGCCCCAGGATATCCACAACCACCCCACCAAGCATACCCCGGGGGTCAAGTACCACAAGCCGGATATCCAGGTGTAGGAGGTGTGTATATGGTCCGTTGTCAAAATCTGTGTAGATATAACTAAACAATTCTTCACCAGTCTTTTTAAAATCAAGAAAGGTTTTTTTTCTGAATTTGACAGAATTTGAAATAGATTTTAACTCCTTACTTTCTTCAAAGACTCTTTGCTGTCACTAAGGAACTCTAGGCATTAATAAGTGCATGTGATAACTTCTGACAAAAAAGATGTAATTGATGTAATGAAACTTAGAGTCATATTATGCTCATTTTTTATTAATTGGTTTACCTAAAAAAACATGAAAAATATATTCCCTATAGTAAAAACATCAATAAACATGCATTAACAAAGACTGAACTCATAATGTAGTGATCTATTTTTGTCAAAGAAAGATGTTTATACATCATAAAATAAATAATAATCGGGCTATTTTACAAGTTTTGTCTGATAATAATATGTTTAAAAAAAAGATATTTTCTATCTGTTATACTTTACAATGGTTCTTATTAGAGATGGTTTAGCCAATATAACAACAATACTTGATGAAGCCAATTCAATCATTTAAGGTTCAGATGAGCCAGAGACATCTATAATGTCATTCCTTTGTTCATAATCAAAATGATGAATTAGAAATTCCTCTCCTTTTTGTCAAAATGTCTACTTTCGTTTTGATGTCTACAATCAGCTATTTTCGGTTTAGAAGCACAGCAATATCAAATTATCAGAGAGTCTTTTGTCAAATCAAATGCAATTGAGGTGGTTTGATTCTTACCAAATAGTCGTCAGAGAAAGGAATAAAATGTCATGCCACTTCATTGTTCCCCAGGATGTAATGTTTGAATCTATTACAGGATTTATGGCCCCTGGAGGCGCTGCCCCACCCCCACAAGGATACCCCGGAGGGTCATATCCTGGAAGTAAGTACTGAATATTATGGATTATATCATAGATGCATGATCTATACTGTAGCTCTGTAGTGTACGTAGAGCTATGCATGCCTCAGTGTAGTCTCATTGTTTATTCATGTCATACCACACTCATGTAATAATCACATGAAGCAGAATTTAAATAAGTATACATTACAAACAAAAACAGATGCTTTATACCGCAATTTAACACATGGCTTGAACTTATTTGGACTAAAATGCTTTTGACATTCAATTTTATACTTTGCCTGCTTTCATTCTTATACAGAAAGCTTTTTCTCTTTAAATTTTATTTGCTTCAGCTTAGTATCTTTTTGTCGTGTTATTGACGCATAGTGAATAAATCTAGTTGAATATCGCATGCTACATTTAAGCTTTTATTGAGTTGCTGTTTAATTTTACCATACAAATGGCCTTTAGGATCATCTCTCTGATGCTGTGAACCATCCTCGATACCCAGGCTATTCATAACATATATGATACCCTGGGCAAATTGGCTTGCAAAATTTCGTAATGCATGAATATTCATTAGCATTTTTCGACCAATGAAATAGGCGTTAACAAAAGTAGGAGTCTCCTTTGTGAAGTGCTATCACTCAGGACCGTGATTTCATCCGTAACTCCTTAGCAATTCCGTATCACATGCAGTGTGTGTCATGCGTCCAATCAAGCGGCTGGATTTCACCTCATTAATTATTCATGAGGACGAGATTTTTTGTCAGTTTGCCCCAGGGTATCATATATGTTATGAATAGCCTGGTTACAGAGGATGTTTGTGAATGATCTGTGATTGTGTGCTGCTTGAACTTTTATCGCTTTCTAAATTGTTCACTAGTTTAATTTTAAATTAACATTATTAAACAGTTTTGACACATATTAACCATAAATGACTAACAGATTTACTAAAGCTTGCAGAAACTTAGATGTATTTATTTTGTGTTGTATTCAGAAAATGGATCATAAATTAAAATGAAAAATCGTACATTACTTTAGAATGCCTCTTTGTGTCTCTGGCCAAATGTGGTACAGATTTATTTTTTGAAACCTCATGAACAAATTTATTGGGTTGCTGCAATGAGTTAATTGGCCATTAACATCAATGTTGAACACATTGAGTGTTTTTCCATATCTCTGGTTTGGTTTCCTTTATGGATATTGAAGATGTAAGCAGTTGTAGGTAATGATACCATTCTGTGGACATACATTTGCTATGGCGATTTAATGTATTCAAAGTACTTGAGTGTCGACTCGCTAATGTGGAGGCCCCTGTTTCCTATGTCAATATTTGCTGGCTTTTATCTGTTGATAACAATATTAAAAATTTATCACTGAAATGTTTTGCTTTTTTCAAATCAATGCTGTGGCTTCTGTTCCCTCTTGAAAAAAATGAATTAGTCAGGAATCATAACATACCATGTATTATAACATTTTTTGAATTATAAATATATATAGTCATAGTTTATAAGCGTCACTCATTTATTGGTACATTTTGTATAACTCGGTGGTCCTGATTACTTGAATACAGAGTTATTGTCCCTGAAAAGTATCCCCATTATTGTGTTGCTTGCAGTTTCCTCATACATCATTTATTTTGCTTCTATGTAATAGTGCTACAGCTTTGACTTTATTCATCAAGTTTTCCTCATTCACTGGTTGCCTGTATAATCTCCATGTTGATATCCAGACTATTGTGGACATAAACTTAATATTCCTAAATTTCTTTATGCTATTGTCTTTCATTTTCTGTTATAATTTCTACTTATGTTTCAAGTTCTGTAATACAGTTCTGTTAACCATTTGATTGGCAGTATGGTTGTATAAAATTATTATTTTGATAAGAGAACTTTATTACTTAGCCAGGGGCGTAGCTTAGCTGAAATAGATGCGTAGGCCTAGTTTAAGGGGGGTCCGGGGCATGGTCCCCCGGAAATTGTTTTCTATCTAGATCGTCAGAGATGCGTTTTGGTGTATATTTCGTTCCAGTAAATATACTTACAATAACATCAAAAACATACATTAAATATCTATATGAGCGCTGCTATGGAATTTACAATCTCTTCTGTAAGTGACGTCATTTCAAGAAAACGCAACATGTGATCTAACTAGTTGCATACAGGAAACAATTATTTACTCCATATAGTCACTTTGTTTTCATATTGCCATATGGGGCATTAGTGCTTACTGTCAGTACATGGTGATGTCACATGTGACGTTTTCTGGAAATGACGTCACTTAAAGAAGAGGTTGAAGTTCAAACAGCTGCGCTCAATTATATTGAAGTTAATTCGCATGGTTTTAATATTTTTATTTCAATTTATTTTCAGACTATCCCAATCCAAGGCCATATTGAGTTGTATCGTACATTCTCTATTACAAGTCTATACAGACAACCAGTGCCTCATATACTGCTAGAAGATTAAACTCTCGCTGCTTTTAGATAATATATCCCTTTAGGAGTGTTGTTTATACATTTTGTAAACATTTGTTTGTTACTAGTATTGCAAATTTCATTGATTAATGTAGTTCATTTTTTGACATATTTTTTATAATTAAATTCAATAGCAATGATTTCCAGCTATCGGATAATGAATGAATGTAGATTTGGTATGCATAATTCTGTGATCATTTTCAAATGGGTTTATTGGGTGATATAGTACATGTACCCTGATTGTGTCATAATAAGTGCCAATTTATGTATGATTTTTTTGTGGTACCGCAGCTAATATCAACATACCTGTACTGTATGACTGCCAATCATATACCGGTATTTGTAGGAAACTTTTCTCTGAAAGTAATTTGTTGTTTTATTGATAGTAGGCAAGTTTTGGTGAGATATTTCGAATGTGCCATGTTCGGGTAGTTCTTGTTCATGTGTGTTCCTCTATGCTCAATTCAATATAAGAAAATGTATGAAACTTGACTGGATCCATTTTCTGATTAATTTGTACATGTATTACATGTATATGTATGTATATGTTGCTATGGTGATAGATGCTAAGTGCATGCTTATTCATATTTGTGGGAGAGTTATTCAACATTATTGAAACATACTGTATAAGTGATAAAGTTTGTGACTTTAAAATGTTTACAAATTTCACAAATCCAGGAAATTGGCGAAAATATCAGCTAGGGTAAATTTCTGTTTTCATGGAAATATATACATGTATTTACTAACAACACATTTAAACATAACATTACTCTTTCGTTTGATTTGCGAACACTTTAACTGGGGAAATGTCTTGTATCACTAATTCGCAATCCTTTTGACTTGCGAGTATGTTCACTTATACAGTATTACAGTGTTGAACATAGGGTGTATAAGTTTGTCAGATTCTCCATAGAACTGCTGTAGATAGGTCTGTATAAGAATATCTTCGTTAGATTGTACCAACACATTTTCTCTTGTTATTTGTAATAACCAATTTCAATAATAAATTTGCATATCATTGTATGACTTTGAATGACTGGTAAGGCAAGCTTAGAGTAAACAATATTACAGTAATATATTTTGGATAGTTGTAAATCTTCTTTTCTACTTCTGTGATATGGTTAAAGCTGTATACATAATTGGTATCATATATAACATGTGTAAATATTACATTTGTTATGAATGATTAGTTATGTTAGTTGTCGCATATCGCTGATATTATAAATTCTCTTGCTATGAAAAAACATGCAATATGTAGATGCTGTATGCAAGTAGATTCTATGTTGTATATTTATGTACTCATAGTGCTAATTCAACATTTTTTCTCCCTTTTTCATTGTTTTCTTGTATGTTAGTTCTTTTTTAATACTGGATATGTTGGTATTCACTGTGTTCAATTCTTCATGATTAATTTGTTTTTTATTGTTGCTTTGAAACTTCCTTGGCAAAATGAATGTTTCCTGCAAAAAAATCCCGAATAAAATATATTAAATTTGATGAATAAAACATAATCACCCCCAGCCTACGTCTGTTTTAGGGTATTTTATCTTTCTTGCATAATATAGCATCATTTGTGGTACGGGTATACCCTTTCCTTCTGTGAAAATTTTCTACGATTTGACATTTTCAAGCGCATTATATTTGCTGCTTGCTATTTTCAATTTAGTCAAGACCTGATAAACAAGACCACAGGACCTTACTCAATCTTCATGAAAATTTTGAAAAAATATACAAAAACGATGTTGCTTCATACAGTCGGACCTCGTTTATTCGACAATCTTTTATCCGAATACTCGGTATCATCTGAAATTAATATCAGGTCCTGATGTATCTTCTTACGCAAGTCAAATTGAAACGGACTGTTCGAAACCATGTATTATTCGAAATAAATTTTCAGTCCCGATGAATTTGAATGAACGATGTCCGACTGTACTTTATTTTGTCAATTATTGGCGCTATGACTTATTTCAATATGAACACGTAAAACAGAACTGACGTAAAGTAAAAAATATATTCGCAGACGTATGAAATGTGATTATATTACTTTGTCTTATAGAAATATTTAGTGATAATGAAGAGAATTTTAGGAAAAATAATATTAATTTACTTACTGGTTATTAGGTATCATATCTGTGATATCATTCTGTTAGTTGGTCTTGTTTTTCTCATTTTTATATTATAATTTTTAATGTATGTTACTAGCTATAATAAATTCACAATTGTATGCTCGATGTTGTATTGTTTGTCCCATAATCAATATCTCAGATGGATAAAATAGTCTTTTAATGGAATGGAATGAATCATTTTATACCCTCAGGAATAAACGAATTTGATGCAGAATATCTCTATACAACATGACCTCTCCCCGTTTTGGTCTCCTGGATTTGATTGGTCATTCCTGCTTTCACAACTGTATGCTATGAACACTGTTTTGGAAAATCATCTACCAATATTTAGGGAAATAATCTCAAGGAATTGTCTCAATTACCAATGTTTGGTTTTACAGAACTTCAAATTGAATGAATAAGTTTCACTATACAGAAAAATTAACGATTGTTAAATTGCATAACTATCGGCACACTTAGCAAGGATGCTGGTGTTGGATTCATTGGGTATCCGAGTCTCTGTACAGATTTAACTGTCCGTGTAATTTCTTGATTATAGTTCAATAGATTCATCATACAAACTGATACTAGATCTTACATTTCATAAGAGCGGAAAACAACAGGAGTTTGTCACGATTTCTTTCCCTTAAACATATTCAATAGAAAGGGGAAAGGGAGCGAACTCTAGATGGGATAAAGGGAAAGAACTTGTGATAATCTCCAGTGGTTTGAACCTGTGCAGAAACTATTTACATCTATCATATACATATCAATACGCCATCTAGCTTTTCAATGATACCTTGTTTTTTTGTTATACAACTACATGAATAAGATCCTATAAACGTGCAACAAAATTTTATGACAGCATCAACTAAGCTGTGGATGTTGTGAGACAAAAGGTATGGTACTCTGTCTAGAAAGAACAGTGTGGTTATTGATACAATAGGACCATGTTCTTGCTTATTTTGATTGATCAACAAAGGTACTGTTTGTAAAATCTGCCTTTTTCTGTGGTTCACATTCATATCATTAACCGCCCTATGTCAACTACATGCAGTGAATTGATCCAGTAAAAAGATGTTCAGTAAATGAGGGGTGCAAATGAAACCAGTCTGTCTGATTCATTATTTATATTCAGATAGACTATTTTGGCTTCCAACCTTCGAAATATAGTTATTACACAACTTTTGGCACTTAACATAGTTTCCTTGTGTTATGTTGGTATATTACATTAGTGAAAAGTCAAACTGGATGTTAACCAGACATGGTATTTTCCGTATGCATCAATATAAGATCTATAAACATTCGATATCTCAATACAAAACTTACATACAATTCAAAACCTTTATGCGCCATAATTTGTACTTGTTAGTGTTTGCAGTAAGTTATAAAAAGAAATTAAATGGCTTGCATACTAAGAGAAATCAATACGTGTATAATGTCTAAATGTTTGGTATGTTTTTGCTCTGCAGCCCAGCCATCATCTGGTATCACTGCAGGACAGTATGATTTTACTCAACCAGCAGCACCTGCCATTGGAGGTCAGCCAGGGTATGCTCCGCCCCCAGGAGGGCAGCCAGGGTATGCTCCACCCCCAGGAGGTCAGCCAGGGTATGCTCCGCCTCCAGGAGGACAGCCAGGGTATGCTCCGGCTCCTGGAGGTCAGCCAGGGTATGCTCCACCCCCAGGCGGTCAGCCAGGGTATGCTCCACCTCCAGGAGGACAGCCAGGGTATGCTCCGGCTCCAGGAGGTCAGCCAGGGTATGCACCACCCCCAGGAGGTCAGCCAGGGTATGCACCGCCCCCAGGAGGTCAGCCAGGGTATGCTCCGCCCCCAGGAGGTCAGCCAGGGTATGCTCCGCCCCCAGGAGGTCAGCCTGGTGCACCAGGTCAACAGGTACTGTCATTATTATGCCAAGGTTGCAATACAATTTTAATTTGTCAATGAATGTCTGCAATCCCATATGGGCAGAAGTTACAAACTTGTTCGTCCTCATGCACCTGACAACACCATCAGTCTGGGGTGGAAGACAAATGACATTGGAAGTATATGACAGAGTTAACAAGGCAGTCTTTAAAGATACATAGTGTTCAAAATCACTGTTAAAATTATTAAAACATGACCCGAGTATTGCATTTAATAGATATTAATAACATTTTCATGAGGGATCAATTTCAAATACTTTTGTGAGATCATTATTTACATGAAAATAAATGCTTGCTAAATATTTAACATTTTAAGTTGTGTTAATTTATCACAAAACGGAAAGAAGAACACATTAACATTTAACTTCATGTAACAACTGAATAATAAAAAATAATAAACTGAATTCGTGAAATTTTGGCTTCCAAAAATAATAGATTTTACTGTATTTTATTGTTTTTCATTTTTCAGGGTTTAAATTCTCAGTTTCAACAGATGGGTATTCATGGTACCGCAGGTATGCCACGCCCAGTAGTGCGCCCTGCTCAGAACTTTTCAGCCGAGAAAGACTCCGAAGTTATCCGTATGGCTATGAAAGGAGCAGGTAAGAATACCCATCATTCATGTAACATAGAGTACAATCCTCTCACTGCCATAGTTTGTATTCCTGTAAAGTATTTTTTAATTTTTTATGAAACTCTTCAGCCATGCAGTATGTGGAGATAAAGAAATGCTTATATGCTTTTTATGTTAAACACGAGTCATTTGATTCATTTTACTAAGTAAGATGTCTTATTTCATTGTTATCAGGACAGTCATTTTATGATAGATGTATGTTATAAATTATAAATAAATAAATTAATGAGATGCTTTACCAGCAAATGTTATGAAATCATGAAAAACTAATTGTGTTGTATTTTGCTAGCAGATTTGTATGTGTATAATTAAGTTGTTTATTGAATTGTAGGAACTGATGAACAAGCAATAATTGGTATTGTTAGTCAGAGATCTAACAGACAGAGGGTCGATACTGCCACCATGTTCAAGACAATGTATGGAAAGGTATGGTAGATTGTCTTCTTCACAGGATTTTGTTCTCTCCCTTTATCCCTTCTAGAGTTCTCTCCCTTTGTCCCTTCTAGAGTTCTCTCCCTTTATCCCTTCTATACTATATATACATATACTATACAAGGGTTAAATGGAGAGAACTCATGAAGGGATAAAGGAAGAGAACTCATGAAGGGATAAAGGGAGAGAACTCATGAAAATCTCTTGTGGCCAGGTATTTTTTACTTGAGATGTGTTTTACCTAAAAAACCACGTTATTTAACACTACTGTAGGTTCTGCACACAAATAAAGAGTATACATTCAACTTGGGTTTTGCATTCAATGCACTCTGTTGTCTGATTTTTAAAAAATCACATTTATGAGAGGCACATACTCAAAAATATTTAGAAAAGAAATGATAAGTTTTCTCAGTATAAGATAAATTGGCCTCAAATCGACCTTTCAAGGTGAAGTTGTGGAAAGATAGTATGGGTATAGTTGATAAAAATACTTGAAAACTCCATTTTTGTGAACATTATGTCTATTGGTCAATATTTTCCAAAACACATTTTCATTGGCTGACCACTTTGCAATTAGTTCACAATTAAATAAACGGAGCATACATGACCTAACCTATTCAACGACAAACTCTTGTCTTAAAATATTTTAAAACCAATAATACAATGTACAGCCATATAATAGTTGCAGTGTACACCTGAATAGACCGAATCTACATCTTACTGCCTATATCTTGATACCCATATTTTATGCTTGTACATTAATGCCATTTATATGCCTTGTGGTTATATTGTTATTTTCTCTCTTCCCAGGATTTGATCCGTGATTTGGAATCTGAATTGAGTGGAGATTTCAAGGAGACAATTATGGCATTGTTCAAGCCTACTACCTACTTCGATGCCTGGTCCATCTATCAAGCTATCAGTGTATGTTAGACTATAATTAAAAACTGGTTTGTTTGGCATTACCTTACCTACCCATGAAAATGGCCCCTAGTAAAAAAAAATTGAGGGGTCTGGTTGGGAACCTATTTAGCAGCGTATCGCTAATTAATATTAGTATGCCCATAAAAAATAATAAATCATAGTTAATTACCCACATGTAGTTAGGTACTTACTTAACTTTCGCTGGGTAGGGTTATGCCAAACAAACTATTTTTCAAGAATGGTCTTTTATATCGATTACCATAACAAAAAGATTTCTTCTGAATTCACTAAACTATGCAGTACTGTTACAAAAAAAGTGCATTGGTTCTTGAAAGCATATGTCAACGGCTAGAAACTTAGGAATGCTGGGTAAGTCAATTGACCACTGAACTAGACTGAAAGACTGTTGAAAAATGGAGTGAAATGTTAGTGGATGTTACAGTTGGTATAATAGAATGGTTTAATCAAATTGAAGAATTTGTGCAGAAGATATTTGTAGAAAGGTGTTATTCACTGTACATATTTGACTGCGGCCATGATAAAACCTGTATTAGTGATGTTGGTTATGACGTCGAGTATTTCCCTATCAAAGTTTTATGTTGCCTACTAAGCGCTTTGTACGAAGATGTTTTAGAGGCTTAATTGTGATGCATAGAAATAAAGGAACGAGGAAATATAAGTATTGCATATGTTAAAACCCAATAATGAGACCACCAATGGGTCCGCCAAAAAGTGGTCTTAATATCGAGTTGGTCTCATTATTGAGTTTAGTCATATTGTACGTATCAGTACTAGTAATGTTATGTTTTCCCCAAGATATTTGTGTTATTTTAAACACTTCTGTGTCCCATAAATGTGTGGGATTATAAATAAAAGTTCAATAATGGAACAAAACAGGTTAGTAACACAATATAATTTTTATTTGGATAAATAATGTATAAATAATGCAATATGGAAAAACAAATCTCATAGCCTTCCACCAAATCCACAATCCTCTTGAGAATTGAATGAACCTGAAAATTAAAGTTCAAGTAGGTCTTTATCAATGAAAACACGGACATATAAAGGATTTATATGTCCTTGATGAAAATCAAATTCAGATATGATTGATTAATCTGGTCAGATAATTAAGGAAGTTTATACAATTTGTTGTTTGTCCGTCAATTAACGAGTACAGTATAACAGATAAATAGCGTAGAATAAAAACATGTGAGTGCTAACTGCTCAATTAAGGGTCTCACAAAGGGCCAAACAATAAAAAAACCCACCTCTTGGTGTGTTTATGACACCTGTAGGGATTAAAGTGTCATCAATTATCGTAAACAAACCCAATTCACAACCTCGGCTGTCGGTGTGACTAAAAATCCACACTGCCCTCTTTCGGGACGGTACGTGGTCGTATTTTCGAGTTGAAAATGTGTCTTCATTATTGATGGGGGGGGGGGTCTCATTACACAATATCGAGTTACGCGACCATTGAATTATATAGAGAAAATTTCCGGTCCAGAAAAAAACCGACGTAATAATGAGTTGGTCGCAAAATCGAGTGGTCGCATCATGAGGTTTTACTGTACATTATGACGTGACCTTATCATTTCGTAGCTTACTTTGGCATCTTGTTCTTAATATTGGAATTGCTATAAAATGAAAAGTAGATGTCGGATTTTGATACTTTTGGTATGAAATGAAAGCTGAAAAATATATCTGCTAGAATATGTAAATACCTGAAAATATATTGTTTGGTCACTAAAGCAGGTTTTGTCATGTTCCAGCTCATTTATAGATTCTGCTTAACTACCGAGTATATTGCTTAGCAATTGTTTTTATAAAAATTTGCTGAACTGCAAGAAATCAGTGTTTTGTGCAATAGACAGTATTTAAATGTTGTTTGTTGGGAGTAGAGTTAGCTTATAAGTTTTGAGAGAAGATATGTATGTGTTTTGCAGGGTTTGGGTACCAAGGATGCTGTCCTGATTGAAATTCTGTGTACACGAACGAACACAGAGATACGAGAAATCAGTGATTGCTACAAACAGCGTAAGTTCACTTGTGTACGCAAATAATCAATTTTACTGTATATTAATAACGTCATTATGTCTGAGGATAGATACGTTCGAACCTCGTTTATTCAAATTCATGGGGTTTGAAACTTTATTTCAAATAATACATGGTTTCGAATAAACCATTTCATGTCAACATGCTTAAGGAGATACATCGGGACCTGATATTTCTTTCGGATGATAACGGGTGTTCGGATAGAAGGTTGTCGAATAAGCGAGGTGCGACTGTATGTGTTATATACAGAAGTTTAGTGCTTTCCCTGAGGGTCAGTTTGGGGCCCTTTTTTTGTTAGTTAGGCTTTCCCTGTGCTGCTGTGTTTCAATTTATTATGTAATGGATAAATAATTAAAAAATACTTAGAAATTATAATTTTTCTCAAAATTATCATTCCATGTTAATTTTAAGCTATCACATTTACTGTAATTTCAGATTTCAAGAGGCATTTGGAGAAAGATATCACAGATGATACTAGTGGACATTTTAAGAGACTTCTAGTATCTTGTTGTCAGGTAGGTAGCATTACAATATGTTGTGATTTCAATTTATTCACCATGGGCTCGTTTTATCAATATTCGTACGAACGAGTGTTCGTAAGATACGAAACGTTCGTAAGAATTTACTTACGAAAATACTTACGAACGTTTTATCAACGCGTTCGTAAGTGTGACAGCTATCTTACGAATACGAACGTTCGTAAGTATACATACGCTCTTCAATTGGAGGTGAACAATGACGTCATTCTCGCGGTATGACACCTGTCGTCTGTCAGAAACGTCAAAGACAAGACATCTAACGTGAATATGGCCGATAGCGCTGCTAATGTCCTAAGCAGACAGTTAAACTGGTCTGAGGACGAGAAACAGTCTTTAGTCGACAGCTGCTGCGATAGACTTCTTTCTGACATGACCAACCACTTTTGGGTTGGTGTCACCGAACAGTGAGTATCACCTATTACACCTATTTTAAATTCGCTAAATCGTCAGTATCGCTACTTTCATTATATATCTTCATATATCTATATAATTCCAAGTTCAGCAAATATCTGCATTCTGATTTGCATTGTTACATCATCACATAGTTTAGAAACAAGTGTATATGACTATGAGGTAGTATGCCGTTTAGCTAAACTAAAGTGTTATTTACGGGGAAAAATGACTCACGTGACAGACGATGTTATCAATAGTGGTCCAAAAGAGAACCAATGATTATAGGATTCAGTTTCATTCCTCCTCCTAGTCCTACTTTCATTAAGAATCCGTCTGTTCAATATCGAAGTTATTGCTAGCGACAGCACGTTAAGTTTGCTGTTGGCATGATTTCCGTTACACGACAACAAGCAAACATTACGTAATTAAGCTAGCATTAAATCTCATCTTAGCCATATCATATGATTTCGCGACCATTTCTTTCGTTTTCACAAAATCTGTTATCAATAGCATACTACTATTGACTTAGAATCACATATTCCATGTTTTCACGAAATCCGGTATTTTCACCACTTTTTTATCCTAGTTTCCGTTTGATAGCTCCCTTATTCCTTGTGTTTACGTGAGAATTGAATCCGATGCGCGCTCAACCGACATGTTTATATTTTTAGCGCGACCTTGAACTGCGTAAGCATACTATTTACCCGCAACAAATTATTGGCGTGTAATAATAACCGTAACGAAGAAATTTAATTTCATTTTAAGTCAATGTCCACTATTACTTTTGATGTTGTATAATAATTATTTTCAACGTTTACATTTGGCCGTTCATTTTGGTACTATTTTGTGTGTCTAATTTCAACCGGGCATTAACTCGACGCAGTTTTAGGTCACGATGTGTATTGACTACAAAAACGTCATTGGGGGTCGTTTCAAAAGTAAATTTGAAATTAATATTTTTTATCGAGGTAGATCTATATTATTTTATGCTGATCTCTGACGTAACATACAAAATGCAAACTATAAGCTTTCATTTTTCTTTATAGAGTTAATGCTGTTGGTGTAGGAAATCGCACGAAGGACAGAGTTAAGAAAAAGTGGGCTGACATGAAGGTATTTCTTACGATATATTTAAGAATTTTATGTGTTAATTAAAATGTTTAAGTTGTACATCAGTAGATCTAGTGTTTTTCTAATGATCTCAATTTAATTGATATATTTCCAATAATAGTGATATATTGGGCATGGAGACTGTTATTTTTTTTTAACACAACAAGAGATTGTACCTGTACTTTTATAAAGATTTTTAAATATAAATGTATACAATAGTGTGATTAAATAATTAACCAATTAAACAAAATATCTGTTTATGTTGTACAGATTGTAATGAAAATAAAATCATTTATAGGAGATAATGGCATTTCCAAATTTTAAATCTGATACAATTGTTACCTATTCAACCCGCAATTTCAAAATTGTGATTGAAAATAAACATTCATGCTCATGATTATTTACAGTCTAAAGTGAAGAAGGTTGCTATAGAGCGGAGTAGAGTGATGAAGCAGACTGGCGGTGGGCCTTGTATTAAAAGCATAACCAATTTGGAGGAAAAGGTATGATGCTGTTTAATCTTGGTCAACATTAATAGAAACAGTAATTGGTTTCCGGTCTGCATATTTCATTATCTAATTGCTATATTAAACATATACAAGTGTCTACTGTTTTTGAACAGTTTTATATGTGTTCCAAGTTTCAGTGTGTATCTCATGAAAATTGAAGTGTTGAATTTCATTTACAGGTTATGGCATCCTTGCCAGCGTGCGTTGTGGATGGCGTCATTGGCGGGGTCGACACCTTCATAGGTATATGCAGTATACTTACTATTCATTTCAATGTAAACTATTTCATTGTTTCATTTTGATATTAAGCTTTAATACATTTATTAATAATTATTAAATCAATGGTTCTCGTGAATAAAGTTATTTTTCATTGGCAGCAGTTACAAAAATGATACACAATTTTTATTCACAGATACCCATGTAGCTAATGAAGATAATGATGACAATGTTGAAGGACATGTACCGGTATGTTACTGTATACGCAATTAAAATTCAATGTTGAATATAATACTATTATTTCATGCAAATGATAAAATGAGTCTTTGCATGAACATTATTTATTACAATATTCATTATTTATATTCCAAAAAAAATGTTATTATTATCAATATACACCATAAGTGATGTTGTAAGTTCTAATTTTTCTTGTAGTGATATAATCTTATATTGATATAACTGCAATTTATACATGTTATTGCATCAAATATTTTTTTTCCACTTTTACCAGTCATTATTATAGATTGTGGTTGCTTCTGTATCTATGTGATTTTGATATATTTGTTCTCATTTTTACCTTTCCAGCTTCATGCGAGTGCCATTAACGAAATACCTGGTTCGTGTGGTTTTTTTACAGAACAGTCGTCAGTAGGTATGTATATTCCATGATTCCATTATAAAAGTTGTGAACTCTAAAATTAAATTGTTATACTATTTTTTGTCTCATAGTGATTTTATAAAAACTGAAAATTGAGGTATGTTGAAGTTAATTCAAACATCACCTTTGTAAATTTTTATACTGTGATGATATTTTTTCACAGTAAAATTAATACATATTTTATTCAAACTTTCAGCTGCTAATTGTTCAACCAGCAGCAAGAACCAGACTCAACCGAAGAAACGCAAATGTAGGTTGGTTTTAGTGCTGTCTTGTAATTATTTGTTAATAAACAAACAACTTCATATAGGATTAATGAAGAAAACAAATTGTTGTCTGCACAAATTTATTTGTGTACCTACATTGAATGTTTTATATGCATATATATAACACAATCAATTCATGTATTTCAGGTGACTGTCTAGATGAATTGATACAAATAAAACAAGAAAAATTACTTTTATACAGAGAAATGGTCCAAATAAAGAGAGAAAGTCTAGAACTAAAGAAACTACAATATGCCACCCAGAACACGTTCAATTCTTATTGATTTTTTTAACAGTTATTTTAATTTATTTGTTTTGTACATTTTTGATCATGTAAAATACAACAATACATGGAAATGTAAATTTGACTTGAAGTGTTTGTATCCTTTAAAATACAGAACTTAATAAAAACAACATAGCAATGATGTCCATATAACAAGCGCACATTCTCACAATACATTTCACACTGTTCAGATATAACAAACTAAAAAAGTTGAATTATCTGATTACGCATGGCATTCGCAGTTGCTGGTGCGTCCCCATGTTGAGCATTAATGTCATCGTCATCTGGATCCAACATAATTGCATCATCAGGCAATGGAATGCCCCAGTCCAGGCAAAGGTTATGCAGCTTTGCACAAGCAACAACTATTCTGGCACATTTGCCTGGACTGTACATCATACAACCGCCACTCTTATGCAAACATCTGTAAATAAAATATAGAAAATGTTAATTGCATGAAAGTGATTTTTAGATGTATAAGCTAGGAGCATATTACTACATTAAGCCATAAAGTTGTTCACCACACTATCAAGGTTAAGTAGTGATAGATGATATGACGTACAATTAACTTACTAACAAATGGAAATATAACACATACCACAGAAATGTTCTTTATATATTGCCTGAAGTTTGGTTTTATTTAAATAACTTATCAACATACTTATGATGGTAATAGATAAAAGAAAATTAATGTATGTTTCAATAATGCTGACAATAATAAGACATTATTTACATAAGTATTTTTCAATTAACAGGTGTTATGTTATTGACGAATAATTTATGTATTAGATACCATGTAAAAAATTATATAATTAGCTTATTATAAAAATTCTGAGGTTGAATGAAAATAGATCATCACCATTATCACATACAAATAATCATGTTAATTTGTGCTTACCGAAATCTTGATTTCAGCAACCCAAATGCTCTTTCTACTACCACTCGTCCTGCTTTATGCGCGCTATTAAATCTTTCTTCCTGTGGAGTTGATGGCTGAAGTTTTGGTGTCAGAAGATACGGTCTTAATGGATAACCACTATCCCCCAACAGAATGCCAATCCCATTCTCTTCTAGATAAACCTGCAATTATAATAGAGATATAAGTGAAATACCCAAATGAAATCCATACGCTGCTTGTTTACAATTAACGAAAAGAGTAATGGTAAAAAAATATCCACATCTCCATCTTTTGATGTAGTAAATATGAATGTGCATGTACAATGAAGCAAACTCAAAAATAAAAACTGATAACATTTACCATTAACATGCAAGTTTTGACAAATATACTAAGCTTGTCATGTAAAAATTCATGTTACATCTGTCAATATTAAACAGGTAAGGTAAATAATATTTTTTTAACTAAATTTGTTGAGTATGCTATCAATGCACATGTAATATTGAATGATTTTTGAAGTAGTTTAATAAAAAGAATCATGGAGCTAGTAAATTTAATACCAATACATCACAAATTCAATATCCTCTATAAACAAATTGTATTTTTCCAATAATAATTTCTTTATGTATTGGTATCGCATTGAATGATGTACAGTAAAACCTCACTTAACGACCACCTCAATAATAAGACCACCTCAATATTACGACCATACTTTTCAATACCATTTTTACTGTTCCGCTCTTAATTCAGCCTCAATATTAAGATCACCTCAGTATTAAGACCAGTTTTAAATGGTCTCAAGGGTGGTCTTATTATTGAGGTTTTACCGTATATGGAAAATTGACAAAACACGCTGAAGAATATCACACGAAATAGTACATTCAAATTAAAAAGATGAATTACCTTCAATCCACAACTGTTGAAGATGGCTGAATCATGTTGCGATCCTGGCCACTTTGAAACAACATCCAGAAACCTGGAAAGTATGAAGACATGACGGCATAACATAAATGTAATGAAATTAATTTAATGATATGAAATCAATATGTAAGACAATGTCAATAAATAGAGGATCTTACATGAGTGCTTATTTGATATTGTTTTTATGAAATGATTCGACTGAATATGACTCAAGGCTCAGTCGTCGAGTTTCATAAATCCTCTATTTAATGACAAAACACCTTAAAAAGATTGTTTTCAATCTTGAACTAGACTTTAAATAGTGCTGTGATTCGGCTATTTATGTAGATAGTTACATACAATATTTATGTCACTGCTTTCTGCCATTCCTGGAGTGCAAGTTATTTTAGTATAAAATTAATAATAATTAGTGCTACAAACACTGTGAAATGTCAGGTTTACTACATTAATGAATTTGAAAATGAAGTTATAGGCGCAGTGACATTATCTCAAACAATATAGCACTTCCCAATTGAGTGTGGAATCATATATAAGTTACAGTTCTGTTGTCAATTAATATCGTTGACAAAGAAATGCACAAAGTAACATACATTTGTACATACCTCAAATTACTATTAACAACAGCTTGGACATTCAACGCATGAAACCCCTTTCTGCATCGATAAACTTCTTCTTGTTGTGAAGGAGCTAGGATTGGAACCAGAGTTCCGTCCACAGCACCTAGAACACCCGGAATTCTACACTTTCTGTAGAAAGCGACTTTATTCGCATACTGCTCATCACGTGCTTGTGGAAACCTGTATGAAGTAGATAGTCAAATAGTAGTCAACAGCACTAACTCAAACACAAAGTATGTTTGTTTTACATTCGTAACAAGCTATCCTAGATTTGAACATCACAGTATAGAAAACATAACGACAATATGGTAAAGTCTCATTAACAAATGGGATGGACTTGGGGTTTAGAAGATCATGGCAAATATTAGCATAAGTATAAAATGGGATATCCGATTCCGACTTGTTGTATATTCAATTTATAAAAAAAATATACTCTGTATATATTTTATCTATTCCATTAAGCAGTACTCCAAGTTTAGTGTAATTTAACAATAACTCCAGCATATAAAAATGAGAAGGAAACATTGGAAACACAATTACTAAATAATACATGGATTTATCACATACTAATAATTACCTGACATTATCAATGCTTTCATTGAGAGCATCTATAAATGCCTCAAACACTATACACACTGTACTTTTGCTTACACCGTGTAAGTCTGCAACTTCTGAGTAAAAGTCACCCTTCCCTAATAGACGCAAACCAATGAGAACCTGCAAGATGCAATAACATGTGCAACAAACTTTCGAATGCATTTACAAGTAAACTAATAAACAGGAGCCTCACAAGCATCTAAAACCGTCATTCAATTGTGAACATTTGGATGCTTTCTCAGCCATTTTCATTGGTTTATCAACCAATACTGTTTATTCTGCAAAAATCTGCCATATATACCAAGACAGTAACATAATATCATCCATAAATATCTAATTAAAATATAGTATGACCAACTAATTACAGTTATGTCACATCAAGATATTATTCATTCAAGAACATGTACATTTCATGGTCTTGTTCAAAAGTGAAAGTAGAACTGAATTGCTATAAAGTGTTGTTATCATCATAAAATAATTCAAGAAAAGGCGGTACTGATTAATGACGATAGATATTGTCAGATCAACAATGACACATTTATTATGAACCTAATATCAATTGAAATTCATAATTCGTTGTAATAATGCATCATAGCCGTAGACGGATAGTCTTTGGTCGAATGTGAACACTTCAAACGAATGAACGAATTATCCATATTACGTGTATGGATTGATGTTTCAACAAGCATTAAATTCTACAATAAATCAACAGAATCAGAAAAATTTAACAGCCTTGTAATCGAGCGATAATCCATAATTTCATCGGAGCAATCGATTTTCGAAGCATCATCCTTCGGGTAGTAAAATCATATTTACACCGGTTGCGGTTTAGTATTTATGAAATAACATCCGTACTACCCGGACCAATTGAATTCATAAAGTACTTATTACCTGTGTAATAGGTGGTACAGCTTTACTTCGCTGACTTCTGCGCAATAGTGCGCCACCAATGGTCTCAACGAGGTGAAATATAGCTTCTCGGTTCAGTCTATATCTCTCCACCACCTGCTTGTCACTCAAATCGTACAAACTTACGACCCTTTTGCGAAATAATCTATTTCTCCGTTGATTCTGTCGAGCTAAAAAAAACGCTGCGGCCATATTTGCGAACGTTACGAATGCATATCACCATTCGTAGCGTTTCTGCTAAAACTTACGAATTCGTAGCGTCTACGTTCGTACGAAAATATTGATAAAACGCTCTAGCGAGCGTAAGAACGTCGTACGAACGTCGTAAGAAAATCTTACGAAAATTTCGTGCGTAAGTACGTTGATAAAACGGGCCCCATGTGAAGATACATGACAGAGTGATGAAAATGAATATTATTTTAATGATTTTTTTTTTATGAGTATTATTTTATTATTTTAATGAACTTTTGATAGTAAAATACTGCTTATTATCAAAAGTTCATTAAAATAATAAAATGATAGTCATTAAAATAATATTCATTTTCATCACTCTGTCATAGAAATATGAAATCAAGTCATCAAATTCTGTCATTTGTTGCTTATGAAATATGTCAGGTTTTAGTTACTCTTTATAGTGTAATGTTCACACAGTTGATCAACAAATCATTGAGTTATGATAAGGAACTTGTGTTAGAAGCCACAATTTCAAATGTATCTATTAAACCACTGGATATTGCAACAAGGTTATATCCCCTTCTATAGTATATATACAGTAAAACCTCACTTGAAGACCACCTCAATAATAAGACCACCTCAAAATGAAGACCAATATTCAATGGTCCCAAGGCTGGTTGTAATATTGAGGTTTCACTGTATCTATAATACGGTTATATACTCCAGAAGGGATATAGAGGGGAGATGACTTTGTTATAATTTCCTCTGTTTTAAACATATTTCCGACACTTAAATTTTTACATAAACTTGGCTGGATATCCAGTCTCAAATTTGGGCGACACATTTCTATAATCTTTCAACGATACATACATACCTATTATGAGGCTGTTGTACATGTACAAATGTTCCTATTTTGTATTTTAATATGAAATATTCATAAACAACAGGCAAATCGTGCAGAACTTACACCAGAACAATGGCAACGTGTTCAACATGAGGGACCTGAGGTTGTCGTAGATCGTAACCTCGCTAGAGAAGATGCACAGAAACTCTTCCAAGCTGGAGAGAAAAAACTTGGAACTGATGAGTCAGCGTTCTTGACTGTATTAGCTGTCAGGCATTATTTCCAGTTGAGAGCGACTTTTGAAGAATATGTCAAGGTATGAGTTTGTACCGCAGCTGAGTTAGATTGTTTTGGTTAAGGTATGGTTTATAAATCTTGCCTGTTTATATACCACAGGAGTGTTTCAAGAGTTCTCTCCCTTTATCCCTTCTGTAGTTCCCTCCCTATATACCTTCTATAGTATAAAGGGAGAGAACTCTAGAAGGGATAAAGGGAGATAACTCTAGAAGGGATAAAGGGTGAGAATTTGTGACAATCTCCTGTTATTTATACATTGACCACATTATGGATTGTGATGAAAGTGTTATGCTTATTTGAATCACTCTGTAGCTCACTTCCTAGTTAAGCCAGTATGTGTGTGGCTGCGATCTATGTGGGGTTCAAATCTTCAACCTACAGATTGAGGAATCCACACTTCCCCTTCGTAACTGTCTTCTGTGTTTTATATGTTTTTGATGATTTTGTTTTCAAAACATCATTATCTGTATTAGTGACTGTAAATTTTTTTTTCAATTAAATGATTATCTTTTTTTTAAATGGTTTGCATCATATTTCATTTATATTTATTCAAAGGTAAATGATAGTTTAATATTACTTTTATTCTTTTTCCATACAGATTTCTGGTAGAGATATATTGAGTACAATAGACAGGGAGATGTCAGGAGATCTGAAACATGGGTTTACAGCTGTTGGTATGTATACTTATATATGTAACAATCTTCAGTAACGCTGTTATGTGAACCTCATCATTTAGAATATGGCAAGTTCAAAAGTTGAATAATCTAAAATTCATTGAGTCTCAATATCCTGAGTCCAAAATTGGAATTTTGTTTCTTTTTGCACTTTGACAAGAGTTAGTTCCCCTTTCTAATAAAACTATTTAATGGCTTTCTTGTCCCTTTTAGTCTTGGTTGACATTTGGCTTTGGTTCTAATTACTTTGATAAAAAGAAGTCAGCATTGTGTGTTACAGTGGGAGAATTCAAGTTATTTACTTGCACAATATGGTGTTGATGAATCTTATGGCTATCATATCAGGGAATGTTAAGGATGCATTGATTTATGACAAAATGCTCATTCATTTGTTTCAATACATGTTTACACAAAATATTATCTGTTCACAAATATTGAACATTGTTCATGTCAGTTTCTTTGACATTCCCCGATTCATTGCAATTTAATTTTCGGACATTTTGGCTTCAGCATTCCCTCTATTCTATTGTAGTAATGAGTGCCAAGAACCGTCCAGAATACTTTGCCGACAAGTTGTATTCTGCTATGAAAGGAGCTGGTACCCAGGACTCAACACTGATCAGAATTGTTGTATCTAGATCCGAGGTTGGTTTCTTAGTCATATCAATTTAGATGCTTATAAGAACTGCAATAGTGTGTAATGTTTTCGCATGGTAACGCGCTGGACTTGTAATCCAGGGATCGCAGGTTCGATTCCCCGCTCTATCACTGACCGTACTAACAGTCTTTCGGACGAGACTTTAAAAACCGATGTCCCGTGTATGATGCTTTACATCGAGCATGTAAAAGAACCAGGGGTGCTTCTGGAACTGGGGCATCTCCTGTATCATGCACTATCCTCCAAAAATCTAATATGACTAACATTCTTCCGGAGGCGTCGCCCATATGGGAAACCGGTGTAGACGATAAATAAACGCAAATACAAAATGTTTTCTTCCTCTTCTCATTCAGCACATTTGCCAAATGAAGATATTACATCCATTTAAATTTCTAAGTTTGAGGACTACAGTAACAGATGTGTTCTGAGTTTGCCAGTCTGTCTACCCATGAGTCTGCTTGTGCCACGACACTTTCATACATGGAAGGGTTCTCCATCCATTTTCCTCTTACATTCACTGTAATGTTTTATATATTGATGTATACATCAGTACATATTTCAGTACATAAGGACCACAATGGAAATTAAGGTCCTCAATGGAGTTTTTACTTAAACCTTTTTTTTTGTTATCCTTAACATACAATGTTGATTGATATGGCTTTATTAATTCATATAGTTTTACTAATGTATGTCTTAATTTTATATGGCCGTGTAAATTGTACATTTTATGTTGAAATAAATAATTGTTTCTATCTACACTTGTGTAACATATAAAAATTCCACACTCTATTGTCTGAAATTGGTGATGGACATTTGCTTTGCAATTCTTCATTCACTTGTTTAGAAATGTTAGCTCGCATGTCTTGTAGAGAATGCCTACACATTTGCTTTTTTTAATGTTCATGTCTGAACTTTGAAACATTAGGCTCTAAAATGTATGTAATTTGTGGAGGTACTATGCTCCGTGTTGGTTCAAGGTAAAATTTTGTAGTGAATTTCGTTTGTGTATTTATAGATTGACTTACAAGATATTAAGGAGATTTATCTTGCCAAGTATAAGAAGACGCTGGCTACGTCTATTTCATCTGATACAAGCGGAGACTACAAGAGACTTCTCTTGGCGCTGGTTGGACAATAAATCATACACCAAATACCGTGTGACAACTGTATTATGTAGTCGGAGACAATTACTTGTTTACAAACAGTAGAATGCTGTAGACATAGAATTCGTTGTATTACACTTATATACTGGGTTTGCATTTTGTCTGCTTTCTGTTAAGGACTCACTTTGCTTAATGTTGCTACAGATACTACATGTGTTTAAATTGCTCATATACACTGCCCTCCAAAAGTTCTTTCCCACTTTGACAATTTCCAATTGCAATTAATGTATTTTCATATTTGTTTCACATGCAATAAATCGAAAATGCTTTTTTTAACACAACAATTTTCTGTAGAATTATCTATAAATTTGTATTGAAACAAATTATCTTATTTCTGTGTCAGATCAATCAGTTACACACATACATTGGTTTCGGATGCAGGCCGATTGATGCTGCTGCTGAGATGTACAACTTGTTAATTCTTAACTATCCATCACAGAAGTGGGATGAAAATTTTTACTTCATGGTCATACATGTTTTATTTGACAGTTCTTTAAGAAATATTTAACAAAAATTCAAATTATTCAAGTGTGAAGAAACTTTGGAGGGCAGTGTATTTCAATTCATCTAAAATATATTTGTATTGCAATAGTGAAATCCTATATTTATACAAGTTAATCTTTCTATTGTTGATACTCACGGACATGCGGTTATGTCTCAAAATATCCACCATAAACTTTTGTTTTAGGCAAGTTACAGATGTATAAAATGTAGGTGAAGCAAACCTATATACTGAACAGTCGAAACGAAGTTGATAAGACATACTTTGTCAGTGGGTTAGATGATGTTCTGTAGATTTGTTGAAACTTTTCAGTTTTAATTGAGATTATTAATTTGCCTATTATTACATATAAGGCCATAATAAACAGTATGAAAAGGACATATTCATTGTGTTCCTACCCAATACCATGAATGTACATACACCAATGGACCACAGGCAAATCACAAACACACAAGTTCAATAACACATTCAAAAGTTTGCTTACATCATTTACTATAATAAGATAACTGTGATGTCACAAAAAATGTATAATTAATGTATTTAAATATACAACTCAAATACAGTATGTTTGTATTAATGTGTTGCATTTATGGTGTTTTGTTAAAGAAGGTGCATTTAAGTTTTGCTCTGTCACATCAGAAAGTTATAATTTAAATATGAATCAGATGCATTTGTACCACCTTGTCCATATTTATCCGTAATTATTACTATAATCTTCCGTGTTTCTCGTCTCATTTACTTCACTGTATGTATCACAGAGCTTTTTTTCTAAAATTGTAATCATGTTGTAATTCCACCAATAAAACCATTATACCTGGAACAACAACTTACATTTTTGTGATTTCTACTTCCTGTTCCTGCATGTATACTGTACACACAGTGGTAGAATGAGTCTGACCACGCCAACATACCCGGTGATACTTGCCCAGAGTGCAAATGCTTCTGAAGATTTACATTAAAGCCAAGCAGTTTTATAGTTTTGTTAAGCGTCCGCATGCACCTATGTTTTGACCTCTTTGAGCCAAAGAAAACATATTTGTAAGTCTAAAAATACTTAAACATGTGAAATGATACATCGTCTTTTATCTGTCTTTGCATTATTTTCTAAATGACTGTGTTTTTTCGAATAGGTAGCTAGGTTTCGCGAACCAAGGTTGACATTTAACAAAAAATAAAAATCAGTATGGTCAAACGCAACTTTTCATGAAGAAATGATGAACTCTTTCTGACCATCTTGGATATATACAAGATCTATCGCCAGGCAACCAGTAGAAAGCACTGTACATGGTGAAACAATGTCAACAAAATTTCAAGATGCTGAAGATTTTATTTACAGTAATTACAACCAAACAATCGTAACTATTATTCTGTCCACATTTTGTATCTGAAGTCCAGCTCAAAACTAATTTCAATCCAGTGAAAGTCAAGAGTTGTCGAAGAGTTGCATCCCCTGTTCAGCAAGCACCAGTCTGTAACAGTGTATATTTCTTGATGAACTCCTGATTCAGACTCCCATCTAATGCTTTTACTGCTCGGAAATGAAGCTTGCCAGCATTCTCTGGCTTTCCTCTTGAATGAGAACTTTCAAGCTTTATATAATCAAGCCATAAATCTGTAAGGAAACGGACTATGTTTACATTTAATGTCATATATGAAAATACAGTAACACCTCAATAATAAGACCACTATTGGGACCCTTGAAAACTGGTCTTAACTAAAGAGGTGGTATTAATTTGAGGTTGAATAAAGAGCAAAACATTTAAAATGGGCTTGAAAATTGTGTTCCTTATTTTGAGGTGGTCGTAATATTGAGGTGGTCTTATATTGAGGTGGTCTTAAAATGAGGTTTTACTATACTCACTATGGAACAGTTCTACAGCATTTTCTGAAGAAGTCGAGAGCTGTCCACGTGACAGCAGACTCGAATATTGAACTATATATCGATCATAATAATGACAGTGATACATACGTAACTGTGAAGTTCGAATAAAATCTTGCATTAAGAAGTTGAATTGAGGTAGAAAATATGAACTAGAAATGTGTCACAGACATGGGGCATCCATGTCTGTGACACATTTCTAGTTCATATTTTCGACCCCAATTCAACTTCTTATTGCTTTGTGATATGTGACACAGAAATGAGTGTTTATTTTTTTTATACTCTGGAAATATAAATTATGTTTTTAGTAACCTTTTTTGTACCTTACATAGGACCAAAGAGGCCGGGCGTTGCGTGCAACACATTGTCTTGATATGGTCATCAAATGTGCCAAGTTATTTTGAAATCATTCTATTCATAATAAAGTTATAGCCCGGACAAGGATACACACAGGTGCAACTCCTAAAGCCCCCCCCATATACATGGCAGGACATAAAAATTTAAACAAGTTGACAAGGAATTTCAAACAAATAATAAGAGAAACATATTTCCAAACACTGTAACTCATTTTTTTACTGGTTTTGAGTATTTGGTATCGTTGAAACCGTCTTTCCAAGCTCTTTCTGTCTGAACTACCTATACTGTTCTGGAATGCACATAACTTAAATAAAATGCAATTCCATAACCCAGTATGTAACAGTTATATCAAGCGGGTAAACACTTAAAGTTGTTTTTCTCAAAAAGACGAAAAACAAGTTATGGGGTTCTGGAAATAATGCCACGATATGACAACAACTTCAGTAAAACATGTACAGTTGATGTAACATTAATTGATTATACCTGGATTATCTGAACCATGTTCTCTCGCAGCCTCCTCAAATACTGAACGTATAATCTTCATCTTTGGACTCGCTTGTGCTAACTCCATACTGATATAACTCTGGTAGAATTGTAGGGACACAGGCTTGAACTGGAGTACTCTACAAAGTAAAGATAACACATTAAACCTGGCACATGTGTGTCATTATTGTAGAAGTATTCAAACAAGAATAGTTGTAGAGCCAATGGATAATCTCTGAAGTATGTACAGTAAAACCTCAATGATAAGACCGCCACTGGGACCCTTAAAAACTAGTCTTGTTATTGAGGTGGTTTTAATAACAAGGTTGAATAAAGTGCAAAACAGTGAAAATGGATTTAAAAATTGTGTTCTTAATTTTGAGATGGTCTTATCATTAAGGTGGTCTTTAAATGAAGTTTTACTGTACATGAGGAAAGAGCCATAAGTATGTGAAAAATCATCAAACCAGAACATGCAGACAAGTTACGCATCTCCTCTTGGTAGTGAAGCTTCCCATTAAGTTTCACTGTATTCCGGTCGTTGATTGCCGAGAAATAGCACAGTCACAAATGCTGGACAGATACATGGACATGCTAAAGCACAGAAAGACGCCTCCTTTGGATAGCATAATGATAACAGTTTGTCAAACACGATACACAAGCTAGAGGTCCAACAATGATTTACCAGTGCAACCTCTACAGAGTGGCCCTCTCTTGAGCAACAACCTCTCTTCAACAATATCATCAATTTTTCTATAATTAAACTTTTCTACCATTTCTACCTCTCTAGAACAATAGCCTCTCAACAACAGCCAAAATGTAGGTTTTGCTCTGGAGAGGTAGCTGTATAAAATAAAAATCAACAATTTATTTCATCAATAAAGGAAACCCCCATTATAGGTTTTCCACAACAATGCCAACGGAGGCTACACTAAATGTCTGGTCATGTCAAAAGCAGCTGATGAATCATATGATTGAGTCGGCTATGAAATACTTAAATAAGTTTTATAACAGTACATCAAAGTGTATAATTACCTGCTATATATCTTTCTAGCATGTTGTATACCATGTTTCAAGTATTCATACTCAAGATACAATTCCTTAGCAGGCAAACTCAACTCAGATCGTCCAATCATAGAACTCTAAAATACAAAAAGAAATGTTAGACAGTTTTTAAATTTTCTTACTGTTGATTGTACATCACATTTGTTTTACTAAAACGGTGTACAAATTCTATTCAACTACATACAAAGTCTATTCAAACTGCATACAAATTCTATTCATACATCATACAAATTCTGTTCAAACTGCAGACAAAAGTAACAACAGCATCTTGTCCAAAATCTTTACAAAAGTACACAAGTTTACCCATTCTGTTTCCAGCAGAAAGTCTGTAATCATTGCTAGTTACCTCCCCTTGATATCAAACTCACAAAATGCCAACAGACATTCAGTAAATAAACATATAAATTACAACATACAATGCAGATGAAAGACACATTGAACTTATCTCAACACATACATTCTCCTCATTTAGTGAATGTAACCCATCTTAATGCATTATATAATTTAAAATAGATCCATTATTACTTTCTTTACAATTTTGCACCATTTCACAAAATATTAAAGCAATTAAAAATGAATTAAGCATGTTATACTATTCAGACACAAAGAGAGAGCTACCAGGGATAGTTACTGTTATAACCACCTAAATGAAAGAAAGAGAAACTAGTCTGAATATCGAATATGATATAATAATTTATTATATTGATAATACTTTGAAACAACATGACCATTACTAGTCCACATACCCATATTTTGTCAACATAAAATATTTGTTCACACCTTCCTACCAAGACAGTGAATGTAATCAAACTTTTAAAAGGACGAAGATGGAATATTTGAGTGCACGAGGTCTGCGGTTATAATGCTCAGATAAATCTCCATGCCAAAAATTCAGTTTTCATTCTCAATTTGTTTTGTAAAATATTTACAGTCTGACCTCATTCTTTTGAATTCATCAAGTCCAAAATTTTATTTTGAATGATACATAATTTCAAATAGCTCATTTCAATTTGATGTGTCTAAGAAGATACATCGGGACCTGATATTTATTTCGGATGATACCAAGTATTCGGATAGAAGGTTGTCAAACAAACGAGGTCCGATTGTATGTGCTTTTGATGTATGTTTTAGTAAATGTTGTGATAAATTATGCCACATGCAGGATACTGCATGATCAATCTTACAATCTCAGGGATTACCTTGAGAAAATTTAACCACAAAAATGAGTTTTGAGTTTCAAGATTAATCTAAAGTATTATAACTTTGAACCTTGATCTTACAAGTCTTAAATTTGCTTATACCTGTCTGACAGCAATTATTGGTGCAACATTGCGATAATTTACCACACATTAACTTTGAACAGGCATGAGAATGCGAAATTTCAAAATCAGCTGATATTCGGCAAGAGATCCAGGGGGGCGATGAAGCTCCTGGCTTTTAAGCATCTTAGATGGAATTAATTGTCTTAAGAAACAGCCCTTGCGAGCGCCAAATCTGCGTTTTTTCCATGAATCTGTGGAAAATTCTCATGCCTGTTTAAAAGAAGATTAAGTTGTTACATAAGACAATGCCCCTCACACAGACCCCAGGGAAAACAACAGTCTACCCACACACACCCCAGGGAAAACAACAGTCTACCCACACAGACCCCAGGGAAAACAACAGACTACCCACACAGACCCCCCACACAGACCCCAGGGAAAACAACAGACTACCCACACAGACCCCAGGGAAAACAACAGTCTACCCACACAGACCCCAGGGAAAACAACAGACTACCCACACAGACCCCAGGGAAAACGACAGACTACCCACACAGACCCCAGGGAAAACAACAGTCTACCCACACAGACCCCAGGGAAAACAACTGTCTACCCACACAGACCCCAGGGAAAACAACAGACTACCCACACAGACCCCAGGGAAAACAACTGTCTACCCACACAGACCCCAGGGAAAACAACAGACTACCCACACAGACCCCAGGGAAACAACAGTCTACCCACACAGACCCCAGGGAAAACAACAGTCTACCCACACAGACCCCAGGGAAAACAACAGTCTACCCACACAGACCCCAGGGAAAACAACAGTCTACCCACACAGACCCCAGGGAAAACAACAGTCTACCCACACAGACCCCAGGGAAAACAACAGTCTACCCACACAGACCCCAGGGAAAACAACAGTCTACCCACACAGACCCCAGGGAAAACAACAGTCTACCCACACAGACCCCAGGGAAAACAACAGACTACCCACACAGACCCCAGGGAAAACAACAGACTACCCACACAGACCCCAGGGAAAACAACAGTCTACCCACACAGACCCCAGGGAAAACAACAGACTACCCACACAGACCCCAGGGAAAACAACAGACTACCCACACAGACCCCAGGGAAAACAACAGACTACCCACACAGACCCCAGGGAAACAACAGTCTACCCACACAGACCCCAGGGAAAACAACAGTCTACCCACACAGACCCCAGGGAAAACAACAGTCTACCCACACAGACCCCAGGGAAAACAACAGTCTACCCACACAGACCCCAGGGAAAACAACAGTCTACCCACACAGACCCCAGGGAAAACAACAGTCTACCCACACAGACCCCAGGGAAAACAACAGTCTACCCACACAGACCCCAGGGAAAACAACAGTCTACCCACACAGACCCCAGGGAAAACAACAGACTACCCACACAGACCCCAGGGAAAACAACAGACTACCCACACAGACCCCAGGGAAAACAACAGTCTACCCACACAGACCCCAGGGAAAACAACAGACTACCCACACAGACCCCAGGGAAAACAACAGACTACCCACACAGACCCCAGGGAAAACAACAGACTACCCACACAGACCCCAGGGAAAACAACAGTCTACCCACACAGACCCCAGGGAAAACAACTGTCTACCCACACAGACCCCAGGGAAAACAACAGACTACCCACACAGACCCCAGGGAAAACAACAGACTACCCACACAGACCCCAGGGAAAACAACAGACTACCCACACAGACCCCAGGGAAAACAACAGTCTACCCACACAGACCCCAGGGAAAACAACAGTCTATCCACACAGACCCCAGGGAAAACAACAGTCTACCCACACAGACCCCAGGGAAAACAACAGTCTACCCACACAGACCCCAGGGAAAACAACAGTCTACCCACACAGACCCCAGGGAAAACAACAGTCTACCCACACAGACCCCAGGGAAAACAACAGTCTACCCACACAGACCCCAGGGAAAACAACAGTCTACCCACACAGACCCCAGGGAAAACAACAGTTTACAAAACATCAGGCATTGAAAAACAAAAGCAACAAGAAACTTGATATTCATCAAGTACACATTTTGAATATGTTTCAAAGACTGTCCAAGATTCAGAAATTGATTTTGAGTATGGTACCCCGAACATATACACTTACTTCAAGAAGTCTGACAGTTGTATCTGCCGCATCAATCTTCATTGTGTGCTTCAACACTAACTGTACAAATCCCCAGGTCTCCTGAAAACAGTAAATGCAGTAAAACATCACATAAAGACCACCTCAATAATAAGACGACCTCAACATTAAGAACAAAATTTTCAAGTCAATTTTCACTGTTTTGCTCTTTATTCAACCTCAATAATAAGACCACTTCAATAATTTTATTAAAACCTGTTTTCAAGGTTACCAAGGGTGGTCTTATTATTGAGGTTTTACTTTATACAACATTCAATATATTCTCACATTTCATACACAAATCGACAGTTTGGCACACACTAACAGTATCTCTGTTTTTGTAACAAGTAGTGAGGCAGTTCCAAAGTGTTTGCACCAATCCTTTGAAACACCCTCGTGATAAATTACAATGTTGAGCATCCAAAACGCGTGGGCATTGATTTGAAGAGATTGATCTCCAACTGTTTGTTCAAGGAAGAAAGAAATGTGTCCAGATGAAACAGGGGTCTCCACATTAGCCTGGGGAGTAGTCTGGATATGGTAAGGGACATTCAAAACATAGCTAAACAGAACTGCATTAAACCCTCACTTAAAGACCACCTCAATAATAAGACCACCTCGATATTAAGATACCACACTTTTCAAGTCCATTTGGACTTTTCCACTCTTTATTCAACCACTATTAAGACCACCTCAATATTATGACCAGTTTTCAAGGGGTCCCAAGGGTGGTCTTATTATTGAAGTTTTACTGTATAATCTACAACTGGATGTACATTTATATTCAATATAACGTAATAACTCATTAAAGTCAAAGTTACCTGGATAACAATCTACTGTGTGTCTTGGAAAAGTGTGAGGAATTATGAGTTCATTGCACAGGAATAAGTATAAAATTGCAGCTACACAATGGAGTAGACTGTGAAGGCTTTTTAAGCTATGCCATTATCACATATTTCAATATATGTATGTCACAGACTTTGATTGTTCCAACTGACAATTCTATTAAGTCAATAGGGCCAAAATAAAGTTCAAAATCAATGAATCAAAGATTCAAACTCACAGAGCAAAACTTCATGAGATGACTTACATTCAGATGCAGTTTTGATTCTCTGGATCCTATATTGTTGAGATGTATGCGACACACACTAGCTAGACTTCATGACGGACGGGCATGGCTAAATCTAAATCCCCCATTTGAATCGGGATTTAATAAAGAGTCTGTATGTGTAAATATTTTATCAAGGGATACGCTGCAATACAACAGTTAGAAGCATTCACAACATACTGGAACACCAATATTAAGTTATGTCTTAACCACTGAAATGTTCATGTTACTGCGAACCTAATTTTACGCATCATATTGTGCTACACTTTAACTAAACTATGATTATCATTTCTAGGTCTGATAATAACAGGCATTTTTGGACATCAAATAAACGCTAAATAAATAAAGATTTACCTATCACATGACTGCACTTAATTACACCTGACATTTAATTACAAGTGTGTTCTTTTTTACCAAATTTTGAACACTTGCATTCTTTAAATAAATAAAGCGTGAAAATCACAGATAGCACTGCCTACTTGATTTCTTAATATTTGAGATAAAAATCTTTCAAAAATTCCTTCTGTCTGCTCCCCGACTTCTGAATGTTACGGGTTATATCCATTAATTATACATAATTGTGTGTTTTTTATCACATTGATATTACCCCCAGACTCAAGACCAAGCTATCAATTATTAACACATAAAATAAAACCAACTCAATCATGATCAGGCAGAAGCTTTCATATCCATAGTCAATGAAAGGACCAAGCTTGGTAATGACATTGATTTCTTCCTTCAAAGCATCAATCAAGTGCTTGTTTTAAACCATGTTATTGCAACTCAGAAGCTGTGGACTTCTTTAATAATTTCCCCACTTTACAACCCTTACAGTTCACCTTTAATTATCTCCTGGGTTTACGTTTATATTCTATTTGAAATCTCCCCTATTGGTTGTAAAGTATTCCGACTCGCTTTTGCTCTGTGTTCATTGGCTTTGAGCATACATTGGTTCTAGAACATCAAACAGTTCCACACAGTCATCTACAGGAGGACATGGTGTATTGGTAATATTGCTTTCTTGACTAATTCATTCTATGATGATTTCATCTTTGACTTAAGGTCAAAGGTCAATCTACCTAGTCTCTGGTATCATTAACATCCCCTTTACTGATCAGCCAAGAGAGAGATATTATTTTAGTGAAATAGTCATATAAGTTCAACATTTACCCATGTACCAGATCATAGCAACGGCAGTAGGGCAGAACTACTTTCTGACAATACATGAAATTTTATTTGAAAAAGACAAGTACTAACTGTCCCGTAATTATGAACAAATGATGTCACGTTTGTACAAAAACTCCCAATCACTTATTTTTTTCGTCTTTTTGAGAAAAACAACTTCAAAGCCTCCTGTAGTTTTGCTATAAACAGGGTTTGGAATTGCATTTTATTTTAAGTTATGTGCATTCCTGAACAATATAGGTAGTACAGATAGAAAGAGCTTAGAAAGACTGTTTCAATGATACCAAATACTCAAAACTGCCAAAAATTGAGTTACAGGGTTCTGAAAAAATAAGGTGACAACTTGTTCGTGTGTCTTACAGGAAAGTTAAGTTCACACCGATATCTGTACTAGAATATTATTTCCACCATAGCAACAATGAAATCACGAAGTGGGATAGAAGTACATTGCTACAGGATCAAAAGTATCGAGTTACCAATCTCATAAAGACTATCATGATTTATATATCAAAGTATGCAATATTTATATAGTCTATTGTTACCTGTTTATGGCATATGCCTACTAAAATATACCTGTTTTTACTGACTAATTGTTCAAATGACATCTAACATACAATTTTGCGGGTTGGTGACAGCGAAGTTATTGACATAATAATTTGGTACATTATTTAATTTCAAGTAGAGGGATTTGTGCTCGTAAATTTAATTTCCTTTTATAATTTTACAAAGCCAATCAAAATGTGAAACAAAGCCGGTGGTATGGCATGATAGCTCCATTATGTTCGTACTTTTTCAACTTCTGACAAATATTATGTTAGAAAATTAACAATGACAAAAATCTATTCAAAAACCTGCAGCCTTCATTCAGTAATCATGAAACTTGTATTAGCGTGGGGCTCAGATTTCAGAGTTTGATGTAAGCTTTGACAGACGACATAGAACCAATCTGAATAACGAAATTAACAACATTGATTCTAGTCTGCCATTTTCTTGTCAATTTCATTTAATCTAAATAACACAGAAGAAGCATTTAGTTAGAGTAGGTGGACACAAAAGAAATTCAGGTGTATTTAATTGAATTATGAAATCAAAATTACGCTCATACTGAGATTATTAAGTCGCTCATACTGAGATTATTAAGTCGTCAGAAATTTCATAATGTGACCAAATGTAAACATGTCTACTGAACAATATGCATAGTACACAAACTATTTAATTTAATACAAAATGTTTGCAAGCAGACGGACACAGATGCCAGCTTGTATTATACTTCAATCAATCAACCTGGTTTTCCATAAATACAACAAATTCAATCCGAATTCACACAGACAGCCATACACCCAGAAAATACACAAATACTCTAGTTTTCCGTCTTTTGCTTTCTTATAGCATCAAATATTCATCACGCAATAAAATACATTCATATTTCTGCACAAGAACCCAAAAGTGCAAAATAGTGTTTATTAAATTGAGAAGATTTATATGAAATAAAGTGTTATTAGTGTGCTTTGCTCAGACAGAAGTTAGGCCATTCCATCATGCGGTATTTTGTCGGTAATCTTATAAAATAGTCAGAAGCTCTTTTAAAGGAGTATTTGTCATTGCCAAGATAAAATATTACTAGACACCAAATAATCTGCTAATGTTGATAAAGTATACAGGCTCTCCAGCAGTATATACCAAAAACATTCGGAGAGAACTAGGAATGAAAGTCACAGAAAAGTAGGAAAAAAGTAGGAACAAATAGGAAGTCAATGATAAAAAGAAGGAATTATTGAAAGCAAATATGTTACCTTTGCAACTTTTTTTATATGATTACTATACTCCAAGGCAATTGGATCATTTAGTTGACAAGTTATTTGTTTTCACAGCCACTTGCAGGTATCATTGAAGCTTAGGCCAACCTTTTCAGTCATCAGTTGAGAAGGTTGGACTATGCACCAGTGATACCAGACCATCAGATCATACTTTCAGCAAAGGAGTCTGTCAACTAAACATCCTCTTGTCTTCTTCAGCAAGAAAATCTCCAAAACCGTGTAAAAAAACTTCAAGACCTTATCCAACATACTACTCTGCTGAAGAGAAACTAGGAATACTAGGAGCTGTTTTGGAAAACTAGGAAAAAATAGCATTTCAAAAAAACTAGGAAAAACCAGGAAAACTAGGGAAAAACCAGGAAAACTAGGGAAAAACCAGGAAAACTAGGAAAAAACTAGGAACCCTGGAGAGCCTGTATTACACTGCTGCTTCATCAAAATATGGTCAACATATCAGCTGTGCCTCTCATTGGTATAAAATCTGTATCATCATGCTTCATAAATCAAAAACCAAAATTCCACAGTAGTTAATAGCAGGAATGGAGTGATGTCATTATTTCATTCATTCTATCCATCATTTATCAGCGCAATCCTCGGTGACAGCATGAAGAACTAACATGAAGCAGACGGACCAATACAATGTCACCTTAATCCCAGCGATCATTCATAATATAATCCCAAACTCTCCAAATTATCAACACAGAGGACAGGACAGCTAGTGTTGCGTTATATGACAGTTATGAAGTAATGACAGGCAAATACTCGGTAAGCCAAATACAGGGAAAATATACTGGGTATTTCTGTCCAAAGTTTGTGTCGTGTGATTCCTACACAACTTTCAGGATAGTGCTGACTCATCAGAAGATACCAAACAGTGACTTGTAATGTTCGGTAATATAAATGCTTGAACAATTTTTTTATTAGCAAAAGCACATAAATCGAAAGTTGTATTTATTTATCACTAGGATAATATTTGCATAATTATATGCACATGGGCAATATTGTTCAACGAACAGGTATGAGAATGCAAAATTTCAAAATCAGCTGAAAATTCAGCAAGGGGTCAAGGGACTGCTGAAGCTCCTGGCTTTAAAGCATCTAAGATGCCTTAAATTGTCTCAAAAAGGGCCCTTGCGAGGGTCAAATCCGTGGATTTCCACGAATCCACAGAAAATTCTCATGCCTGAAGATAATACAACAAATCTGCTGTTTATTTACAATTAAATTTCAATTAATTGTCATGGCAATTTTTCTTTCAATTATAAACTTTTATAACAACCTACTCTCCATCATTGTCTTCCACTACCTCAATATTACTATAACCTTCAATAACTTCATATCATGATCATTGTTCGTAGAATTCTTAAAATATTGCCTAAATGTTTCCCAATATATTGTCGTCAACAAACTTGATAATTAGACAACTACTTAAAGATTGCCATCATCTTCAATAAATTCATATCATGATCCACACATTACGAAAGTCTGAGAATATTATTGATACTACATTTGAGCCTGTCATTTCATTTGTAATAATTTGCATTGCAGGCCATTTAGATGGTTTTTGTTTTGTAAAATAAGGATCTGCATGGGAGGTCTTTGGAAATATATGTGACAGTTATAATATACTTGATCAACCTATTAGAACCAGAGTTATACAATATTTTGACACGTAAGTGGGTAATTATACCAATGTCTTTGATCTTATATTCCAGATATGGTATACCAGGTGATGATAATTAGAAGTTCAAATATTACTTGTTCAATTCTTAATCTTCAAAAGCCTAAATGTGACAAGTATTGAGACGATGTTTGAACAAGAAAAAAAATGGCCACAAGTACGTTTTAATGCGGTTTCATATAACTTAGATGTTAATTAGCCGACCTCATTTATTCTATTTCATCGGATCTAAAAATTTATTTCGAATAAAACATGTTTTCGAATAGCCCATTTCAATTTGACGTGCACAAGAATATACATCAGGACCAAATATTTATTTCGAATGATACCACATATTCTGATAGAATCACTTTTATATATATATAACAAAATATAATCAGTCATATTCAACTCTTCATGATGACAAGTGTTGAGTTAAATCTTATTTCATATTCAAACAGGACTCCGCCTCCATTTTGCAGGCAGTGGTCAATATGTAGTGCAATATATTTTTCTTGTCGAACTTGAATTATAAAAACATTAAGAAAATATAATAGAACATTATTTTCATTTTTGTAATTAACAGACTCAACAACTACAATCGGACCTTGTCCATTCAAATTCATTTTGAATAATACATAGTTTCTTATAACCCATTTGCAATTAAGCATGCATTAGGAGATACATCGGAACCTGATATTTATTTTGGATGATACCAAGCATTTGGATAGCAGGTTGTCGATTAAACGAGGTCCGACTGTATTACAGTTTAGTATGATACACCGGTAGTTACAAACCTTTTGAGGTACAAGATTTTGAGCTTGTTTGAGTCCATCTTGGATTTTGTCTAATGATTCATCACACATGATCATTAAGGACAATCTCTTGTACCAAACATCCGGGGAATTAGGGTGGGCCTCAACAGTAGCCTTAGACACTTCCAGGGCCTTCTCTGGAGAACCGGTATTACACAGAACATCCATCTAAAATAATGGTAATACATACATTCACATCATACATGCATTTCAGCAAAGTTTGAACAAATTTTTACAACAAGAATGTGCTACATACAGTTTCTACTGTCACCATGGTGCCTTTATGATGTCACAGTATAAAGGTTTGGCATGGGTTAACATAATAGCTGAGTGATGAAATAAAGCAATAATCAAGACAAAGCTTGGGTTTTAATTTTTAAGCCATGATCTATATCATTATGAGGCCTGCTCAGCGCTTGCTCAGTTGGTGGAGAAGATTCGGGTTTGATTCCCGGGATAAGCAGGTTATGTTCTTGCGTGACACTGCGACCAGGGTCATGTGTAGAAGTTGTCAGTTGCTTGCAGAAGAGCAAGTTAGTACTGATTTATATTTAATTCCAGGAAATCTGGTATCTACGACTCAGCTATTTACCAAAATTCTGCAAGATACCTAGCATTTGAGTGTGACTGAAAAACTCTAAGTAATACAAAAATATAAATGGCTGAGAAATAATTCAGCAACTATGGAGGATAAAGACAATACTTTCCAGCCCAGTCAGGGTTTCAATTACACTCACGGTCATAAATTGAACAAATGGACAATTTCAAGAAAAGCTGCATGTGATGGAACTCTTAATTGGACTTTTTCCTTTCATTAAATCCTATAGTAAGACAGATACCATCATTTACAAGAATGAAATTGCCTTTCGCCTGCCTTCGACAGTACTTATCCGGATACTGAGAGAATAATAATTCTGCTACCAAATTCTTCAGTTCTATACTGACAGCAGGATATTAAGCTTTTTTCTAAAATTGTATTTAGTGAGAACTGCTTCCTGGTAAATATTCATTGTCTGTACTTGCCTAACATACAAAATTGTCGGAGATTGATAAAAGTGCCGACTTAGTATAAAATCACAATTCATGGTATAGATAATTATATTTATTCCAAAATAACACAGCACATCTATAGGCAAAGAAATATGTTACAGAATTGAGCATCAAATTATACAATTTTATCTAATGAAATACTGCATCCTGTCGGGACAAATGGAAAATATTAGAACCAGTCTAACATAAGTGGATACCGGTCTCTTCCAGACAAACCAGTCAAGGATAACAATTTATTTCAAATTTAAATTTAATGCAATGAAATACTGCAAGCTGTCGGGACAAATGGAAAATATTAGAACCCAGACGAACGTAAGTGGTACCAGTATCTTTCAGACAAACCAGTCAAGGATAACAATTTAATTCAAATTAATTAAGTCTCTCTGTGAGACAAAATATATATGGTAGACAGAAAATAAATTTTAATAGTAAATTTTTGACATAAATTTAATACGGCAAGGACATGGATATTAATATTATTCAATCGAAAAAGCTATCTTGATACTTTATCTATCAATAAGTGCAGTGCAGATTTATAGAATGACAAAGTGTTTGAAAGAAATAATTCAAGTAGTGCTATAAATGAAGGCTAGGATACAAATCATACACTATCCAAACATGAAGAACTTCAGGCCACCCACAGTACCAGGCCACTTACAGAACCAAACTTCCGGCTCCAACAGTTAATTCTGATTGACACACCAAATGTGTACAATTTTGAATTCAACCATATTCAGTGGCCAGGAATATGTATTACATCTCTAAACAAGAAATATCTTGAAAAAAGATGGTCAGCGCAATTTGAAGGTTAAGATTTGTTGTGCAACATAAAAAAATGCAGAGATGTTACTATTGCTGGTTGCTCCGGATCCAAAATGGATTTCGGTAAATTCACCTTTATCGAAAGGTTAACCAACCTGTGTCAAGGTTACAATCATTGTTCGGTTTGAAAGAAATTGCCTTAATGGTTAACGCAAGATTTGATTGGTCAAATTACACAACACTGATATGCAAATAGCAAAACCATGTTTGTGCTGAAAAAAACACTTTCCCTTTACATGTTGTGCATTATACTGGTGCCGCAGGGTATGAACAGGTTTTAGATACAAAACAAAACAACGCAGGGCTTTTGGAAGAGTCCATTGTTTCATTATGGGATATCGCAACGTAAGTTGGCACCCATTAAAGTGACTACTGACCCATTTAATATAGAAATCTGCTGTGAGATGTCCGGCATCCTTGGCCTCCTCAAACACTAGTAATGCCCTCTGAAGTCTCTGAAACAACAAAATAACATACACAACATTACTATACATTACACTACAGAAGATGACAAAGCAATTCAGTTCCAACAAACAGTAAAGTTGTACTTGCTATTTTCTTTCATCTCACGTTAAGTTAAGCTGACATTTACATGAAATTGGTAATCAATTTGACCTTCTTTTATCTTTCAATAAAATTGACCACATATGAAAACTTGCAAACAATTTCCACTAGTCCACGCGATTTTCACGAAAACAATACGTACATCAATTATCTAATAGCAATTTGTACAATGTGTAGATATTATGAACATATTGATATTGACGACTCTAAAACATTTCCGTACGTGAAATGTCTGGAATCGGCAATTCGCAAACTTTTTTGACGTGCAATATTTTCCACTTTAATACAGTAACTTATGCATTAGTTGCTCTTAGGACCTTACCTGCTAAGTTTAACTTGAAATTTACATTTCAATACAATGTTAGAATAGTACATGATAACACATAACTACTAACAACTTCTATATAAATATCTCAAAAGAATACCAGAAAGATCAAGGGCAATATAATACAAAAGAATCTGGTATCACATTGTAACCATTTTCCCACCAACATCAGAACGCAGGAATCTAACACAAGAACTTCAAAGGCACAATGTACAAAGAAGAAATTGGTAGGAATTAGTTGACAAATCTCGCTAATCAGTAAAGATACAATTATTACACATATAATAGTCTATTACACCAAACACTAAGGTTGGTATATTCCGTAACTACTTTATATATAATTCCCATATCTTAAGATATCAGGACATTACAGTTAAGACAAGATTAATGTTACCACCTAGCTATCATTTTAATCAGTTAATTAAACTTGTTGCAATAATCATTTTATCTGTATTAATCCACAGTAGTCTCACTTGAACTGTATTAAATGTGATAGCGGAATGCTCGCAATAATACATTTACTACCCGACACTTAACTTATCACCCGCTAATTTGAAATTGGCTATTAAACAAAAGTAATGGCCAGGGGCGTAGATATTCTATTAATGTTTTTAATGTTTTTGTAAGAATATTTATCAGAACAAAATATACACCAAAATGCATCTCTGATCTAGCTACAAAAAGTTTTCAGGGGGACCTGGTACATACCCCCAGACCCTCCTAAACTAGGCATACACATCTATATCAGCTAAGGTACACCCCTGATGGCCAGATAACAAATTATGATGAGGCATTGTAAACTATTAAAACTGATTAATACCAACAGAAATTCATTCATAGGATAATTAACAGGGAGTCTCAAAATGTAAAACACAAGTTATTCATCAATTGTAGAGATAAGAATTGGTGAGGATAATGTTAAGGTAACAAAAGGAAAGTAGCAGACATCCGCCTCAGACACTCTGACCTTAAACTGCGTTTATATTTTTTTTTCAACATCTTAAACATCTGACAAAGTACAGAAGCCAGTCTGAGAGACACAAGTTTATAATTTCCTGCTATGGTAAAGAACTATATCGTTTCAAGTTCCCTGTCAGGAAATCTCGAAACCCCTAGAATAATTCCGCCAAATGTCGCAGATCTACAAAATCAGGTTACCAAAGTGGAATAACATCCACTAAGGAAACATTATATTTAAAACAATCTATATTGACAACAGTGTAGGCCATACATCAAGCTTATCAGTTTGTGAACCCTAGACCACCAACTCTCATAATCACCGCTATTATCAATTGTATGCAATCTCTTCAACAGCATGAAATATTGAGCAGATATTTTCAAATCTATATAATAATCAATATTTATAGGGGTACACCATCAGTCGATTCAGCAGCGCGATTCCGTAAATGTTTCCTGAAGTCAATTATGTATCCTTCCTCCTATCTTGTTTCTCACGGTTAATCGACAAATGTTCCGACAATTCGTCTACTGATGAAATAAATGATGATCAAATTGCAAACATTGATACTAAAAATGCCCTCATAAATGGTCGCCCGGATTTCCGGATTCTGATGTAAATGTTACCATTTTTTCAAACCGAATAAAAGAAAGGGAACATAACCTAATTAAATACAAATGTAAAAAGGATTTAATGGTATTCAGGAATATTTATTCACGTAAAAAATCAATTGCGTAAAGTAATATACGGTAAATTTAAATGTTCGCAAAAAATTAATTGCTTTAAACTAGCTTCTTTATACATGTATTTACAAATCATTATAATTACTTCCAATTACTTTATTACGGTACTCCACTCCCCCCCCCCAACCCCCTCATGTTTGACCTTGACCTTGATATGTTTCTAAACAAAAAAATGAGGAGTCAAATTTTCTGCATTAATCCACATTAATATTCTATTTTTAAAATCAACCCCATTGAACCAACAAGCCATTGAGCATGACCATAAAGCAGACGCCACACTTAACAATTATCAGCTTCAATTACAGACTGTTTAACAAGCCATATATTTCCCCTACGTTAATTGAAATAATGTTATGTGTTAAAAAACTATATGATAAAATTTATCGGATAAATGCATGCAAGGAATCAATCCAACATGCTTACAATTCAACCGATATAATAATTACCGAATTGAATTAAACAAAAGTAGATTATTTTTCACAAAATATGTTTAGTAAAACATCTACAAATTCCGTTTGTATAGTCATTAATTGGTGCTTAATTGATTATAAGTTAGGCAATGTGCGTAATTTAAGGCCCAGAATTCATAAGCATTAAATATCAGCAGACACGAAAAAGTGTAATAAAGACTTTTTATCGGAAAAAAATGTGAAATCATTTCCCCAACATTCATCACATACTGCAGATTCAAACAGCCAGAAAATTAGCAGTAGACAACCAAAGTATGTGTAAGCACCGAGTGTAACATAACAATTCAATCTGTCCAACCTTCTCTTAACAAATAGCAGAAAGATGTGAGAAAGTATTCAGTGAGGTTTTACTACCAAATATCATACACTACAAGTCCCATCAGGGCTCTAGAATTTGTTTTCAAAGACACTTATCCGCGACAAATGGAAATGTAAAATTTGACTTGTCCGACATAGGAAGCCAGTTGCAAAATAAAATTAAATGTTTATTGCATCTACTGGTGAATAAAGTTACCGGTATTACAAAGTAATAGAATGTTCAAACTCACCTTGCTTTTCACCGAGGAATCAGCTTTTTGTTCCAACAGTTCGATACATGCTGTGAGGTAGAGACTCCAAATCTCATCTGAAATGATACAAACAAATCATATATTTTATATATTTATATATTTTTTTTTTCTATGTTTACAAATTGCTGTTTGACTCTTAGCATTAATTTTGTGTCTTCAAAATGTTTTGTCAAGCAAATCACTATAAATTGCACACCTTCTACGCCTCCGCCGATCCATTTCACTTTCTTCGTTTTTCTCTATTTTCTCGTTTTCTTGTGTGTTTTTTTAATATGACTTACACTATTTCAATATCTAAAACATGTGATTTTCATTTCACTTATTTCTTACATTAAGACATACTGATACGTTTTCTTGATATTGACTAGTTGCCACTGGTTATGTCTGTTATAGAAGTTTGTATGTATTGTATTTATGTTCACATGGCCCTTTGGCTTACTCAGAATTTGCAATAAACTATCTATCTATAATTTTGCAAACAAAGCATCAATATGAAAGATGTTTACAACAGAATACCACAAACAGATATAAGACACATGTCAAGTTCAAGTTCTGTTGCCAATGCTATGAAAGAGGCAAGCCAGACATTTCCCTATTTACTTATCTGTACCAAAATTGGGCAAATATCGAAAGTTTCAAACTTTCTTTGCATATTGCAGCCAATGTAAATAATAAAGTACTGAATAGAAGCACTGTATACAATACAATAAAACTGACTGCATTTGATCAGAATCAGGTGATCTATGAATCAGCATCAGCCAATTAAATACAGCAAACAAGAAACCCAGCCGAAACAAAGCCGGGCATAAATTGCCAGATTAATAAACGCAGAAACCCCGAGCTAAGCCGACAACAATATCTAAAGCCAACATTATCACCATCATTTATTACAGGGAGAGTGTAAACATTTATCAGACTATAGGAGACATTGAAGAAGTGATGTGCATGTAAAGTAGACAACGTGTGTCGGCCAATACAATCACAGCAGACAATCAATCAAGCTGACTGCGAGACAGTTTGCAACTTGCACTGAAAAAACAATTTATACGGGTCTCCAATGAATTGTTCGGTAAGTACCATTAAATGTCTACATAATGACTGGTTTATTTTACCAGCACTGGTGTTTATTGTATCTTGAACCAAGTTTACATGACATCGTTTTTTATCAAACTAGAATGCTTTCGAACCAAATCCCTATTGTTGGCTGTAAGGTCCAAATTTTACAAACAAGAGGGTCATGCTTTAAGACTTGCAATAGTTACAAAATCATGCTACCAGTAAATGATTTCACTCCAAACCCCTAGATGAGAACCCCCTAAATGTAATACCTAAAGCAAAGAAAGAACGACACAATCCACAAAAGGTGTTTGTTTAAATGCTAGACATTACATTACATTAGTTCATGTGGGCTTCCTAAACAAAATTCTCCGCCTGCGAAAACCAATAAGCAAATCCTTCGGCGATAAATTCAATAAAATTGTCATTCATGTTTCAATATCATTCGTTTTTGCACATCAATAAGATACAAATCCTACAATTAATTTAAAACCAGGAACTAATGTTTTACATTTGTTTTATTTATCTCTCGGTAATTTCCAATTTTCCCATTTTTGTCTACGTTTCTCCTGCAGCAAACATCACACATACCCCATCAGACGAGGGTTTTGTTTAAGCTATCAAGAAGTAAATTCTTCTCCTAGCAAAAGAAATATTCACTTTTCTGACATTTCCAATTAAATGCTGAATTAATTCCCACTTTGCCGCAAAAACAAGTAGCAATTCTTTACACTCGCCCTTCAATTAATTATCAATGTGTCCACAATCATTTTTCTTAGAATAAAGACCCAATGAGTGGCTGTCAGTCAAGGTTAGAAAGTGGGAAATATTTTGCTGTTATCAAAGTATCAAGGGAACACACATGAAGACCAAACCTCGGCACTTGAACTAAACAGTTTGTTGCATTATTTCCAGAACCCTATAACTTGTTTTTCGTCTTTGTGAGATAAACAACTTTAAAGTTTTACTCTCTTTAGATAATTGTTATATACAGAGTGACGGCATTGCATTTTATTTAAGTTATGTGCATTTCAGAACAATATAGGTAGTACAGATAGAAAGAGCTTGAAAAGATGGTTTCAACAATACCTAATACTCAAAACTGCCAAAAGTTGAATTACAGGGTTCTGGAAATAAGGCGACGACATTGTTGGTAACACTGTACAACAAATCAAAGTTATGCATTCTTTAAAAGCAGTAATGAACCATGACCTTTGACCAGGAATGCCACAAACAATTTTGGGCATAGCCACTCCAAAAAGCACAAGTAGATATGAAAATGAAATGAGCTGCACCACGACAAAAACCTGTATTAATGACAAAAAAGTGCATTTTCAGGTTTTTTCTAACAGACACATGTTGCGATTTTCATTTAGTACCAAAAGTATAAAAATCGTAAGTCAACATTTTTGCAGCAATTCCAATATTAAGAACAAGATGCAAAATCTAGGTACAAAATGATGACGTTGTGTCAGAATGTACATAATTCTTAAAAAAATCATCTGCTTTTTAAATGGAAAGAACAAATTACCGGGTATGTAATACTTATGAATATTTCCTTGTTCGTTTTATTCTATAAATCACAATAAAGCCTCCAAAAGAACTTTGGACAAAGAGCTTAGTTTGTGATGTCAGAACTTTGATTGGGAAATACTCGATGTTACAACCAACGTCACTAATTACAGGTTTTGTCACGGCCGTGCTCAAATTATATACTGTAAACAACTACAAAAGCAAAAGGGAGGCAAGACAAATATTGATGATAAGTGAAGATTGGAGTAACTTGGAACACGTTGAACAACCCTTTGAACACCTTTGAAAAGAGTGTTCAACCATCCTTGCACCCATGGCAAGTTTCAAGTTTTATCAATTTCTACCAGGTGATTTCAGACACGTTTTTGTTCAAAGAAAATTTGAACAGTCTGATGGATGTATGATGGACAGTGAGTGCTAATATTGGAATACCAAGAGAACAACTAGTCAATACTGATTGTGTTGACATTTCTTGAAAATTCAATTTTAAGCTACACCTCCACAAAGCAAAAACTGTTCTTTCAAAGATTAATTGTCACAGCTGTGAAAACATTGATATCAATATAAAAATAAACAGTGCATGCATACAGCTCAGTTTATTATATGATAATCATTGTGATTACTCTACCACACTCATTTAAAATCACAAACATCACCAAATCCATATCTTAAGGACATTCTTGAGGACTTTCTAAGTAAGACATACAATAATCATTTTAAAGGACTTTTAAGAGTGGGCATATGCAGTTGTTAACATGTATCAAGTATCCATCCTTGTGCTTTGGGGTGGCTGTGCACATTGCACTTGATGTGGCAATTAATGCTCAACTTCTTTATCCATGTTTTTAAAACACCTTTTAAGGCCGTGAAACTTAGCAACTGTGACAGCATTTGCAACAATCTAGTGATGAGTTAGATGTTTGGGGTGACAAGCCATACAGGTATAACTATCAAGTCCATGAAAGATACCAAACAAAACAATAACTGGTAACTGAGTAGTACATTTGAAGCCTGTAGCAAAGTTTATACAGTTTAATATGCAGTTTAACCTAAATGCATATATTTATACACTCTATTGGATATTGTTTGATATACAAACAGTGAATGGCATAAGGTTTTAAGCAGTTTGTCCTAAATGGAAAAATCTAATTGTTTTGCTACAAATTTAATGAATAAAACAACAATAATGTATAAAACAGCAATATCTTGCTGGCTGGTGAAGTACCAGGATTGGTGTAAGTGGGTATTGTAGAAACATAGATTAAGTTGTTACAGGGAATGCCACATACACAAGACAATGCCTCTCCACACAGACACCAGGGAAACAACAGTATACAAAACATTAGGGACTGAGGAAGTGCAAGGGTAAACATGCATGGCAATAGGAGCACAAGGAATGGTCTGGCTAATCATCAAACGACTAAGCAACAAAAGTAATATCTTGAATATATGAATACATCTACAAGTCCCAAATTTCTGTTCCATACTGAGGGTGCCAAGAGTTATTAACAGCTTTGAGGTACACATGTGAAATAAATGGGAAGTTATTTAGACAAACAGAAGTTGGGTCAATTATCTCAGAAAAAGGCAATTCCGTCGGCATTGTTTTTCTTTGATAGTATCTGGAGAAAAAATAGAAAATCATCCCCAATCATCAGTATGTGACAGAGATATATGGTGTTCCTGTTATCTGATGGTTGTAATTATTTCACTGAAAGCTTCCTATGCTGTCTTGCATCTTGACTTTGTACATAATTTACTGTTATTTATGGCTTCATTACCAGGTTAGATAGTTCAGTAAAACGTATACTTTCTTAAATGATTTACCAGTACCTTTCGATACAGACAGTAAGTGGTTGTATCACAACAGCGTATCTGAAAAACTCAGTACGTAAAGGGCAAGACTGGAAATCTAGATGGATTCAATCCCTAGGTACAATATAAATTGTTAGACAGATGATTTTAACATATCTAAAGGCACTTCCTCTAATTCAGATTAATTTAGACATAGGGTGATGCCATTCACTGCTTTTGATAGAACAACTTTAAAGTCCCGGCCTGAAACCCACTTACACTATTCAGGTCAAGTGACCTCCTTATAGATTAAATAGTGTTCAAAAATGATCTTAGTCATCGTCAGCCAGACAATGTCCTTACTTCCTCATTTCCATAGATATTTGTCGTTACACCTCCTCAATCCCTTATGTTTTGTAGGCTGATGTTTCCGTTGGATCTGTGTGGAGAGGACTTGTCTGGAGTGTATGGCGTTCCATACAACTTAATCTTTCCTTTAATCCTAACATATCAAAGTACTATTACAAAACAAAATTTTATCAGATATCACCCCACAAGTCTTTTTGCTTTTTGCTGTCTTGTCTGTACACAATCAAGTAGCTACCACAATATGCATGTACTTTCTTGGCCATTAACAAGTAACAGATTTGAATCACAAACCAATTGGACATTTAGCTGTTATCTTATCTTGTCATTAAAAACTACACCATACTCTGTAACAGTACAAACATTTAATATCATGACAGTCTTCATTGACATGTTTCTGCTATTGACTGGTTTATACATTTTATTAAGAGGTTTCCATTATCTGAAGCCTCACTAGAGAACCAGTCCATACAATCCCAGTGATGTGACCTTTGGGTCAGGCAGATGGTCATTATTGTACAAACATTCATAATCCATAAAAGTAGATTAGTTTACAATAATTGGATAGCCATTTTATCATTTCACACAGAACCATTTTGGACATACAGTAATTGATATTGAACCAAATACAATTTGGTAAATGTGTTTGAAATTAGCTGATGGTAACTACCAACACAGTGCAGTGTAGCATTACTTTATGAAGTTCCCCAACCAATTCAACATCAGTGCATGAAGCCATTACCTCAGTAAGTCTTAAGTATCAATTATCAGCAATTATCAATGCTTTCACATCACCATATTTTCTGACATAAACTGTCCCCTCCCACTCTGGCTTCCCTTTTCTTATGTCTAGATCTATCTTGGGAAGTTCTGATTTGTGAAAGTCTTCTTCCTTCCTCTGCCTTTTTTCACTTTGATAAGTCTGCTAATTCTCATTACTACAGAGTCTATGTTAATATGTCCTTAAATAAATTTGACTAAAAGAGAGCGAATAAGTTGCTACAGGGAACGCCACATACATAAGACAGTGCCTCTCTACACAGACCTCCGGGGAAAACAACAGTCTATAAAACACAAGGCATCTGAGGAGGCCAAAGGGCACATACGTATGGGAACAGGGGCGCAAGGAATGGCCTTAAGCCGACCAAAATACTTCAGAAGTGTGTTTGGTGATATATATAATTGGCGTGGTCAAATTTGCTTTTGCTTCTCACAAAATGCCAGAAAAGCTTCGGCAGAGACAATTGGTGTAGCTCATTCTGATCTGGTTATCAACATTGATTTCATTTCAAAATACTTACTTACTATCAGAAGTAACTCATCTGATAACTTTAAACACAAAAATCGATTTTTTTATAAAGAGAGAGTTGTTACAGGGAGCGCCACATACACAAGCAAAGCCACCACTAGCTCCATCGATAAAAAAACACTTTAGAAAAGTAGTGACAATTGTTCAGTCATCAAAACACTAAATGTATCTTAATTAGCACAGGTAGAGCAGAATAATGAAACACATCTTGGCTCACTAAATATATAGTCAACAGATGCTGAAGTCATATATAACACACCAAATCTGGCACTTAATTTGTCATGACCAAAACCTAACAGCAAAGCTTATGGACTATCAGTCAAGATTTTAGAACAATTACTGACATTCACAACACTGGTGTGGGGCTTCCCTCCGGAGCAAATATAGCCAAATCCTAAAGGGTGGAAATTCAATTAAAACCCAGACTGACAAATGACTGAAGGTGATATACACTGCCAATCCAATGATCAAATCAGATGTAATGCTGTAATTCAATTTTTTTCATATTTGTGTCCAATCAGTCAAGAAAATGACCTTTGTGGTCTTGCGGATGTCAAAGGAGTAAAGTATGGCGTACAAATGAAATAAAACATTGATAGGTTGGTAGAGAGTAATTTATCATGGTGATTTGTGGTGCTTTTGGTAATATGTTTACTTGCATCTTTCAGAAAACGTGTACAGTTCAAATGCTCCATTACAAATATCATTAACATCAGGGAGTGTAATGTATGTTTATGAAACAAGTAACATAAGTAATTATGAGGAAATGAATTATCTCTAGGTGAAAGATTATTTCATTGGACAACCATTATTCATCCCAACTGACCAATGTTGAAGACCTTTCATACCCAGTTCCAAGCATTTTCTAAAATATGTCTCCCATAGCTGTCAAGCATATGTATGACTAATGGTAAGATTTGGGGTCCAGGAAGCAGCAGCAGCATCCTAGTCAGGGGTCCTTGGCAAAGGCCCTAGGTAGGTATTCCCCTGAAGCCCCTGAATATTAGTATTTAATAAAAACTTGTGATAAAGCCCTTTCAATGTTGTATTTAATAGTATATCAGAACATTTATTGAACATTCCTCATTGTCAAGAACTGATTATATGACATAACGATTGTAAAATGCTTGAAGTTTTGACAAGACTGCTGTATGACTGTGAATTTCGTTTGAAAACCATTTGATTCATGGTTTCATGAACTGTTGTTTCCCCGGAGGTCTGTGAGGAGAGTTTCAGTGTCTTACGTATGTGGCGTTCCCCGTAGCAACTTATTCTCTCTCTTTTAATCACGAGTCTTGTCAGGTATGATCTCAGACTTACAAAGAGAAAACAATTCTAAGTTGACATGTATCTACAGATACAACAGATAAATCAATGTAAGCTAAGATTTGATGCACTTGAATTCCTGGAAAACCATATAAAGAATGGCCAATACAAACAAAGAGCTTGATCAGACAAAACAAAACTGCAAAGTATGTTTGTATAGAATGTTTTATTCTAAATATTTAGAAGAGATGAGTGCGCACAAGAAGAAGGTCACATCAATATACGCTAGATTTCAAATAAACTGCAGAGAAACATACAAGACTATGTTACAGCAAAGGTTGCATATCTGATAATGCTTTTGATAATTGAGAATGATAGAACTAATTATCTGAGCTTCTTCCCCTTTGAAAACGAAGTGGAATAGTCCAACATGCATGGAGGGATGGCTCATCGTAAAAAAGAGGTAAAACAGCATGTAAACCATACTGGAATCTTATTGGAATGTGTAGACGTCAAGCATCATGGTATACCAAATGGTTGTCTAGAACTAGCAATAACAGATCATACATATACAACGTACAAAAACTAACATTAGTGTTGAGATACATAACCAATTGTTTATAACAATGTGTCAAGTACCGTTCTGAAAGGCGTAAATTGATGAACACAATATGTGAGGTAACCTTAGAAACAAGTTATGTGGAAGCAAAACAAAACTCATCAACATACTGACATACATCCTCATTACCAAACAATTAATATCCAATATACATTGTTCTCTCGTTACTTTTACCTTCTCAATTTTGTCTCAGAGCAATTAGCAAGAAGTATGATAACTATTACTATATTTCCTAAACTAGTAGACAGTTTATTATTGGTACCTGCTAAGAAAGAGATATCAATGTGTTTGAAGGGAGCCAGACAAAACAGACCAGCCCTTTTCATGAATATGTCAGGGTGGGTAAAACCCTTGACTCCCTACCAAACCGATATGAAATGTGGTGAAGTGATTATAGTACATTTTTTTCATCAGGCCAGAATGTGTTTAAAAGACAAATGAAATTTCTTATTGCAATTGCTTGATGTTTAAACATGTTCATTTTTCAACACCAGTGTGAACGATTATGACAAACCGATTAAATTTTTTGTTTACTTTGCAAAAATATGATGGGAGGGTTGTGTCAGGGAGAGGTTTAAGAAATTTTTATCACAGTAAAAATGACTGTCAAATTGCATGTAAGGTAACCTATCATACAGTTTCTTGTAGAAAGTTCATTTTATTTTTAAATATATTTTTTCTTAAAATATGGAAAAAATGTTTTACAAAATATAAATATATAAAAAAATCCAGTTGTATGACAAAACGTTTTTGTGCATGCAATAAACAAAGCAATACATAAATAAGTTTTATACAAAAATTGAGGGCAATAGCACGGTCACTTTCTTTATATAGTTTTTAGTCATTTTATAGATGTTTAAAAACAGGGGAGTTAATAAGACTAGACATTGCATTTGCACTGATTCAAGCGGACAATAGCTATACCTAAACAATTAGTCATTGTTTTTTCATCAGGGTTATAATACGCTTTATTTGCGCCTTGTTAACCCTGTTTTCTTACATCCACTTATTTATTCGACATAGAACATGAGCGAATCACCTTAAGCCATTCCGGCATCAAATAAGTTGCATATATCAGTAAAAATGCAATGTCAAGTCTTATTACCTCCCTTGTTCGTAAATATCTCTAAAATAACTAAAAATCAAACAAAAAGGTGACATAGCTGTTGTTCTCATTCTTTGTATAAAACTTATTTACGTTTTGCTTTACTTACTGCATGTACGAAAACATTGTGTCTCACAACTGGATTTTTTGTATATATTTATATTTTGTAAAAAATTATTTTTTCATATTTTTTGAAAAAAATATTAATATTGTTGCCAATCCCAGTTTATCATGTCTAGGCACTTATACAAATGAGCCAAATATGGATATATAAACAAAGCCTATCTAATCGTGCAAGACTAATCTAAGGTGAAACAAGGTCATAGACGACAAGGACTCTTACTATGACCTAAAATACAGATAGCAGATCTGATTGAAAACCAAATACAATGTATCCCTTTTTTACAGACAGTAACAATGACATTTATACCTTTACATAGTGGTCATGCTGTGTATGAGAGTGCTTGATATTATAACTGCTAAAGGTGAGCGACAATATCATACAGAGGTGAAACACCTAAATCCCACCTGGGAAAAGTGCTTTCAAGAAATAAGTGTGTGTTTTGAGTGTTATGTCCCACTATAATTCTTCTTCAACAAAAAATACCTTGTTAAATTACATCCTAAGAAACAGCTACATCTTTCAGAATTCCAATCTAGGAACATGATAAGGTTCTCGAAAGGTTAGCAAAATCAAAACTGCAACAAATGCAGTAATACGCATTGTAAATAGAATGTGCAGTTTGATTAAAGCTGTCAGTTTCCATTAGGAGCAACAAAGAAACTTTCAGCAACTTTTTCCTTGCGTTCAGTTACGGCCAACAATGAAACTGCTTTGTTTTGGATCCCTTACCCACTATATCACATTGACTGCACACGGGGAACCAAATTGCAAACGTTATGAAATGTTAGCCGCAAACACCTTTACTGAACGCAGAACTGATCACTGGATTGGCAGACAATTGCCGCCACAATGATATGATGTAATATGTTGTACATAACGTGTGAATAAGCTAATTTCAATACTCATTTGTGTGAGTGAGTACAAGAGAGTAAGGCAAATGTCGCCACACCAAGATACCCGGACAGTTTAAACAAGAAAAGTATTTGAATATCAAAACTGAACATTTGAATTGTATCACTAGAAACAGCACATAAATAAAGATAACAAATTTTTAAATCACAGTCTTGAATAATATCAGTATTTATACACATAGATAATCTTATGTCAACAAATGTCCTTTAAAATGTTAGGAAGTTGTAGCCAGATATGTACTTGCATATTGAATCAAGTATTTTAGTAGACGTTTGGTTTAAACTAATAGATCTAAACCGATTTCCTTGCCTAATCAGCTGCGTTCTTTATCAGTTCATAAAGCTTTAACATAAGCATGTCAAAAAGTTTCCCAAAACATTAAACAAATCTAAGCCATCCCCTATTGGTACTAATGAAGGTTATCATTTTGTAATGAAATTTCTGGTGTCATTACACAGAGTCTGTCAAGTAATTGAGAGAAAATTATTCCATTTTACCCTATGTACCAGTTGACTAATTACACAAGTATGGTGACTTGATTGTTTCGTCACTAGACATAAGAAGTAATCATGACCTTGTTAAACTCAGGAGCAATCAAGTGTGGCACCACTGATTTGAAATAGTACCTACAATTCTTTTGATTGGGCACTGATGTGCTGCCATTAGTTTGGCTTGAACCGAAACACTATTAGAAATAGTACACAAACATACCAAAAGTCCTTTTCTGGACAGAGAAATGCCAACAGGACTTTCCCTGGAAGTAGTGATATCAAAGTACTCCAACAGAAACAGAGACATCAACTGCATTTGTACTAGAAACAGTTGTCAAAAGCACTTAAACTGGACCAAAGGGTGCAACAGGTCTCCTTTTTTCGAAACAAAGATCTCTACAGAACTTTTACAGGAAGCATATAGATGCTGCAGTTTGTTGACTGGAAAAAGAGATGCAAACAGTGGTACTGTTACTGGAAAGTGATATGATAACAAAACGTTCACTGGAGACATATAACATGTCCCTGTGGAAAGAACTGGAAAGACTGAGGGACATTCATTTACTGACAGAGGTGTCACAAACATATGGGAAACAGAGGTACCAACATTACTCTTACCCAAATGAACATTAGAAATGAGAGAAAAGTTGACCAACACAATGAAATAAATATGGTGAAACCAAGAACAGATTAGAAAATAAGAGATTGGCAGCCAGACATCCAATTGGAAATCAGTTAATAAAAATCAAAAATGGTAGACAGAATAAGACCATAATTAGATAATACATCAGAAAATCCTGAAGCTCAATAAGAGTGCAAGGCCATTTTTTGTATACGTCAATAAATATAGCCAAATGAAGGCTTAACGCTGAAGGAGAAAATAACATTCCAATAAGCGACTTTCCATGAACCAATAATATACGAGTTATTCTAACAACATATGTTCCTGAAATTGAATAAGTATAATGACTTAATGCCTAAACATGGAGAAACAATGCTTATCATTCATAATTCAGCAACTTGCAAGACACAGACTGCCTCAAGCCATTCCCTGTTTTTACAGACTGTGTTGCACAGTACATTTGGCAATTTACACCATAAGTGACAATATGCCCAAACTAGGCTCAAAAACACACTACTTAAGATCTCAAGAAAAGAGGAAACAGCCTTCCATTGATCTTGATCAAGTCAATAAACTTGATCCAAAAAAGCAAATACAAACAGTCTCTAATTTCAACCTGAATTTAATCTCTAATCCAAATGTTAAACATCTTCAGAAAGTGGAGAGCAATATGGCCGCCCGTTTTGGAGGGAAAACACTTCATAGTGAATGATTAGGAGCTGTTTGAACAATAATCAATGTTAGAAACTGTTGTATGCTTTCTATATCATTCAGTGACAGGTTAGGTACCTCTGTTAAGACGTTTTTTACTGGATTCTCCTAAATATCTTAAAATCATGCAGAGGAAATCTTTGAAGTATTTTTCATTCATAATACCAAGAAGTTACATAAATAGCAGAACCGTTCAAAAAACATTTGAGTTCCATGTTTTTTAGTGATGATCAATATTGCATTAATAAAACTTTGGAATACACCAAAATAACAAGAGCGCTGACTATTGCAAAATACACCCATTTTACGGTTATGTCACTGCTGGAATGTGAAAAATAATTGAGCGATATGGCTGGTTATCGAAATTGTCCGAGATATTATGCCCATACACATTCTGACCAAATTTAGTGATGATTGGACAAATGCTTCTGACGTTATTGATTAGACAACTTACTGGACGCCGCCTGCCCGCCCAACAGCCCACCCGTACACCGCAAGTGAAACTATGATACGTCCTGTTCTATGAACAGGCGTATAAACTATTTGAAAATTTGTTACCTTAGAGCAATTGAAACCTGTAACTTAATCTTGGTATCAAAGTTTACAAGAAAAGTATAAAGAAGTAATTATCAATAATACTCCTAATTTCTGACAGAACTGTAGACAAGATGAAGAGATTTCTCCACTTCAGAAAAGCCTCTCATATTTAAAATCATGTATGTTTAGGGACAGGTTACAAGATATTCCTATAGACAATTGTTAAATAGGATAATCTTCCAGTCTGTGAACTACATCTGAGTAACATGATTCAATATTATAACATTACATGAGGAGATAATTCATGTTGTAACCAAATACTTCAAAACTGATTAATAACCAGATATCTGTCATCACTTAGAACAACTTGTCCATAATTTTGTCAACAGTCTAACACAAGCATTCAAGCCAACATTGACCAACTGCATTTCACACGTTTTCTGTACAGTAAATAGATAAATATGCAGGCATCAGACAGATTAAATCCAATCTTTAAATGTTACCAAATGAAATGAAATAAAACCATTGTTATGTAAGTGATTAACCAATAAACACCCATAGATTAAACAGAAGATCAGTTTAACAATGCACCATTGCCCATATAAGGGTTACTTGGTACATTTCCATACACAGTAATATTGTGCAATTTGTATTTACTCTGCAAGCATATAACAACTTTAGGTAGCAAGTCTCAAGTAGCTACTAAACATAATATATCATCATATCAAATATACAAATACAAGGAAATCCAACAAAGGCTACATATGAAGAGTGAGATTTAATTAAGCTTCTTATCACTTGTCTCTTGCATAACCAGTACTGGGAGGGCTCACCATTGCGCACTTACAGTGCTTTGATCTCAGTGAATGATGAGAAAGGCAAATATTACAGACACATTTCTATCAATGAAGGATTTGGATACCTTTCATAGGAATCAAGTTTCAACAAGAATACAATTCATAATAGATAAGTTTACATTGTCTGGGAAGAGAATCCCAACAAATGAATTGTCTGGCTTCATTGTTGTTATTTTGATTATAGTACTTCATACTTAAACAAAGCCAAAATTTAATCACAGGCAATGCAGTCAGAAAACTGATGCAGTGATTTTATAGAAATATTATGTAAAACTAAATAAATATATTCAGCAAAGTATCAAATTTATCACTTCGTTTTTATTGAAGAGACCATACCATTTTACTGATTCATGAATTTTAATTTTAGGGTTGTTAGTACTGATCAGTATAAAATTTCATCAGAGATTCCAAACGGATTAATAATTTCAGAAAAGTTTAAGAAAAAATTACTTATAAGACAGAAATTGCATTGCTGAATTTTTATACACCGAAATGTATCATTAATATCAAAGCGACCATTCAGAAAGTTCATTGTGTATATATAACAACATCTACCCATAAGGATAAAACAAAATCAACTGCATGCATACATACATTATTCCATCACTTCTTGAGAGCGAATGTAATCGCTTTGACAGAATGTGTCCCGGCTGCCAGAAATTGCTTCTCAGATTGCCTCACATTCAGTTCTAGAAACTTGTAATTATGTCTGACCAAAAGAAACTTTTGACATTTACTTGGGTTTAAAATGCATGGTAGCAGGTTGACTTGCCAGACATTTCCTCCGGAACATTGCAGAAGGCTTACAGGACCAGATTGACATTTGTTTGACATATCAGATGGTCTGGAAATGTTACCAAAGCCTGAGTGACAGCCAGGTAAAGAAGCATCACAGTTAACAAATTTCTTCCATATTTAAAAACTGTCTTATACAAGAACAACCAAACTGTGTGATTACGTAACAAAATTGGTTTCTGTCTGAAATACAATAAATTTGATAGTTTTGCCTTTTTGCTTGTATATTTGACCTGAGGTCAGTTTTTTAAATGTTTACATATGTTTTTTACATTCGTTATCTAAAGATAATATCAAGTAGGCTTTGCAAGGCAATACTGCCTAATACTGGGCTACAATGTTATCAGAACTGACTTCTACCATACAGAAAGTGAGATTGTTTATATTATTGGTAAGTTAATATTAATACTAACAAGGTGTTAACGTTATAGATTATCTGCTTCCTACCAAGTGGTCAAGCTTAGGACATCAAAGACTAGTTGTATCATAGGACAAATATACGGATAGCCGACAAACATTGCCACTTCATATAAACCAACATTTGTCCTCAAAATCCCACAGCGGAAAAAACTGATAACAAATTGTCATATCTGATAAGATACACTTTAATCGGCACATGAAATATAGGCTTCTTCTACTTAAATACATTAGATATAAAGTGTTCAAGGTGACAAACAGTTGGAGAAATATAGAACGGATATTATAGCTCTGTAATTGACTTCTGTACTTTATGGACAAAATATGTGGATAAATTATACCAACATCATGGAGATTATAAGGTAACTATAATTGTGTACATGTATTAAATAACTTGGTGTTTTTGTACATCAAAGTTGTTACAAATTTTGAATTAAATCAGAGTGTTTATAAGGTAAATAAAAAGAACTATAACTTTAATTGAATCTTTCTTTAAGCAGTGAAATAGGGAGACTAAAATAGGCTGTCGCAAATTCAAAACATTTTACAATATTTTTGCATAAAAACTTTTGTTTTAAAATCACACACAAAACTACATGTCTGATATTTCAAATAAGGTCATATCAGCAGGATTAAATTTTAAAACATTCAAGGGTTTCAACATTATTGTCATTTCATAAATTTCATTAATGACTTAATTGTCTGTAATGATTGAGTATATTAAAAATTTCAGCCGTCTTTCAAGTCTGTTACCCACTCTCTCAAACAATAACTATGGGCAAAATAATTTTATGCCATCTTTAAAAACATAAAACGTATAAGTCTTAGTCGTTATATGATAAATACACACACTTATTTAAACAATTCAGTAAAAGTAACCATGAGAAAGTAAGAATTTTTACAGATGATGCAGTTGTAACCATCCTTTTATTGATTCGTTTCTCATCATTAAATGTTTTAACACACTTACACTAAGTATAAGCAGCGCATGTTTAGAAGATGAAAGAAAAAAGTGTCAAATGTCTGCCCTTAATTACTCAATTTTCGAAAAATTTCAGTAATTTGTCAATCACTCGCAAATTGAAAAAAATTTTGTGATGGTTTGTGTATGTCTGATGCTTTGTTTTGACAACGCTCTTCAAAAATGAAAACAAATTGAGTCTAATTGCTCCTCCCTAAGGGCTGTGCCGTGACAACTTAAATAAGCCAAGAATTTCAGCGGCTGTGTATGTTGACACTTGGTTGATCATATACATCAAATCAAGAGAAAATCTAGACATAACAGGGGGAAGTGAGCCCTGAAGGAAATTACTTCAATAAATAAATTATCTTTTGAAGTAACATTTAATATTTTATGACTTACAACGCATCGATTTAAGAAGAGTACAAAGTTAACGGTAAAATAGTTGTCACAGGTGTTACAAACACTTTCTGCCCACTTTGTACGCAGTTCCTGACTTTAGTTGAACGACAAAGTAATTTTCTAAAACCAAAATCAAAGTATTAGTATAATAAAAAAAAGAAAATTATGATACTCAAGTCAAAATCTTCCATTAAGTGTCGTAACATAATGTTTTTTTTGTTATTCATTATATACCACTTAGACACCTTGTGTATAGCATTTGTAGTAACCAGCAAATTTGTCACTTCAAAAAGTTAACTTTTTCTCAAATCATACACATGGACATTTGTTTTGTTCTATGTATTAGACTGTCGGCAATTAAAAAAAAAACAATATTTAAAAGTTTCAACAAATGATAATTTAATAATCAAAAAACGTTATATAAAATTAGAGGGTTCTTAACAAAGTATGTTGCATATCAAGCATAGCACTATTTTATCAGTTCTACATGAACATTATTTAAGGTATTACACCTGTAAAACAAATTGATGTCTGAATATACCCAATAAAACAATTAACAAGTATTAAATGGGAAAATGCTCAATGCCAAACGGAAGTTGCCCTATTTCTTTGTATATAACTGTAAGAATAATAAACAATGTAAACTCCACTATATTTGGTGCCAGTGTAAACAAAAGACTGGTATGATATATAGTTTATATATTGAACAATTTGTGCATTTCCCGAGAATTAGTTTACAGCTTTTTGCATAAGATTGGTATTTTATAAAGGAATATTGCATAAATTGTAGTTAGAAGTTATAATGTTGATTTTATTCAGAGGCTCAAGTTGAATGTTATCTTTTACAATAATAACATCTGTGTATGACTTGGTAAAGTTTCGCAGTAAAATGCCCCATACTAACTGAATAATTGACTTCAATTTTTCAACAGCAATAATGTCAGCTGTACTTTATAATATAACTTTGTATTACATTTGTATATCTTAACCTCCTCTTATAATTAATCAAATGATCTACAGAAAAAATATAAATTTTCAATGCCATGTTATATATCATGCAACTTTCATCATAAATTCACACCATGTAATAGAAACCGTCACTAGGGTAACAATGAGCCAACATAAATGACTATTCATTACCACAACATGGCATGAAGCCATTTTCCCATTCAGGATCCTACAATAATTGCTCCCCTGCTAGACTGGCAAATTAAGTCTCCCCAGTAAATATGATTAGTTCTATTATCCCCTAATATACATGGCATCCCTCTCACAATAGGGCTTCTAAACGCAATTTCATTTTTATAATACAAATTTGTGATTATAAAAGGGAGATAATCCTTCAAATACCTGAATGTTTTTATTAAGGTAAATCTCGATACTGGAAAAACAACATGATTGTGTCTTGCGTTTTTTGTACTTTAACAACCAATACTATCTTGATATTAACACGAAACTGTGTTACTTGTGAGAGTTATTGTGTTATTTTGAGACTTTTATCAACATTTACAGATAATTTAATCTATTTAATGACTAGTCCCAACATCTTCTGCAAAAATCTCTCATTTTGTAAATATTATATCTATGGTAACAGTTCTAAGTCTTACAGTATTGGAAACTTTGTTTTCACACAATATGTTTCTTTTTACAAATTACTTCAATAAGACAACTTAGTCAAACAAAATCTGATTGGTTCATATAGATAAATAAGCCTCAATCAATTTCTTGTTCCAAGGTACCTTGAATTAACAATATCCACTAACAGATATATATCTATGGTGAAAGTTTTAGAAAATCAGGTCATGATCGCTATAGCTCCTAACTCATACAGAATAAATTAAACAACCTACAAAAATACATTTTCACCGACACCATCAATTTTTTTTTGTTTCCAGCCGCAATCTGAACAGAATCTTAAAGGCCATTCTCTAGATATGCATTTAAGTCATAAATATTATCAATCTTAAAAAGGACATAACGCAGAAATTGTAGATAAGCCCATTAAAATATATATTTATTTGAAATAGGAACATACATTTGAAATAATCTGACCCCTAAATCAACACACTGCCAGCCCGTCAGCCCATAATTATTCATATTTATATCCATTTAAGCAGACGGCATCAAATTCACAGTCAAAAAAAGCTTGAAATACAAGCAGTAGACAGTTTAGACAAATGGATAAAACCTGCTTTATATCATGTTAGACATATGTCCACATGATATTGCATAATAAATTCCATATCATTATCATTGTACCGTCAATATTAACATACCAAGTCATTTCACATATAAAACAGGGAGATTTTATCAAATACCTTAAATGATCCATATAGATAAAACGAATACCAGATGACCTTAATAGTCCCCTTAAGGGAACACATACCATCTTAAAATAACAATCCTGATAAAAGTGACCATTTAGTAAAAATCTTCAAAGAATAGACTTGAAGGTTCTAAAACAACAACGGCCAATTTTAATGATATTTCTGCATTGATAACATAATATGTTGTAAAGAAGCCATTTAATCATATATGAGATTCAGACTTGTTTTCCTATAAATCACAGATAATAAGATAATTCCATCAATAAATTTAAGTTCAAAGGAATAGAAAGAGAAATGATAATAATATATAATTGTATCCAATTTATGTTAAGTCATAGCCTAAAAAACTATACATAATGAAGTAATTGTGAAAATACACATACAGTAAACCTTCAATAATAAGACCACCCTTGGGACCCTTGAAAACTGGTCTTAATATTGAGGTGGTCTTATATTGAGGTTAAACAGTGAAAATCGTGTTTTAAATTTTGAGATGGTCTTTTTATTGAGGTGGTCTTTAAGTGAGGTTTTACTGTACACACATTCTATAATTATACTCGATTATAATAATTATAAAACAAACATAATAGTAATATCTTTCAAAAGTGATAGAGCCAGTAGTAATGAGTTTTCATTAAAACTGACAAAATAAAAGTAAACAACAACCATGTGTGTGAAGATTTTCATCCTTATTACTCCATCCTGAAGCCTTGAGGAATATTTGTTTTATTCAAACATCAGATAATATAATGTATAACAATTGAGGTATAGCAATGATAACAACTGATATTGGCCTACAAGGCATTCAATATGCATGATGGTTGGAGAATTATTGTCATACGTGGTGAAGTGAAAAAATACTTCAACAGTATACATTACATTTTTTATGTGGATTGCTTTTGCAAGATTTCAGAAATCCACTGTAATAGCATCTGCCTAAATGTTCATTTTTTTGTATCACAACAAACAACAGCACCAACAGAGGACACTAATAACAACAACAGTGAACAACACCAGCACCTAACACCAACACAACACCACACCAACACCACACCAACACCACACCAACACCACACCAACAAAATCATCACCAACAACAACACCAACCACACCAACAATCACAACATCAACAACAACAACAACACAAACCACAACAACAACAACACAAACCACACCAACAACAACAACATCAACAACAACAACATCACAAACCACACCAACAACAACACAAACCACACCAACAACAACATCAACAACAACAACATCAAAAACCACACCAACAACAACACAAACCACACCAACAACAACACAAACCACACCAACAACAACATCAACAACAACAAACAACACAAACCACACCAACAACAACACAAACCACACCAACAACAACACAAACCACACCAACAACAACACAAACCACACCAACAACAACATCAACAACAACAAACAACACAAACCACACCAACAACAACACAAACCACACCAACAACAACACAAACCACACCAACAACAACACAAACCACATCAATAACAACACAAACCACACCAACAATCACAACAACATCAACAACAACAAAAAACAATTACTTTTATTAAGTTCCACTTACACACAGGCAATAGCATGACAGACATTTATTACTTGAGTGGTTACAATCTTTGAAACTAAATATTACAAAGTGGTAGTTCCGAAATGCAACACAATGATTTCAAGTTTTAGCCTGACAGAGTGAATTTAAACATAATTATATTTGCTTATTTTCCGAGTAGACAAATTTATCACCATAGACAAATTGTAGAAAATGAAATAGACAAGTAGGCTGAAGAAGACATTATGAAATTGGCTTGTTCCAATTGAATTAAACCATCTTCTAATGGCTTTTACAATTTAATCTAATGTACAAACAGCAAGTGAAGAATATTGAATTTTCCAGCCTAACTTTCCATTTAGCCATATTAGCAAAAAACACAGACACAAAGAAAAATCACGTTATTGCTTAAATCTTTGCTCAGGGATCTTTCAAATTCTCCTCCACTCCGGCCTTGATATACAGATTTGGAAGGATGATGAGGGGAATGTGAAAATTATATTCCCCTTCCCGTAAAAAAATTATAACAAACCACTCCAGAGTGGCCCGCTCTTTTAAAAAATAACCTCACTTCAACAATATCAACAATTTTCCTGTTAAAAAATTGATTCTCAATTATTCTTTCAACATCTGTACCTCAACACTCAACACTCCACACTCAAATCTCAACACTCAAATCTCAAGTCACAAATTTTACTCTTATTAATATGATAGTGGATTTTTAAGGCGGAAAATGCATGAAAATGTAAAAATAGTGCTGAATATTCTTTTTTGTCCATTTTCTTTGAGATTTTAGTGTAAATGAGATATTGGAGTAATTATTGGGTTTGAAGCCACACTCCAAACTCAGACTTAATAATGACTCCCTCAGCAAATATTACACTCAAATCCCTTAGAACATTCAGCACAGTGAGTCCTTTAACATTATTATAGATTTTCAAACTAAACATGAGTCGATCATTATCAGACTCATATGAGAAACTTTTGTGATTTGAGTGTAAATATTCGTTACAATCCCAGGACCAGCAGTTGCTGTGTATCTCAAAATATTTCAAATAAAATTAGGAAAAAAATAATTTGTCGAATACAAAACATTAAATGAAGTGACTAAGTATGAGATCCATAGTATATCAGGTTTATTCACTACAAATAATTATTAACAGACCATCTCACAACAAATAAACAAAGCCAGCGAGTGTAAACATACAACTTTCATTAAAGTCTGTCGACCAATTAATTTGAACAAATTTCTTGTGACATAAAAGTTAAGACTGCCCCGGGGGGAGTTCAACAACAAGTTCAGCTCAAATTCTATCAACATGATTCAATTGGTAATGTTTACTTTCCGTTAAAGTGAATACAATATTGACGAATACAGTAAAAATTCTCATGTTTGTGAGCACAATTTCAAGTTAATATAAAGTCGTTAAAAAATATGAAACCTTCATATTTCTCTTATTATGTTGTGGATCAATTAAACCTTCTCTAGACCCCTGAAAGTTTTAGATCGCGAGTTACGCAGAATATAACTAATTCTTTTTTGCAAAATGTGTTTTAATTATAAAGCCATTTTAAATAGCTCAAATACAAATTAAAATCTTTTAAAGTATCAAGTGTATGCAAATCAATATTCATTTTTTATCAAATTACAATAGGTAACACAATAGATATCCAAATGAATATTTAACTCATACATGTACGCATGGCAGTTTTAGACATGCTAATAAGGAGGTCAAATGCAAAGGGTCAAGGTTATTTTAAGAAGTACTAAGGTCACCAATAGTTTTTGCGAACCAAATAAGAATGGTTTAATAAAATAACCTTCCTAATCAGAATAATAAAATGGAAATGTTAAACAATAATTTCAAGTATAGAAATAAGGTCAAGGTCATTGATAGAGGGCAAAGGGTGAAGTCACCGTTGTTGATATTAAACAAACCGATATTGAAGACAAACAACTTCAAATTGTCTTAAGTGTTTTTGTTGGCATATATAAATATTTCCAACATTATAATTCAAAACAAAACAAATATTACATATAAAAAATGGATGAGTTATTGATATGCTGATTGAAGTCTGACAATAGAAATCAATAGAACAACTGAATACTGGGGCCATTCGCTTCATGAATTGTTTAACTAAGAAAATTATACTAATACAATCAATAAAATAGTAAGGCTTACATTGATAAGTAGATGCAATTTAGGTTAAATTGGGACAAGTATATTGAATATAATGGAAGTTAATTAGTTAAGTTTCGTCACGTTCCGTGGTTCATACAAACCAATGGCACATCATAGTTGCTTTTCAATTGGTTGGACCTGGGGTAAATTTCTCAACAACCCCTCATCAATGTTAGTATCAATATTTCCTGCAGTAAGACTTTGCTACCAATTTAACCTTTCTAAAGCAACGACCTCTCAACAACAGTCACACTATATTCATCTCTCCCAGGGAAGAAGTCTCGAGAAGTTGCACTTATATTTAAGTTTAAACTTGTTTATTTTACATCGATAGTGGAACAGTTCTTATAACTTATACTAATCACACTCAATGACAGCTTCCTGGCTGTAACCAACTAGTACTCATGCCAAATTTAGGGATTGTGAAACCTGAACAAACCCTGCTCATCCCGGGGCTCGAACTCACGACCGTCGGATCAGGTCTCAGGCGCTCGACCACTGCATCGCCCTAGAGGTTGCACTGTACACAAGATGCAATATAAAGGTGATTTGGCTTAAGTGCTCTTCATACTGGGAGGTAGAATTAGTGCTGTTTCAATGTAGCACTGTTTAAAGTAAAACCTAAGTTAATTTTCTATTGAATCATCAATGTTCTCTACACAAAGCATTCTATTTACAAATCTAATGTTACCCAGATGAGAGTAATTACCTGAATCCTCGTCATGAAAAACCATCATGTTTAATTATTCATCTTTAATGTCGGCTTAACACTTAAATCTACATTGCACAAACCTTAACTATGTTACTAATACCTCTGTTAAGTTGTAAATTCCTCCAATCAGGGATCATTAATTGGATTTGGCATAAACATGCAAGAAATTCCGAATCAATAATTAAACAAACCGGCTCTAAACTTCATTATCAGAACTGGTAAATTACCTTTCAAAAAACTGACAATCATGATAGGAATGTAGTAAACAAGGCAATAGTATGGCACCTTTTAAAAATTTGTTGTGATTAAATATGCATCACATACTGAAAGTTCTAAGTGAATTTTATCTATTGAACCAAAGGCTGGAAATGTTTATCGTGGTATTTGTCCCATGCAGATACTTGCATTCCAAACTTCTATGACTTAAAATGTACAGAAAAAATAAATTTCGGAAATATTTTTAAAAGGAATGGTATAAAGAATTGTAAGTGTTAAAAAAAACAGTTTTAATTGTATCAACAAGTGCACAAATTTGACTGGCTTTAGCATTTGATTAGAACAAATATATTCCCCTGCAAACATTTACTCCTACCAACTACCTGTGTCATTGATTGTAGGAATAGTTAATAGCCTTTAATGGCTGTGGCCGGGTACCTCAAAAAGTGGACTAAAGGTGACGAGTGTGATAGGTTCAAGCTCACCTTGGTGGCTGACTTTCTTCCAGGGATTTCACTTTTAAATATCTATTAAATTGCATCGACAAACGATAGGATTTAAAGGAGAAATCAGTGTCTGTCTTAAAATACATCAATATGATAACTGACAAACTTTGAGAGCAAGTCACAGACAGATAAAAGGGCGGATATAGCAATAAAATACACAGGAGTAAAATGGCCATTTTAACGATGCATTATATTACTGTAAAGAGGAATCCATATTAACGGAAGGGGGGCCAGCTGCAGGGTACATGAGGGGCACATAAAACAATTCTGGCAATGTTTTCATGAACAGCCCAAGAGATATAATGACTTAAGGTGGTTGAACTCAGATTTCTCGTAACTTAACTTATATACTTAACATTTCACTAACTGACACTGACAATCTTGCATGTAAGCCACAGTAACTGTTTTCCATATTGAAGAATCCCTCATGGATTAGACATGGGCGGCCTTTTAACGACTGCTCAATTCTTATTATTGGTTTCATTGTGACACAATTACAGTTTATGCAGGAAATTTTCACCACAGACGGCTGTAAAGTGTAATCACCATGTCAACCATATTGTCCCGGCACAAATCTGACGTAATCTATGTCGACATAATGATTATGTATTGTCATCTGTAAAACGTCTTGACAAAACACCAAGACAACGTAAATGGTAACTAAAGATGTATCAAAAGTAAAAAGGCTCGCACATTTGGGAGATTCACTGCAGCGTAAATGGCGATAAAATCCAATTGCCATATTAGCATGCAACTAAAGAGCACATAGCAATAAAAATACTTGAAATTCAGAGCAACTGACAAAAAGAAATTACCCCAAAATGGCTTACAAAGGCCATAAAATTCAAATATAGTATTTAACTGTAGAGGTGCAGACATATCAGGCAGAAATATTTGAGAAAGTCAGGCATGGGAGAAAAAAGACGCAGAGGTAAAGTACGTGTTTGAACCTTTCAGTGTCATTATAAGATTTCCATATTCACTTTTTTTGTCAATTTGAACATTTCACAGTTTGCGATTAGCTCTCGACTAATAGCGTCAAATCCTGCAGAAATTGGTAGAGTACAAAGATCACATGACCATGCAGTCTTTAATAATGGTTGGGCATGAATACCGAAACAAAAATCCACAGAGTTCAGATTTAACAGAGGGTAAATGGACTGATATTGCAATGACAATGCTGTCTTGTCATTGTGAATATATGTACAGAAAAACCTTGATAATAAGACCAACCTTTGGACCCTTTAAAACTGGTCTTTATAATGAGGTGGTCTTAATTTTGAGGATGAATAAAGAGCAAAACAGTGAAAATGGACTTGAAAATTGTGTTCTTAATTTTGAGGTGGTCTTATTATTGAGGTGGTCTTTTAAGTGAGGTGTACTGTATAATAAATTAGTTATGTTATGAAGCCCTAATAAACCCTGATGAAGATAAGGGTTTTCATTACTGGCAGTACTTAAAGTATGTTCCATAAGGTAAATCTTTCTGACTATAGGGAGAACTGCATGTCTGGAAATAAACAAAGGCAATCTAAATTTGAAGGATTGTAACATTTAAACTGCAATGCTACAAGAAATGCTTTTAAGTTATTACATATGGATATAATAAGGGGGCCCACCAACATACTAAGAAACTAAATAAAAAAATAAAAAAAATATTTTTAAAAAAACGTTGATCTATGATATACTTTAAAGAAAATGAATCTATCTTAAACGTTCAATTAATATAGACATTCTCCGACATAATGAATGCTTTTAGATACAAAGTTAGTTGATACAAGCTCATATTATATAAAGTTTAACATGCTTCTAAGATGATAGGTGTTATAATTAGGTAATAAACCAGTGAAAATGTATCCTTGCCATTACATGGATTATAAACCAAGCAAAATTTACTTTATCTTAATACTTTGATATTCTATTCATAAAAAGATAATATACAACCACAATTTGAAATTTTCCGAAACAAATGGCCATCAAAATAATGTAAATCTTTATAAGTTGCATAAAATATAAATACATCATAAAATATTCAGGTTTTATTACATTATAATATGCATAAAATATACCATCTGCATGATTACACTTAAATGTTCGAATAAACATATATAGAGACGTAAGATTTCCCTATCTGACTCTGAAGTAATCTCTCAATATTAATCATAGTCACACCTTTCATTAAGTCAAGCATGAAACTCACATTTTATATCTGTATTACAACATTTACAATGTAGACTGGATCATAAGGAAATGACGAGCACATTTTTTTCAAATTTTGCGAGTTATGCACTCACGGATACACCTATAAAAGGTCTTAAGCTTTATAAATTACAGAAATAGCATCTCCCCATACATAGTGAAGGTTCATTCAAAGGAGTGATATTGCTGAAGCAATCGAAAGTATAATGCAAAACAATTACATTATTTTCAGCCTTCCATAGAATTACTTAAGAATTAATGCAATGTAAATAATGACAATTTTTTGGCAAAACGAATAATGCACAACATAATGCTAAGTGCAGTTAATTACAAAATACTGCAATTATTGGAAACATTTGGCTTCAAATGATGTTTACGGTAATAAAAGTACAATTATAATGAACGAATGGAAATTATGTTACAAATATAGTATTTCATAAGTTGCTTCAATAAATATTTATTAGTTAGATTTTACTGTAAAAAGAAAATATGCATAGATGAGCGTATTGTGTGCATGATTGATTGGCTAATATTTGTCACATGATCGGCTATGGATAAAGTGCCAGGTGTTACGACCACAACAAATATATATTATGTCATACCAGGTCTTATTCAAATATGTCATAAAAATTTGATAGTACTTTAAACCTGACAAAAGTAAACACAATATCAGGGTGGACAAGGGCGATGTATCATGCAGAAAATGCAATAAATATCTTCACATCTGAAAAACTAACACCACATTTCTAAAAATACTTAACTTTCCAGACACTTAAAACATTTCACACCCCAAGTGTTAGCAATATGTATATCTGATAATCCTAGTCTTTCGAACTTGATGACACAGCAAACACATATAGCTAGGTGGCCGTCTACTACACATTGCAACTTTGGTTCCTGGTATAATATTAACCATACCTTGGTTCCCTGGCAACTAGAACAATCCCATCCCACGGGTAGCATACTGAACCAACAGCTTAAATGTTAGCTCACCAAGTCTGACATCCCATATTCATACATAGCACTATATATTGACAATGTGTTGCCATTCCTAATTTATATAACTATCAACAGTCGGACCTCGTTTGTTCGACAACCTTCTATCGGAATACTTGGTATTATCCGAAATAATTATCAGGTCGCAATGTATCTTAGGCATGTCGAATTCAAATGGGCTATTCGAAACCATGTATTATTCGAAATATAATTTCGGACCCGATGAAATGGTAGTTGAAAACTTACAGATATAAGTTTCATTCTTGTAACAGCAAGGGAGCAATGTATCCAACTAGTGCTCGGCATTTAGTACTTTGATAATACAGTAACACCAGACTTAAAGACCACCTCAATAATAAGACCACCTCAAAATTAAAAGAACACAATTTTCAAGTCAACTTCCCCTATTTCTCTCTTTATTTAACCTCAATACTAAGACCAACGCAATAATAAGACCAATCTTCAAGGGTCCCATGGGTGGTCGTATTACTGAGGTTTAACTGTCAATAAATGCAACATATTTTAATGAAGCAATTGCAATGGCATTGCTACTTTCTACATCACAGGCATTTTACCTTGTATAACTTCAAGATGCACAAGAGGAATAATTAGTACACTTTCAAGAATTTGCCTTAACAAATTCATCGGCCTTTCCGAATTTAACATAAATATATTATCTGTCAAGTCTGTGGCTTAAACAATGCTTCCATTTTAATATACAAGGAAAAATTTGGTGGACAATTACATTGTATTAACAATGAATTGCATTCTCACAACTGTCTCGTCTCGTACTTAAAAGGACAGAAGTCAGCAACATTAGTACGAACGTATCACTTTTCATGTTGAATACGAAAATTACTTCAAGTCAACATTTTCATAAATTAATGACCATCAAAAAAGGTAGGGAGAAAAAATACCGCAGTGGCAAGTAACATTAATAACTATAATTAAGTTTACACACTCATCGTTACTTGAGGCTATGTACGACCTAACACATCTCGTGTCCTCAGATGACGCCGTTTTTATGTATCTATCAACAGACTGTAACCGTATTATCCAGGGTCGTATTATAACTATCAGTATTCTGTAACTGACATTTAGATGTTATTTGATCAGTGTAAAGAAAATTGGACATTAATTCCACAATGACATGCATATCTTCGTATGTCATTTTCTTGCCAACCTTTGCTTCAGCATAAAAAGGGCAAACTTGCATCACATCTAGTTCAGACAGTTAATATTCGACACAAGTCCATTGCCAGTATATAGAATTACCTGACAATCAAGATGTATTATTTGCAGTCTGGGACAGGAATCAGCTACGCAATTCTTTTTGCGTTCGAATGCGCATACAGTCAAACCTGTGTGTATGGTACTTGTACGTAAATCACTCTATGTAAACCACTCAAGTTTCCTCTTATTCTCTTATTATTTATTTACATTTCCTTAAAAATGAATTTGTCAACAAAAACATGTAGATTACGTCTTTTTTTTTTTACATTTGCCTGCGATAAAAATGCCTGCGATAAAAATTCATTCAATTTTAACACTAATTTCACTGTCACTGAAGCATTTCTTCCTCAAGAAATATTATACATGTTTTTAAATATTTGTTTAATTGTGCATTAGTACCCGTTTTGAAATTCATTTTTTTATTATCTTCATTTAATTCATTTTTACAATAAAGATTAACAACTGCTCCTTGGTTTTATATGTGTATATAGTATTTTTGTGCAATATGTATATATTGTATGATATAATATTATGTTTTTAAGACTTAATTTGTCATTATTTCAATGGTTAAATAATGTGTGTATGTTTTAATATATGTATAGTCTCTTACAACTCAATTTGAGTAGTGATATACATTTTTTTACGATATAATTGTTGTAGTTAGCATTATGTACAATGTATATTAATGAGACTTTAATAAATAAATCAATCTGATTTTACTCCTTCATAGTTACCTCTGTCGATAATTAAATCAATCAATACTTAGAAAAGTTTGTACAAACAGCCAAAAAGGATAGAACAGTGATATGAAAAATTTGAAATTGTTTAAGTATTTTAAGCATCAATACCGAAAGTTGACATAAAATTTAACGATGTCTTTTTTATCGTCACCATCAACATACTTCAGTGAACTGTCCTATGCTACAAAACAGAACTGTGATTTCAAGTATTTAAATCCATAGAAAAATCACTAAACATGATTTTGAGATCCAACAATTCTTTAATTCAATTAAGTCGACCTTGAACACGATAATTGCAGCTTAAATTAGAGAACTCGATTTTAGGAAGTAACGTGTAATTTAATCTTAATAGCAATGACTGACCAACATTTCATACTTGCACGAGATCATTAAAATTTTCATTGATTTTACACAATAAAATAGTTTTTAAACTACTGAAGTATTAGAAGACTGTCAGTCGACAAAGTTTAGGGTCAACTAGGGACGCACACAGTAAACTAAACTGTTACCGGAACAAATTTCCGCCACAGTTACAACTGTAATTAAGATGTCGAACAAGCCCGATATTACAGTAATAAAAACATGTGATTATAGGTTGACCGATGGTGAATCAGGTGCTAACAAGATACATCAAAACCACTGTGTTGTTAATACAAGCAAATGGAGACAGGCATAAAATAAACAAGAAATATCTCGAAAAAAGATGGTGACCTTTGAACAACTTTATACAGGTATTATCACTTATTTTTGTTTAGTTAAGTTAAAACATTCCTTTACCCTGGTGAAAAGGTTCATGAGGTTCATGAAATTATTCATGAACTTAATGAACTTCATGAATTGACAAAAGAATTCATGAATATCAAATAAATATCCATAAACTCTAAATCTATGAACTAGAAATATTCATGAATATATTAGAAGTTCATGAACTTTTAGGACAATTCATGAACTAAAGTGACAGCCAATGATAGTATAGCTAAGTATTGAGTACTAAGAATATACTCAATCTGCTTAAAGTATTATCAAGAGTAAATCACTGATAAATATAGATATAAAATCAGTACAAAGATAAAAGTAAAGATGAGAATTTAATAACCACATCAATAAACTGGCACATCTGCCACAATCTCACCCCTAACTGTGACCAACAACTTTCTCCCTCTGCTTTTACAATACCCAAATCACAATAGCCAAAATTAATGTAATTACCAACACTAATTATATCATTAGTACTGAATTATTGACAATGATACTGGAATGAAATGCAATTATCTAGCCAGTTATACAATAAGGATGTAATTAGTGACAAGAACCCTTATATTAATTAGGGATGATAAATAAATGATAGGTTTGACACCTAAAGGAAAACTCTCCAGTAGAACTCAGATAATGTTGCTAAGCAAAGGTGCTGAGTAATCACTTATCATTATTTACCATCAGATGTCAATTATATGATATTAAGGGTCATCCTTGTCCCCTAATTAATATCCTTCATTCTGTGATCAAGAAGCCAATATTGAACAAGTGGCTCTGATAAAGAGACAGTATAAGCTTGGTATAAGTTGCCATATATGGATATATTAGCTGTTATGTTCAGCCTTGCTTCAATACTGTAAGGACTGGTAGAGTGTGTATTTCACAAAATTAGGATAATTTACAACTTGTTAAATATACAAGTGAACTAATTAAGTGATTATATATCAGTGCAGTGGACATTGAATCCATAGAGGATTTCAACGAGAATTTGAGATTTTTTCTAGGTAAGTCAAATATTGAATATATTAAATATATTTAGTGCTTAATTATTTATCATAAATAAAAGTGTTACTAAATTACTCTATATAAACAAACCCTTTTTTAGTTTAGCTTCTAAATGATAATTTAGTGAAAACTATACTTTTATTTATCAGTAATAATTAAATGTGAGGCTGTTCAGGAGGTTAAGATACTAAAAATTGATCTCACTGAGATTGTGTTCATAAATAAAATAAGAAAATCTCAAAAGTACAAATCTGTAAATGCCGTCACAAATTGGGTGCTTTAATTGATAATAATGTATAATTTAAAAGTAAATTTACAAACCATTTTATATGAATAAATATTAAGTTAAAACTCAAACACATCTAAAATCAAAGTACAATAGGAAAAGTGCTCTAAAATTTTTGGATAATTGTGGTTAAAATTTTATCCCCAAAATTCATTGGTTCATTAAAGAACGTTTTATTCCCCATTCAAGTAAAAGAATGTGAAAACACTGCATACACTGTTGAGACGTTCTGTTAAAGATACGTTGTTACAAATTCAAATTTAGCAAACATTTTGTATTGAAGTTTGATAAGCGAATATTTGAACAGGACTTCGAGACTAGAATAATGGTCACAATGGAAGCTTGTCAACTTTCTATAGGCTGATTATAGACCACATGTGAAGGGAAAGTTTTCATCATTTTATGACAACTTTGTTTAGTTTTTACATACAAACTGTTTGAGTATCTACTTTCGATTTTTTCACGAAATACAACAATCTATAAATGAGAGCTTTATGTTTTTTACCTGGGAAATATACATGTTTACTCATACAACGTTGTCACTCAATCAATGTTGCGGACTATTTTATCCTGTGAACAAGGTAAAGAAACCTTTATTCTTGAGTATTTAAATGTGTTTATTTCTATTCGTTTCATTGTTACAAATTGATACATTCATTAGTTGTCTGCCTAGTCAATAACAACAAATTAGTTATTATATTTATACATAGAATCTAAACTGTCACCCACACAATTCAGTTTAAATGCTATGAACATTATATTAACTACAATATTTATCATAAGTGGCAGATTTTAACAATAAAATTAGGGGCTAAATCATTTCGCCTTATGTGCAACACAACATCGACAAATATCAGGGGTCAGTCAAGGTCACGTAAATGGATTTATAACCAATTTAATGGACAATAAATAATTATTACAGACATATAAAATTCATTAAACATCAGTTTATTATTGCTACCATTATTTTTTCAATAACTGATCTAGATACATGAATTGATCATATGTACATATGTTTTCATGATTAAACTTGTATATTGTGACTACAATATTGGGTGTTATTTGTGCACATTAGTATGATTCATATATTACTTGAGATACAATCTCTTAAGTCCATGTAAATCACTGAATTTGGAGCAATTAATATTGTATTGTGCACAAAATTCAGGCAAATATAACCTTCGACCCTAGCAACCATTTCTCACCAACAATGTGCCAGCAAACTGCATAAAATGTTCAGAATGAATAATATATGAGAGGAAATTTTTGTTAACAATAAACTTGTGGTAGCCAACAGTATATGCTCGTAGGGCACGATTCAACTTTCCGTCTCACTTTCACCCAGGTAAATCATCATACATTACACTGTATATCTTGCCTCCCTAGGCAATACGGCCGCAATTAAGTGTAAACATTATCACATTATTATATATGTATCATAGCTCCAATCAGAAACGTCCTATACAAAAGACGTGTCCCCTCCAGCAATTTTTCACCTCACTCAAGGAAATAACCACTTAATATTTTATCATTGAACTGAAAGCTCTTAATTTAAAAATTCACATATGACTGTGACCAGTGTCTACCTGACATACACATAGTGTACAACATATACCAGATAATTTTCTATCATTTGGATCTAAGTGATCAATTTACTAAATTTCACATAAATGACCTAACAATTGTAAATCCTTAAGTCATCAAATTACCCGACCATGACCGTAAGGGTTAAAAGTGGAGGAAGACCGACCACTGAACTACGGTACATGAAACGCAAGTAGCCATATTATACTACCGAGTTAACAATGAAAACGGCAACACTACTTTATCGCTAATGACAAATTACAAGAGACGGTGATAACATACACAGTCGGTTTTTACAAGCTAAAGAGGTTGGATAAGGATAAACATTTAGGGATACTGGATTATTGTATGTGTGTCCGTGTGTGGTTGGTACCTCGTGGCTTAAATACTACATGTACTCTTCAGAGTGAAGACCTATTTGTTGTATTCATTGCAGCATGCTATCAAGAAACTGCTCACCTTGTGCAGTTAATGTTTTACATAGTTATACCGCGAAATTGTGATATATAGAATTTGAATGACTGAAAATCTCATGTTAGCAATTACTACAAATTGTGGATTATACAGATACCTGGTAAGATTAACTTGCTGTTTACTTAGCATCTCAGCTGTAAAAGCATTATAAAGCCGTAAAACTGTTTAATAGAAAAAAGTAAAAACAATATCACATTATGTAAAGAATATTTTACTTAAGTGTACAGAAAATACATTCTGATAAAATACCTCTCAAAGGAAAACTATGTTTTAAACATAATGACTCAAATGAGATTTAAAAAAATAACTTAACAAAAATTCGACAAATTACAAATACATGACATCATTTGACAAGTGATCTTAGACCACAGATATCAGTTACAAGCTGGTTTTAAGTCAGGTTTTGTAATTAAATGAAAACACGACAGTGAAATACTTTAAAACGTATTAGTTAGGAATGAATTTCACGACAGTATTTATTGCAAGTAATTCCCTTCACATTTTATTTCAATTTTCAAACCATAAAATTTACACTGATATCAATTTATGTAAGTAATTAAAAGTAATTTATGAAGTTTGATTACGCATTTCTATGTCAGCTTACATCTACAATAAAATTCACTCATTGAATCACATCTTTGGAAGCTTTCATAACATGCTGCACAAAACCAGTAAAACAAAGCACTGTAATGTACATTCAATATGTTAATTCAATTGCAGCACAACATGCAGATTTCCCGATATACTATATCACCCCTAAGATATACAAAGTGTACGGTAAAACCTCAATAATAAGACCACCCTATGGACCCTTGAAAATTGGTCTCATTATTGAGGTGGTCATAATATTGAGGTTGAATAAAGATCAAAATAGGGAAAATGGACTTGAAAAAAGTGTTCTTAATGTTGAGGTGGTCTTATTTTCGAGGTGGTCTTTAAGTCAGGTCTTACTGTACTGAAACAATAGTAACAGATAAATACATCCACAGGTGCATTTTCAATATGTTACCGGTTTCAATTATTCAATGTAAAAATTGTTTCACATATTTTCATGTTTCGACATTCTATCTCGCACAGTTTGTCGGGAGGGAAGGATCGGGAAACCTTGTATACAGTCAGCGGATTAGAGCATATCAAAATATCGTTTAGGATTTAATCCTGGGTCTAATACCGTGTGATCAGCGAGTGAAAATACACTGGGATATGCTACAAGGCTTTAGCTTAAGATAATCGCTAATACTGTTATTATTATCTTCACGAAATATTTGATTTATTCACATAAAACAATACCTTGTGTGTGATTTTTGTGATTATCAAAAAATAGTTTAAATATAGGGATTCAATTTAAAGGAATTTTATAAATTCCTTAAATAAAGAGACAGTGTTTTAGACACAAGGATTTTACTATTTAAAGGATATATTGTCGAACTGCAGTAAGTGAATTTATTACAACCAAATTACTTATTAAGGTATGAACACTTTTCTCTTTTAAATAAAATGATATTATTTTGTGCCAAAAAATAATTCAATTGGTTAAGATGGCAAGATTATTCGCTCACATACAACAGCAACATGTATTTTATTATTTTAAGTCGCAAACTGAACAAGAAAGAGAAGTTACATCAGTTGCGACATTGAAATAGACATTACTTAACACAAGATGGTCCAGCCTGAGCACTCGCATTACAAACTTTCAACGCAATTAAATAGCAATTTATAAGTCAAGATTTTTCATCCTTATACAGTGACATAACAAAGATATGTTTCCCTACATTTTAACGATTCTATGCACACGAGACAATAATAAATATACAACAGTGTTATGAAGAAAGTATATATGATTTTATATCATTAAAAACAGTTTTCCCCTGGGGCGGTGAGACGATTCATTTTAACTTGTGACAATACTACTTCTCATTGAGATTGTACGAACTTGGCAAGCAAGGAGATTATTTTGTAAAACGATGAAAGAAATTTCATGCAATTATGTTCTATCGGATTTACGATTTACCTTTTTACAGCGAGCAGGTATATTTTCTCAGTTAATTGGTCATGTCGAATGGGGCGATTTTATCTAAGGTTCATGTTTTTATTCATTCTTACCCATAATTCATCATACATCCTGCGCTGATTGTCCGAGCAGACGGTGGTTAATTTTTGTGACTAACTTCAAATGGATTTAAGGAACTAATAGAAGGAATCTATTTTGTTGAAGTTTTTTCGATTATATGTCAGACTTTACACAGGTAACGCAAAAATTTAAACTATTTCTCTTTTATCGTCGAAACATCGGGAGTTTCATTACTCATACTTGTCGAATGGAGTGTAGCAATATTAATGATCCTTTGATTATGTTTTTTTCAAAACGCTGCAACGTAACAAAACCTAAGGTATTACAACTCTCGGTGGTCCGTCTGATCTGGTCTATTTTTAACAAAAGGAATGTCTACATATTTCGAGAAGTGTCAAGTTCAAATTTACAAAATTAACCCGAGTTTTATCAAATCTTGACACAGTTAACATAACAAAGGGTATGGCTGGATACCTATGTAACCAAATCTTTGTTATAACAATATCTGATACTTACTGTAAGTGACTAGGGTAATACACTATTAAAATGTAAACCAAATATACCGAACATGACCAAACATAAGATAATAAAGAATACTTTTGGTCAGTGAATTTTAATATGTCAATTGGATCAATCAGGTTTTATCTGGTATTCAATGAATTAATATTTTGGGAAAACTTGTAACACATTATCGAGCCAATATTTACATACATATATACATACATACGTAACATTGTATAATTATAGCAATATTATTTTGTGTGATTTAACTAAACACATATCTTTCTCATAAAATTGACACATAGTTACCATAACAGATATCAATAGCTCATTTTTTTAAATATCAAATTTGTATTTAACAGATAATTCAATTATATTGAACAATTCTATTAAAATCTAATTAAAAAAGCTATCTGACTCCAATTTTTATATTATTTGTATTAAACAGCTTGCTATTTCAGTACAATGTTTTCCTCATTTTCTAAATAAGAGAAACACTAAGATAATAACATTTACTAGCATCTAACCCTTATTTTTTCATTTCCTGTAAATATAATTATGTACTGCTTAAGATAATACAATTTACTTGCATCTAACCCCTTATTTTTCTCATTTTCTGTAAAATATAATTATGCGCCAAGATAATAAAATTTACTTGCATCTAACCTCATAATGTAACATATTACCAGAAAATTACCAAGCAACAATAACTCTGATTACAGGAGTTCATTCATAATACAAATTGTTCACATGTGTCTTCTAATAGACTAAGGGCAATATTACAGCACTTAGTCATGAATATTTTAGTGAACAAGCCGTAATTACAGGTTTCAAAGTTTGCGTCTGTCCTCCAAATTATGCCTGTCCTCTAAATTACAAACATATTTTTGACAACAAAGATCACAGTCAGGTGTTGACTGAAAGTTATGATCAAAGTACAATTAGTGACTTCAGATTTAATTTTCATGTCAGAACTCAAAGACTTCAATACTGACGCACTTCGATACAAACATTTAGACCTCAGTTCGCCAAAAAATTGAGTAGAAAATACAAAAAAGAATCATATAAATAATATACTAAATGTTGTCCAAAATTGGTCACTTTGATAGTTATTTTATGTTGCAAAAGGTGGAAATGTGTAAACTCGAATAAAGAAGTAAAATAGTACGCACATTAAGTGACAACTTTCGTCAATAAGTACACAAATGCATTTTACACATAGATACGTAAACATGAGAGAAAATGTACTGGAAGCAATTAAATAACATTCCTTTCACATATTTTAGTAATGAAGTTGATATTTTCAATAAAGCGTGCCTATGTTTAAAGTTTAAATACGTTTGATGAAAACAAATCGCTAACATTTAAGCGTCCAGACTTTGATACAAGAAATAACAATGAATCAATGACTGTTTGAAATGCATTCATCATTATGTAGGCGTTGCGTAATGAAGTCTCGTATCTTACTCGATTGTTCTCCTCTGATACATTTGTCCCGATATTAACATTCATATCATCTGAAAGACAAAAACTTCTTGACAGTTGTGCTATATTGTGAGGTTCGGTTAGACGGCGTGCGTAGATAAATGCTCGCACTTCTGAGCACAAATCATGATGTATTCTGATTAACTTAATAATAATGCGACAAAAAATAGGTTCGCATGATAATGAATTCTTATGGATCATCAAAGAACGTTAGAGAAATATATCGTATTCAACTGAGTCATTAATTACACTATACTGAAAGTTCAATGCCACTCAGGTAAACTTAAACTGCATAAAAACGACAAATCATGATATTTTTTAGAAAATTAATGGACTGTTACACCCTAGCAATTTCTAATCTTCACAATGTTAGGACTAGCATATGTTTTCATTATAATTCCGACTTTCTTTCAAATTGCTTTTTAATATGAAAATTTCTACTTTATAATTGGGTACATAAAATAACAAACGATATGAGGGTCGAGCCATGCTAGGTTTTACCTTGCAATCACACAAAAGCGATTAATGTAAACTTATCCGCAAATATGTTCCCACTGCGACGGCAATAAAGAGACGACATTTAGCCCATCTATAACAGTATTCATCATATTTGCCCGGATGTTCGAGCCCTTTGAAAAGAAATCAATTGTACGATCATTTCAGGACTCGATTTTTCATTGTCAACCCCTCTTAAAAGCTGAGTATTGTGTCCCTTACATTCTTTGTTTACAAAACATTTCGCCGATAATATTCACTACATACTAAAGCTATATGTACCTAAATTGGCGGCTATTAAATAATTATTACATTCTTTCCTCTGCTCAAAAAATCAATATGCAGTGAAATTATGTTGATCATGTTAATGTTTGATAATTGGTCGGCGTTACGTTTGACTCGTTTTATTTCGGACATCTGCAGTGAAAGAGATCGTGACAACTAACAGCACCTAGTTTGTATATTCTAACGTCATTGTCCGAACGTCCCTCAGCAAATATTGATATACAACTCCAGCTAAACATTACAATATTTGGTCTAGGTAAATATGTTTTGGCTCTAGTTTTGAAATTGACAAAAATCAAAAATGCAAGTTTCTATATTCTCTTTCTAGTGCCGGCACTTACATAAAAATCTAGACAGATGAATTTGAAACAACTTTAAATGAAATATTTTCTCTGTTAACGCGAACTCTCAATTAAAAAAAATTAATACAATTTGAAGAGTGCATATTGTAATTATTAATAATAAGTTAAACTTTTGAATTAATATTTTTGAGTATCTAGTATCAATACGTCAGAAGTGTTTCGGAGTATTCAATAAGATGTTTTGGAATTTTAATTGAATATCAAGTCTTGTGCAATCAAACATTATTCACACAATAAATTGCGGTAAAAATATTCGTTCGTTTAATTCAATAAATAGTTTGATACTAAGAGGAATTTCTCACTTTTGTCACATAAGTAGATAAATATGTATGTTAAAAATATATGAGCGAGTGACTCAGACAAGTAAAATTCAGTATATTAAACCCATTTCATGAGCAGTACGCCAAGTGTGAAAATGATATCTCATATATAAACCACCAAATATGTCGTTAGTGTACCATGAATATAATTCATATTTTTCAGTACATTCTCGCTTTATAACTGACCTACAAATTATATATGTATGTATAAAAATATATGTACATATAACATTAACAAAATACGAAACAAATGTGAAATTTTATGTAGATGTAGAATTTTGTATAAAATCGAAATGTCACCGTCCCACATGCCCTATAGACTGGTGCAAAAATCTGTCAGCGAAATTCATTTTTCACATGGTTGACTATAATATTTTGACATTTTCGTTTGACTCATGTATGGCCAAAACACCCTATTCTTTCCACCACATTTAACAACGTAGCAAAACACACAAAAATAACGAAATCATTTGTTCACATAAATCGAATGAAAAGGCGACAATTACCACAATTTTTGTTATACTTCAAGGATTAAATTTCAGAAAGTTGTCTCAAATCCATAAAATATTACCGTCTGCTTATCACAAAGATCTTTAAAATCTCCAAAAATTTGGTAAAACATACAAAATTATCAGTAAAAGTAACGGGTCACAGGCCAATGAATAGTCACACCTTTAAAGTGCAAATCAACGAGATAATGAACATTTCTCGTCTGCTTGTAACCAAAGCATTTAGAACAACAAATCTGTAATTGTTTTCATCTGTTTTTGAAACATAATTTGCCCAAAAATAATAAAACATAAAAACTTTCTACAGCCTTTGAAAACAAAAATAACTTCAAGTTATTAACTTACCAATGTGTATCGGGACTTAACCATATATATGTCAATTATAGACAGGTTAAATATTTAAACATGAAGGCATTTATAGGCTGCCATCATTACACTTGTCAAAGTAATTAACATAAATTATTCCGACACTAAACAAAATCTAACCCAGCTGATATAATGAAAACAACTAATACATATCACTGCGGGAAACCGAAAATGTTTTTATGTTGCTTTTGAAAATGTTTCAATTTTACATATTTATCTGATAGAGATAATACTTAATATTTAGTAACACCCGCTTCAAGCATAAAAAATACTTTACAACATCAATAGCAAAACACTTTCGATACAAAATGTTTAACAATTTCTTTCTGTATTTTCAGACACTACACATTGAGTACACCAGGAACATACTTGACTCCCGAAGATGACATCCAGGTACGCTGAGACAATCTTTTCTATTGTATCACGATGGTAGAACAAGACAACATGAATCTGTTGTTCTTCTTCGGAGTGTTGATACCGGCGTTGGTAACCATCGCACTTTTCGTCGTTTTCTGTTACTGCTGGTATAAGATGCGAGTTCGGAACCAAATCTTGTACAAGAAACATGACCCACATAAAATTGAGCGACTCCGCGAACAGGGCAAAGACTATGCACCACCGCCGCCACCACTTCCACCATTTAAGTCAGGATTAGTGCTACTTTCGGATGTTATGGCAAATAACAACAACAACAAAAATAAAAATAGCGATAATTATGAGGAAAGTCCTGAACCGACGGAAGGTTTCGACAACCAAGCAATGTACAGAACTAATCCTGACAGTGGATTTTCGGATTTAAATCAAGTGCAGTGTAATGTTGAAAATAGTGCGCAAGTTCAAAGGAACGATAGCGAACGACCTAATTCACAAGCATCTGATGATTCGGATGATTCTGGATTTCGGAGTTCACGATCGGGGCAATATATTCATAGTGCTAGCAGTAGTACAGGAAACGCGCAGGAGAGTGGCGGACAAGGTGGTAGTGGCGGAGTTCACAGTTTACAAGTTTCGGACGCTGTGCCACTATTCAAACCAATAAAAATTCACCCAAATGATGGGCGACCACCGACAGTGTCATATGTAAACAGAAACTCAAGCAAATACAAAAATAGACCGAGAAAGCCATTACCACCTAGTCAGCATTACAGCATTGGACAAAGCGAATCTCAAAATATGAACAATATACATGTTATAAGCACATCTCAACATCTTCCAATGGACTTTCTGCCCAACACGCATTTCAGACAAACTTTGGGACAGCCATATAACAGTCACCAGTACATCAGTAAATCCATAGGTGATGTGCATGGTGGTAGGTTACATAGCATAGACAGCCATGTTGGTCCGGTGACCAGTGCTGGCAATTATGGATTTAATCTGTGTTCAACTGGATGTTCAGCCGGTTGTTCTAGCCGGGATATTTCACATTCTCACATGGAAAGACCATTCAACCAACCAGACAGTATTGGATATGCCAGTGATATTCATAGTTTTGGTCCGGTGCATAGCATCGGCTATATTGGTCCGGTAACTGACAATGGACAAATAAAACAAGAACAGCTGTGTTATCAACTTCCTTCAAATAACCAGTTACCGATAAACAGTCACATACCCATGGGGTCTCAGCTGTCGGGGTACAGCATCACGAATACCAGTCATATGAGACCAATAAATCCAGACAATGGGTTATACGGGATTCGAACTCACATGAGTACTTTACCGGAATCGAGTCAGGCGCTGACTATAACGCAAGCCATGGTGCACAAACCTTACATTGAGGAACTAAGTGATCCGACTTTATACTCGGTTGTGTAGTTAAAATGTTAAAAGTGTTCAGTTTCCAACAAAATTTATATTACTTGAAGATTGTTGTACAAAAATCTGTGTTTTGAACAAATTCATACTGGATATACGTGGAACATTTATCGATTATAAAATCTACTATAACTGTATATTGAAGTGTTTTTTTTATAAAATACGGTGATTTTTTCCTAAATTTTATACCCAATTTATGCTAAGAAGTCCTCGGAAATGATTTACTTATTTGATAATCCTATACTGGACGACTGGCAGCTAGCTGACTTAAAACCAGTACACACAAAAATGTGTGTTTTTAGAAAAAAAATCGCAAAACGATCCAAGAACAGATGGTGCATTAGTTTCCTGTCAAATATAAATTTTGTTGAAACAAAAACGGTGAATAAATGTGGCCACCCATGTACACGTTGTTGTGCTATATTGTAACTAAACTATTTATTATTTCGTCACGGAATATTGGAACAATGGAATGGTATATTTTTCGGCGAGATCCAAGTATGCTTTGTGTTTTTTATTGTGTGATATCGTGCCAGCTTCTTAGAAGTACGGCAGTTTCAATTATTGCTTTGTCACAAATAACCGCAGAGAAGTAAACTTCTCGTTACTTTTAAAGTGTTACAGCCACGAATATTGGCTGTTATATTATATATTGTATGTCTGATCAATGTGTTATGTTTTTTGTTTTATATTATCGCCATTCTTTGCATATCTGATACTATAATGAGCTTTTTTGTAAGCTTCTCGTCGGCTTCGCTTTCCCTTTTTTACTGTCAGCATAACCTAGACTTGTGTATTATAACATACTATATAAATATCATTCATTGAGTAATAAATACATGGATTAAAGAAAAGTATCAATTGTGTTGAAAACAATTCATCATGACATAAATGATGGTAACTCACGTGACATGACATGATCTGTTCATATTTGTTCAAATTTATTTTATATTCATGTTTTATATAACTTGACACATTCGCATAAGTTTCGTTATCTATGTTAGAAATATTTGTGACTGTAATTGACTTATGTTGTTTTTAAAAAGATTGAAATATAAAATCATTTCAAGCAATAAAATTGAAAAAACAATAAATTTATATCTTTGTCATTTTTTATGAAAATCTTGTTCAGTTATTATAGAACAAAAAAGAAAACGAAAAAAGAAAACGAAAATAATTGATTTTGAATTTTACAGTTGGGTAATCTAAACATTTTGAGCCAAGAAATTACTTTTGTTACAAATAAAAATTTCTAACAAAAAAATATTATTTTTAGTGAATTAGAGAAATTTTTACATTTTGATTTAATCATAATAGCGTGTTCTTTAATTTGCCAACAATTGAATCTACAGTGTGTTGAATTTGTTTACATACAAGTTAAATTGACCAAATAAATAACAAAATAGACTGATCAACATCTGGGCAGTATCTACAGTATTTACGAAGGTATACGACTTTCAGCAACCAGCGTAGAACAGGATTAGACGGCACAGACTACGCTCACTTCACTGATCAAGGCGGGCTAGAATTGGCAGCGTATCAAATATAAAAACAAAACTTATGTACGATAGTTAAAGTTGAAATGTATCGCCATGCAACACTAATGCGAAACATAAAATTAAAATATACGCTTAAATAAAACTGTAGACTTAAATGATTGAATCATATCAATTTTCATAGTAACTCATTCACTGCAAATACTAAAGAGAATTAAATAGGTTGTATTTAAATACATATTAGACAGTTCAAAAGAAATGACATTTCCTTACATAAAATTTTCTGAAGAATGCTATACAAATCCATGCACCTTCGCATTATAACGGTGCACTTACTTTATTGAAGGACAGAATAATCACACAACAAAATCACTTTTTCAATTCACAAAAAAACGAGACTCAAAAATTAATTATCAATTCAGCATTACAGCAAATGCACAATGGTAAGCAAACATTCGAGGTTTTCTCAACAACCGTATAACAATAAATGATTTATTAAAAGATCTTGAATAAAATTAATAGTACATGTTTTGTAAGCACATTCAAATCTTTCAGACTTTACGCAAGGAAATAAATATAATTTCCATACAAAGACTAATTTGTATGCAGTAATTTTAACAATAACAAATATATGATGAATGCAAAAGACCGTCAACAAATTTTTGTAAGAGGAATTTTACTCGTCAGCTACTATAATTATGACAATTCTAACGTCTTCCTCAAACTTAATGTATAAAAGTTGACACTAAGCATGATAAAAAGATATGACACATGAAAAGAATAGCGTTATTTTTTAATCAGTTGAATACTTACAAAATAAAAAATGTTGTACAGTTTATATACTAACAGACACGGCTTTCATAGCAACCCTCTAGAGCAACCCTCTCTGGAGCAACAGTCGATAGTGATCATCTCGCGGTGTAGCGAGTGTTCTATAAAGCTTGCGATGAATTATACATGAAGCTTATATAGTACTATTTTACACAGTTTACATAGTTTGCATAAACATTCAAATATATATACAGTAAAACCTCACTTAAAGACCACCTCAATAATGAGACCACCTCAAAATTAAGCACACAATTTTCAAGTCCATTTTTACTGTTTTCCTCTTAATTCAGACTCAATATTAAGACCACCTCAATAAGACCAGTTTTCAAGGGTCCCAAGGGTGGTCTTATTATCGAGGTTTTACTGTATACCACTCTTAGCATTTCATTTGATGCAACAGGGACACACAATGATACATTTAATGACATCTTCAGATAGGAGCATTTGACAAATCTTGTCTAACAAACTCATGTTAATTCATTGCACAAAAACACGCCGGCAACAAAACATAGACACAAAGTAGTTGCCAAATGCATTACACAATATATTGCTCCTCAGGTAAGAAAACCATACATATGACAAACAAGTTCATCAAAAATTGCAAAAGCATCTGTGTATAATACATAAGATGTGAGATAGCAATTAACAGCCCAGCAGGATCGGAGACAGTGATATCTTTATCCCATAGTCAACTGATTAATGGTTTTACGTTACGCCAGACTGAAAATAACGGTATACCATTTTTTGTAGCCTGCAGTAAATTAATTAATGCTCAACGTCTTGTTTATTAATCACTGCCAGAATTATATTTATTATTTACATCATAGTTTAGTAATGAGGAAAAAAACTTGACAAGAAATATTTTGAGAAACTTTATCAGCATTACACATTTCTATAAAAGTTGATTTTCAATCAAGTCTTTTGGTCAATATGTGACTCTCATAATTAAAATTCAAAAATAGAAACTATACGAAGGAAAAATGCTGACATTTCTCATTAAATATTTCTTATATCCAGAAATTGACTTTTTTTAAGACAGAAGGCAGTCAAGGAATGGCCATGACTTTAAACTACTGTCCAACCACGTTCATTCGAATTCATTAGGTCCAAAATTTTATTTCGAAAAAAATTACATGGTTTCAAATAGCCCAGTTCAATTCGACTTGTGTAAGAAGATACATAAGAATAGGATATTTATTTCGGATTATAGCGAGTACTTAGAAAGAAAGTTGTCGAATAAACAAGGTAAAACTGTATATACTACAGTGGAACCTCCTCAAAAAGGACCATCTAAAAACCGGAATACTCCCGAAACCGGACATTTTTTGCGGTCCAGAATTTTCTTCTTCTTTTTTTATTGTATAAAATACTCTGAAAACTGGACCCTCGGAACTCCAGAAACCGGACGAAAATTCAACTTAATTTGTTTCCAATATATGTAATTTCACCTCCGAAAACCAAAACGACTTTCGGCTGCGCGTGTCATCATGAAAAAACTCAATAAAGAGCATTACGCAATCTCACAAACAAAACCAAAGAAAAATCTCAATAAGGAGCATTATGCAATCTCACATACAAAACCAAAGAAAAATCTCAATAAGGAGCATTATGCAATCTCACAATGAAACCAAAGAAAAATCTCAATAAGGAGCATTATGCAATCTCACATACAAAACCAAAGAAAAATCTCAATAAGGAGCATTACGCAATCTCACAATGAAACCAAAGAAAAATCTCATTAAGGAGCATTATGCAATCTCACATACAAAACCAAAGAAAAATCTCAATAAGGAGCATTATGCAATCTCACAATGAAACCAAAGAAAAATCTCAATAAGGAGCATTATGCAATCTCACATACAAAACCAAAGAAAAATCTCAATAAGGAGCATTATGCAATCTCACAATGAAACCAAAGAAAAATCTCAATAAGGAGCATTATGCAATCTCACATACAAAACCAAAGAAAAATCTCAATAAGGAGCATTATGCAATCTCACATACAAAACCAAAGAAAAATCTCAATAAGGAGCATTATGCAATCTCACAATGAAACCAAAGAAAAATCTCAATAAGGAGCATTATGCAATCTCACATACAAAACCAAAGAAAAATCTCAATAAGGAGCATTATGCAATCTCACAATGAAACCTAAGAAAAATCTCAATAAGGAGCATTATGCAATCTCACATACAAAACCAAAGAAAAATCTCAATAAGGAGCATTATGCAATCTCACATACAAAACCAAAGAAAAATCTCAATAAGGAGCATTATGCAATCTCACAATGAAACCAAAGAAAAATCTTATTAAGGAGCATTATGCAATCTCACATACAAAACCAAAGAAAAATCTCAATAAGGAGCATTATGCAATCTCACATACAAAACCAAAGAAAAATCTCAATAAGGAGCATTATGCAATCTCACAATGAAACCAAAGAAAAATCTCAATAAGGAGCATTATGCAATCTCACAATGAAACCAAAGAAAAATCTCAATAAGGAGCATTACGCAATCTCACATACAAAACCAAAGAAAAATCTCAATAAGGAGCATTACCCAATCTCACATACAAAACCAAAGAAAAATCTCAATAAGGAGCATTATGCAATCTCACATACAAAACCAAAGAAAAATCTCAATAAGGAGCATTATGCAATCTCACATACAAAACCAAAGAAAAATCTCAATAAGGAGCATTACGCAAACTCACATACAAAACCAAAGAAAAATCTCAATAAGGAGCATTACGCAATCTCACATACAAAACCAAAGAAAAATCTCAATAAGGAGCATTACGCAATCTCACATACAAAACCAAAGAAAAATCTCAATAAGGAGCATTACGCAATCTCACATACAAAACCAAAGAAAAATCTCAATAAGGAGCATTATGCAATCTCACATACAAAACCAAAGAAAAATCTCAATAAGGAGCATTATGCAATCTCACATACAAAACCTAAGAAAAATCTCAATAAGGAGCATTACGCAATCTCACATACAAAACCAAAGAAAAATCTCAATAAGGAGCATTATGCAATCTCACATACAAAACCTAAGAAAAATCTCAATAAGGAGCATTACGCAATCTCACATACAAAACCAAAGAAAAATCTCAATAAGGAGCATTACGCAATCTCACATACAAAACCAAAGAAAAATCTCAATAAGGAGCATTATGCAATCTCACAATGAAACCAAAGAAAAATCTCAATAAGGAGCATTATGCAATCTCACATACAAAACCAAAGAAAAATCTCAATAAGGAGCATTACGCAATCTCACAATGAAACCAAAGAAAAATCTCATTAAGGAGCATTATGCAATCTCACATACAAAACCAAAGAAAAATCTCAATAAGGAGCATTACGCAATCTCACAATGAAACCAAAGAAAAATCTCAATAAGGAGCATTATGCAATCTCACATACAAAACCAAAGAAAAATCTCAATAAGGAGCATTATGCAATCTCACAATGAAACCAAAGAAAAATCTCAATAAGGAGCATTATGCAATCTCACATACAAAACCAAAGAAAAATCTCAATAAGGAGCATCATGCAATCTCACATACAAAACCAAAGAAAAATCTCAATAAGGAGCATTATGCAATCTCACAATGAAACCAAAGAAAAATCTCAATAAGGAGCATTATGCAATCTCACATACAAAACCAAAGAAAAATCTCAATAAGGAGCATTATGCAATCTCACAATGAAACCAAAGAAAAATCTCAATAAGGAGCATTATGCAATCTCACAATGAAACCTAAGAAAAATCTCAATAAGGAGCATTATGCAATCTCACATACAAAACCAAAGAAAAATCTCAATAAGGAGCATTATGCAATCTCACATACAAAACCAAAGAAAAATCTCAATAAGGAGCATTATGCAATCTCACAATGAAACCAAAGAAAAATCTTATTAAGGAGCATTATGCAATCTCACATACAAAACCAAAGAAAAATCTCAATAAGGAGCATTATGCAATCTCACATACAAAACCAAAGAAAAATCTTAATAAGGAGCATTATGCAATCTCACAATGAAACCAAAGAAAAATCTCAATAAGGAGCATTATGCAATCTCACAATGAAACCAAAGAAAAATCTCAATAAGGAGCATTACGCAATCTCACATACAAAACCAAAGAAAAATCTCAATAAGGAGCATTACGCAATCTCACATACAAAACCAAAGAAAAATCTCAATAAGGAGCATTACGCAATCTCACATACAAAACCAAAGAAAAATCTCAATAAGGAGCATTATGCAATCTCACATACAAAACCAAAGAAAAATCTCAATAAGGAGCATTACGCAATCTCACATACAAAACCTAAGAAAAATCTCAATAAGGAGCATTACGCAATCTCACATACAAAACCAAAGAAAAATCTCAATAAGGAGCATTACGCAATCTCACATACAAAACCAAAGAAAAATCTCAATAAGGAGCATTACGCAATCTCACATACAAAACCAAAGAAAAATCTCAATAAGGAGCATTATGCAATCTCACATACAAAACCTAAGAAAAATCTCAATAAGGAGCATTACGCAATCTCACATACAAAACCAAAGAAAAATCTCAATAAGGAGCATTATGCAATCTCACAATGAAACCAAAGAAAAATCTCAATAAGGAGCAATATGCAATCTCACATACAAAACCAAAGAAAAATCTCAATAAGGAGCATTATGCAATCTCACATACAAAACCAAAGAAAAATCTCAATAAGGAGCATTATGCAATCTCACAATGAAACCAAAGAAAAATCTCAATAAGGAGCATTATGCAATCTCACATACAAAACCAAAGAAAAATCTCAATAAGGAGCATTATGCAATCTCACAATGAAACCAAAGAAAAATCTCAATAAGGAGCATTATGCAATCTCACAATGAAACCTAAGAAAAATCTCAATAAGGAGCATTATGCAATCTCACATACAAAACCAAAGAAAAATCTCAATAAGGAGCATTATGCAATCTCACATACAAAACCAAAGAAAAATCTCAATAAGGAGCATTATGCAATCTCACAATGAAACCAAAGAAAAATCTTATTAAGGAGCATTATGCAATCTCACATACAAAACCAAAGAAAAATCTCAATAAGGAGCATTATGCAATCTCACATACAAAACCAAAGAAAAATCTTAATAAGGAGCATTATGCAATCTCACAATGAAACCAAAGAAAAATCTCAATAAGGAGCATTATGCAATCTCACAATGAAACCAAAGAAAAATCTCAATAAGGAGCATTACGCAATCTCACATACAAAACCAAAGAAAAATCTCAATAAGGAGCATTACGCAATCTCACATACAAAACCAAAGAAAAATCTCAATAAGGAGCATTACGCAATCTCACATACAAAACCAAAGAAAAATCTCAATAAGGAGCATTATGCAATCTCACATACAAAACCAAAGAAAAATCTCAATAAGGAGCATTACGCAATCTCACATACAAAACCAAAGAAAAATCTCAATAAGGAGCATTACGCAATCTCACATACAAAACCTAAGAAAAATCTCAATAAGGAGCATTACGCAATCTCACATACAAAACCAAAGAAAAATCACAATAAGGAGCATTATGCAATCTCACATACAAAACCTAAGAAAAATCTCAATAAGGAGCATTACGCAATCTCACATACAAAACCAAAGAAAAATCTCAATAAGGAGCATTACGCAATCTCACATACAAAACCAAAGAAAAATCTCAATAAGGAGCATTATGCAATCTCACATACAAAACCTAAGAAAAATCTCAATAAGGAGCATTACGCAATCTCACATACAAAACCAAAGAAAAATCTCAATAAGGAGCATTATGCAATCTCACATACAAAACCTAAGAAAAATCTCAATAAGGAGCATTACGCAATCTCACATACAAAACCAAAGAAAAATCTCAATAAGGAGCATTACGCAATCTCACATACAAAACCAAAGAAAAATCTCAATAAGGAGCATTATGCAATCTCACATACAAAACCTAAGAAAAATCTCAATAAGGAGCATTACGCAATCTCACATACAAAACCAAAGAAAAATCTCAATAAGGAGCATTATGCAATCTCACAATGAAACCAAAGAAAAATCTCAATAAGGAGCATTATGCAATCTCACAATGAAACCTAAGAAAAATCTCAATAAGGAGCATTATGCAATCTCACAATGAAACCAAAGAAAAATCTCAATAAGGAGCATTATGCAATCTCACATACAACACCAAAGAAAAATCTCAATAAGGAGCATTATGCAATCTCACAATGAAACCAAAGGAAAATCTCAATAAGGAGCATTACGCAATCTCACATACGATCCTGAAGAAAAATCTTATTAATGAGCATTACGCAATCACTAAGTAATCAAATGGAGATACAAAGAAATACTGATTTACGATCTAAGAAAAACAACAACATATATCGAGAGCGATGGAATTGAACAAAAGCTTTCTGCTTATCTATTTATAAGCCAAGACGGAATTCTTTTGTTTTCGCGTCTTCTGGTTTAATGTTCTATAATCATATTAATATGCAGTAATCATGATATCACATCTGACTTGCATTCAATGCTAGTGCAATTATCATCATCTCCAGTGAAGCCACATAACTAAATCTGAATTTTATCATAATGCACTCAATACACAGATAATAGACTTTCTGAGGAGAAGACTATTTAGATTTACAGTAATCTGTATCCAATAAATTCACTAACTTGGTTATTGAAGCCGAACCGATTCTTTACTGCATAACTGCACAGTCAAAATTCTTAATTCATCCTATATAATGTTATTTGTAGTTAATTTGTTAGCAAATTTGAAGCCTTTGAAGGAAACTGGGTAAAACTTAGAAATTAGTTCTGCGGAAGACTCTAAATCAAACAGGCATCAGCTAACAGTTTATAGGATGTGTCACATGCCTCTTATCTGGTATTGAAAATGATAAACATAAGACAAAGTTCTGACAATATATTTTATACAATAAATTTCTTTCCTGTCTCAAAAAATGCACATTATAGTAACTTGAAATAGTCCTTAATCTTTTTTATAGGGAGTTGGAAGCATATCTGGGTACATTTAAGTAAATAACATTAAGAGTGCAAAACTGCACCAAAAATTGCCTGTCGAAAGACAAACACTGTAACAAAAGTGTGGCGAAGATTAAATGTAAAATGTTTGAGTTGAAGAGTGGACAAGGGACATTTCATGAATTTTTGATAATTCAAGGGCCATAACTCCAGAGTGACAAGAGAGATTGGCTGGTTATTGAACTTGAACAAGATATTATGACCATGAACGTTGCGACCAAGTTTGGTGAAGATTCAACAAAAACTGTTCAACTCAGTGAGAGGCCATGAACACCACCACCTTTGCAGCCGCCTGCCTGCCGCAAGTGATCCCATATCACAGACTGTCTCTAGAGACAGGCGTATAAAACAACACACAGTCGGACCTTGTTCATTTGAATTCATCGGGTCCAAAATTTTATTTTCGAATAATACACAGCTTCAAATAGCTCATTTCAAATCGACATGCATTCAAGATACATCGGAACCGGATGTTTGTTTCGGATGATACCGAGTATTCGGATAGAAGATTGTCAAATAATTACGATGATAAAAAGCTTTGACTTCTGCTTAACAGAATCCTTCAAGATGTTACATACGTAATGTAGAAGTTTGGAAAATGCACATTTTACATTTATGAGAATGTAACGGCTATAAAACATACAAAATTACCATAAAAGAGAGGTCATGTAAATCTTTACATGCATTTTAATTAAGTAATACATATTAATAAATAATTGTTATTTCAATTTTATTCAAAAAAAGCTTTTAAATGATGATATGAACTGCAAATTTATGTAAATGAAATAATTTGCATTTTCTGTTTTTTTGGTTTAAGTTCAGTAATTTATCCCTTTTTAACCATCCTTGGCAATTTTTCAAGTTTTTATACTTGAAATACAATGAATACAGTCTAGTTATAAACCGTATGTATGCATGAAATGATTTTAAACAAAAACTGTTTTTTTTATTTACCTTAAACATCATATTACGAAATAAATGTGAATCTGATCAAAGTTGAATAAGCAAAATCATAACATTTCACCATTCCGTTAAAAAACATTTAACAATGAATAATAAATTTGTTAGTTTACAAAACTGAATTGACTCGATGACATTTATCTCTGATACCACCCTCTCGATACAGATTAATTTCAAGTTTTTTTGCCAATTTCCCAGCTGTCTAATGGACGTTAGAACGAGGCAACAACCAATCAGATTTTCCAACCATTTTGTCAGTTAATTCACTATTGTTTTACGTTGTCTATTAATACATGACATACTTAGTTATGACAGCCTATCATTCAACAATCCGGTTTGCAGGTTTTTTTCATACTTGTTAAGTTCCAGTAACATTCACCTCATAAAGTGATTAACGCAGAGTAGACTCTCAAAAGACATGAAGCTGCCAGATGTTTATTTATTGCTATCAGTGGAAGTCATTAATACCCATGTGTCAACCGGCAACAATTCAATATAAAATTACCTCAGTCTGATATCATTTTGGCATTACATAGGATAAAAATATTGGTTACAAAAACTTGATGAAATTACAATCTCAGCATCGGACGCGTCACTGTCTACGCTCTCCCCGTCATTGTCTACGCTCTCCCCGTCACTGTCTAAGCTTTCCCGTTGTTTCATTCTGATAACTGCAGGCAACAAACCTTGAAACACCTCAAACTATATGTAACTCTTCATTGGAAAGAGCTTCCTTCCATTTTCGTGTAATATTGTGATCAAACAGGAATCAAAGCACTGTAAGTTCATATTACTATTTCTGTTGCAGGAAAAGTACAGGGTGTTAAAAAAGTTTGTTCACAAAGTTTGAATTTGAGTATGTTTTTAATTGCTTGTTCCATCTATGTCACTATATACAAAAAGTTGACTTCTGCATGAGAGTTCAATACAAAACAGATATTCATGAAAAAAGCAGCAGTTTTCATTATGCGAAATAAAGCCAGTGTACACAGCATTGTTTTCATTTTATTGAAATTTAAACTTTGTGAACAAACTTTTTAACACCCCTGTATACTGTATAAATTCATTTAAGCCTAGCCCTGATTTTCGGCAGTTTCCCATTGAGCACATATCTACTATAACAAGTGGAACAATACTAACAGACATTACCTAACCATCTAAGTGAGTGACAGAAGATTTCAACCGATGGTAAGTCAGTGTTGCATAAAATATACACCAAGCTAAAGCCTATGCTGTCAAAAAAATCACGAATTTTCTCACTCTGACAAAATTTCCAACTGCTATCAAAAAAATACTCACACAGTGTCAATTTTTTCAAAATATGCTTGAATAAACGTGGGACCAATATTGTATCACCATGACAGATTTGATGGTAAATCAATCTACTTTAGAAATACTGCACATAGAATGGGTGTTGCTGCATGAAGACATGATATTATATTACATCACCAATAATAAATCATCTATAAATCATGATACACAGGCAGACAGAAGTGAGTGATGAAATAATTCCCTCGAGTTTTTCGATCAAGAACTGCCAGAAAATTGCAACCAAACTCTCTAAATGTGACAGACAAGAATCAAAAGATTCTGTAACAATTAAATCCATCTTTCATTCAAGTTTTTATAAAATTGACACTTTTCAAATGATATTTCTCAACTCTTACAGAAATTAATGTTAGGATATGATCAATACCAAGTTTCTGGCAAATTTTATGTTCAAAAGCTTTGAAGTGCCTTAAAACTCTAACAGGAAGCAAACGAATTTTGAACAGGTCAACAAAAGTACTGCACAGTGTCACTGTTAGGCCTTCAAATGCATATAAACCAAACATAGGAAATTTTATAGGGCTCTCAAATTAAGAAATATCTGAATATAGGACAAACAAGGTAGAAAATACAGAGATTATATCTCTAAAAAAATGCCCTCATAATTATGGTCATAAATACACTAACACTGTAACCATTCAACCAAGTCAAGAGAGTCACATCACAATCCTACCACAACACACCAACACAGTTCCGTCCACCAAACTTGACAGCATCATCCTACCTAAACACACCAAGACAGTTCTATCTACCATACTGAGAGCACCATCCTACCACAACACACAAAGACAGTTCTGTCTACCATACTTGACAGCACAATCCTACCACAACACACCAAGACAGTTCTGTCTACCATACTTGACAGCACCATCCTACCACAACACACAACACAAAGACAGTTCTGTCTACCATACTTGACAGCATCATCCTACCACAATGCACAAAGACAGTTATGTCTACCATACTTGACAGCACAATCCTACCACAACACACAAAGACAGTTATGTCTACCATACTTGACAGCACAATCCTACCACAATGCACAAAGACAGTTATGTCTACCATACTTGACAGCACCATCCTACCACAACACACAAAGACAGTTCTGTCTACCATACTTGACAGCACAATCCTACCACAACACACCAAGACAGTTCTGTCTACCATACTTGACAGCACCATCCTACCACAACACACAACACAAAGACAGTTCTGTCTACCATACTTGACAACATCATCCTACCACAATGCACAAAGACAGTTATGTCTACCATACTTGACAGCACCATCCTACCACAACACACAAAGACAGTTATGTGTAACATACTTGACAGCATCATCCTACCACAACACAAAGACAGTTCTGCCTACCATACTTGACAGCACCATCCTACCACAACACACAAAGACAGTTATGTGTAACATACTTGACAGCATCATCCTACCACAACACAAAGACAGTTCTGTCTACCATACTTGACAGCATCATCCTACCACAACACACAAAGACAGTTCTGAGTAACATACTTGACAGCATCATCCTACCACAACACACCAAGACAGTTCTGTCTACCATACTTGACAGCATCATCCTACCACAATGCACAAAGACAGTTCTGTCTACCATACTTGACAGCATCATCCTCCCACAACACACAAAGATACTTGACAGCACCATTCTACCACAACAAACCAAGACATTTCTGTCTACCATACTTGACAGCATCATCCTACCACAATGCACAAAGACAGTTCTGTCTACCATACTTGACAGCATCATCCTACCACAATGCACAAAGACAGTTCTGTCTACCATACTTGACAGCATCATCCTCCCACAACACACAAAGATACTTGACAGCACCATTCTACCACAACAAACCAAGACATTTCTGTCTACCATACATGACAGCACCATTCTACCACAACAAACCAAGACATTTCTGTCTACCATACATGACAGCACCATTCTACCACAACAAACCAAGACAGTTCTGTCTACCATACATGACAGCACCATTCTACCACAACAAACCAAGACATTTCTGTCAACCATACTTGACAGCACCATTCTACCACAATAAACCAAGACATTTCTGTCTACCATACATGACAGCACCATTCTACCACAACAAACCAAGACAGTTCTGTCTACCATACATGACAGCACCATTCTACCACAACAAACCAAGACAGTTCTGTCTACCATACATGACAGCACCATTCTACCACAATAAACCAAGACAGATCTGTCTACCATACATGACAGCACCATTCTACCACAACAAACCAAGACAGTTCTGTCTACCATACATGACAGCACCATTCTACCACAACAAACCAAGACAGTTCTGTCTACCATACATGACAGCACCATTGTACCACAACAAACCAAGACAGTTCTGTCTACCATACATGACAGCACCATTCTACCACAACAAATCAGTACAATTCTGTCTACCATATTTGACAGCACCATTGTACCACAACAAACCAAGACAGTTCTGTCTACCATACATGACAGCACCATTCTACCACAACAAATCAATACAGTTCTGTCTACCATACTTGACAGCACCATCATACAACAACAAACCCAAGACAGTTCTGTCTACCATACTTGACAGCACCATTCTACCACAACAAACCAAGACAGTTCTGTGTACCATACTTGACAGCACCATCATACCACAACAAATCAATACAGTTCTGTCTACCATACTTGACAGCACCATTCTACCACAATACATATCAATACAGTTCTGTCTACCATATTTGCACACCAAGGCAGTTCTGTCTACCATACTTGACAGCACCAATAACAGTCATAACTGTTGACAACTTGTTGTCTTGGTGGACTTCCAAACTGTCTTGACATCTTTCAGTCTCAGACTTGGTTGATGTATGTAAGAAATGATTAATATAACAATGATCTATTATCAAGAGCTTTTTATCCGGAGCATATAGGTACAATGTCTGTTTTATGTCAAAGTATATGAATTATAGGGTATTTGATAATTTCTAACAAAAACAGGGCTTTTATAGGAACAAATGGAAATGTTGGGCCACTTGAAGGCTTGTAGTGTTGTACCCTGTAGTATAAACGGGGACATAATTTATCTGTATTAGACAGATGATGACAATATTAAATCCATTCATCAATAATTCATACTTGATACTCACTGTAACTAGTGAAAAGAAATCACTGGTTTGAACGTTGTATTTACATTGTATGACACTTGTTTATATAAGACTTGACATCATATGACACTCTGAATAACATGAATTATTCAAGACCAATGAAAGTACTCCACCTAACATTGTTTTTATTTAAAGTCAATACAAAAATCATTTTTATTTCAAATTGAAATAAGGTAAACATACTTTTACGTTGTAAATGTCAAGGACATCATATGATGAACTGTGTAACTTTGAATGACTGGTCTTAAAGGTCGAACAATTCCAAAAATACCATGTATACATGAAAGAGTTGTCACTGTATAACTCTAAGTCAATATCACCATGTTTGCAAGACTAAAGTAACTGCACCCATAGAGTCAAGGTCACTATGTTTGGTTTACAAGGTCAAAGTCAATATCTCTACAAAATCCATGCATACAGGAAAGCAAGATCAAGTTATATGCCTGCAAAACATCAAAATCAGCAGAAAATTCGGCAAGGGATTCATTGAAGCTCCTGGCTTTTAAGCATCTAAGATAGCTTAAATTGTCTCTTCGAATCCTTGGAAAATTCTCATGCCTGAAACATATACAAGTCCATATATCTGAGTTAAAGGGTCCTGCATAATGCCATAAGAATACATCCAGACAAATTGATAAGTGATGAGACTTACTTCCAGTTGAACCTTGACCTTCAACCATAACATTATCATCAATAAATCACTATGGCTACCATATAAGTCAGTTCGTATCCAAATGGAAGAGTTAATGGTACAAGCATTGTGTTAGTTAGAATACAGCATTAATATTGATGTGACAATCTTCAATAACTGGCACTTCATTATGGCAGACCAAGAAATCCTTAGAGACATACACACCATACTTACAATGATTAAACTGATGCCATAATGAAATATTACTGTGTATCAGTGGTCTACCAACTAAGTAAAATTGACCGTAAGTGAAAAAATCAATCTGGATGAGACGATCTGTTCCACATACATGGCACCCTTTTATGTAATTTAATGAATATTTAACTAATCATATGTGACAATGATGTCTACATTGGTGGTTTATAGACATCCCTCTGCGCGATGACTATACTCAGTACATTTAAAGACGCACATTTTCATACCCGCCATATGTTTGTTAAATATCATTTCAGAGTGTTAAAACTCATTTTTGATATGAAAATACCCGTTTATTGAAAGAAAAATTAGCATTTATCAACGTGTAAAATGAAATCATATCACGTAAAGTTCTTATCCTGCAAACCTAGGTAAGTTCATGAAATTTGACAAATCTTACATTTTGCGTTTTTAAATATACTGAGTATAGATAGATGTATGATCATGTTTCAGTTAGTTCCTGACAATGCTTCAATGACAGACTGGTACATAAAGTGCCAATACTGTATGTGAATTTAGTGCATTAAAATTGAACAGCTTAAATAATTCTGAAAGATATAACAGTCCGTCAACCAGTAAGTCAACAAATTATAGGAAATTTCACATAAAAACAGACTAAATAAACTTAAACTCTTTTAGCTGAACAATTCCCACCTTTGTAACAACATCCGAAACATGCCTGGTTCATGATTGGCCTTTAAATTCAGGTGGCTCTTGGATACATGCAAGTTGTATTAGGTAAACAAATCATCATCATAAAAATTGCTATTGTGCAAAAAGTCAGGATTCTTGAAAATAAGATCATAACAATTGCTACAAGGCAAACAGTCAGGATTCTTGAAAATGAGATCACAAAAATTGCATGAGCGTGAAACATTATGTTATATACGCTCCATTTTTTCACCAACTCAGTCAAGTAAAAATACAATAACTAGCAGCAATAACTGGCAGAAAAAGTAAGCTTGAACAAGTTCTGTATTATTATAATGGTGGCAATATTTGAGTGATTTATGCCAGGAACGATGTACAAGATGACCTGTAACACATAAAGTATCTCGCTAACCGCATACAGATGACTCTAACAATACGACTCTGTGTCTTCCAACATAAAACACATCCCAAACATTCTCATCCATTACATACTGTAATTATAGTAACAACCGTTGTTGTAATGGTATTTTGTTTCCATCTATCTACAGGAAATGGTAGCTTTGTCAACAAAGTGCTGGCCTCTCAACTTGAAGGTTGTGGGTAGGAACCCACTTAGTGTCACGACAACACTTATTCATCATAAACAAGCTTAAATAAATTGGTATTACAGTTGGACCTCGTTTATACGACACTGTTACCTTCTATCCGAATACTTGGTATCATCTGAAATACATACGAGGTCCCGATGTATATTTTGTAGGCACATCAGACTGAAATGGTCTATTTGAAACTATGTTTCGGAATGAACGAGGTCAGACTGTATATTTATTTCTCATCTGCCATTAGTTACAAACAGCCGATATGACTGATCTGGTGTTCCTGAGATGCCAATCAACACTAAAATGTTCTTCTACATACAACTGACGATGTCTTCCTCCCCCCACATGAATCAGAGAAGGAGGATGACTTTATGAATAAAACCAGATGATATAGAGGGTTATTCAATTCCTGTGTATAGTAACAAACATATATTGTACCATGTGAAAATTTACAATTTGCTCAAACATGGAAGCAAACAAAAGATACACAGGAAACGCTATATCATTAGCACAACACACCTCCAATATAACTAAAAAATAGAGCAATATAGAGGAGCCCAGTCATGTTACTGTCAAATCATTTTGTTAAATGAAATTGACCACTTTTTCGATTTCTACAAATTTTACAACTGGGATCAAACCCTCATCCTCACCAACTGTGCACACAGCAATAACAAATCCAACCATGCTTAACTGACTGAGCTAATCCAACAACTCCTCCTAAAAGGTCACCAAGATAACCTTGATAGCTTAATCAGCTGAGAATCAAAAATCCCAGAAATTGAATAAAGCAAAAACCTAGGAACAAATCTGAGCTGATTTTGTTTGTAATTCTCAGGAGTACAACAAAGATCCGTGTAGGAAGCTAATGTGTTTAATTACTTCATCAATAGTGTCTCAATTAACTGCCAGAAGTTCTTCGTTATCGACACAGTTATCTCTCCTTTAGTTTTTTTAACCACGTCTAATTTTGACTCATTTCAAATAAGGAAATGGTTAACAGAAAATGGTTCAGAAAATTAATTTCATCAGTGAAAAATCAATTAAAATGTCAGAAAATACTGGTGAGCTTCAACTCTCCATGGATGTCAAGTGATGAACAAGATTAACTGACTAGCAATATCCACGCATCAAATATTCAGATAGCTAGAGGGACAAACACTAACGTTAGTTAGATTGAAGAAATGATACATTCTCTTGAACTTAATTTACACAACTTAAAACACAAACATGAAGAAATAGCCCAGAGAAGAGAAGAAAACAACACTGACGTAGATGAAAAAGAACAGCTTTGTAATGTAAATGTCACCGATGCAATATTCAAGAGAAAAACCAAATTCTCTGGAAGGAAAAAATGAAGACGAAGAATTTCCCAGAGGTACATTATACAATTTCAGGCAATTATACAAAGCAATTAAGGAATTTCGAGACATTATAAAAACTTTCCATGATTTAGAGAAATCATATAGCAGTAACACCTGGACAAATTAAATATGTACAGTAAAACCTCACTTAAAGACAGCCTCAATAATAAGACCACCTCAAAGTTAAGAACACAATTTTCAAGTCAATTTTCACTGTTTTGCTCTTTATTCAATCTCAATATAAAGACCATCCCAATAAGAAGACCAGTTTTCAAGGGACCCAAAGGTGGTCTTATTACTGAGGTTTTACTGTACATCAGAACCTTTCATAACCTAATTAACATTTCAACGAGTATAAATGTTTGATACAAAAATACTCCAAACCTTTTATATTATACTAATACATTAAATTTATACCACAAATTTTACAAATATAAGCAAACTGCCAGTTGAAATGGGCTTGAGAACTTTGCGAATTCTAATTTCAGCAAGCAGTCGCCCATGTTAAAAATGTCGTCTATAGAATTACCATAACGATAGTACGAGCTCCCCAAATGTTTGCCTGTGATGTATAAATTGCCACTTTATCATCATTATCTGCGTAAAATCACGCCTTTCCTCGGACTATATCTTATAAGTTTTCATTAATCTTGTAAGACTACTGACATTTAATGCGCAATTTGTATGGTACTTTTATAATAATGTGTCAAAATAGTATTACAGACAGAGTCTAATAAGACAGTGAGATGTCATAACGCACAGACATATTAATATAAAACCCCAGTCTCACATCAAGTCCCATACTGTTCGTGAATCTTTCAGACCTGTGTTCTCAAATTACCAGCAATTTGATAACAAATTTGCGGACAAAGCAAAATACAATTAGTGCTGTTTGCATAAACTGCAAAAAATACCAAGGACAAATCAAGGATGTTTATAGTTTTAGAACCTCTCTGAAGCAGTGTATTGCTTTAACAATCTCTTTATTTTTTATCATTGTCCTCATATAAGTTATTTAGCTTTAAGTAACTTTACTATAATAATAATTTTCAAAAATTGTGAAATAGTTTTTTTTATCTTATACTAATCACTCTCGATGACTGCTTCTTCCCGAGATACTAGCCAGAGCCCACACCAAATAAAGTTTACGATCAAATCCTACACCCCGCCTGGGCTCAAACTCTTGATTACAAGATCATGGCCTAGAATTATAACGGACACTTACCCTCAGCACTCAAATCTCAATTTACAAAATTGATTCTCATGAGTCTGATGGTTGAAATTTTAGTGTGGAAAATGCATGAAAATGTCATAGGAGGGCTGAATATTCTTTAAGTCCTTTTTCTTTTAGATTTGAATGTTACATGAGATCTGGGAGTAATCACTAAGTCCAAGTGTGGAATATAGCACTCATGACCCTATAATAACTCCCATATCTGACATAATCACACTGAATTTTCAAAGAAAATGGACCAAAAAGAATATTCAGCACCTTTTAAACATTTTCATGCATTTTCCACTCTGGAAGTCACAGAACAATCAGACCAATAAAAGTTTATTTTGTGTAAAAATCTACTTGATCTTTGTTGGCCTTTTTCAAGAGCTGGATTTTTACACCAAACTTTAGTTACAGTGATCCCTTTTCTGGGATATTTCAACAACAAAATAATTTTGTGATTTGAGATTTAATTTCTGAGTGGAAGTATTCATTATAATTTCAGGCCCAGAAGTCCAAGGCTCTGTTACCCCTTGATCATAATGCTACCATGCTCCAAACAAAGCGAGCAAATTGCTGTAATCCTCGAAAGTGAGCCACACAAAAATTAACTTTGTTACCAGTCAAAATGCGTTAATCACAAAATACATGTGATTGGAAGACATGTTTTTTCCCCAAGACTTTTTTATCAATCCACAGGAGATTTAACTTTAGACAAGCTGCACAGACAAGAGTCAGCATAAACTACACATGCCGATTAAATATTCATGAAAGAGAATTTTATAATGCTTGATTTCACCTTGATTTCGCTCCATCTTTCGTACAAAGTCTGTATTATGTGTGATGGTATCAACTTAGACATGCAATCTGCAAATTATTACCGACAAAGAGACTCGACCTACCAGCGACAACGTGTAGGTCCAATGGTAAACTTTTTATTGTCATTGACATACCGACATGCAACAAATGTATTAAACGCTCGGTTTACCTTGAAACAACACACGAAAGTCCCGTGCAAGATTACATGCACATCTCAACATTATTAAGGTGATAAAATCTGTGTAACTTAACCCACATGTGAAAGAATGATATTGTAATTAATTAATAACAGCTTTATACATTGTTACATGATAAAACAGACATGTCAACCATACCACCTTCATTAAACATTCAACTCTCATTAATGACCATCTTACTGATGGACATTTGGATGCAAATACAGTAAATCCTAAATTAAAGACCACCTCAATAATAAGACCACCTCAATATTAATACAAATGTATCAGTTTTCAAGGGTCCTAAGAGTGGTCTTGTATCGTTCATTTCCAATATATAGACTCAATACCTTGAAAAGTCGCTTGGGTCACTTGGATCTTGTCAGACAATAATAAGTTGAAATAAAACTAAGCCACAGCTATAGTGATTCACTAACCATCACAATGTTTCCAGTGGAGATTCAACAATAGTTCCACCACTATAAATTTAGGCTAGAGCAGAAACCTAAACTCTAGGTGCCCACATCGAGGGTTCAATGCAAAACAATTGTAACTCCTATGTATTTATATAAGAGTTTTGATAGTCTTGCACTGAACCCTTGACATGGAAAGATTGGAGTGTCCCAAATGTGCAGCCTAATGAAATATACAGTCTGTATTATTATTATTACTAGTATTAAAATTACCATTATTATTACTACTGCTATTAATATTATTATTATTATCCCTATTATTACTATTACTAAAACTCTCATCACTTTTACTATTATTATTAATAGTATTATTATTATTACTATTATTATTATTATTACTATTATTATTATTATTATTATTATTATTACTATTATTATTACTATTATCATTATTATTACTATTAAACTATTATCATTATTATTACTATTAATATTATTATTACTATTATTTTTATTATTACTATTATTACTATTATCATTATTATTACTATTAATATTATTATTACTATTATTATTATTATTATTATTATTATTATTACTATTATTATTACTATTATCATTATTATTACTATTAAACTATTATCATTATTATTACTATTAATATTATTATTACTATTAATATTATTATTACTATTATTATTATTATTACTATTATTACTATTATCATTATTATTACTATTAATATTATTATTACTATTATTATTATTATTACTATTATTACTATTATCATTATTATTACTATTAAACTATTATCATTATTATTACTATTAATATTATTATTATTATTATTATTATTACTATTATTACTATTATCATTATTATTACTATTAATATTATTATTACTATTATTATCATTATTACTATTATTACTATTATCATTATTATTATTATACACAACCTCTGTACCATAACCACCACCAATATAGTATATAACCCTAACCATGTTGCCACCAATATAGTATATAACCCTAACCATGTTACCACCAATATAGTATATAACCCTAACCATGTTGCCACCAATATAGTATATAACCCTAACCATGTTACCACCAATATAGTATATAACCCTAACCATGTTGCCACCAATATAGTATATAACCCTAACCATGTTACCACCAATATAGTATATAACCCTAACCATGTTACCACCAATATAGTATATAACCCTAAACATGTTACCACCAATATAGTATATAACCCTAACCATGTTGCCACCAATATAGTATATAACCCTAACCATGTTACCACCAATATAGTATATAACCCTAACCATGTTGCCACCAATATAGTATATAACCCTAACCATGTTACCACCAAAATAGTATATAACCCTAACCATGTTACCACCAATATAGTATATAACCCTAACCATGTTACCACCAATATAGTATATAACCCTAACCATGTTACCACCAATATAGTATATAACCCTAACCATGTTGAGCATTTAGAATAATATTAACCAACAATATTTACACCAAAATATCAGAATTTCTAACTGAATGCAGACTCACTGTCTATAGCAAGAATAATCTAACTCAAGAAAGCAAGAATCAATCAACCAATCTGTCAATAATTATATTATATGGTCACAGACATAACATACCGCTACACTATATAGATTTATCATGAATACCAAATAAATATTGTTCATTCATATAAAATTCGTTTTTACAACCACAACAGCAATAATCAATCATTCATGAAAAAATCATCTGCCACAGCAATAAATATATTTTAAACCCTTTCTATCACATGGGCTTACCTCCATGAACATATTTAATGTAGCGAAAAAGGGCTAAAGAACTTTATGTCACTCATCCACTTTCAATATCCCCGGCCCACAATATCAACACCAATGGCTGAGGAAAACTCTCATAAAAATCGAAAATGAAATGACAATATTGCCGACTTAAGTTGTTGCACATAATAATATAAGCCTTTGATGTTTTAAACTTTTCCCATTACTGTATGGCAAGTTGTACTTCCATAAGAAACAGCTGTGATTTTATCTCCTACTGTAGGATCTAACAGATCAATGGGTTAATGTGTTTTAAGAAATAAATCTAAATGTCCTTTTTTATTACAATCATGCAAAGTACCAGAAGTATGACATAATATAAGATTAGTATGTTTTTGTAAATCTTGCAAAATTAAAAAGCTTGGTGATGAATTTAATGTGCCAGCCTCATATCCTGTTTAACACTCTCTGCCTATCGGACCCATACAACTTGGACTGAAATTAGCGTTCTTTCTGGACCTTAACATGCCTTTGTCAGCCTTTTTTGACACCAAAGGCATGTTAATTAATTGGGACACATACACCTGAACCAGTCACAAGAAGCAAAGAAGCAACAGTAGAATTAAGGAGTCAAGCACAGTTAGGTGTTCTTATTGAAAACATGACATTATCAAGCAAGCATACAGATTCAGAAAGCATCTTGTAAGCACAATTTTTTAAAGTATATTGGTCAGTCTTTCAAATCATAATGTATCAGGACATTTAAGACTCGTAATATTTTTTATGGGGATATAATGTTACATGTACGTGTACTTCTCATAATTCACCCCTTTGAAAACATTTAAACATTCACACAAGGAATTTTACAACTGATGTCAAAAATATAATACGATATCTATAAACGATGAAATTTTCAACTAAGGGGCCACCCAGATGAACAAACAAGCAACAAGGATGCTGAGAATCCACTGGTCAATTAGCAAGTGTTACAGTGATTAGCTGTAAAATCTGTCACCTCCTTACATATGCCTCGTTACATTCATTGTAAACATAACAAATTTGTACAATATTAGGACAAACAAATTAACCAAGGACAAATCTCTCATACTTCTACAAGGCAAGGTGACATACTCTTTTATACAATTACAAAAACAGTCCGCAGCAAAATCACAAAAGCCCGATCAGTAGGCTACCTTTGAAAGGGTTTGTAATCCCCTAATTCAACCCCTGTAAAGCCGACAGGAGCCCAGACTAAATATTTCATTAAAGTAGAACACAGCAGGTACAAGAAAGTAATGTTTAGTTCACAAGCTGTAAACTCATTATTACAAGCTGACCTGAACTATAACATAACAATAGTTTTAGGTACAAAGCATAATATGAGGGGGTTGATTCAATGTTGAACATTGAGCATTGTGTCGTCCTGACCACTTTCATCCACTGAATTAAAACACAAACTTTGTCAATAGGTGTTTACATCTCATGTACAAGCTACCACAATACAGTAAAACCTCACCTAAAGACCACCTCAAAATTAAGAACACAATTTTCAAGTTGTTGTAACATTAAATTAATAAATCTCATCAGGGACTAGTTCTTTCCTGGCACTGACCAACATTATTGAGTCTATTATAACTAACAAAACTGGCAGGAACTTAGTCTATCTCTGAAAACATGAGCAAAGACCAAGGTCTGTGGAGGGGGTTAATTAGGCTTTGTCCATATCGAGATATTGGTGCCAAAACCAGCTATCTCCATATAAATTTAGATATATACAAGATGGTATATTCTGGCTCTAACCCCTCATTATGTACCTTAACTCAAGATGGTAATTTGTTATCAATACATAATGAAAAGCCAATTATCATCTAAAATATGTGTAAAAATTTATTTTCTGACTACATTTGAAGAACACAGTAAGGAATCTTGCAGAGTTTACATTCCCTGCTTCAACATTACAATACATGTTGAAATTATCTTGTCTTGAACTTTCTCTTGACCAAGGAAATATCATTGTACCGTTTGTCCCTAAATGAAAGCTTGACCTTAAATGAAAATTAAGAAAACGTGTCAGCACTGGGTATCAAAAGGTCAAGAGTCGACAAAACATGGATCAGCCTTCGTAATCCAAGCTTAACTGTCCGTATAATCCAAATTGGATCTCAATGATCTAACAGATCTGTCCCCATACATCAGGATAGAATGGTCGGATAAACCCTGTATCACAATGTCGCATTAACTATCGTGCCAGGACAGTGTAAATGAAGCATGTATGCTTAGATAGAGATCTAATCCCTGTATCGTATCATCTCAAATGTCTGATAACTCAACAGTGGAGAAGTCTGACTTAATGGCAGGAGAAAAATCTCAACCTTGTCAGCCATTTTTTCAGGTTTTGCGGAAGTATGGCAGGTCCTTTTGATAGGAAAAACATTTGCATCACGAATCACCAAATTTGGGATTTATAAGGCTAAATTTTTTAAAAACTTTACTGAAGGGGAATTTTCTTTCTGAAGTAGGGGAAAAATATATACTTCTTTCTTTTGGGAATGGGGCCCAATATCGGCCCCAAATTTGCCATAAAACAAGAGATGATGGTAAAATATAATGGCCCCTGTGACCTTGATCAATAGGGTTCCTCTGCTACCCAAGGTGAATGTGTGGACCAAGTTGAGGATGATAGGTCAATGGGTTCTTGAGTTATTGATCGGAAACAATAAGGTTACGGACCGACCGACATGTGCAAGCCTATATGCCCTCTCTTCTTCAAAGGGGGCATAAAAAGGTTTGCTTGTACAAGTATGTGTGTAGAAAATAGTCTTAAATAACTCGGGTCTATTGTGACAATGGTAAGTAAAGACCTGACCCGATCTCCCGAAAAATCTCAATCTGAACTAAATCTCAGCCACAATATTGTCTCAAATCATTGAGATTATTCTCATCCGAGACTGGGCTCATATTCTCAGCCACAATATTGTCTCAAATCATTGAGATTATTCTCATCCGAGACTGGGCTCATATTCTCAGCCACAATATTGTCTCAAATCATTGAGATTATTCTCATCCGAGACTGGGCTCATAATCTCAGCCACAATATTGTCTCAAATCATTGAGATTATTCTCATCCGAGACTGGGCTCATATTCTCAGCCACAATATTGTCTCAAATCATTGAGATTATTCTCATCCGAGACTGGGCTCATATTCTCAGCCACAATATTGTCTCAAATCATTGAGATTATTCTCATCCGAGACTGGGCTCATATTCTCAGCCACAATATTGTCTCAAATCATTGAGATTATTCTCATCTGAGACTGGGCTCATATTCTCAGCCACAATATTGTCTCAAATCATTGAGATTATTCTCATCTGAGACTGGGCTCATATTCTCAGCCACAATATTGTCTCAAATCATTGAGATTATTCTCATCCGAGACTGGGCTCATATTCTCAGCCACAATATTGTCTCAAATCATTGAGATTATTCTCATCCGAGACTGGGCTCATATTCTCAGCCACAATATTGTCTCAAATCATTGAGATTATTCTCATCCGAGACTGGGCTCATATTCTCAGCCACAATATTGTCTCAAATCATTGAGATTATTCTCATCTGAGACTGGGCTCATATTCTCAGCCACAATATTGTCTCAAATCATTGAGATTATTCTCATCTGAGACTGGGCTCATATTCTCAGCCACAATATTGTCTCAAATCATTGAGATTATTCTCATCCGAGACTGGGCTCATAATCTCAGCCACAATATTGTCTCAAATCATTGAGATTATTCTCATCCGAGACTGGGCTCATAATCTCAGCCACAATATTGTCTCAAATCATTGAGATTATTCTCATCTGAGACTGGGCTCATAATCGGTAGTACAACCCGAAAAAAAAAGATTAAAGAGATCCAAAATGAGATTTGTCAAATATTGAGCTGAGATTTCTATTTGAGAAGCTTTAGGAGATCGGGGTCAGTTGTCGTGTTTGTTACCTAATACTGAATTTAATCAACCGTACTGGTACAAGGTATGGTAGTGTATGCAAGGGGTTTTGTAGGTGTAATATTTTCATTGAGCACAACCGTCAGGGTACCGACTTCCGGCTCCTGACAACAGTACATAGGGATCTGGTTAAAAAAATAACACTATCCTACAGTCAATGAAATGATGCTCTATTAATGCTCAATTAAGCTTTGGTATTTGCAACACTGCATCATTTAATGTAACTCTGTTCTGAAAACAACACATTTTGACATCGGAAACCCTAAAGGACATTCAAATACACATTACATGCAGATCTGCATCGCTATTTGATTGATTGCTAGATAATCGGAGGTTTAATGACTCAAGAAAGATGACAGAGGTCACGGAATGCCTCTGGTCATTAACCGGATGCTACCAATAACTCAAAAGGAAGTACAACGCTAAGTGAACCATAACATCAATGGACAATAAAGTGACCAGTCATCACTCACCTTCAATTTCAAATACATGCAAATGTATAGATTTTTCAAATTTTAATAGGAACTCACCCAAATTACTGGTCAGTGATTTTAATGAAATGGTCAAATTTTATAATATTGACCACAGGTATGCAACCATTCACTTTGCCTTAAGGATCAGGACTCCTCTATCACCACATCTGTCTGGAGTAATTCTGGAGCAGATCAGTTGCAGTAGGGACAGCCATAGATATATTTGTTACCTCAAGAGTGGTCATAATAGTTTGATTCTTTTTATAACTGATATCATGGTAAACATAAATTTATTGCAAAATAAAGCAATTACAATGCAATGTGGTGCAGGGATAGAGTTTCATGTCAGTTTCCAATAGTATTTCAGTTATGCACAGTGGAACAAGTGTACTAGTGTAACCTGTGACCCAGTTATGATAACCTGTCCTTCCCCACATGAATCATAGGTGGAGGACACATGACTTTGGATGTCAATTGTCAAATAGAACATAAACCAAACCCTGGGTTTGAACCTACAACCTCTGAATTGGAAGACAAGTGCTCTAAAGACTGAGCTAACCAGACGGGCTTACAAAAAATGCAGAAACTGTAAATCAAAAGGGTCTAAAACACAAAGGTAGGACTTAATAGATAGAGTAACAGATTAATAATAGGCAATAAATGTAAGGACAAAAGGAAATGCTCTTTTTTATACAGAAAGTAAATGATTGTCTGCCCTAACCCCACCCACCCACACCTAACAATAAAATACAGAAACAGATTTCACCACTCATATATACAGCCAGGCTTTCACTACAAATGTCACACTGAGACTTTATAGCGTTCTTCTCGCTTTTTATAAGCTACTATAGCTACTGCTGTAGCTACCATTTCGCAATTGTTTTATTGCATGCATATAATAAATGATACCCTGATAGAATATGAGAGAACCAGTCCACTATCAATTTGACTGACAACTATTAACCTAGAATGCACTACAATCTGTCGTTAAGGAATCATAGGCCATGTCGCCGCATAGCTTCGGTGACAACTTCATTGTACGACACCAGGTGAGAACCATGACAAACCAATCAAACGTCCATATCAAGTGTCGTCTGCTATTGTCAATGGAGGGTAAATGGGGTCGCACTGATACGCAAATCGTACACGACCCCAAAAAATTGTCCCAACAAAAGCCGTCTTTAGTATTCTTAAGGATTAGAACCCGATTTAAATGTTACCTGAATTAATTGATATTTTCATCATGTTTTTGCTCAATTAGATACATTTAATACAACCAAACAGACCCATGTTCACAAAGGGTTCAATTTGGGCGGTCAGCTAATGGAAAATATTGTCAGAGCAAAGTTTGTTACAGTGGATCACATGTTAAGGAAAGTGAAATCATGCCCAGGAATCGGAAGATAAAATCCTTTCTAATTAAATGTTTTTATGTTTGTTTGTTTGCTTGCTCGCTTGTTTGTTCGTTCGTATGTACGTACGTTTGTTTGCTTGTTTTTCCGCTTGTTCATTTGCTCGCTCGCTCATTCAATCGTTCCTTTATATGTACATATGTATGTTTGTTTGCTTGTTTGTTCATTCGCTTGTTCATTTGTTTGCTTACTTGTGCTTTACACTGCTTCTCAACAGTAATTCAGTTATATAGTCAGTTGACCTATAACCAGCACTCCTGTGTTACCATTTTCTCCGCATAAATCAAAGTTTAGAGTTGGAGGACAAATAACTTTGGATGCACTAACTTCAGTCCAACTGTTGCATACCTCTCACCAGGGTTTGAACCTACGACCTCTTTAGATTAGCAGCTGAGGGCAGTCTACCAACAGAACAAAGCAACACCAACATAGTGTACATTGTGCGCTTTTCCAGTTTCCCTAACCGAGCTCTCTATAATAACCACAGGTTGACAATAAGGGAAATCCCCTCGCAACATACACCCACTCATAAGCAACAAGAGAATATAACAAGGGAATATTAATTCTTACAAAGATTCATAAGATTTCAGCAAATTTACGCATGATGTACAATGGTAGCCTTTTCCAAACATGTTTCATTAATTTTTTCAGCAATAAATATTCAGACGCACATCGATCGCAGCGCCAGGGGACAAATATAAGTAAATGAGATGCACATACAATGTGAGAATTTAATCAAGAAAACAACAGACCTTGCGGTACATAATGCTAATATCGTAGCCATGAAGAATAATCCTGCATTAATTTGTATGCAAGCTATGCAAACACACTTATGGCATGCGATAACGACCATTAACTATATCCTTCCCTCAATATTATCCCTTTTAGAACTCAAAGGCTGACGTAATAGTATACAGTCGAACCACGTTTATTCGACAACCTTCTATCCGAATACCTGATATCATCCGAAATAAATATCAGGTCCCGCATCTTTTTATGCATATCGAATTGAAATGAGTCAATCGAAACCATGTATTTTTGGAAATAAAACATGGGGACGGGTGAATTCAATTGAACGAGGTCCAACTGTATTGATGAATGTTTGAATCCATTAGTATCGTTGCCTGATTTCCAGAACCCTGTAACTCAATTTTTGTTTCCAGAACCCTGTAACTCAATTTTTGTTTCCAGAACCCTGTAACTCAATTTTTGTTTCCAGAACCCTGTAACTCAATTTTTGTTTCCAGAACCCTGTAACTCAATTTTTGTTCCCAGAACCCTGTAACTCAATTTTTGTTTCCAGAACCCTGTAACTCAATTTTTGTTTCCAGAACCCTGTAACTCAATTTTTGTTTCCAGAACCCTGTAACTCAATTTTTGTTTCCAGAACCCTGTAACTCAATTTTTGTTTCCAGAACCCTGTAACTCAATTTTTGTTCCCAGAACCCTGTAACTCAATTTTTGTTCCCAGAACCCTGTAACTCAATTTTTGTTTCCAGAACCCTGTAACTCAATTTTTGTTCCCAGAACCCTGTAACTCAATTTTTGTTTCCAGAACCCTGTAACTCAATTTTTGTTTCCAGAACCCTGTAACTCAATTTTTGTTCCCAGAACCCTGTAACTCAATTTTTGTTTCCAGAACCCTGTAACTCAATTTTTGTTTCCAGAACCCTGTAACTCAATTTTTGTTTCCAGAACCCTGTAACTCAATTTTTGTTTCCAGAACCCTGTAACTCAATTTTTGGTGGTTTTCAGTATGTGGCATCGTTGAAACCGACTTTCCAAGCTCTTTCTATCTGTACTACCTATATTGTTCTGGAATGCACGTAACTTAAATAAAATGCAATTCCATAACCCTGTATGTAACAATTATTTCGAGAGGGTAAAACTTTTAAAGTTGTTTTTCTCAAAAAGAAGAAAAACAAGTTATGGGGTTCTGGAAATTATGTGATGATACATAAAATTGGATACATAATACAAAGACATCAGTATGTATTTAAGGTGATTTCATTCTCTGGAAGAAGTAAAAAACACAACAAAAGCTTGCAGATAATTATTTTCATTATCTTTTTTATGCTTGAAGACAATTTGCAAGCAATGTGCATATAATTGCATGAGATATTTGGTACTAAAAGAATAATGTTAATTACACAAAGATAAATTTGCAAGCAATGTGCATATAATTGCATGAGATATTTGGTACTAAAAGAATAATGTTAATTACACCCACAAAGATAAATTATTTCACCCTTGAAATCAGTGCATTTACCTAAGAAATAGTTCATTGATGTTCAAATGCGCAAGCAATTAGTAACATCGACAATAACAGTTAATATAATCACCTATCTGCAGCAGAAATTGTGCTTAATTCAGTACAACCATGGTGTGAAGAGGATCTTGAGAAAACAATTAAACCCTTAAATGCTGGTATTCATAATTATACAATCAATAAATAATATAGGAGGGAGAAATGTGAGGTTCAGATCAATCACTGGGACAAAGTGCAGACAAATTATAACTCCTCTAGAGGTAGGTGCATTACACACCCAAGTGCATCTAGTATGAAATACATTTTTTCTTTAACTTTTTTTAAAGGAATCAAGCATGTTATTCAATCTGAAACAGTTGTTTTCAAACGTTTACTTTGTTTCACTGCCTCAGGCTAATATTTCAACAATCGCAATCAAAATTTCACAGAATATGCAATTAACATCCAACAAATACTTCGGCAGAATTGTTGAGGTGATTTAAGGTTGTACATCACAGGCTGCTTTATGGGATATAATATGATCTGCTTTGTTCAGGAGAAAGAAGCTTCTCTGAAGTCTAATCTTAAAATACTTTTCACTCAATATTTAATATTCAAAATTAGAAACTAGAATTTAAAGTCAAATGCTGTATTTATCCTAATTAATGAGCATGGAGCATTGAAAATACAAACTTGTTGCATATATTAGTGTAAAAAAACAATAGTTTTCACTTTTTTGAAATTGCATAAAATTGGCTAAAATCATACCAATAAGTTAAATTTGATGTTTGAATACAATAAGCATTTTGACTTTGTAAACCATGCTACAATATACAGATTAAATATGGTAGTTCAAACCTTACTCAACGAGACATCTGGTTAGTGAAACAATTGCCTTTGAACTTTGTCAAGATCAAATAAATGATCGTCAATTTTACTGATTCAAACAGCAAACATTTTACTGATTCAAACACCGAGATCAGAACTGGTTGGAAAAAACTGATAAATCTAATTAGTCAACTTTTGTATGTAACGAGGTGAACTTAATGCTTTCAACAAACAATGCATTGGTAATTCTAAATCAGAAAAAAACACATTGGATAAACTGACACTAAATAATTTAAGAGACAGGAAAAACTTCAATTAATGTGTAACCAACAGGACATTATATTCAAGTGCACAGAAACATATGACATCATCACAATATGTCTGCACAAACGTATGACATCATCACAATATGTCTGCACAAACGTATGACATCATCACAATATGTCCACATAAATGTATGACATCATCACATATTACATCATCACAATATGTCCGCACAAACGTATGACATCATAACCACACAAATGTAAGTTCAGCAGCAGGAAAATAATGCATTTTTTGTAAGTTTCAGACCAGATAATATCTGAAAAACTATAGGGGAACATGCTCAATGGTAAGACAGGCATGTTTATTAGGACAAATACGGTATACCACACATGAATCTCTCCTATACTGCATCTCCTCGCACCTATTCCACTCCCAAGCCAACACATTATTTGAGTTATTATAACTGCAATAATATGTACGTTAAAAATTTATACGCAGAAAAAGTATTGCACAGAGCCGTTAATGTGGAGAACGCTGTAAGAATTCATGAGCAATATCATCATTCTTCCCGTGCAGCAGGCGGGAGGATTATAGAGATTAGCGAGGAATATGTCACCATGTCTGGGGGATGAGTCGATGCCAATACATATCAGACAAGACATAAATATAATACATTTCACGCAGAAGAATGTAATTATACGTCAGTAATCACATCTAGAGTAATCAATGTTAATTGAATCCAAAAATGAACTCCAGTAATTACTTAGTCACACTTGGTGACTCCTTCTGCCTGGAGGGAACATATTCTCGGTTATTCTCAGAAATTCAGAACAAGGCAACACCTTCGTAACTTTTTTGGAACATAAAATACATTAACAAACTTTTTCTGACCTCGGGACTTTTTCTAGCTGTACCACGCGGTCGAAACATTGCCGAAGGGGTTTCATTCTTCGGAATTTCAAAATCTGACTGAATTTTAGGGGAAAAAATGAATAAACAGGCAATGTCTTTCATCTACAAGTATAACTATTAATTGTTTAAAAATATTAAATGTTAATTTTCCCCTATTTGCTCATGGGCCCTTTTCCAGAAACCCCAGAAAAGTCCTGGATATAATACACAAATTATCATACAAGAAAATAGATCATAGTTGTTGGGTTCACAGAGAAAACTATTCTGATGCAATCATAAGTCCCCCGCCCACTCAACACTCTTTCCCTCTAATGATGTTAATTTACTGCAACAGTGCTTTAGAGAGATGGGTAGTTTGATGAAAGTATTAAAGGATGATATATTAAAGATGTTCATATCTCACGTACAAGCCATAATTCATAAGTACCGTAGTTATCATTTGCTATACTTTCGGTGTTAACTACATAATACATAATTTATAATCAATTTACCGACTGAAAATGTTTCGAGAGTTGAACAATGAGACCTTGTCAATATAAATCAATAGAAGAACCATCCTACGTTCTGTTGATCCCTTTTTGTCTCCTAAATCCAATATAGGACTTTGGGAGATAAAAATCGAGCCTCATATATCTTTCATAATCTGTCATACACACCAATCAGATTATTGCCGATATCCGGTGATTTTCATAATTGCTTTTACAAGCAACTTAATGACTATTGTACCATTATAATTCGCTACTCCAGTATATTGTAGTAACAATACAACAATGGTAATTGTATAGTACAGAAATTGAAAAACTCTATGCAGAATAATTATTTCAAGGTTTGATAATTATTGCAATTAATTAAATTAAACATGTAACACTGGAGACAAATTATGTAGATTACGGTGCAAAATGGGCTGGTAATCGAGTTACAGCCGCAGCGCACGGTCTGATATCAAACAACGGCACCTACGTAATTATCATTTCAATAGAATGTACCGGTATCAGGGTCGATCATATTCCTGCTGTCCAAATGTCACTTCCTCCTAAGTTATTAATCAGATAATATAAAAAAAAACAATAATCAAGAAATACGAAGAAAACAAAATATACTGGTTAGTCTCTTCATGCCATGAAAAGTATGATTTCAATAATGCACAGCAATCAGTTCAGCAAACCAGCTTTCCCTGGTTACCAACCAGTACTTCAATACAGTAAAACCTCACTTAAAGCCCACCTCAATAATAAGACCACCTCATAATTAAGATCACCTCATAATTAAGACAACATTGTTCAAGTCCATTTTCACTGTATTGCCCTTTACTCAACCTCAATATTTTAAAGCCCACCTCAATAATAAGACCACCTCATAATTAAGATCACCTCATAATTAAGACAACATTGTTCAAGTCCATTTTCACTGTATTGCCCTTTACTCAACCTCAATATTTTAAAGCCCACCTCAATAATAAGACCACCTCATAATTAAAATCACCTCATAATTAAGACAACATTGTTCAAGTCCATTTTCACTGTATTGCCCTTTACTCAACCTCAATATTTTAAAGACCACCTCAAAAAGAAGACCAGTTTTCAAAGTTCCCAATGGTGGTTAAGAAATGACTGCTATGATATTTAGTCATTCGGCAAGGGGTCCAGGGGGCATCAATCTCAAAAATGGCCCCTGTGGATTTACGCGAATACGCAGAAAATTCTCATGTCTTATTTAAAAGACGAAAAATAATAACATGTACATGCGAGTACTTTAATCAACCAGACAGTATGTTGCCTTATTGTACAGCAGTTTATGAAATATAAGAATTGGTTTTCTGTCAATAAATCCTAATGGGAAGAAAACTTTATCATTATCTGAGATTATCACAAAGTTTACACACAGATTAAATGTTTGCATAAAACTGCACTTGAGAAAAGGCCCAGCTCTACCATGCCACAGGGTCGCCTAACAAACTGAAAAACATGCTTAAATTAAGTAAATATCTCATAATATTTAGATAAACAAAGCTTATAGTTTCCAACTAAAGGTTTCCGTTGATAAAGATAACCTTATATACACATGCCTAGTTTTTCGACAAGTGAACCATTTGATTGAAAAAAAATTATAATCAAATCCATAAATCCAATGAGACCAAAAAATATACAAATGCACGATCATTAGTTTTAAGTGGTCTTGTAATGTTTCAACAAATATCCAATATTATATGATTAACTGTTTATCTTCACCCAAATGCAATATATAATACTTGAAATTTATGTCAGTCTGTACTGTAATAGTAACCATTCCATTATTGTATCTCACATGATGTGATAATGCAAGATTACCCAATTGGAAGCAGGTATTATTTTGTTTGATCACATTGTAATATCACCCTCTATCAAAGGGAGAGTACTATTTCCGAAGTTTTAAGTTGATACTTAAAATTTAGACCAGACATTGCTGTGTAGCTAAAATATTACAAGAATTTCGCTATTTTAAGATCCGTTCTAAGCTAAAAATGGTGAACAATAAATGACTACAACTGTTTCTTCATTAGTAAAGTTCACCTTGAAAACCTATGATATGTACTGATTTTGTTCAGTAAAGTAAAATTAATGCAGCATGGCAGTGAATATGATATTATGAATTATCAACCCAACAAAATGATATCATTACCAGTCCTGGTTGATATCATTTTTCACAGGTTAATAAATCAATAATTTTAATGCTTAACAAATGGACTGAAACTGAATAGGGTAAGACAAACATGATACTGTTCTACCAGTAGACAGATAAACAAACAAATAAGAAAATATTCAAGCTTTACATTACATACAGCGCTAAAACATCTGCAAAAATTGTGATGAATGAATCTGTGTTTTATAACAAAATAGTAAGTGCATTATATAACACTTATGTATGAATGGAAATAGTCAAGTATGTTGATTTCAGTACTTTGATACAACAGTGATAAGAGAGCTATTATCAAAAATAATATTTTAAAACATGATTCAAACAAATATTATTCTTGAGGACAGAGAGAATTTGAAACAGCTCTGAACTTTCACCCTGGTGTTGAAAACATACATTAAGAAAATAAACAACTTGAAAACTGTAAAGAAGTGAAGACAGCAAAACAAGACAGAATTAATCATTTCACAATTTTTGATAGAAGTCTCCAAAAAACAAACACTTGAGCATTACCACCCGTAGGGTTTGCATAACCATTCTGCTTGTTGTCTGTGTGTTTAATTAATAAGCGTCCGTATCGCCGAAGTGTTTATTTTAACCTCGTTGAACCAGTCTTTACGAAAGCTGTATAACGAACCGTTTCAATAGCCATCAGTATATTGTGACATTGACACAAAGATGTTTGCACGATCCCCTACTGTATAAGCTCAATATATTTCTTGCCGTCTTCTCTTTCTTCGACGGTCAATACAATCGGAGACTAATATCTCATTGTCACACAATAAACAAACAAACTTTCAAATACTTATGATTTTTTAATCGGAAAACAAAAACCAATGAAAGCAAAAAAAATTTGTTTGAGTTTTTCTGCACGTAAGATTTTTTTCTGCTTTCATTTATCAATATCAAAAATAAAAATGCTTGTGTAAACTTTACGCGTTTTACATAACAGTTTTACTATGGGAATTAGGAGTTTCACATTTGGAATCCTTTTGAGACATTCAAATTTAAACATTCAGATTCACATGTCAACTTAACAAATGGGTTTATCAAAGTTGCAAGTCTTCAATTTTTCGTAAAAATATTCTTTAATATGAGATAATAGGTGGTATAAAATGCCTTCACACAGAATGTACTCTACAACTAGCAATCTCACATGCAGTCTGATACTGATATTTTTTATTCTGACCTAGGGGTCAAGTTTACCACAGAAAATATCTCTATCATACTTTTGTTATGAAGTTCCTGGAAACTTTTAAGAAAAGTTATAATCACTTTTTTAGAGTACATCTGTATGAAGGCATTAACACGCCATTTTCTCAAAATGATTCTGTAGCAAATTTTGACAGAAAACAAGACTATCTACCTTTATAGAGATTGCAAGTATTTTTTTCAGTAACACAAAAAGTTTGAAATTCACGAAATGTAATTGAATATTGCAAACCATTGGGGAATGTTAAGATGATAATCATACATCTGTAATAATTATCAACCATGCAGTAATTTATGCTCCATGATATTTCAATATTTCGACAATACAACCTTGATACAGGTAACCAGACAAGGATTAACAATTTATTTCATTATTTTTTTGGAAAATTGTTAAAGAATTAGACTATTCAATTGTATTAGGATTTTGCAAAATAAATGCACCAACTTCAACTTTCTCCTCGATGCAGACATCACATTATTGAGACAAATTCTGAAGAGCGAAATTCGAGTAACCATTCTGTCTTCCCTAGCAACCAGTCAGATGGGTGGGGTAAGCTATTGCCAGGTGATGAAGGTTTAAACAAATTATAGTGAGTGTGATAATCTGCTAACTTCTCCACCTATCAATACTAACACACTTGTGTATCTAGACAACAGTCAAGTTGACATTGGTGATCTCTTAACAAGCATAGTACTATACGGTATGTGAAAACATGAGAAAAACAGAAATGGGAACCAATGTCCGAGTTGAAATATATCAAAACCATAAAAAGATATATTATATGACGATAGAGTAAGAAAAAGTTTTTTCTGCTTCAAGAAGATAATGCTTAACACGCCTGCCAGATTTTAAGGGGGGGCACACCTTGCCTCCACCCCTACTTAAATCTGCCTATGAATGAGTTTGAACAAGACAATAATTTAACACCAATACTTTAAACGCTGAAACAAAAACAAGCTGTATAGAAACCCATCTGACATCTTCCCGTCTGAAAGTTATGTTTCAGTTCCACAGCAAACGTAAATAAAAATGTAAACTAATTAAAAGAAGGGAAAACATTGTCATGAACTTATAGCTGCACAGAGAATTTACGTGACAATTGTAAATTTGCATCTAATGAAAGCATTTTCATTTTCTTCGCAATAAAATTTCAATAAATATGATAAAGTAGATGCAAGTGTCGCCATTACGCCATTTACAATGTAATCTGTGCATACATTATTTGCTCATATATTTCGTGGATAAAATTTATTAAAAGTCCTCCATATCACTGACAGTACACCTGTATAATGTATTTAATGTCTCGTACATTATGCAATATGACAGTGGCGGGACAATTCAATCTGCGGACTTATCTGCCGAGTGGTTAGACACTGTAGTCTTTGTATGATTTATTCAACATTGCTTGACTCCCGAGTTATCGCTAAGACATGGCAACCATCGAGTCAAAACAATTTTGGTCGTGATATCAGTGAATTATACATAACGGGAGCTAATCAAACTTGGCAACGCTTGCTTGTTACATGGAACTTTGGATAAAAAAGGTTGTTTTGTTACATGACTCGAGCAGAACACTAAATAAACACAAAAACTAGGAAACAGTAAACAAGAATTTGAAAGAAACAGAAATCAGAAACTGTTTCGCAGGCCCCACACTGTCGATCGCCATCGGAGCCAATTGACGAATTTGCGATCAAAGTGGCGATAAATATGCATTCTGATGTTATCATACAAAGTAATTGAAATCCCAAGATCAAGTGAGTTTATGTTGCAACCGTTATGAGATAAAAGTCAATATATGTTCTGACCTCATGAAAAACAGATAAATATTCTTGTCCGTTCTGACAAACCCCATGGAAAAACTGGTCGGCCGAAATTGATTTTACTTGTCCCAGACATTGGACAAGTCATCTCAATCGCTGATTGTAATAAATGTGTTAAGCCTACAGCCTCCGAAGTTTATTTCAGTACCTCGAGCAAGTGATATCAGTAAAAGAAATTAACAAGTATAATAAAATTGGTAATAAAATGAGAAAATAAAGTTGGACATGCTATAATTCTGGTGTGAATATTTGTCACGAGGAATTATACAACAGCTGCTGATGACAGTTTTCATAAACAGCTTCAGGAAATTCTGTCACAAACAAAATAAAATATAAAGTTTATTCATCATAGAGATGAGAAAAATATCCCAGTAACGTAACAATTCTGTGAATAATGGATTATGTATTTGACACATTAGAACATTCAAAGCACATAAATGTAAACCACAAATATGTTGAAAATGCTTTGGTGCATTTCAATATTTCATTTCCTTCATTCATACAGCTCTGATTATGCAATGTGTTCAAAAGTCAAATGTCATAATCTTCTTCTGCATATTAATGGAACAACTACCGTAACAATGTATTTCACCACAATTATCATGACAACAGTTATCTCTATGTGATAACTCTAGGTTTCGTATCTAGGCAGGCTTTTTCTTTTTGGGAAAAGACCCTAGATAAATAGGGAAAATTTGCATCGTAAAATTTGTCAATTTGGGAAAACTTTAATCGCTCCAATTTTGGGAATTTTCATAGTTCAAAGAACAGGTTTTTCATATCTAAATTTTATATAAACAAGCATTCTAATCTATGTTTCTTATATCAACTGTCAAAAAGACACACAAAACATCATTTATGACACCAGGGACAATAATGGCCAGAGTTATTCAAAGAGTGTCAAGATATATCAAGTCGCTCCAGTAAACGATTTTTCGTAGGTACTTCTGTTGTTTTTTTCTGATTGGGAAAAAAATCCATATATTTGGCTTTGGGAAGGGGTCAGATAGGTAAAGCAACATCCCATCACAAGCCAATGGTAAATAAAAAATAACTTCAGATGTATCATTGTCAGTCAAATTAAGACTTAGAAAGACTTAAGAAATAATAAATGTGGACGTTGTCCATTTATCGGACTTACAACCTACAGAATAAAAGGCCCACCATCAACTGACTAAAAAAAACATAGCAATGGAAATATGATGTGCATACAGAAAAACCAAGGCAAGTTCTTCATACTTCAAATAAAGTTCAAGTTAATAATAATAAATTGAAATATTTGTTGATATTTTTGGCATCATCATTTGAAATTCTCTTTGTCTTAATTTTGGCAGACACGCGTATCTTTGTCAATATTTATTGTAGATACAGACAAAGCCAATAGCAATGATTTAGTGCAGTAAACATTCGTTATTCGTGTAAACCCAATCAACACTTGTTTCAATCATAGATATGGTACCAGTACAGTCAAACCTCACTTAAAGATCACCTCAAAATTAAGAACACTATTTTAAAATCCATTTTCACTGTTTTGCTCTTTATTCAACCTCAATATTAAGACCACCTAAATATTAAGATCAGTTTTCAAGGGTCCCAAGGGTGGTCTTATTATTGAGGTATTACTGTATCTGAAATATCCTGGAATTTTCAGTAAAACAATGAAACAAGTTCCATACATAATAGGTACACATTTGAAGATAAATTTCAGTAACCTTATTACCAAAGATTTTCTCTCTTCAAGAATAACGTGAAACAGTGATTCCAATGTTACAGGGATAAAACTGTGACTATGGTTGATACTTACTACAATTATGGTAGCAATTCAACAAGGCCTCAATCATACACAAATATATATATATGAATCAACAGTAGTTAATCTTAAATGTATCCGACACTCTGAACAGCTCAGAACCAATGTACCATACCAAATATCGCTGGTACATAAGACAATATTGTAACACTACAGTCCAATTTCTCAAGAGCAATGCCCTGGGGAGAAGCAAAGTTTTGTTGATGCGGAGAGGTTGTTACTCAGGGGAGGTTAAATCAATTGTAGATTCTTATTACAGATAAATCTGTTAATGTTGTTAAAGAGAGGTTGTGTCTTCTTATTTTATATTATAGTTACATTATTATACACAACATTGTAACAACAATTGTGTTTATTTATATTGACTATTTTCGCAGTTGCTTTTGTAATCTTGTTTATTTCGTTATACTTGTACCTCACTGATATTATATAATATATGCCTTGTTGTATTCATTACTACATACTGTAAGATTTTCATACTCATGTTTTCATGTACACATGAACTGAGTTTAATCTAAATAAAACTTGTAAAAAAAACTAGTTGCACTAGGGAGGGCACCCCAGAGAGGTTCCACTGTACTGTCTCAAATGTACAGTCAAAGTAACAAATCGGAACTAAAACAACACTCTACACTACTACATTAAAACTAATGATCAGTGACAGATATATATGTAAATGAATTCACTCAGTCACTGCCCGCCAGCCATTTGATCATATAATACATTCTTCACATAAATGTTGAAAATCACACTTCAGACTAAATGTCAGTATGTAAACAAATAATTATACCTCGTCTAAATGTCATTATAATTAAATCTTAATGAATGTTATGATATTAAGGTCGTTATGCGTTGAAATATCATGCAAAACTAACTTATTTTATACCAAAACCAAACATCTGAACAGCTTGGTCCGATCACATACAGACAAAATGAGAGAATTAAAATTGTCATCTACTTCATAATCTTACAGTCATTTGTTAAGGGAGGCCCACTGGTAGAGAGGTAAAGCTACTTGGCCTGATCTCTCAGAACATCACAAATAGAAATCTCAGCTCAATATGTGATGTTGCTCAAATCAGAGCCTGAGTTTGAGACAATCTCATTTTGGATCTCTTGAACAAACTCATCTCATCTTATTTGTTTTGTAATATCGATTTTGTGTCTGGTCTAAGATGAGAAAAATCTCAACAATTTGAGATAATATTTAAGCTGAGATTTAGCTCAGATAGAGATGCTTCAGGAGATTGGGGCCTGTTTTGAAATGTCGTGGATTTGAGTCCCACTTGGGTACAGGTTCAACCATAAACTTCATGATCCTTGAATTAGGCACGAGTACAGTAAAACCTCAGTAATAAGACCACCCTAGGGACCATTGAATTAGGCACGAGTACAGTAAAACCTCAGTAATAAGACCACCCTAGGGATCCTTGAATTAGGCACGAGTACAGTTAAACCTCAGTAATAAGACCACCCTAGGGACCCTTGAAAATTGGTCTTAATATTGAGGTAGTCTTAAAAGTAAGGTTGGATAAAGATCAAAACAGTGAAAATGGACTTGAAAATTGTGTTCTTAATTTTGAGGTGGTCATATGTTTAGGAGGTCTTTAATTGAGGTTTTACTGTAGTGGTCTGTAACACAGGAAGCAGGCTTCAAGAGTGACTTATGAAATTGTTTAACTTGTTTTGAAATCCATGTTACATACATAAGTTCAAAATATAAATAGTATATAATACAATTTCAGCACACATTTGACTACAACAGTTTCCAGTAGATAATTACATGTAACACCACATATAGACCAAAGATGCATTACAGAATTTTAATACCAAACAATTACACATGTAATTATGCATCTAAAATGTCATGTTCATGTCAACTTTAGTTCTGGTATAATACGACCATCAATTCAGTATCAACTTCCTTATTTTATAACATAACCTATGGTGTAGAGTGGTAATAATTCATTAGTGACAACTCACATGCGTGATGTCACAACAAAACAAGCATGACGTAGACGATCTCAGATGATGTTGACATTGTTAAATATTTATTTTGTGCGAAGTATGACCGTTTTATTTCATGGATTATGTAACATAGAATAAATAAAAAAGCAAAGAATGCAATGAATAACAGTTGAGCATTTGTATGCCTTTTGGGATTTAAAATATTTGAATATAAATGCTTCAAAATTCACTTTATTGCTTGTGAAAATATCTAAACTGTACATATTGCACGGTGAATTTTCTAGAAAACGATGCTTTTCCTGGGTGCCATATCCCTAGACTACCGAGATTGCTTGTGTACACATTCTACCAGCTTGATTCCCCTGAATGGCAGTTTGAACCCAACACCCCCGAATCAAGAGTCCAGCAAAATACTCCTAGAAACTTACGACCACAAAAGGCATTCTGACATTATGAAAGTTATCACAAAATGTGGTAATCTACCTTTAAATGCGCAATTCATCAAATGCAACGCAGCACATTTCAATGATCTATCACCAGGTTAAATAGTGTTATAATTCTTTTAAGTGATCAAATATATTAATGGATTACATAATTAGATATAATGCAACCTGATACAAATATATCGTCTCCAACTTTTTTGCGTCTGCTCGAGATTTATATTGTTTCGGAAATTTGACTTTCTTCAAAAGCTGTTTATCAGTATTTGTGAGATTTATGTTATCAAACAATTATATACAACAATAGGATAAAGAAGAAATAAAACGAGTTTGAGTATCAAAGTACCTTCTAACTATGGTTTCATGTTGAAATATCAGTACATCAAATAGTTGTAAATGGAACATTAAACAGAGACAGATATTATTAAGAACACACACATATTTGTATGCTTTTTGTGCAACAAATGCATATTACAATCTTTGGTAGATATAAACTAGATGTGTTTGATAATTTGTCTTCATCACCAAACGATTTTTGTGAAAAAAATGTCACTACTATAGCAAGTTGTTTTATTAGTACACAAGGGAGACCATTTTTTCAAGAACACAAGTCATCCACAGTTACCTCCCAAAGTCAAACACTCACAATGACAAGATGGGGAAAATTCAATCAAATAGATTACCGACACCTACAAAAACACGCTGCAAAAAGATGTAGACTAAGAAATCTGCTTCATGGAAAAAATTTACTGAGCGCTTCAGACAGCATTACATAACATGTACAACTAAGTGTTTCTTGTACAGAAACTCACACTAAATTATCTCATAAAAGATGGAAGTACATCACTGAATCAGTTCAGATTAACTGATACTAAAATATTCAGTGTTCTGCTGACGCCACATATTTGCATCTTTCTCGCTAAAAAATATTATTTGTCGCATAAAAAATTGTCTAGGTGCGAATCCTGTCACAGTCGAAAATAGAAACAAGAGAAATTTACAGTCGGCCCTCTTTGTGTTTTATTTCATAAACAAACACTAATCTTGATTAATGTTCATCAACAGGATACAATCAATAAGCATGTACAGAATGTGACATGTAACTGTAATTGACATATAAATAAAATTTAAAGATGAATTATTTTTTGTCTCCATTTCTTGAAGTTAACCGAGGCATTTGTCTCCCCCTTTCTAAAAGCGTAGCAGAACACCGAATATTCCTAACCATAGATTACACAATCAGAAGCATCATAGGGGAACATGATATCTGATATACATGTAAACATAACATTAGTTGGCATATATAAGTATGTACCAACAAAAAGAACTACACAAACAGACAATGTACAGTCGGACCTCGTTTATTCGACAACCTTCTATCCGAATACTCGGTATAAATCGAAATGGATATCAGGTCCCAATGGATCTTCTTATGCAAGTGGAATAGAAAATTGGCTATTCAAAACCATGTATTATTCAAAATGAAATTTCGGACCTGATGAATTTGAATGAACGAGGTCCGACTGTATATACACCTCATCTTAAAATCACTAGTCAGTACACATAATAAAAACAATATAACTTTACGAGTGAGTTGCAAGGCTGGATTCAGGGTAATAAGTAAAGGCGGTGCAAAATTTGGTATTTTATTCATGTATTGTGAGCTATTAATAGCCACTATACCTGTACCATTCTATCAATATCCACCACCCTATTACATATAAATGATACAGAATTATCATTTGCAAGGACGAATTTTAGCCTTCCGTGTCCTGTAAAAACATGCATGCAAGCAGGACTTTTGGGGAGCAAGTGTTTGGCCCACTCTGGAACCCTAAATTGGCATGTAGGACCAGGACGGTCAGATGAGAAGACATACAGTTTTCACAGTACAGCTATAATAATGGTTCACATATTTACAATACAAATCACTTACCACATGGCACAGTATTCACCGCCTCTTCATAAACTTGATGGAACTTCATCTCTGGATCCTCTCCATCTGGGTGTGTAAAAACAAGAAATGTAACTAATGCTTTAAACAACGGTAAGATGTTAACATATCAACCACCTCCAAATAGTGACCACATGCAAATAGAATATATCCACGAAGACAGATAGTGTTTGGACACTATTGTAGGGCATAATGATCATATTCTTTGGAAAAATACTTTCCAAAATTTCCAATAAAAAAATATGTAAACATTAAGTTCCTCTACCTGACTTTCTGACTGGAAGTACACAAGAGGATCAAACTATTATCCTTTAGGTAAACATTACGTAATTTACTCTCATTTACACTCATCCTATATATCATCTAATTATTTTGTTCACCGAAGTATATAAACTAAAACCTTACCTTTTCGATTGTTATCCTTCATACGGCCAACACATCGCTGAGCAAGAGCTGCCCAAGCAACTGGTTTATCAGAGTAGCGCTCTCGTAATCTGTAAAACAGCACACACATACATGTACTCCCATTCTGTACAAGTATTTCTCATAAATTATTTTGTATTTTTAAACAGTCAAGATTTAAGTACTTTCCAGTCCAGAGATTTATATAACGAAATTTAAATTAAAGCATGTGGCACTTGTAAAAAGGGCAGAATGCTTCAAAAAGGGCAAAGCACCGCTACTTACAAAACATGTTAATAAAAACACGGGAAAACTATGGCACTGTGACTTTCCAAGTTATGCCAGGAACTATACTTGAATGAAGATATCGCTTTGACAAATGCAGTAAATTATAAGAATAAAATCAACCTTTCCAATATAATTACAGACATGTGCAATGAATAGACACGATAGTAATGGAATGCATATAATGAACAGTATCATTCAAAGTAGTTGATGAAACCCTTAAGAATATAATTCCCTATAAGTTTAACCAAATCTTTATCAAGTATAGTTAGAATACAATCAAATAGTTTTACTCTTGACAGATAGATTCTTCCTGATCCTGAGTGAAATCAAACAGCTGGCACACAGGTAGGAATGACAAAATGAAACGTACATCATCTGAAATATAAAAAAAACTAGCATCATTTCTAATTATTATGATTCATATTTTTGCTGTATATTCTTATAACATAAATAGCAATATTATTGTATAATTATTAAATTCACTTATTATGTTGTTCATTTCATAATCATACCATATTTGGTATCAAAATTATTGTCATGAAATGTAGATTTCAAATATGAATACTATATTTTAATATTTTATAATGCAGTTAAAGTTTTAAACAATTACAATTTATATACTAAAATCTAGTTTATATTATAGTAACAGATGGTGTTAAAATTTGATAGCTTCTCTAGGCTAAGCCCTATTATTATCTAATGGTTTGTTTTTATCACCTCTTTGTTCAAATGACTTAGTCAATTATAAAAATATGCCTTAATACATTCCTGTCTGATTATCTATCAACTGTAGACTTCAAAATTACATAAATCAAAAGAAGTTTTATTTTAAACCTTGAGTAAAACTACCTGTATTTAGAAACCACCAGTGACAGGCTTGTCTCAAGACACTTTAAGTAGCGACATTTTCAATGTCCAGTATCATTCTAGAACTGGACACTGAAAATAAACATTATACTTTGTACTTGAACAAGTCTTGTCATCTGTTTTACAGGTATGTTATTTTTATCAATATTATACATTTTTCTATTTTTACTTCTAAATGAAATGAACATTTAATTAATTCTGATATACATAATTATTCTTATGAGTTTGTTTGCATTTTTGATGTGTATGACATAAGTATATTTTTTGATGTATTAAAATACAATGTTATACACATGTTTACTTTAATTACGTTTATTCATTGGAGTATGTAATGATAAAGAATATTTCTTGTTTTATTACTATACTGTATTAAGACATCTAATTAAAGTTAAATGTATTTGTAAGATGTGCTTTATTTGGTGTAGATGTACTACTTTTCAAGTCGTTATGGTACCCTCACTAGCTAAGCGATATTCCCCAAATATGCTTTTAAACGACTTGAACTGTAATCACATATACCCAAATATAACACATCAATTAATTATTATGTAATATTAACATCATTCTAGAACTGGACACTGAAAATAAACATTATACTTTGTACTTGAACAAGTCTTGTCATCTGTTTTACAGAGAATAGCCTGACCCCCGCTATATAGGAACCTTGCACGCGTACACTATTTCTAATAGTGCTCTATACGTAGTATCGCGGATAGTACGGACGAAAACGAGGCCGAAAAAGCTTCATAATAGTTTGGTGGAGGTACGATCCTATGTCTGGAACTCCGCAGAATTCTACTACATTCAAACTCCTGAGGGGGCAAGGCAAACCATCTGGCAGGACTCAAGGCAGCAGCAAGCAACGTGGTGCTGGCAAGAATCCTGACATTGGTTTACGACAAGACGCATCAACAAACACAGTGCCAAACAAAGTACATACAGGAATGTCCATGAATGATCATCAGACCGTTTGTAAACAGTGTCACTCTACAAACCCGACTGGCCAGTCTGTAGACGACCACAACATTCGGACTGATTATATCCCTCGGATTGTTGAGGCACCCGGTCCTCAGGTTAAATCTGATTTAAAGCCTGTCGAGACCAAAAGCCCTCAGTCTGACAACCAGCCTGGTGAACAGAAATGTAGTTCATCTCAGAGAAATGAACGATATACAAATCATTGTTCCCAGCCTGTAAAGAAACCTTCACCTGCATTAATAATACTCAGATATGTGAAAGAAATTGAGATGAGTGGAAAGGTTGGATATTTCAGATGTTATTTGAAAGACGAAAAATGTTCTAAGTGGTTAACAGAAGCACAAATAGACACTAAATTCCTTGAGCAATATTGGAAAACTCATACAAGAACAGGACGTAAAAGAAAAGGTGAATACAAAAGTAGGATATTCTGGAGGAAACCTGATGATAAATAGATGGTTCATTTATTGCAGTGCCTTGACAAGATCCGTCACACCCTAACTTGGCTTGTTAGGAACCTTTAGGCTCGGGTTTTCAAAATTCAAAACTGTTTTTCCCAATAGTGAGATTAAGGAATTTCATTCCTTGTCTTATAGTGCTATCGGATATCCAACTTGTCTCACTATTGGTATTTTTTTTTATATACCTTCAGATGGATCATTGTTGAGTGCCATTCTCCTAGTCCTGACAATCATTACTTTTACGTCTCATGTATCAGCATTATTTGCGAACAACAGTGCTAATGTTCATCAATATTGTAACTTAAGATTTGTATAAGATGCCATAACACCAAAACTTTGCATGAGTGTCTATGGAGTGCAATGCAAAACATCAGTTGGTACATGGTTGCAATTTGTGTATTTGTTATTTACCTTGTGACTGTACTTTGAGTTGTACAGAAATAAATTTATAATATTTTGTCCACTACTCAAACTTACTTGGGAAGATTTTACTATTAACAGTGAACTTACAGGGAAGGTTTACAAGGTTCCCACAGAAGTACGTCTATCTATTTGGCAAAGTTATAAGTTAAAAAAAATCTACAATAACCTTTCTTCATTCATCTTCATACTGAACATAGTGGATATATATCTCCACTATCGATATCAGAAATGTGATTCCTTACTGGGTAATTATTATGCATTCCTACTTATAGGGTTCATATTCAATATGAAGGTTTTTACTTCATTATTGCACACTACATGGTGTTGCTAGCTCACATTTGTGATGCTCTATTTTTCGCACACGCTTACGTGTTGCTGACGTACGTATTATTACATAATTTGCGCAAAGTGTACAAAATTGTTCTGTATATGATTTATGTTCAAATGTATTCTTCAATGTTATGTGTATATATATGTCATTGAATTTATAAATGTCTTTTTATTTGTGTGTAAATAGTTGTATATTAATACCAACAAATTTTATAAAATAAAAAAAAAAGAGTTAAGTTTACATTTCTTGGAAATAATACTGCCTGTCATGTGACACCCTGTCACCGGATCCTTAAATGCAAACATACGTGTCACTTGATTGGATGGTACAACTTTTCCTTAAATGATCCATATTTTTGCGTGAGCTTTGGGGTCCAAAGCTAAAGGACTCCAGAGGAATTATTATGATTCATATTTTTGCTGTATATTCTTATAACATAAATAGCAATATTATTGTATAATTATTAAATTCACTTATTATGTTGTTCATTTCATAATCATACCATATTTGGTATCAAAATTATTGTCATGAAATGTAGATTTCAAATATGAATACTATATTTTAATATTTTATAATGCAGTTAAAGTTTTAAACAATTACAATTTATATACTAAAATCTAGTTTATATTATAGTAACAGATGGTGTTAAAATTTGATAGCTTCTCTAGGCTAAGCCCTATTATTATCTAATGGTTTGTTTTTATCACCTCTTTGTTCAAATGACTTAGTCAATTATAAAAATATGCCTTAATACATTCCTGTCTGATTATCTATCAACTGTAGACTTCAAAATTACATAAATCAAAAGAAGTTTTATTTTAAACCTTGAGTAAAACTACCTGTATTTAGAAACCACCAGTGACAGGCTTGTCTCAAGACACTTTAAGTAGCGACATTTTCAATGTCCAGTATCATTCTAGAACTGGACACTGAAAATAAACATTATACTTTGTACTTGAACAAGTCTTGTCATCTGTTTTACAGGTATGTTATTTTTATCAATATTATACATTTTTCTATTTTTACTTCTAAATGAAATGAACATTTAATTAATTCTGATATACATAATTATTCTTATGAGTTTGTTTGCATTTTTGATGTGTATGACATAAGTATATTTTTTGATGTATTAAAATACAATGTTATACACATGTTTACTTTAATTACGTTTATTCATTGGAGTATGTAATGATAAAGAATATTTCTTGTTTTATTACTATACTGTATTAAGACATCTAATTAAAGTTAAATGTATTTGTAAGATGTGCTTTATTTGGTGTAGATGTACTACTTTTCAAGTCGTTATGGTACCCTCACTAGCTAAGCGATATTCCCCAAATATGCTTTTAAACGACTTGAACTGTAATCACATATACCCAAATATAACACATCAATTAATTATTATGTAATATTAACATCATTCTAGAACTGGACACTGAAAATAAACATTATACTTTGTACTTGAACAAGTCTTGTCATCTGTTTTACAGAGAATAGCCTGACCCCCGCTATATAGGAACCTTGCACGCGTACACTATTTCTAATAGTGCTCTATACGTAGTATCGCGGATAGTACGGACGAAAACGAGGCCGAAAACGCTTCATAATATAATAAATACAGACAAGGACAAGTTACAAAATCAGTTTGTATAAATCAAGGAAAAAATAAACACAATCAGGTTCTTTTGGTAGATCTTTGGTTTTAAAGATAATTATTCAATTGTTTTTAGGACCAAAAGGTCCCATGAAATAATAAGGTTGGACTAGAAGATGTAACGGCTTGAAATTACGTTCACAGCCCCTGTAAGACTAATTTACAACCTTGCTTATCATATGATTTTTGTTTTAATTGGGTTTAACTCCGTTTTCCAACAAGTATAGGTTATATACCAATACAAGCCAGTTGACCTTACTAACTAGTTTTCCAGAAATAAATAAACAACCAGTACAAACTTGCCCCACAGCAAACAGTTGACAATTTCCCACATTAATCTGAGGTGGGGGACAAATGACGTAGCCAAATATCAAAGAAACACATAACCAGACCATCCCAGGAACCAAACCCGGATCTCCTGAGGGACAGTCCAGCGCTAACCGAGCTAACCAAGCAGACTGCTTATCATACCAGAGTGTCAAAGACTTACAGACTTAACTTTGATGCAGTATCATAAATGACGTGCAAATACTGATATAACAAAAGACTCCTGTAACAACCAGATAATCCTACCTGGAATGGTTTTCATAGCATGGGTATAAACAATCTTAGCAACATTTCCACACAACACAGCATCAGACACTTCTTCATCTTCCTCACGTGTCTCTCCCAAAATCTTCTTTCTCTCTCGCATCTTAAATACACAAATATATTCATTATTACAAAATCACAGAATACAGTTGTAAACCACTTCACAAAATTTAATCAGATCTTAAAAAGCATATTGTTTTTCGATAAAAGTCTTTCCTTTAATAGTCCCAACTAAATTTTGTAGATAATTATGATTCTAGCATACAAAATTGTTATTCTGTCAAATAATATAGTAATTAATACAAATAAATCATCAATAAAAATAACACTTTAATGGTGTTTTTTTTTATAAAACTGAACATGAATACTGGATAAAAGAGATGAGGAGCAGTGTTTTCAGTTGATAAAAAATGGTCCTGGACAGTAGGTGACAAATGACAGTGACAATTGTTAGTTGTAAAAGCAGATATTGCATGCTTAACTCAAAACTGTTTTAACATAAATACTGGATGAAAGATTGTGAGCCAGGCCCTGGTTTATTGCATAAGACTGTCAAGATATATTCATAAGTCAATCTCATTTTTTATGTTTTCGGTTCAGCATGGTATTGACACACCAACTGAGTAAGATGTATCTGTTATATGTGTGTCCAGCAAGTTGCTACGCAAATGGTAAAACAGAAGACAACACTTTAATTGAATACCAAAATTTGTCATGTGTTTCTAGAGACAGAATTCAGTCAACCAATCACTGGGAGTACATTTGCAGCGCTATGAGTTATGATACATGTACAAGCAAGCAACAATACTAACCTGTTCAGCATACAACAATTCCAGTCTGTAGTACTGCAACACAGAACAAACATACATGTTACAAATAACCAATATATACTAGTAACTCTATAATCAAAATTTAATGACTTGAATTTACATGATATAAAAAAACATCCACAACTACGAACAGAGAAAAACCCAGCACATTTCATGTTCAAGTTACTGTAAGGTAAAAATAAAGTTATGGCGAGAGTAGATAAATGAAAATTGCTTTAACTTACAGGGAAATAACAGATGACCGATATACCCATTAGGAAGCATGCTAAAACGACAGGTCACATTTGTGTTATACCCCAAAACATGAAGATATCATACCCCATATCTTTTTTTATTAACATAACGATATAATATCTGAATTATATACCTCAATCCAGAGTTTTCTTGACTCATCATTAAATCTGATTCCTCGCTGTAACAAACTTCTAGCATTATCAGGATTACTGTTGAACTCAAACTCCCATTTTGCTGCACATATCCACAAGTCTATGACAAATAAAACACATGATTAATGACTCATACTCATAATTTGTGTCTATCTAAGTCAAACGTTTTACAAATAAACGGAGGGGTAATCATATGATTGTTTTAATGTCAATGGTGTATCAGATATAGTTGCCGTGTTTGGCTGACCAGACAAGTTTCTCTGGGTTTTAAACCAGTGCTAACCTGTTCCTCCACAACCAACAGAAAGTTTAACATGAATCAGTTAAGGATGATATATAAATTATCACAGGTACAATATCTCCAGTCAAAGAAGCAGCTTAATAAAAACCTCAATATCATACAGCGAACAAGTGTTTAGTACAGGGTGGCTGCTTTAAAGAGGAGATAATATGCACAGACTTGATTCTCGTTCAAAGAAACAGAACTGTATCCAACATCAATACATCTTTATTCGATAAATCCTACAATGAATAAATCAGAGGTCAAGATGAATAGAAGAACTCAGGAGGAGGTATCATAGAACAAACCATGAGTAGCACCCAATCTAGATTCCTTTTTTTTTCATATAACCTTGAACAAGCATGTCTTGTTATATGCATCTTGAAATGAGTGCACATGATCAAATACATATTTAAGCCAGTTTCCAATTGAAAACAATGCAGACAGGCCATCACAGCAAACACTTACCTGCTTTCTTATTATGAACTTGTAACATTCTCGCATACTGTCGGCTTACAACAGCTTTCTCCTTCTGAAAATTGAAACAGCAGATAATACATGCATTAAACAGAAATAATAGAACTCTATGGTACATAAGATTATGTCTAGGGATGGATTCTACCATCAATAACCATATAATTGCAAAGACATGCGTATACCATTCCTTCAATCCTCAGTCATCCTTAAAGTTACTTAATTTTTTACTCGGACATAGGGATTGCTTTTGGTAAAAACATTTGTCAGTTTTACCAGGAATTCCTTCCATTGTCATATTTTTACTTTTACACATTATGTCATACATGTATAAAATCACAGGTAATTTCATAAAAAATGAAGCCTACCCTCTGTTTGGCAAAAGCAACATGTGACAGCCAGAGCTTGATATCCTCCTGAAATAGGTAAATAAACCAAAATAAGATGTCCACAGTAAACGTGGAATATCTTGCTATAAAACAATGTAATTCATAAATATTACATTACCTTTCAAATCTTTGGTACAAGACAACACACAGGATCACATAATAAAACACAGATATTTGACAGATTTGTCTAAAGACACATTGCATACTATTTTACCATAAACTAAATCAAGTTCTGTCACATCTGTGAATTAAACAGCACTAGCGGATTCAGAAAGAGGGATGCACCCTAAAATTCCCAACCTTACATGTATGTCTGAGTATAAATACGACAATATACAGAGACCTTTAATCATAAGATTTTCAAATAAGCGATTCTGATTTATTGTAGCATTATATTCTATAATGATGATGTTTATAAACAAAGAATAAAACAGGCATTCTCTTTTTATAAGGCTTGAGCAAAACCACAAAATATCTAAAAAGTTAAGCCCCTCCCCCTCCAAATCCTGGATCCGCCACTGAATAGTTTATGATTTTTTCTAATACAGCTACATTTCCAAAACATATACTTTACATCTGTTTCTCATATAAAAATTAATTCAAACAAAAAATGGATTTGTCGACACTGAAGATTAAGTTCCAAACCAATATAGACACACATTTTTTAAAACCACAATTCGTCTTGTCACCTTTAAAATTTAACAGCATACACATACATAGAAGTGCAGATATACAATTCGTCATACTGTTTAACAGTAAACAATGCTTATAACTTATTTTATAATCTAATAAACACTCACCGGAAATCTATAAATTGCCATCTGAAAGAAAAAGTTACTTAATAGTCAGAAATCAATGTCACAGAAATTTATTATAAATACACATGTGATAAAAAAGTGTTTATCACACACATTTGTGGACACTAAATGCTTCAAGACAAGTGACTGCAGAAATAACTATGAATGTTCACATACACTACGGTGTAAAAATGGAAAGACTAGATAACTTTACTGTTGAAAATATTAGCTGACCAGACAGAAGTTAAAAGGTACAATGTTGTCTTTAAGACAATGCGAAATATCAGTCACAGTCTTTGTTCATTATTCGAAAACAGTATGAAAATAATTAAAATTAAATAAAAGCATGTGGAATTGTTAAGATGACATAAGAAAAGTGAAACCTTACCCTGAACAATTTATGAATTCTCTGTACAATAGCAACATCGATCTCAAGTTTTTTAAACGTATATCCAGTTCTCTATAACAACATGATACTTAAAATGAATGTACATGATATGACACAGAAGAAGTATAAAACACCAACACAATACATTTAATAAGTTGCTAGCAAATATTTATGATGCAATGCAGTAATTTATTTAATAAAATAAACCTTTAAATGTGTGCTTACAATTCTATACAATCAATTTTGTGATATAGAATTAAAATCTGTAGAAAAGAATTAAAATAAAATATCATACCTCACGTCTCTTTTGGACCAATGATAACAAGTTTGTCTCGTACTGAAAAAATAACAACATTTAAATCAGCATACAGTCAAATGAAAAAGTATGAACATTAAACACAACAGATAATCTTTCAGGGGTTCCATTTGACCCTGGAGTTGACCCTTTGACTCCTGGAATTTCCAAAAAGCCACATTTTGCCCCTCAGAAATCTGGCTGAAGGGTCAATTTTTCTCTAAATTGTGGCTATTTTTTGCCCCTCAGAATTCTGGCTGAAAGAACAATTTTTCTCTAAATTGTGGCTATTTTGGCTATAAAATGGTAAAATCGGATTAAAAACTATCAAAATGACCCTTGAGATCAGCACCTAGTGGAACCCCTGATCTTTATGTGAAGCAGACAGATAGAACTGTTAATTGTATGGTAAAGGTCATACACTTTTCGAAATTTCTAACATAATTTCAATTTCCTAGATTTGAAAGATTTGTCTTTAAGATTGTTCATGTGAAAAGACATTGAACTACAGAAGGACAAAACTAAGATTAAAACAATGAACAGTGCAGAAAGAAATGCATGTTTTCAAAAACTGTTAAATGTGTATTGTGAGATTAAACCAAAAAACTGAAGTATTTAATAAGCAATTTAAAGACAACAACTTACCTGTACATACTGCAAGAAATGCTCCTTACTCTTTTGTTTCCTTCTTAGTTTGTATTCATACACTTTTCTTTTACTTGTAATTTGCCTGGAAAAAAATAAATTACCAAAACTGTTAATCTAACTTGCGATCCTAACAACAGATGTAAGTAAGAAGACTGGCAAAAAATAAAATGGGTTTGGCATTAAAGTGTTGAGTAACACTTAAGCCTAATTACTAAATTAGTACTTTTATGTCTAAAATGTTATATATTGATCAAGATAATGCATAATGATTATGTATACATGATAGGGCAGTCTTACAAAAGTTAGAAATGTTGCCCCCTAAAAAATCCAACTCTATAGGAGATATCGCTGTGACGGCACACGCACCGGCTATAGAAATATAAACACTATGGCACTGTAACCGGATATCGATTTTCTACCCACCAGCAATGTTTACATTTCTATAGCCGGTGCTAGTCCTACAAATATAACTCCTAGCATTTGTATTATTCACGTTTTACCTTCATTTTGATGATATTTTACATTTTACGTTTTCTGTCAAATGCAGAGTCATATGGGATATCGTCATTTTCCCATGGCACTTTTTATATAGGGGCCGATCGAAATTTGGTCGGGACGATTTTATGCATGTATATAAAATCAAATATTTCACCAATAAAACTTATGACACATTAATAAATAATCAATTATGGTACAGTTGCAACAAAAACTATGAATGAAACACTTGCCTTGATAATGCAAATTGAGTTTAAATCCGATGGGTAGTCGAGTAAACAGCTCTATGTAATGGCGGACGGTGACATACAGCGTGTTGTTTACATTGTGATAATTACCATTTTTTGTGTTTTTCGTTGGTGTTATGCATGCAACTAAGTCAGATTTTGGCAGCATTTGACATATCTATCCGAAAAACATGTGGTAAAACAATATAATCCAAGTGTTTAAATTTGTGCTGAGACTGACTTTGCTACGCGTTTTTGATGAGATGCTTTTAGACCCCATGCTTGACAATGAAAGTAAAATATGAAAAATAAAAATATTGAAAAATGAAGGTAAACGTGAAGGATCTAGCATGGTTGTCTAATTGTTTGGACTATAGCCGGTGTGTGTGACGTCAGAGTTTGTTTCCTTGTTTTGTTTGAATTAAACCAGGTTTGAAAAAATGCACTCTATGGCTGCAGTACTATTATTATCCATGAATCCAATAGTACATACTTATAGTAATTTAGCTAGCAAATGGTAGATCTACTAAAAAATCTAGTAGATCTACTCATACATGTATTAGACTTGCTTCAAATTATTTTAGGTCAAATTTTTATTACCCAGAAATGCCCAGTAAAGCCCGGGTTTTCCATGTATTACCCGCCAGGTTTGGCAATACTCATAAAACCCAGAGTTTTGCCAACCTTGAAAATAGTTAAAAAATAACATACTATTTTAGTATTTAATCTTGACATGTAAAATATAAACAAATTACCTTATCTCTTTCATGTTGAATAACCCAACTCTTTCCATTTGCTCCAACTCAGGCAACATGCCTTCAATCTCATGTTCCACATATTCTGCCATTATGACTTTGAGTTACAACTGTCAATTTAATTTTTATGTTTTCTTCACTTTTCAAAATTTTAGCTGTCACACGTGAAATTTGGTTACGAATCTCCGTGATGAAGAGTAACTTTTGGTGTGGTTAAAACCAGATATCCGGAACACGGGTTAGTTTATGCTAAAGTCTGGTATCCGGAAGGTATCGTATCTGTATCATATCAGGAAGACACATCAGGTTATTTGCAAAACGTGTGTAAACAACATAATACTATTAATTAACACATAAGAAACCTCTGAAATTATTACAGACGTGGTACATATGTGTAATTAAGCAGTAATACGTTTTATAATATCTTAATATATATTAATAGTCAGGCGCGTAGCTACCTGTAAGCAAAATACGCCGTTGCGTACACATGGTTATAAAAAAACAGAAGAAATTAAAAGACGAAGAATGCAATAATCAACAGTTGAGCACTTTCACTACGGGATATTAATTTAAAAAGTATATAAAACGCTTGAAAAATTACTCTATTGCTTGTGAAAATGTCACCAGGTTGTACCATGATCGTTCTAGAAAACGGCGTTTTTAAGGTAACCGGTCAACTCGTACCGTAGTCAACTCGTACGTCGGTCAACTCGTACCGTTTTTGGTCAACTCGTACCGTTTTTAATGGGTATCATGTCCCCTAGACACACTAGATTGCTTGCGTACACATTCTAACAGCTCTGGCTACGCCCCTGATAGTTCAATTTTGCCCCGAGTGTTTGTAAACACGAATCTACAGTCAGCGTATATATAATACAGGTTATTCTTCAATTTATTGCATTTAAAAAATAGTTTTGGTCCACCCTTTCGTAGAGACAGATGTATCAAATAGTACAAGTATTTGGAAAGTAGGATATTTAAACTAAATTCGAGGTCTACCTATATCACTTTGATAATCAGAACTATATCAATTCCTATAATCTGTGTGGTTTGTCATGTGTTAATTTGTGTTGTATTTTCGTATAGTATAAATAGTATTTATTCAGCATAATGCATAATAACTTTATAGATTTAATAAATGTACAGAGAATAAATTAAGGCTAATGAATTCCACTTCGTAATCGATATTTTCATGTACATTTCTTTAATATCAGTGTTTGTGATTGTAATACATATATACTTGTTTGGGAATGTTTATTCAGTTGAGATTTAAAATTGAAGCATATAAATATAGTTATTGTGGCAGTGGGTATGTAGAATATATAATATATATAATATTAATCTGCCGTTGCTAAATGACAGTATGATCAGGTTTTGGTGTAAATATAGAATTAACTATTCTTACGTGTGTAAATAAGTCTCCTCACTTGCTTCATACAAATTTCGGAACATCATGATCTGATCGATAGGTCGTACAGTCACAACCCAGCCTACTCTATTTTTTCATTCTTTCACACAATGAATGGCATATTTGTCCCTATTGTTTTCATCCCGGCAACTTATAAATGAATATTTAGATAAAAGAGAGATAATAAGTAGCTACAGGGAACGCCACATACATAAGACAGTGCCTCCCCACACAGACCTCAGGGAAAACAACAATCCATAAAACATAAGGCACTTTAGGAGATTGAAGGGTACATACGTGAAGGAACAGAGGCACAAGGAATTGCCTGGCAGACCATAAGGAATAACTAGGATAATCAAAGTGGACAGTGAAGGAGGGTGGGGGATTAATGGATGGAAAAGGTCACAGGACAAGTCAAGACAGCTGGCAGCAATAGGCCCAAACTGGGCACATGCACATTTTAACCACGCTACGTTAATTTGTTTACGTGTCATTTGTTTCTACGGTAACTGATTCATTGTTTTATTCCAAATTGGAACATACACTTAGCTCAAAATAATGTATTACCATATGCGTATATAAACATTTGAAAACATATTAGGATACGAAAGTTATATTTACAAACTTACAAATTATAAGCAGTCTTGTATATTAATGCTAATAAATTCCACTTCGTAATCGATATGTTCATGTATATTTCTTTAATATCAATTTTTGTGATTGTAAAAAGATCTTAAGTTATTTTCGTGTATCTGCAGATTGACTGCGAATGGAAGACAACAGACATATGGAAGATATATGGACAGAAACTTACAGGCAAATTTTCTTGCAATGTAACATTTGAGACATAGGGGTCGAGCCTCGTTGTATCATTTCTTTTTTGAATATGAAACATAAATGAATATCACAAAATCGTGTGTGTATAACATGTACATCTGGGACCAATATACTTGTTCCAGATGTACAAAAATATAAATATTGGTTCAATTATTCATTTCTAATAAAGATGCCAATGCCAAAAAGATTGCCAATGTACCTACACTGTGCTGTTAAAATACGTACTTTTCTCTTGCGTTCATGTTGAAATCTAGATAATTTTGGTTTCATATTATTTATTCATATTGCACTGCACCACTGTCTTTCGTCATGTGCTTTGTAAGATTTTGTTTAACTTTGTTTTATGTATAACAAATTATAAACGTAGGGACTATATATGTGCACGTACAAGTTTACACATATGAGTGTATTAATAGCGTCGATTCGATCCGTTTACATAATGATTATGTCACGAGAATAGGAGAAACCCCGAGAATACGAGAAATGAGGATAATATTTTGTAATTTGTAAATTTATATATGCTGTACGATAAGTGTTATACAAAGTACTTAAAATAAAATGTCATTAAACTAGTCTGTTCTGATCTGTTTATAATGTACGCGCGAAACCCGATCCCAATTCTCAAATGTTCATCTAGTACTTTGACCAATGCGGGTTATTCCGATTTCCAAAAATAGAACTTTGGCCAACAGCCAAATTAATCATCGTCCAATGAAAATCAGTGTTACAAATGAATGGTTCACAAGAACTTGTCATGTGACGATTAAAAATGGAGGCACGTCAATGAAAACAGTATGGCATTTATTCAAAAGTTGCTAAATCCTCGAAAATTCGGGCGACAAAATAGTAGAAAATCAACGTACAGCGAGGTTAAGGCTGAGTAAGTATTATTTTGAGTCAAAGTTTATCTGAAGTTGTCGTCTGTGTAATCTACGCGTCGCGGTTTAACAAGTCACGAGTTTGTCATACATGTGATGTATATCGATAAAGTCACGGGACTAACTGATAATAAGTGTTCTAATCATCAGCTTCCTTTGGCTACCGTAGTAATTAGTGTAAGTGGAAATTGTTCCATTTGTGTTTAATTGGATTTATACAATTTTCTGTTTGATTTTTCTCTGTTTATGATACAGTTGCTACATAAATTCATTTTGGAAGCTTGTTTACTAGCTTTTGTATAGATTTACCTGACTCAAGAGTCAAGACTAGAATCATGTGACTATCAGTATGATAATCTGATGACTTAGTTGTACATGTGTCACTTTTTATGTCGTGGGATATAATAGTCACCTTGTACATATCACCAAGTGCGTCGATGCTCCAGAGTGGGCCCTGCACTTTAATGGGAAGAAGAAGTGTTATGGAGTACTAAGTAGACTAGTAGTGTTTTAACTTTTAAATCGATCATTTCAATAAATATGAAAATGCCTGTTATTAATGGATCCGTTATACCAAACTTTCCAAAGGCAGCTTACATTTCTTCATTGAAAGAAAAAATGTTTCATGATAACAAGAGGTATTATGCTTTATTATTTATATGTTACGATTAAAAGTTTGTGTATACCGTCTTCTCAGCCGTATGACTGTGCCGTATTGATGTTTTGTCATTTTTTATTTGGATAAATTTTCCTCCATCTTTTCAACAAAATTTACTACATTGCATTCTTCAAATCTATTCAGTAAACTAAATATTGATGGAATCATTAAACACATTGCCTATGAATACAACATTAGTATTCATTCATAAGAAGCACGGGCTATGCCTTCATATTCATAATTATTGTTTTGAATCAAAATTTGAATTTTGATGTATAATTAACATTAATTGTATTTTTGTTCAGTGAAATAGTTCCAGCAAATGAGCAATTGATCCTCATCTATGTCTTTTTGTGCATGGAACTTCGTGTATAGATCTATATATTGAAAGATTAAATAAAAAGTAATATATTGTCTTAATATATTGTCTGGTTAGAAGTGTCATTTTTGTGAAATTTGAATGCAGTTACAGTGCTAATTGAATGTTTTGTACAATTTATGTCCATTTTTTATTATCAATGTAAACAAACATCATTGCATTAATTTTAAGCTCTATGCTGCCCAGTGCATGTGCAACGTACTGTGCATTGCTCTAGATGCATGTCCTACCTATGTTTAGCAGTATTTGTAAAATTATGTAAATGAATTATTTTTGTTCCATGTATAAATATTATAATTACTTGATATATTATCAGCTGGAAGAAACCTCAATTTGAAGAAAAGTCAATCCGTCTTGTTTTGTTTCGAGAAAGTGAGGGCAAAGGACGGATAATTATATTTGACTCTAAATGTGTCACTGAAGAAGAAAAGGTATATATCCTGAAAATACATATATCTTACTTAATTACTGTTTTTCTTCTATAAACACAAAAAGTTTTGTCATCTATGTCTGTTATGATAGATTACACCCCTGCATTTTTTATTACATTTCAAAAATCACTATAATCAGGGATTCCATTGGACCCTTGAGTTGACCGTTAGACCCCTGGATTTTCCAAAAGACAACATTTTGTCCCTTAGGATTCTGGCTGAAGGGTAAATTTTTCTCTTAATTATAGGTTTTTTGGCTATGAAATGGTAACATCTGGTCAAAATGACCTTTGTGATTCAGCACCTAGTGGAACCCCTGATAATAAGAAAACATTTTCAGGAATTCGGAGAAATTTTGGGTACTTTTTCGGCGCAGCCGTACTAACATGGTTGTGCTATTTCCAAATCAGCGTTATGTAAACCAATCAAATCTTACGTTAACCACCAAGGCAATTTCTCTTCAATTGAACAACTTTTGTTACCTTGATGCTGATTGGTTAACCTTTCGATAAAGGGTACGTTACCTTGCCCGGCTTGCAGAAATCCAATGAATTTCGATCAATTTACCGAAATCCATCTCAACATTTTTTATGTTGCACAACAAATCTTGACCTTCAAATTGCGCTGACCATCTTTTTTTCAAGATATTTCTTGTTTGCTTTTGGTTTTTAATTATCTATGTCCTATGCATTTGGCTTTAACCTGACATAAGCTTTCTTTTGTTACAGTGTTCAAGATGGTGTCGTACAGGCAGCAAACTCAATGTGGTTGCAGAAGGACAAATTCCGAAAAATGTCCCAAATCAAAGAATGCACAACTACCAGGTAATTTGGTGATCATCACAGTAGCTACATATTTATGTACAATAGAAACATTCCCTCCCATTTTGTGTAGTAAATTGTCATTTCCATATATACAAATGACATGTTAACTTGCTTGTTGAAAAGTATCTGCTCCAATTGGTGCTTCTAACCCAAGTAGCAATCTTGATTCAAAACCTTATACATGTAGGAAAGATTGCTCAATATGAGCCTTAAAATTGATGCAATTAATATCTGATTTTTATTCGCTGTCATCAAATTCAAATTCTGGAACACTTGTCGGTAGTCATACTAGTATTAATCATTTAATTTAGTACTTTCACATAGCATTGTTTAGGTGATATTGTTTACTGTAACTACCTTTACCATCACTTAGTTGCAGTCTCATCATGGAATTATTTAAATATAAAAGAGCCTTTTGTCCATAAATCTATAAGTACAGATCATGTTGTCTAAAGGTCAAGTAGGCATTCATTAAAAACAATCATCAAAGGGAATAAAGTTTAATTGCGTGACATTATGTAAGAAGATCAATTATTTTACACTCATTGACACAAAGTACATTTATAATCCATGTGATACTTGTTTTATATAATAACACAATGTATATCTTATATAATATCTGGAGTCAATAACCTTACCGAGTTTTTGACTCCCAGCTTAAGTAACATTTCTTATCGGGCATTATGTGTGTGTGTCATGATCACTTGTAGATAAGAGATTAAATTATCAACTGTTAATCACGTGATAATGGGTTAGTTTATCTTAAGTGTGTAAATATTACACTGATTTGAATATCTGCTCTGTCTTAAATTTGTATCTTTTTCCTTTATGTAATTTCTTGCGAGGTCATGATGCTGAATTAATTGCTTGCTTATTATTGATACAAGTCAACCCACTAGTTTTTATGCAGACTCAACATTTTTGAAATAAACGGGCATAAGAATTCTCCACCAAATGGTTTTTGGGTTTGCCTTGTTCATTTTGCCCCTCGTATGATCCCTACCCTGGAACCACCGAGGGGGGCTCAGCCGCTGAGGCAGCTTACTGGACCTATCTGTGAAAAGTTCAGTGAAATTAACAATATTCTATTCTCATGCCTAAATGAAGAAATATACATGTAGTGCCTCCAAAGGCCTAGTAATACATGTAGTATCAGAGATGTAGGTAGCTTATCCTATTACTGTCCTAATTTGTTAGAGAGAAAAAATGGGTTGTAATCAAGTTATTAATTTATAATGTCCTGAGTATCATCACTATTGTTCAAACAGTTTGTTCTTATTTAAGTCATCTCTTGTTATCATATTGATATTTTCTGACCAGATTTAAACAATCGTACATTTTGTATTTATATAGACAGTGTCAGTCATATATATGTACTCAGATCATGAGATAGTACATAGGTGATTTTATTTCCCAGTCCAGTCATTACAGAACAATCACAGTGGAAACTGATTGTTAAATCATGTGTTATTTGTTGTTTCATTGGTCATGTATTTATTTGATAGAAGTCAATACCTAAATAGGGCGATACTTAGTAGTTAGTACATTTGAAAAAAACTTTGCATATGTATATTTGATGCCATTAAAACGCAACTAAAAAATGGTCCGCATCAACACAGTGACATTATAAAGAAACAATTATATTCCAATTATCAAATATAATTTCCTAAACTTAATCAGTTATGAAATATGAATACTAGGGCCATAGTTTGATTGCTTTTTGATGAATGATTTACACATTTCTAACAAAAAAACATGTTGTTCAAAACTTTGGAACAAAATGAAGGCTAAGTCTAATAGTTGCGTTTGTAATGGCGTTCAGTATCTATGATTACTCTTGTTAGGCATTGTGGTTTACGAGTAGAGTGCCACACTCCGGACCCAGAGGTTGTTGGCACAAATTACGCTATTGATGAGATTCTAAAAATCTTCAACACTTTTCTTAATACCTGAATTAGTTGTAAGCGCTGCTTAGAAACCTAGGAAGCAAACATTGAGAGTGATTAATATATTAAAGTTGTGAGAACTTTGTTCTCGATGACAATAACCTTAAATAAGTTAAAACCAAAATAATCTCATATGTTGCATGAATGTTTCTGCTTCCTTCAGGGATTTCCCTGACGCAGAAATCTCGAGTCCCTGACTCCCTTTTCTTTTTAGGGACTCCCACTTTCAATTTACTGCGCCTCCCTGGGACCCCTAAAATAACTTTTTTCCTGTATAAACTGCATATCTGGGACCCTACAAATTTACTAAGAACCCCTAATTTATCAAACACGAGGGTCCAAGGACCCCTAGCTAAAAAATCCTAGGGTAGACCCTGTTCCTGTATGAATGGTTCATCACAACATACAAAGTACTTATAATATATGTTTATTTACTTCTAGCCTTCAAAGACAGGATCAGATGGCAAACGGTTTGAGGAGATTTTGTATGGATCAGAGGGTGTGGCTTATAGGGGAACATCTTTAAAAGTGCATGTTGTCAAGTAAGAAGAATATTTACTATACAGTAAAACCTCACTTAAATAACCCCTCCATAATAAGACCACCTCAAAATGAAGAACACGAATTTAAGTCCATTTTCACTGTTTTGCTTTAAAAGTTTCCCACAAGACATCCTATTTAGATCCCCAAATATTTGTATTATTTGCATTAAACAAACAAAATTTTATTACCAAGAATTGTCAAAGAAAGTATTTAATTTCTATGTGTAGTAAGTAGTAAGGCATATTCCCGAGTCTCCAAACCCTGTGTTTTATCATTATAATTTGCATAATTAATGAAAAGTGGTTTTATAAAATATATATATACAGTTGTATATTGTTTATTATTGCCAAAAATGTTTCTGTCAAGTTTTTTCATGTCTATACACTTTTTTCCAGGTCACCTGCGGAATTAATTCTGACAAAAGTTTTCATACCTGAGAAACCAAAATGTTACTCTTCTACGTGAGTATTGATTTAACTTTCATGGAATAAAACTTGATGCTTTCTTTATATAAGGCCATCCTTAAAAATTGTTTGTTTTCGGTAACGCGACTCTGAATTTTAACAGTGGGTAGGTTGGTAGGTTTTTGTTGCATTTAGTTCTGGCTAAAAGACTAAAAAATATTTCGTCGATGAACCTGAAAAAATAAAATAAGTTGCGGCATTTCATGAGTCGGTCACTTATCTGCAAACCAACAATTTTAAGGATGGCCTAACTTAGTTAAAATACATGTTATATTTATAAAGATGATGTTAGTAATAATGATTGAAATATTGTTGTTATGTTTACATGTTTTAAAAAGCTGATAAGATAAGTAAAAAACATATTTGACAATGTTTTATTTGTATATGTTGAGATTGATAAATACCTCTAGGTCTGCTTTGTTCATATTACCAGATACAATGTATATAGTGTTTTCAACAAACGAAGATATGCTATTTTGGGTAAATTTTCTGTTGGATTTCTGCCCATTTTCCCCTTGTCAAAAAAAAGAACAACATATTCATTTGTTAATGTCATTGAAATACATATTTTTCCTTAAATTGAAATTCAGACAAAACAGGGGTTCCATTTGATCCTGGAGTTGACCCTTTGACCCCTGGAGTTTCGAAATAGTCTCATTTTGACCATCAAGATTCTGGCTGAAGGGTCAGTTTTTCTCTAAATTGTAGGGACCTTGGCTATAAAATGGTAAAATCCTGTTAAAAATTCTAAAAATGACCCTTGAGATTGGGCAACTAGTGGAACCCCTGCAAATGGTCTGAAAGAATTTGTCATTTATTTTGTAGACAGAAACATGTATCATTTGCAATATATCTACTCATACATGTATCATACCATTAGCCCCGCATACATGTCTCTGTACTCCGACTTTTACACGCGTTGTACAGCGACAGTATAGAGATGTGACGTCCGTGGCTGGACTATCATACCATATACATACGAGTACAATGTAAGCATCAGTCTTTATGTACAAACTAGATACTTGATATGTTTACTTCCTTGTTTCTGTGGTAATTATATCTCCACCTAATCATACAGAACTGTTTGTATTCAATTCAGTGATGAAGATTTTTCAAGTGCTCCAGATTTATCAATGCCTAGACCTATCTCTCAAGAAAGTCGTAATGGTATAGGTATGTATTATATTAATGTCAATGCATTCTTAACAAGACGAAAAACATACCAGTTTGATATACAATATTGTTTACCCATCGAACTTTGAGGATAAAAGTATATCATGCGTGGATCCATAGGGGGCCGGGGATAGGTAGTCCAGACCCCCGGAGTTTTTGGCAAAATAGGGTTTTCCCTATCTAATCCTAGATCAAGAGGGTGTCCCAAATTCAAGAGCCTCACTGTTTTTGTTCAAAATTAGTGTATTACATTAACAGAAAACATATTGCATTGCAAACATCTAGGGAGTCCAAAACCTGACTTAGATCTGCTGCCTGACCAGGAGCTGGGACCCCCCCCCCCCCTCCCCTTCTGACATAAATTGCTGGATTCTTGCATAGGCATACAATTACATAAATCTCGGAATTCAAATGGCTTCTTACAGATTTAATCATTCTGATATGGTTTCTTTTTGCATTTGCTATTAATTAGTGTCTACCTATCTAATTTAGATATGAAAATTTGATGAAATTTCTTACTTTGTTGAGTATATTCCAATTTATGTCAGTTTATTGATTCTGTGACCATACATGGTCATACAGACTTCAAGACTGACAATATGTATCTACCCCCCTTTATTGAAACAAATGTTACCATACCAGTATCTTGTTCAGGTGTTCAACTAGTAGACTTGCATTAACTTTCCTTACTGAATACGCCAGTTTGTCATTATGATCAGTTTATTGTAAAGGACAATATATTATGGTCTTTTATAATAGTTATGAAATGTTTTCTTTGATATTTTGTAGCACAAAGCATACCCGTAGATGTGCCATCACCGTCTCCACGCTACAACTGGATGATGAGAAGTGTAGATATGATCGATGAAGAAAGTGGTCTTGGCTCATGTAAGTGTAGTATTGTCGATACATATGTGTCGGTTAAACCTCAATAATAAGACCTACCTTGGGACCCTTGACTCTTCTTTTTGAGGTGGTCTTAATAAAGAGCAAAACAGTGAAATGGTTTTGAAAATTGTGCTCTTAATTTCTAGGTAGTCATTTTAGTGAGGTGGTCATTAGGTGAGGTTTTACTGTATTTAAGGAAGGCATGGTGGTCTAGTGGTAGGGCACTTGACCCCTGATCCAAAAGGGCATGGGTTTGCATTCCACCTCGAGCAAGGTGGAATCATGTATTAGACATGAGTACTAGTTAGTCACCCTGGAAGCAGTCAACAAGAGAGACTAATATAATTTGTAATAACATGTTTTACAATTGATGTAAATAAATGAGTTTATATCCTATGTTCATTATTGTCTGATGATTGATTGCATGGTCATGTTGTATGATGGTAAAACCTGGTTTATAGTCTAATAACTATTCTTACCATCAAACAGTTTTGACATGATATATTTATCTTTTTCAATATTCAACGAAATATTTAATGACAGTCACTTAGTATATTGGATGGTTTCTAGGAAAGTATTCTTGCAATTTTGTTTGAATAACGTTTTTGGAAATATAGATAACATTTGAAGAAATGTAGCAAAATGAAATTTCATGTAAACTCTAAAAGTTCTTTCTCTATAATTGAAATTGTTGTAAATGATTGTTTGCAGTGAACTCTAGTGGAAGTTTTCACGCAACATATCCATCACCAAGTAGCAGTAGTAGTGGATGTAACAGTTTAAACAGGGATAGAAGACTAAATAGAGGACAACACTTCTCACTAGAATCATGTTTATCAGGACGTAGAAGAAGCCAGCAAGATATACTGGCAGAGGTAACTGTAATACTATTTTCTTGTAGATAATTCCCACATTTACAATATTTACCTCCCTTGTTCTGAATATTCAGCCATATTGATCAGCAAATTTCCTTCAAGTTTATAGGGAATATAATGTAAATGTTGATAAAATAAAATCAGATACATAAAAATAACTTATTCATTGTGCTCATGTGGGCAGAAGTTGAAGAAGAAAATGGCTGTCACGTGCAAATTCTTTTGGTATTTTCTCAATTATCGCATATTTGGAAATTACTCCTGTAAGTGCTTATCAGTTTTGCTTATCAAAATGGCTGATGATTAAGAACAAGGGAGGTAAATATTGTAAATGTGGGAACTATCAATTTTCAACAGATATTAATTATATTTTTATAGGATGGTGTCATAAATTGTGAATATTCCAAATTTTACTGGATAGGCTATAAACTAGGGATTTCAACAGTTAACCAGTTAACCGGTTAACTGTTCGATCGTCAGGTTATCGGTTACGAAAATTGGTAACCGAGTAGTCGAAAAAAAATGAGTTCATAACTTTTACATTTTTAGACAAATTATGTTTTCATGTTGTTTATTCAAGTTTCACACGTTTCTATTGTATTGAGATATGACAATTGGCAATAAAATTGTTAATTGGCGTCTCTATTAAACGGATGACCCCCAGATTACGAGTTAATTCGCAGAACATTGCTATTAAAAGCTTATGATATGGATGAAGACATGATATTGACAAAATTTCAGCCACACAAAAAAATCTCCCGTTTTGAGTCTCAATCTCCCGCTTTTCGAGGTGCAATCTCCCGATTTGCCTACAGAAAAGGTTCATATGTATGCTTTGCCCGCCGTAACGGACAAACGACAGCTTGAAAAAAACGGCATTACTTTCAACCAGTGTCTACGTACATTTTAATAATTGTGTCTTTTACTCCCCGACCTGCCCCGCCAAAATGTACGTCCGATAACCGGTTAACCGCTCAGAAGAGTGAGCGGTTAACCGGTTAGTAAAATGAATGGTTAATGACATCCCTACTATAAACATTCCTTTACACATATATATATTTTCAGCTGGTGTCTCCAAGTCGATCCAGGAAATGTAAAATGGCGCTGGGTATCATATTTAGTACAATAGATGAACAGAATGAAGATGCTAACAGGTTTGTGGTATATTTTATTGCTTTTAATGTGGATAACTTTATATCTATCAGATTTTTGTTATACAGTCGGACCTCGTTTATTTGACAACCTTTTATATGAAGACTTGGTATAATCCGAATAAATATCAGGTCCCGATGTTTCTTAGGCAGGTCAAATTGAAATGGGTTAGTCGAAATCATGTATTATTCGAAATAATATTTTGGACCCGATGAATTCGCTTGAACGAGGTCCGACTGTATTTATATTGTGATCAGGTTGTTTGTGTTTAAAAAGTGAATTACCAATGTACATGGAAAATTTTGTATTCTTGTTTGCTACATGCTGTAGTTGTTATGGTAATGGATACATTATATTTATGATACAAAATGAAAAGGAATTAGATTCTATTTCATACACTTTAGAAATATTTTATAGATTTGTAGTGGTATCTGTGTATCCAGTAGTATTTATGAGTGGTTGATTTTTTGCTGATATTCACGAATGGGCTAATTCACTAATATGTAAGATTCGTTAATAATTTCAAGACATAGTCACTTGATAAATAATTTTCAAATAAAATATGAGTGATTGGCAGTGTGTGAAGATGTTGTGGGTTATATTTCAGACATTTTGAGAATTTCTTCTTCTCCCACATCGCATTGTTTGAAAGTCACCTTGAGCAACTGAGACACAATATAGAGAAAGCATTCTACTCAGGGAATAAACATGCATACCTATCTGGATTGATTGAGGTAAATATGTAGTATAAACTCACTTAAAGACCACCTCAAAATTAAGAAGTCCATTTTCACTGTTTTGCTTTATTCAACCTCAATATTAAGACCACCTTAATAGTAAGACCGGTTTTCAAGGTTCCCAAGGGTGGTCTCATTATTGAGGTTTTACTGTACAGTGTTCTATTAATTTCAATACTTGGCCTTTGTTACCAAGGTTACCCAAAGATCCGTGCTACTCAGATATTTATTTCTAATGTACACGTCCAGTTTTTAGGGCCTTTGTCTTCTAACTTTTATGACTTTTATGATTGTTCTGTGCTGAATAAATTGATAGTGTTATGTATCTTGGATGCTAATAGAATAATGATCTTGTTTTATTTCAGTCATTCGGATCATTTAGGAGAGGTATATGTGACCTCTATACAGCACCTCGTCTTTCTGAACCTGTTTGGCTCAATATGATGGCATTCAGTAACTACAGATATGTTCTCTGTGATAATTTTGTGAAGGAGTTTGTTTCCTTGGTTACCAAGTTTGACAACAAGAATACAAACTTGTAAGTTTTCTCCAGAATTTCTACAAATTCATGAATTCTTACGTTACCCAGCACACTGAATTACTTTTTATCTAGACACTCAATGAAAAAAACGAAGGAGCATAAAGTATTAACCTCTGTCAGTCTTTGCATCTGTCCATGCAAAAATTTGTAGTTCGTCAAAAACTCTTGTAAGAATGAATAGTTTGGATTCATATTGAACACATAAGCATAAGATAATAAAATCCAGGTCAAGTCTGATTTCGGATACAATCCACCAATTTATGGAGGAGTGATGGCCCTTTTTCGACTTAAAAGCCAATAGTTGGGGCATCCGCGTCCTATGGACACATTCAGTGTTATTCAGAAATGTTGATATTACTACCACGACTTTACTGATTCCAATTATAACTTGAAAAGATAAATAAATTTAGATCTTGCATTCTGAGGGTTTTCTGGGAAACTTTTATGACTGGTTTGCCAAGACTGAGATGTAATAGTTTTTTGCCAAGCCAGCATTATTCTCTTAAAAACTACATGTTCTGTGTGTGATAGAAGTTTATGCTTGTTTTCCAATTTCATTTTATGTTTTGTAGTTTTATGAGTACATTAGTAACCACAGTACTAACTCATCATTTGGCCTGGATCCCTACTGTCGTCCCTGCTGGTGGGTCACCGTCGGCGACGTACCTCGATAAACATTCAGCCAAATGGGTGAACACGCTAGCCAAGTCTCATCCATATAATCCACTCTGGGCTCAACTTGGGTATGTATCAATTACACTTTAATCTCATTAGGAAATCTGTTGCTATAAAAGTCTTTATTTCGCGAATTTTCGTTTTTTGTATTTTTTTTGTATTTTTTTTTTTGTGAATTTCTTTCCGAGATGTTCGGACTTAGTGATGAACACATATTTTAGCAAGATTTTGAATTTGCTAGGTTTTCAACTCGTATACTATTTCATATACTATTTGTGATATTAAATGTCTTTCTGCTCAGAATACTTGTATGCCTTGTATGTAGTTTTGTTGTCTTACATATTTGTTATACTTAATCATTTTAATTTTTTTATCTTATTTTTCAGTGATTTGTACGGTGCTATTGGATTTCCACTCAAATTGTCAAGGACTGTTATAGTTGGTAAAAAAGCCGATGTTGTACGTAAAATTCTGTATGTTCTCAGTTATTTTATTCGATGCAGTGACATACTTGAGACTACAGAAACGGGTTGCCTAGAAACGTACCTCCAAAAACTGAACTTTTCCCTAGATAGCCCTAACGATGGTGATAAAGCTTTAGGACTAGGTACACCAACTCCCGTCAACGAGACAAGCAGATCCCTTGATGGTGACGAAAAGTTTAAATTTAATGAACTCTCTGGTACAGAAAAATCAGATTCAGTTTCATTTCAGTCAATGAGGTTAGATTCTTTACTAAGTGATAAGAAATCAGGTGGTTCTGACATGGATTGTAATAGCAATAATTCTGTACAAGAACAGAATCTAGAGAACTCTGGGATGTGTCAAGCTTGTAAAGGAAATAGATTTCCCCAGACTGTAGAGGAAAGTAAAGTTGGTAAAAGTGTATTTTATGTCTCTGGGGATTTCTGTGATTGTGCAATGAATGAAGACATTCTAATCAATTCCAATGAACCACCAGATAAAGACAATGAGGCTGCTGTTCGGAAAGAAATTATTCAGAAGAGGAAAGACAATCTAAAACTTACATTGAAAATTCCAGGTAATGAATCTCGGCTCTCTAATTCTAATACGGACTCGGGTTCTCAAGATGTAAATAAATGTAAATTATCTATTGCTAATATTGTTGAAGATGCCAAAACTGAAAAAATAGAGCATAGCCATAAATCAGTTGGTACACGAGCTAAAGATGTTGATAGACCAAAGTTGACCATGCCTGCCTATGATATTAAAATACCTCATAATGCTACTAAGGTGCTTACTCATGAAGAAATGAAAACTGTGTTTTTGAAGAAAGGTAGTAATAGTATGTTTAATGAATACTTTGAAGATGAAGGTATCGAAACTAAAACTATTGATGAAATTGATGAGAAAGACCGAGTTGTAGATTTGCCTCGGAAATGCAGCTTAAAGAAAGATGGTTGTAAAGCTCCCTCATTGCCGGACCTTACAGCCCCTAGTCAGGGAAAAGGGGATTCACACAGAGACAGGGTAGGGTCACTGGATCAGACTTATAAATTCAGAAGATCGTCTCTATCACGACAAGTTTCTGAGTCAGCCAAAAACTTTCCTGGTAGATGCAGGTTAGTATACAATTTGATTTATACTGGGAGAGACTGTTTCGGACTTCAGATGAAGAGTCGACTGTCCTGTTCCTCTGTTTCATATTGTAAAGTTACCAATTGCTTGCTGAAGAACAGGTTAATACTGGTTGTTAACCCAGGAACACTGATTAGGTCAACAAACTGCCATACATAACTGAAATAACGTTAAAAAACTCCAATGCAAGAAGAAAACGTCATTCAGATTTTTTCTATGTCATTGAATTTCCTGATGATGAAGAATAACATTATGAAAAGGTTATTTATAATGTCATAAATCTGAAAAACAATTGTGTTCTTGGTTTTTCTACAAATTTTTCACCGTACTTTTGAAAATTGGCGAAATGAACAGACGTTCGGCGACTTCTTCGCCTAGTAGCTTATTCCCTGAGACCACCCTTGGTACCCTTGAAAACTGGTCTTCTTATTGAGGTGGTCTTACTATTGAGGTTAAATAAAGTGCAAAACAGTGAAAATGGACTTAAAAATGTGTTCTTAATTTCGAGGTGGTCTTAAAGTGAGGTTTTACTGTAAATGTAACACTGTAAATGGAATGTGTTTTTCAGACCAGTGACACCGACGGAGTTATATAAGAGAAGACATATTTCATCAACAAGTAGCCTTGACTTTGATATCTGTGATCCACGTTCTTTCTGCCAGGAATTGCCACTTCCAATGTAAGTTTGTCAGTCAGCTTTATGTATGTTTTTAATCTTAGGTGAAATAGTCACTTTGTTTTTGAAAGTAAACAAATGCTGGCCAGGATGGGCATTACGATATTTAGATGGTTTTAAATGGTGGAATCTGACTCTGAGACGTTGGAGAACCAGATTATTGTTGTTTGGGGTCATAGATTCGAACCTCGCCGTGGCCAGTCACTTTTCACCTTTTATTTTACTAGAACTCTTAATAAAACAGATTTGGAGTAATAACTGCACGATGCTGTTTTGAGTGATATTTTATATTTTTGTACTAGATTTTAAGTCACATTAACAGCCAGAGTCATACTGTGACTGTTCAAGCTGTTAGGGTGGAGGAAGACTCTAAGGGAACTCCTGAATAGAACCACTGACCGTCAGGAAGCTAGATTCCTCACAAATCCAGGGTAGGATTTGAACCCATGACGATGAGAGGCAAGTGAAGTGAAGTCGACGACTGTAACCACTTCAGCTCGATGTTATCTATCATTCCTTGTTCTACATGTGTCTTCTGTGTCGTAATGTTTCCCTTCTAGTGCTCTATTTAGTGCTGTAAGTTATGACAAATTATTCTTAATTCTACATTGTTATTAACTTATTAATTTTGGTTTTATTTTCAGGTTAAGCCCAGAGGTTAATTGTAGCAGTCAGAAAGAATTTGATAAAAACTTTGGGCGATCATTATTAGGGGACTATTCTGATCATTACATGTCGGACTTTGTACTTCACGGTACATCTGATAAAAACTGCAAGGAAAAAATCATTGCTGATCTCAGAATGGCATTAAATGTGAGTAGAACATATTTTTATTTGTTTATGTACAAAGCATCGTCTCCATAACAACACTGGTAGGGAGATGCCGTTTCGGTCGTTGTTGAGAGGTTGTTGCCCAAGCAAGGTGCAATCAGGAGTAGATTATCACTACAGGAAAATTGATATTGTTGAGTTGACTGTTGCTCAAGAGAAGGCTGTTTAGGAGACTATGCACTGTACTCCTTCTTTGAAAAGAAATCACCGTCCTTTATATATAGCTACTTCCATAGCTATTTGTCTTCATGAGAGTTGAAACTTCGAAATTTTTGTAATGTTTGCTCCTGTTTTACACATTGAAAGATAGTGCTAGCTGGTGAAACATTCATGGATGAAAAGTTCCAAGCAATATATGGCCTGCAAGCTATTCTCATATAGTTCAAATGTAGTTTTTCAAAGAAGTATATTGTTATGGTAATAAACAATGTGTATGAAGCGATGTTAGCTTAGAATGTGAAGAGTTACGGTAAATCATAATGGCTTAAAGTGACGTAATCTAAAATGTGAAGTTAAATCATAATGGCTTAAAATGTTATGTAATCAATAAAATAAAATATTTCCTCAACAATGGTTGTATAACTTTGCAAAATATTTATTTCAGTATTCTGTATTAGATGAGCCTATTGCAGAAGCTGTTTGTATTGTTGCTGATACGGACAATATGTAAGTACTACGTATCCTACTTATTTTGTTAAGATTTCAAGTTGCCATAGTAACCATATCAAATGTCCTGGAATTTATCTCACTACAATAAACAATCCACTAGTCCTTTCTTAGGTATCCTACTTTGGATGTTATTTCAGGCATTGAAGTTCATATTTGAGCACGGCCATTACAAAACCTGTATTAGTGACGTTGGTTACGACGAGTACTTCCCAATCAAAGTATGGCCTTCACAAACTAAGCTCTTTTTGTCCAAATGGTTTTGAGGCTAAATTGTGATTTATAGAATAAAATTAACATGGGAATTTGCATAATTTGTTTATTGCCATTCGAAGAGTAGAACATTTTTTTATGAATAATGTACATTCTGATGTGATGTCATCGTTTTGTAGCTTACATTTGTATCATGTTCTTAATATTGGAATTGCTATAAAAAGATATGTAGACATCTTAAATGAAAGTTGAAACATATATCTGTTAGAAAATGTAAAAACCTGAAAACGGACTTTTTGGTCGCTAAGCTTTTGTTGTGGTACAGCTCATTTATCTTCTGCTCAATTGAAATACTGTTCTGTATTTGTATTGTTAATTTCTTAACAGTCACTCAAATGACATGCACAGTGTGAATTGAGTGTTTTCTGTTGATTTACTTGTATACTTAAGATTATCAGTTTTCCGGTATGTTAGAATATTTACATACATTTAGCTTGACATGTATTCATCATATTGATTATTATATTTCAGGACAGTCAGTGAATACAGTAGTCAGAACTTGGATAAGAATTCCGACCCATGTCCCTGTGGTCCTTCCCAACTCATCACTAAGTGCTTTGAATCTGTTGTCAGTATGGCGAAATTGAAAATGAGTCCCGAATTTGTAAGTAATAATTTCCATGTCTGTTTACTTGTAAGGTTTGAATGTTTTGACTGCACATGCTTGTTAAATCTTCGTAATGGGTGATTGCAAGTAATAGTATTTAAATATTTTGTGTCTGGAGAGCTAAATTTTGCCAAAACCACAGGAGATTGTCACAAGTTCTGTCCCTTTATCCCTTCTTAGATATATATTATAGTATATTTAGACCACGATCACCGCAATCTGTCCAATCAGCGGCCTCTAATTCGTATAGACAACGCCACTCATGGTCTATTCTATATGTATATATGCTATAAAGGGAGAGAACTCGTGACAATCTCCTGCAGCTGCAACCGAAGATCCCAAGTGACTGACATTCAACATGCATTGTAATTTGGAACACAAATTTTGACTTATGAGACTTTGTAAGCCTTTGTAATTTAAATTACAGAATGAACGTGTAATTACAGAATGAACGTGTAATTACAGAATGAACGTGTAATTACATTTTTGTGTATTGTCATAACTCTCTTTCAGTGCATAATGCATCTTGAAGATCGATTGCAAGAACTTTACTTTAAAAGTAAAATGATGGCTGAGTGTTTGAAAAACAAGCAACTTAAAGAACTGTATAACATGTTTGGGTACGTACATTTATAATCTTCTGTTTGTCTTACAAGTCAGTCCAATACTCAATACATTCAATATTTTGAATCACTATTTATGTAAAAAAAATAGATCAACACTTGTATATGGGTATATTTTAATATTTTTACAAACATTACTGAAGACATATACATGTTGTCCAAACATATTACTCTGATCCTGACCTTTATGCATGAATATATATTATACATCAATTGCGCTGACTATATAATTTTCTGTGAGAGAATCGTGCATCATCGGTATATTTCGTGGCTGTTACGGAAATCATTGCATTTGCGGATTTCTTTCATTATTTATTATTAAATGACCAAACCTGTTTATCTATATAACTCGAGCCAAAGTTAATCGTATTATAGACGAAGATAAATTTAGATAATCAGTCTAGTGTGAAATTATGCTAATAGAGGTCAGGAGGATCAGGTTAATTTGTCCGAGTAATACAACATAATATTGTGCATGGAACTAACCATATAATTTGTGACATTTCCAGGTTTCACAGAAGTGATGTGCCACTGTTGGTTGCCATAGCGGAACATACTCGTCAAATATCTCCGATACTGTGTGTTGATGTACCTGCTAGTTAGTCCCTGTGTCGGATAGTGTGACTATGTTAAACAATTCCTACTTACTGCTGTAATAATAACATCGGTAGAAAATGTCATAAAATTGAACAGAATCATAGGCTGGTTTACAATTTTTTATACAAGAACAGTTACAGGGTAATGAGGGACTTGTTACCAGTCTGTATATCTAAGCCAGCAAGAGCACTTACATGTTTGAGTTCTTGATTATACTCGAGCAATTGTGATGATGTTTAATTTGACATTTCTGGATAAATGTGATCTTCAAATGAGTTGTAGAGGAGTCTTTGATAAAAACAACTGACAAGTATTATTCTGTTTTTGGGGAGATTTACTGTAGAAATTATATAACAAATAGTTGTAGAGCTTATCTTGATTGGTTGGCTAACTCAATGGGTAATTTATCTAGGCCATGAGTAGATGACATGCCTTAGAGTCCTTTGATGTATACATATAATGTTCTGTATAAACAGTGTTGTTGTTACTGATTTCTAATTAGTAAACCTAATTGTCATCTGACTGGCTGGACATCTGCTTGACTGTGATAGACAAAGTAAGATATTTCCATACAGTATGAATACGAATTACCTTTTATCATCAAGTTTTTTGTGGCAATAATATGGGATTTAGACATGTTTACAATCAAATATTGATCCCAATTGTGTACGACAGAACAGTGAAATTATAAACCTGTCCAGTTGATTTCATGTACTCTGGTTATTTTGTTCTACTGTTTGATTTGGGTTTTATAATGCTGCAGTTTTTTCTGCTATTATGTTAGTTCCAGTATGTTGATATATTGTGTACAGATGTAAAATGACTTGCAAAGTCTCATACTTTTCCTGGTGATGTGCGTCAGTATTTAGCTGAATTGCTCAAACATTTGTCAATGATTTTAACCACCATTGTGTACCATTTGATATATACTGTGTGATCAGAATATCCGGGTAGCAACTTCTGGTAATCCAGTTTAGTTCATCTTCGAAATACAGTAAAACCTCACTTAAAGACCACCTCAATATTCAAGTTCATTTCACTGTTTTGCTCTTTCAGGGCTCTAGAAATCAAGTAGCCCTACGTCCTGGACAAATCTAATTGCTGATTTGGGCTACCAAAAGTTGAGTTGGACTTGGTCCAGTACAAGTCTGTTATGCATGCCTACTTGACTGTAAACTCATACCCTATTCTATGCTTGGACAACTAGCCTCCCATTTCGGACAAGTCTACTTTAACATGTTCCCTAGGTCAGGACAAAAGTGTTTAAAGAAAGTTTCTAGAGCCCTGTCTTTATCCAGCCTCAATATTAAGACCACCTCATTGAGAAGACCAGTTTTCATGAGTCCCAAGGGTGGTCTTATTATTGAGGTTTTAATGTATACTGTGATAAGAATGTCAGGGCAGCAAAGTCTAGTACTCCAAAATGAGTTCATCTTGGTAATAAATGTTGCCTGAATGACACATCTGTATGTAAAGTCTGTCTATTATCGCCATACAGTTAAACGTTCTCAGTAAATGAATATCTGTATGATCTAAATTCATGAATTAGTTGCTATGGTGATGAAAACTTGAAGTTGAGAGGGTATTTGTTGGTATTTGGTTGCAAATACTATTGTACTAGTAAATCATTTTGTCCAAAAGAAATCAGTATAATGAAATTAAGCCATACATCAGTTTCAATGCTACATTCACATATGCTTGTCATGAAGCTTTGATTTGTTAGTAATGCATACTTGCAAATATTTCAAATAATTTGAACAAATGGACTAAATATTTTAAGGCAAAAATGTCTTCTAGAACTAAAACTTTAGTTCCTGCGCATATAAGCACATTTTCTTTGTTAATGTTGATTTGGTTCCTGCATGTTAAAACTTTGTTTCCCGTAGTGATAAAACCATTAAAGTATTGTCTTAGTTCAATGGCTCATATTGTATTATGCTGGTCTATTGCTAGACAATATTTTTTGTGACTAGATATTTTGATTACGTTCTTTATTTCATTTTGAGGTGTATCTGTGACCAAAGTGTTTAAAATAAACAAATGGTGCTATATCTAGAACTATTTTCCTTAATTATAATCTGATTGCATTATCTGAATTTTTCTGACTTTGCTACATGTGTATACAGTAGAGATTGTCACAAGTTCTCTCCCTTTATCACTTCTAAAGTTCTTTTCCTTTATCCATTTTAAAATTATCTCCCTTTATCCCTCTAAAGTTCTCTCCCTTTATCCCTTCTGGTATATGTAGTATAGAAGGGATAAAGGGAGAGAACTTGTGATAATCTCCTCTGTGAGCGTGTATGCATTAATTAACTGCAGATTGAATACTGGAGATAACTTAACAAATTTATAACTGTCTTGATATCATGTGATGCTGTCTATGTGTATAAATTACATTTATTTTTGTTGAAATTATATGTAGATCTGTGCATTTATCTTATGGTGCATTCTTTGCTTAATATGTATTAGTTGTTTGTGATCATTATCTGCCATAATAGTATAATTTATTCAATACATTGTATGTGTATAGATATCTATAAATTGTCTCACTAGAAAAAAAACAAGTTAAATTTTACATTGATAAAGAGGTACATGTAGTTTATTTTCTGATATTGGGAATGTTTTTCACGTTAAGTATCAGTCAGTGGAAGACCTGCTTTAAAAATATACAGTATAACTGTTGGTGTTATATATGTAAGTGTGTCAAGCATGTTGTCACTGTTGTTCTACAGTACTGAATTTCTATTGGGTGAAATCAACTGATATCCTTTCTGTCGAACATTGAATAATATTCTTGAAAACGATCGCTCTACAGTCCTGTATTTCCAGTCTGTGAAATCAACAGATATCGTCTCTGTTGGAAAATATTCTGCCTTAAGTCATTCAGATTTCTTCCAGACTGATCACCGGTGCTATTTCCATGAATTATATAATGTCCTATCTTGTGTATCATGTGCTAGGAGTGATGGCCATTTACTGATACATACATGTTTGAGTGGAAGTATAGTGTCTTGTTTTGAATAATGTCATATATATATATTTTCTATTGAAATAGTATATCCATCTATGTCCAGAATTCTGCAATAACAATTTACAGATCCTCGCATTATTTCCAGAACCCCAAAACTTGTTTTTCGTCTTTCTTGAGAAAAATAACTTTAAAGTTTTACCCTCTTGATATTATTGTTACATACAGGGTTATGGAATTGCATTTTATTTATGTGCATTCCTGAACAATATAGGTAGTATAGACAGAAGGAGCTTGGAAGGACTGTTTCAATGATTCCAAATACTCAAAACCGCCAAAAATTGAGTTAAAAGGGTTCTGGAAATAAGGCGACAAGATGACTGCAATAAAACCGAGTCTGGATCACAATGTATGAAAGTATTTATTTTGTATCTGTTTACCGTTGGTTTCTTCTCTTCAGAATGATTATATGAAAGCAGTTTCATATGTAGGTATACATGTGTTAACTACCCTATTCTGACACTGATAAAATGGACTATTCACTTGTTTCGGTTTATTTTATTGGAATTCCAGTCTGCGTTCATTTGTAGTCATGGCAATGTACATTATATATGAAACATGAAATGAGCGCCGTTCTACGATATCCAACCTCTTCTTTAAGTGACGTCATTTCACTATGTACCGACAGTAAGCAATACTTGCCTCATATGTCAATATGAAAACGAAGTGACCACATGGAGTAAATACTGTTTCCTGCTAGCAAATAGTGACATCACATGTATTTCTTGAAATGACATCATTTACAGAGGAGGTTGTGAATCCCAAAGCAGCGCTAAAGTTATATTTTGTCACCAATCCTGTGAATGGATGGTGATTGTATCCTAACTGCAATATTATGCAATTATATATTCCTATGTACTCCTAACCATATATACTAGACATACTTTTTTCTACAGATCTGAATTCATTGGATAATCGGTACTTTTCATTGGACGTTCTGCGTGTTGCACCGAGTGTGAATGTTCGTTTTCATGTTGTTCTATAAATATTTTGTGACAATGTACCCGAATAATTTTACTCAGATTGTACCATTGTTGATGATGAGTATTACGTATACATGTATATGAATAATTGTGAACCATTATAATGATTTATGAAAAGGAATAAATAAAATGATTATGTAAATTTTTGTTGTACAAAGATAAAAGCACCCAACTTTAATTTGTTGCCGTCTCATTTCATATTCAGTTAAAATGTTGACCAGGTTCTACCGATTTTATGTCTGGAATTTTCATACCTTGGACACAGGTGCCTGACGAATATGTTCCTCGTAATAGCATATATTCTTACATATATGATGGGGAAATATAAGTCGAGCACCTGTGGTATGAGCATCTAATTGATTTTGTTTGCATTAGTCGTTGTTTCGGAAAAAAAGGTTCGATTTACTGTATCATGTTATATTCACGGATTGAATTCCTCATTTAAACTGGTATTTGTTTTCTTCACTTTGTGTTCCAGACAATTTGTGATTTATCCTTTAGGGTATTTAATTTTGTTCACAGTGATTTTCACAGAATGTGTGATTTGTATGTGTTATAATGTTAAGACATTTGTTGCTTTGTGCATTATTCATGTATTTATTTATTACATATCTTGAAATAAATTGTGCAATACCATAAACAGATTTTTCTAGTCCTCGATTATTTTGTGCTTCTGTTTCATCAATTTCTTGGCTGTGGCTTTTTCAGTGTAAAATACATTACCCCCCCCCCCCGCAAATGTCAATGCTTCGCAAGATCAAGTAAGTCAGTAACTTATGCTAGAATCACCTCGAGTTCTGGGCCGAGTGGGCAATATTTAGTTTAATAAGGTACCAACATGTTAGATTGAGCTACAATCCTTGACATTTAAAAACTATATTCAGAAAGAACCACTTGAAATCAGTGCCAAACACAAGCAAGGGGACATGATGGCCCTTAATCACTCACACAAGTTATATTGATGTTTTTGCGCCGATTTTTATCAGTTTGAAGTTGGAAAATGCGTACAAATGCCCCTCAGGTAATCACTGTTCAAATTACTGGAACTGCTCAGGTGGCAATGTTTTTAGATGAATCATGATTCTGGTATTTTGAACAATGATAGCAGAGGCTAACTTTACTTGATTCAGAATAACCACTTCTTTCAGAATGCTGCTTGTTCAAATTATTCCCATTAATCAGGAAACGGCATGGTCTCGCTTTCCTATATGTTAATGACCTTCGCAAGAAACTGGTGGCGTCGCAAATAAGTGGGAAAATAATGGTCAATTCTGGTCCATATAACATATAAGCATTAATATGATTTACACACAATAACAAACACACAATGAAATCCTTCAATTTTTTATTTGATTTTCACAACGGGTACCATCTGCAATAAATTCAAACACACATAGTACAATTCTGCAACAAACTCTTCTGCCAATATGTAAGTTCGGTTCAGGTGATCAAACAAGGCTGTATTAAACAGATAATACAATAAAACTACTACATGTATTAATGAGACCATTTCTTGCTATAAACAGATCCTGCCTTGTTTAATACTGATTACTGATAACAAAAGCAAGTACAAATCACTTCAGAAATTAACCCATGTTTATGAGTAGCCTGTGCGTCCCCGTGGAATAAAAACTAACCGGTTTTTTCAGACCGGAAGCAACGTAATATTAACATTTTTTCATTAACTGAAAATTTGAATTGACAAAACGGTGCTTTTCATGTCGTAAGTAATCAGGTACCTTCTTACAATGCCTCCATAAAAACCCATTGTCTTAAAACCTTTTTTTCAACATTAAAATCGATGACATGTGATTTAAAAACGTTAAATTGGTGACGATGATAAAAAGACTCGGTGACGAGTGTGCATCTTGTTAACAAACATACATGCTATCACAGACTAGGTCCGTGAAACTACTTTATTACGATCAAAATGGTGGAAACAAATTTTCTTACCATAAATTTATCCAATATAAGATTAAATTTACCAGTGCATGTATTTACATTAAAACCTCACATAAAGACCACCTCAATATTAAGAACATTAAATCCATTTTCGCTGCTGTGTAATTTATTCAACCTCAATATTAAGATCACCTAAATAAGACCAGTTTCCAAGGGTCGAGAAGGTGGTCTTATTATTGAGGTTTTACTGTGTTCAACGTCTCATATTGCCGACATGTTCAAGTAGGCCAAACCATACACTAAAATTTTCATGATTCCACGTGCCTGCAAGTTGTGATCTAAGAGTTTTGATGATCAAAAGAAAACAAATGGACATAGTGCAATACCATGCTAGTGCAATACCAAGTTAATTAAGGTCACAAAAATCACCAATAATAAAAGAAAATGAGTACTGCTCAACGATTTCCAACCTCCTCTTTAAATGACGTCATTTCCATAAAACGTCACATGTGATGTCACCATGTACTGACAGTAAGCAATATTTGCCCCATACAGCAATATGAACACAAAGTGACCATATGGAGTAAATACTGTTTCCTGCTTGCAAATACAGACATCACCTGTTGCGTTTTCTTGAAATGATGTCACTTACAGAAGAGCTTGTAAATCCCAGAGCAGCGCTCAAATGTTCATATTGTATCCCAAACACATGATTTCCATTTATTAAATGTTGCTAAATAATAGACTACATCACTTTCAAAATATGCTGATATTATTGTGGTGATATTGTCACTTTTTCATGTAACAATATACTAAGTCTTCAACCATTTGAATAGTTTGATATCATAACCAAATGGAAAATTTACATAATATTACATATATTCAGTCTAATGTAGTAGTAAGTGAAAGACAAATGAATCCATTTAAATATTCTTGACTTCAACAGAAAAATAATGCCTAAAGATAGATACATTCAGCTCATTCAATATTTCACGATTCTATAAAAATGATATACGAGTCATTATCACATCACACACAAAACACCTAGCTGGATAATCGTTTAACAAATCGTTACATCATGCATAACAAAGCCACTCAATAGTGTAAAAGTTGTATTGATCATCTAAGTTTCAAAACTAGTACAATGTATAAGCTATACTGTATAAGTGGTAAAGTTTCCCAGGTGGAAAGATTTGCGAATTTCCCAAATGCACAAATTTCGCGAACATTTTCCACAGCATAAATTGCCATATTCACCGAAGTATATTTTTACCCTAACACCGTGTAGTCGATACTTGGGAGTCCGGTATGCGATAAAGACACATCCAAAGCACTCCCTGCGCTACAATCCATTCTATAATAACGATTGTTATGACATGTGGATATTATGATCAAAGTGATTTCGGCAATTCGCAAACATTTCTGCACATGAATTATAATGAAATCTTTTTCTCAACATGACTGATAAGGCAAACAGTTTCCTAGATGTTAAGCGATCTGTTGTCAATGCATCAATATTGTAACAGTTAGATATTGTTGTTGAAATGACGAGAACATATATAACACCCTGATGATAAACGTGGACACAGTACGACACAGAGTACCTGAGACATAATGATTACAAAATTCTCTCATAGACATGTTTTCCTCTAATTGGGCTAAAATATGCAGCAGTTTTGTACTTGTTCCTATAAACCTAATCCAAAAATAACAGCAGAATAGACATCATCAAAATCCACTTAAATCCCCAGACGTATTACCAGCATAGAATATTCATGTACAGAATTGCACCAAATTTATTTTGTATTCAAATCTTACAGCATATGTCTAATGGATAACTGTCCATTTAAACGACCTTAAAGTCATTTCCGCAAGTAATCCATAAATCTACGAGTACGGTCAGACCTCTTTCATTCGAATTGAAAGGGTCCAAAATTTTATTTTGAGTAATACATGGTGTCGTATAATACAATTGCACATTTCAATTTGACGTGCATAAGAAGATGCATTGGGTCCTGATATTTATTTCGGATGAGTATTCGGATACAAGGTTGTCGAATAAACGCGGCCAAACAGTAATAGTTACAATTCCACAAGTAATCAGTACAATGGTAAATATGCCCTAATTACGATAACATTTCTATTACATATACACGTCTTTCTAAACACTTGAATTAGTCAAAACACCGGGTAAGTAAATCAAAATACGAATTTGAAAAAAAGTTCAACACCCACTACAAAATCTACCGACATTATATCTGCTTGAAAAATATATCTATGAGACAACTTTTGTGATACACCAAAATATTATGTGGCATCAAACTTGCATACAGATGTACAAAAATAGTTTATTACATTAAAATAGAAGAAACAATCTATTTTGACCAACTAAATACTTCATTCACAACCTGTATGATATTCACAAGATGTCGACAAATGAATGAACTCACAGTATTTTATAATGAATACGCAACCTTGTACACACCAAATGGTAAGAAAATTCTTATCTGCAAATTCAAGTTCTCAATTCAAGATGTGCATAGATCATATATTCCGTTGTGGACGAATATTAAGTTTTAACATACAAACAAATGTGATTGTGCATTTGTATATAATATTGGCTGCATCTATCTCATAGAGAGGCAAGTTATGTTGAACTTCGGAAAAATTACATCCATTGAACAAAAATTTGGCTTCCAATACATAGTTCTCACATCTACAATATTTACCTCCCTTGTTCTTAACTACCGGCCATTTTGATAGGCAAAACTGATATGCCCTTATAGAAGTAATTTCCAAATATGTGATAATTGAGAAAATACCAAGAGAATTTGCATGCGACTACCACTTTTTCTTCAACTTACTGAGCCAAATGCCCACACGAGCATAATGAATAAATAATTTTTTATATATCAGATTAGTTTATTATCATTTATATTATTTTCCCCATAAACTTTAAACAAGGGAGGGAACTATCTATAGATGGTTGACTTCTTAAAATTTGTTTATGGAACGCTACCACTAACATTATGTATGACAACTGCAGGAAAATGATAATTCTTAATTTTGTATCACATTGTATTCTACAGATAAGAACAATCTACTAAAATATTGAAGTTATACACTAACCATACTGTAACTATAGCAATATTATACATCAACGAGATCATTTAAATCCAACAAGTTAAAACTATTTGAAAATCATTGGTACTTATCAATTATCTTTTGACTATCTTGATTCTCACAAAAATATTCCATAGTCATTAAACCCAGACTTTGACACTGATGTGCATCACACAATTGCTAGCAATAGCCTAAAAAATAAACAAATATATAACTATCAATTGACTTAAAGCCAAACTTTGACATACCATAAACACTTATCGAATTACAATAAAATCAAATCGCGAATTCCCTTAGTTATCGGTTATTTCACAAATATTATTAAAATGGTTCTAAAATTTCAGTCATTCCACGAATACATGTATTACCGTGCCTGAATTCATATGAAATATCCTAGTAGAAGCATTGACTATGAATTTAGTACTGACATGACTGGTAACACACTCGCTAACAACTCCCATGTCCGAGTCTTGTACCTTACAATACACAGAACATTTATTGCACTAACTATTAGACAAGACTGGTCCATGACATAGGTACATTGTTATCAAATAAATGATATACAACAACCGACCTGCGGCTGCATCAGAAACTCAGACATACGCTAAAACATACAGACATTGTCAATTCAACCATTGAATGACCGTTCTATAAAATACTGGAGAAAAAATCTAACAGCAACAGTTTAAATAGTTTGTCACTGGTACGATAGGCTTTGTATAAGAAATAAAAAGTTGTACACGGACCACTGATTTCTTAATACAAGGAACCGACATTCATAAATATTCCTCGTGTTTACACCGAGGACGCGGAAGAAACTAAGTGAAAACGGTTATGATGTCGAGTGTTTCCAAATGAAATTTCTTACGTCACAAACGAAGCACTTTCGCAGTAGTGTTTTGGTGGCTTTATTTCTATTTATAAAATTTACTGAACACAATTTGTGTACAAGTGTAGTAATTTTTTTCCATTTAAAAATCAGAAGTTTTTTACAAAATTACATTAAATGTACATGTGGGGTAAAGCATTTCACAAGTGATATCATCATTTAGTAGTTTACTCTTTTGTCATTAATATTGGAAATGCAATAAAAAGAAAAGTAGAAGTTCTTTATTTTAATACTAGAGAAAATATATCTGTCAGAATCCCAAAATAAGGATATTCAAGTAAGAAGATAATTTCTGTGATTCTGATGACATTTTCTACTATTTATACATGTTGTTTAGATAGTTCCCACATCTACAATATTTACCTCTAATGTCTTAAACCTCAGCCATTTTGATAGGCAAAACTGATAAGCCCTTATAATTCCAAATATGTGATAATTGAGAAAATACCAAGAGAATTTGCATGCGGCAACCACTTTTTCTTCAACTTACTGAGCCAACTGCCTACATCAGTATAATTCATAAGTTATTTTTTATATCTGATTAGTTTATCATCGTTTATATTATATTCCCTATTAACTGTAAGGAAATTTGCCTATCAATATGGTCGACAATTCAGAACAAGGGAGGTAAATATTGTAAATAGTAGTATCTATTTCTAAGAACAGATAAAGAAGAGAATGTGCACATGTTATGATCTATTAGCAAAACTTTAAGCAGAATGGACTTTTTAACATAAATAATATAACAAGCAGTATGGAACTCTTCCATCCTCTGATCAAAATAATCAACAAAATATTAATTTTAAAATATAAAACTGTGATTCAGCGATGAGATTAACCATGTAATAGCCGTGAAATATAGCACATGAGATTCTAAATCAGTTTTCAATCAACAACTAAGTCGTTAATAATCGATCAGTGATAACAATTGCAATGTTTAATGATTGAAGTAAATACAATTATGTTCAATATATACACTCCAATGAGAGGATAATTAATATAGTAATACTAGAGTACATAGATTTCTAAACATAAAGTAGTAATATCACACACTCTTTGTCTAAAGTAAAAGAACGATATGAAAATGTTTGGTATTTATCAATGAAATCTACATGTATGCTTAGTGATGTTCATATGCAGTTTTCAATACTTCCAGCATGAATTTTGGTAGCTAAATGTTTTACAGCAATAAATAATATCAATTGCATTTTGTACAAGGCCACTAATCCTTCAATATATACTTTTACAATGATCGATCTGTTGGTAATTGTTAATTCCCTTTTTAATCATAAATTCTGTGAACTATAAATTTAAAGGTTTCTTTTTGGCACAAGTCTATTACACCAGAAATGTCAGTATCAGTATTTAACGTCCCAGTGAACTCTTGTAAAATACTGACACCAATATAAACAATGTAATCTATCCAGTTAAACACATAATGTATTCTTCAATGGATCTAAATTCTCATAAAAGAAGTAATGCCTGAATAATTGTTTTATTTGAGGTGGCAAATATATCTTACAGAAATGAGAAATTTCAAAAACAGCAGAAAATTCAGCAAGGGGTCCAGGGAGCTGCAGAAGCTCCTGGCTTTTAAGCTTATAAGATGGCTTAAATTGTTTCAAACAGCCCTTGCGAGCGTCAAATCCGTAGTTATTTAAAAAAAATTGTTTAAATTCCTCCAAATAAAGTCATACATTGTACAAAACAAACTTTCATCTATTTGTCAGACACATCCGAGCCAACAAATAGCTCCACACCACTCTATAAATAATGAGATAGTAAATGTGACATTTAAGTGCAGAATATAATCCAAAACAGCATAGTTACTCAATAAAACTACATGTATGTAGCAATATGACAAGTTATTTATGAAATGTTAATCAATACAACTGAATAAACATCGCCTAATTAACAAAAACATATAAAATCAAATAGCACACATGATGTTAAAAGTGAAAACATAAACAGTTGAATGTAACTTATAAAGAATTAACAACTAAAATATGGCCGACTTCTGATGAATCTATAAGAAGTCAAAAATAATCTTAGTGCATTAGAAACAAGTGAAATGATGAAATGAATAGTGTATCAAGTATCTTAGTTAATTAGGAGAGATTAATTTCTACAATGATGTGAATTGTGCATAAATGACACAAGATAAATCCCCAACACAAAAACAATGCGTTTAACAGTCAACATTATTATGTTATCATCACATCCATATCAAATTCTGAAGGACTTATTAAGATAAATATGTCTATGAATATATGAAGTTATCAACGATTCATTTGAAACAATTCTCCAGAAAATGTATGCAATACAATCATCTGTGCAGGGTTTCCGCCATGATTTCCATAAGGCATGTTTGAGGGGGCAGGGGCTTCAGAAGAGTAGGCAGTGGCTTGTCCATTCAGGTCATTAAAAAGTTTCAATTTCAGTAACAACTACATGTATACACAATATGTCATTTTTTTCTAAAATTCAAGCCACCAGAGCAATCAATCATCTCATGAATTTCTGGTGTAAATTACGACTTTTGAATAGTAAAGCAAGCTTTGTATAGGTACCAAATTTCATAGCCGACTTCCCTTTCCATTATTTTGACCCCTTGTCATTTAATTAGTCAACTAATTCTAAGTTAATTGCAAGAAATATACAACACAACTGCATCCCTAATGACATACATGACATTGCAGTTCAAATATCGGGCATCAGAATGTAAAATTTCAAGATCAGCTGAAAATTCGGCAAGGGGTCCAGGGAGGTGCTGAAGCTCATGGCTTTAAAGCATCTAAGATGACTTAAATTGCTTCAAAAACGGCCCTTGTGAGCGCCAAATCCAGTCAAAATTCTCATGCCCGAGGAATAACGGCATGGCAGAAACTCTGCAACAGCATGGTCCTAGTATGTAACACAAGGCTCTAGCATTCAAAGTGTGAATCAGAAAACAGTAACTAAATGATCAGAAGGTTCAGTTAATATAATAGCCTCAAAACTATTCACTTCATATCAGCAAACAAAACTAGGTGAAAAATAAGGCAAAAGTTATTTATTATTGTTACTAAGAATTGTAATAAGTTATAACAACAATACACATCACCGACATGCACATAAAGATGGTACAAGATGTACATAGAAAGTTAATGATTACCACTCACATACAGTACCTCTGAGTTTTTTTTAAAGATAATGTAGCACTCAAAATCATACATACTCTTTTACAGTTGTTAAGAACTGATCAAATCATCATTATCCATCAATTTCAAGAAATAAATCATACACTACGAGATAATTGTATATGAAAACGATAAAATATTTAGTGACAAAATACCTTACCCTTTCCTTGTTAAATATCTACTTTTATCTCGTAATGTGGAAGAGATTTCTTTTTTACTAACAGACATGTTTTCATGCATTTATCTGACACTGATGTATCTTGTTTGTAAATTGGCCCCTAGTTGTTTTGTTAATTCTGAAACATGATATAACTTTAAACGAAAGCCTTGATTTATCTAAGTAACAAATAATACATAACTTTTGCCAATACAAGAAAACTACACTACACCTTATTCAATGTCTAAATCAAAACATTTAGGACATATTTGTCGTTTTCCGAGTTCCTTACAACTAAAAAATTCACACTTATGTGAAAATGATGATACTAGTATATGATATATAATCACAATGCAATCAAGAACAAATAACAAAAAAAAATAACAAATGAAATATTCATCAATTGCAACTTAAAAACAATATAAACTCTACACAAGTTTCTACTTTATATACTATGTATGTACAAGAACATAGTATTCATATTAAATCCTATCAAATTTGTTTAAACCTATTATTACAAGAAATAAACTTTATCTTTCTTCAAGAAAGTAAAGCTACCTGTTTACTGCTGATAACCAATTTGTTAAAAGTCTATTGTAATTGTTCAAAAACCCTACATAGCACTATCATTACAAATGATAGTTCACTGTGGCCCTTTGTGCTATCTGGGATCTGCATAAGGGACATTCAGACTTAGAAGGAGCACATTTCTCACACATAACACAGTGATTGCATGGTGACGTCGCTATACTTCGATTCTTTTCTTGACATATAATACATTTCACTGCTGACTGCTTGTATATAACCTGCAATAAATTAATCAGGCAAGTCAATTATAGGTAACAAAAAAAGATCTATAAATAGGATATTCACTATTCTTGTTATCTTAAAATAATACTTCACATCCACTTCTCCGACAACGTTTTGCAAACAATTTCTTAACAAGAGGACCATGATGGCACTGAATCGTTCACCTGGGCTCCTGAAAAATCATGTATTATGGTGCCGCATCACAGGGTGCAAATTTTCGTTGATGTACAGATTCTCACAACATTAGCAAAAATTCTGAATTCCAGTATGTTAAGAATAATGCATACATATTGGTAACTAGACCTGCCGCCTGGCAGCCATGTTTTTTAATGAATCACACAATTTGAATAATCTTGGCAGAGGATCACCACAGGAACATTTGCATGAAATAATTTCAAAAAAAAATCCACTATATACAAACATGTATAGGAAAAGTGGCTCAACCCCCCCCCTCCCCCCTGAGCTCAGGTGAGCTAATACACTTGATCAGTCAATGAAAATGAATATAATATTATGTATTTAAACCTTTAACAGCATAAATGCAACATGATTGAACCAACATCTGAAAATCCAACAAAACATTGAAACAGTAGATAAGTTAAATATACCTGCTCTACTTTTTCTAGATCCGTTCTAAGTTGTAGTTGTAATTGTCGTAACTGTGGTAACATCAAAGCATCAAGGTCACTAGATGCATGGAGATTACGTAAGAAACCTGTAGAAGTCTTCAAACTCGCTGAGTCTACTTTCAATTTCTTAAACTGATTAAGCGCCTGAAATAAAATAATAATAGGTTTACAACAAGGGCATATAGGGATGAAACAATAACTGAATTATTAAGACTGTTCCAAACTGGATATACATAGAGGAATGCATGCATATGAACATCATGTATATCATATTGTAATATAATGTTTCAAAACAAATTTGTTTGTCCATTTAAATAAAGAGAAGTTATCCATATAGATTCTTCAAAGAAATACAGGTAACAATCTCTATCAGGTAAGATCATATAATGTAAAACATGATTGTACAAGAAGTGGGTATGACAGTCCTATAGCTGTGTAACAAATCTAGTTATCTACACAGCAGAGCAAAGGTGACGCAATAACAGTGGAAAGACGAACACAATTCTAACCTCATCTCTTTGTTTAACTGTCGTCATTTTCTCATCTTCTATTGACTTCATTTTTCTAGAGCTATCCTCAGCTTCTTTTTTCCAAGCCTCACAAGCCTGTAAGAGAAACAGTACATTGTACTTTTCTCCACTTTTAGGAATCCAATCTTTTGATAATGGAGCTTTTTTAAGTCACCAAATCAGCCACAAACATGTAGTGACGTTTACAGCTATTTGGTTGGAGGAGGATATTGGGTCGACACCTGGGAAGAACAGTTGACCTGCTGTAGGCCAAATGGATAGCTTCCTAACTTACAAAGAACCCACAGCAGAGGGGCCAGTGATATGATGTCAGCTGACATAGCCACTTCACCCCAGAGACCGCCATAAGGAATTCATATGTAAAGCAATTTGACTTCATCAATGAACAATCAACACAAAATGGCCAAGTCAAATAAACACTTTACATCATCAAGACACTGACACTGATAGTGTGGCTATGGTTGTCACAGGTAAATAGGAGTTACTAACGAATCATTTTACCCTGAGATCACAGAACAGAACACCAAAAACTTGTATTTTTAAAAGATTGCATTTGAAAATAGAGTAATTTACGCAACATTGTAAGAAACACAGATATGTCTTGCAGTCTAACCAAACCAACACGAGGTTCTGGGATAAATAGATCTGTTGATATAGTCAGAACATATTAACCTGATCTTGACCGTAATGCATGAATATATTATACATTGATTACACTGTCTGTATAATTTTCCGTGAAATAATCGTGCATCATCGGTATTTTTCATTCAGTTATGGAAATCATTGCATTTGTGGATTTTTTTCTTTATATATCATTAAATGACCAAATGTATACAAATGTATACATCAATAACAACGAGAGCCGAAGTTAATCGGATTAGACACAAAGATAAATTTAGATAATCAGTCTACTATGAAATCATGCTAAATAGAGGTCATGAGGATCGGGTTAATTTTTCCGAGTAATACTTACAGCTTTGGCTTGATTATATGCTTGCTCCCAATGATCTAGTTTGGTCTTGTAGAGTTGAACATCAGTTTGCAGTTTCTGCACATCACTATTCTGACTACTGTTTAGACTATTTGTGACACTCTGCGAGTAGAGTGGCGAATGAGGCCCACCTGTACCATTTCTGGGCGACATTGAATTCAAGTCTCCGAACGGACTACCAGAAAATTTCATATGGTTGTGTTGTCCTAGATAACTCTGTATAAACATTAAACAACATTTGTTGACTACGGTATTAACTGTCCTGTAGTATGTTTTGATTTACTTGTGAACAGATGTAAACAAACAAAAAAGTTGACCCAACAGACATTGTGCTAACAATAATGATATTCTCAACTAATTTTAAATCAACTAAAGATAACTCTGTATATACAAAACACCATTTGTTGGCTATTTGCAATCAACAGGCTACAGTCCTAAACAAAATACAAGGAGATAAACAAACATTAACAGTTCATGAATTTTTATGAAACACCATTTTGAACAGCATTACACATAAATCATCATTACTAAATATATGAATGAACATTCCTTGGTTTCCAACCAGTACTTATTTCTTCTTCTGCTACAACATGACCTTTTAAGCTTTCAAATCCCGAGAGGTAGTTTATAAAACTACTCAAACACATGACTTCATCACGAGCATATTGGTCAACTCATTCAACCAATATGACAAACATACTTGATGACGTTATCATACTGTGTAACCAATATGACTCATAGAGGTGTAGTATGTCAACATGCTCTGAATGTTGTCGGGTACCATTGGTCGCTTTAAATAGATTTCCAGAAATTCCCAGTAAATCAACCAATCAAATTTTGTGTACTAGCCAACAATTACACCAATTGGCCTGTATGCACACACTTAACAATATTTCTCAGAAATAAAGTAAAGATAAAATCAAAGCAGTGAAATGGCAGGGCTCTAGAAATTGTTTTCAAAGACACTTGTCCTGGACTAATGGAAATGTAAATTTTACTTGTCCCACATAGAAAGCTAGTTGTCTGAGAATATCGGTCAATTAAGTAACAAATAATTATGTATGTGTTTGTGGGATTCTAAGGTTTGACTTACAACTGAACAATTGCTGATGTTGGTAAGCTTTTAAAACAGACTTGTCCAGGACTAATTTCAACTCAACTGTTGGTAGCCCGATTCAGCAATAGACTTGTCCGGGACGTCGGGCTAGTGTATTTCTAGAGCCCCGATTGGGCTTATCAATCAGTAGTTAGTGAGAACTGGCAAATTGATGTCAGGGCTAAAGGAGTTAATACATGTAACAATAAATTATTTACCAATAGTGTTTCCAGATTGCCAGATGAGCTTACCTCACTAATTGACTCTTTTTGAGTCTGTAGTGGTAGAATAGAGTGTGGAAAGCTTCCGTACGGGGATGTAGGAGATTGTGATAGACTTCCAACACTACCACGGGGTATATGACATGGTGGTATACCTATAGGTACAGATGTCGAACCAAACCCTGCAAGCAATAACTCACGATTAGTAAGCAAAATACTATGGCTGTAAGCATGGATGAGCTCCTGGCTATTAAGCATCTAAGATGGCTTAAATTGTCTCAAAAACAGCCCTTGTGAAAAAATTACTTCACAATTCCATGAGACACAGTCGAACTAATAATAAGCAAAATTACATATTCCTCCAAATTATTTCCGTCTTTTTAATTATTCACACATTATTATGCGTCGGTGAAGTTGTAGTTCTCACTTTGAAATATTACCAGTAAGATGGAATTAAGTGCAATACAAGAGTACTTAGAATTATTGCTTTGTTCAACCAGTATTTTGAAGAATACATACTGTAACATATTATCATGTATAAATATCGAAGACTTATACTCACCAGACGATAATCCAGCACTTATAGAACTACTGAGAGAGTTAGTGTCATTATCTATCTCTTTATCTAAATTGTTGATATCAATATCATCCAAAGTGATATCCTCTAATGCTTGTTCTAAATGTAAAAATAAAACATTGCATACACTTGGTTATCATACCAGTTGGGACAAAAAATGCATAAAAAATAGCAAAGGGCCACAACTCAGTGAAAACTTATCCTAGCATGACGGCGCGAACAAATTTTGTCTACAGACTGATGGACTAGCGGAAAGACGAGACTCAAATATAGCTCTAATATACTTTGTCTTTGGGGATATATTAATGTCTAACCAAAAATAATCTAAATAAACCATCAAATTTAATAACGTGTTGTCAAAAATAATAAGGAAGTCCATATATTCTAAACAATATCAGTTGAAAATATAATTTAAGCCCCACATGCTCAACAATTTGCTGCAACAAGAAAATCAGTAAGATTTGCCTTTCCAGTCATCCGACTACAAAATCTTTACATCTTTATCAATGTAACAATGAATGCACATACCAATCACTGAGCCCACAGTATCTCTAGGTGGGTAGAATGCTGGAGCGAAAGGTGACATTATTGTTGTGATAGGAATCACTTGTGAAGTACTTGACAATGGTACACTGGAACTAACGCTGCTCAGATTATGTACTAACATCAGGTTCTGCTTCCGTCTAGCTTTCTCTGTCGCATCTAATGTCGCATCATTATCAATAGCTATAAGCTGTTGTCGAAGTTTTAGCTACAACGAGTAACCACATGAAACCATAGAGAAATATTACATATACACAAGTGAAGTTAATAACGGGATACATCATCAGTACAGGGATTCCATTTGACCCAGTAGTTGACCCCTGGAATTTCCAAACAGCCACATTTGGACCCTCAGGATTTTTCTCCAAATTATAGGTATTTTGGCTATGAAATAGTAAAATTCAGACAAATATAGTCAAAGTGACCCTTAGATTCAGCACCTAGTGGAACCTCTCTCAGTATATTTATTAAAAAAATCTGCATTAGTAATTTCACATGCACTTGATTTCCTATGAAAATTTTTTTCAACAACTAGTAGAGTATTGTTAATTAAATCATTACAATTAAAATTAGTCAGCGATTAAACATGACAACAAGTTCACATGGTTAACATTTATGAACTCAAACTCTATCACAGTTCTCAGGTCAAAATCACATGGTACACTTGATCACAATATAAATTGTCAATTCAAAAAGGTCTCAAATGGTTGTCATGATCTATCGTGGAAACTTTTTCTTCCTTATTTTTAGGTACTATCTTGGAAAAATTGTATTCCTTACTTTTAATACTAAAGAAATTAAAGAGCTTAAAGCTTAAAGAGATGAATGGGCAAATCCCTACCTGATTGATATCGTCCCTTTCAGACCCCGGTGCTTTCTGGTAAAACCCACAGCTATCATTGGAGGTAATACTGCTCGAGGTACTGTTGGAACGACCCTTTCCAATAGGCTCTGGTAGAGCACAACTTGTGTGATTGCTACCGAAACTTGAAATACTATTATTACTAACAATCTGGAATGGAATGTTATGTGAATTATCATTTTCGGCTATAACAACTCGTTACAACATTATTACAATTTATCTTAATCAGGGGCGTCACTAATTCTTGAATTAGAAGGGAAATCATCAAAAGTAGGCAGGGGTCTTAATTATGATCACTCATACAAGAAAACTAGCCAGGTGATGATGCTTAAGATGCCGGGTAGTTTAACTGGCTTCCAGCTCTTACCGACACCCCTGTCTTAATGTCAAGCTGATCAAGCAGTCTTTCCCCCAACCAACCAACTAGTGCATGAAATAGAGGTGTAGATATAATAACTTGTACAATCTTCGTCAATTTATAGCACAGAGTACAGACGTATGTCCCTAGGTTTTGTACACTTCGCTTCCAATTGACAGTCATACTTTCCAAAGAGTAAACTCCCATCTTTATACATGTAATGTAACAGGTCATTTCAGTCAGATTTTAAGCAAATACTCAAAAACAGAAGGAAACTAGAAATGTATCTCAGACACGGATCCCAGCTTTGTGATATGTGACACAGAAATAAGTTTTTTTGAGATATTTCTTTGATAATACAAATATATTTTATATTTATATGGCGGGGCATAAAAAGATACAGATGTAGATTGAAGATATCAAATACGATCAAGAAATATCAACTTACTGGATCACCACAAACAAAACTATCAATATGAGCTTACACCAGTAACTATTTCAAACATAGCTGCAAACTCACATCATAAAATTCAAGGGAATACTTACAGAATTATGTGATGTACTATTGGTTCTTTCTTTACCTATAGGATCTGGCATTTTGGTCCATGAATTTGTTGAAATACCGTTTGAAACATGTAATGTGTTTTCCTAAATATAATAATTACAAATTATACAATGTTAAATTTTTTTTATTTTAAAATCAATAAAACGCTCGATACGTTGAAAGAACCAAGTTCTTGAGACATTGAAAGAACAATCACCTCTAGACGTTGAAAGAACTACGTTAGCTTCCAGTATTGTTGAAATGACACCGTAATTTACCAAATGGGTCATGAAATTCGAAATATATGATTTACAACTATGAGTAAAGTATACTCACAGTCACATAGTAGTTCTTTTTTGCGTAATAAAAACTCACATGTTCAAACAAAACTGTTAAATGAAAAAATTATCTGTATCTATTTCAAGAACACGTTTACACAATACAGAAGAGTTTGAACAACTTACTGCAGATTGTAACATAGACGTAATAGGAGCAGATGTTGACAGCGGTAAACTGGAACTACCAACAGAAGCCTGTATGCTGGACTGTGGTAATAAATTTGATATCATAGCAGCTAAAAATGAAGAACCTTGCTGTAGTATCTCTCGCTGTGTTGTTATCTCTTCTGTAAACAAATACAACATACAGTAACATCGTGTCAACAATAAATAGAAATGTGACCTTGAGAGACGGATGCCCAAACTTCACTGTCTAAACCTGTTGAGTTGTTTTGATAGATTAAATGGACATTAGTTTACAACGGATGTCATATCACAAGTCCGAAGTATGTTCACTGGAGGGTATTATTATCTGTAACTGCATTTATGTGCAATATACAATGTACATCAGACTATATCGGGATACACATGACAAGTTTCAAACATCAGACTGTATCGGGATATACATGACAAGTTTCAAACATCAGACTATATCGGGTTACACATGACATATTTCAAACATCAGACTATACTGGAATACACAAGACAAATTTCAAACAGTTCATTTTTACAAGGTCAATGGACAATTTGGTCACTGTTTCAACTCAATAAATGATCTGAAATTCATGTGCTGAATAATATTCATACAAACTTTCCTTTCTCACGAGCGTAAACTTTTAAGACTTATATGACATATATATCAGATCACACACAATACAGAATGCTCAGTCATCACTGCACTGTAGTCAGTTAGTTTGATGACAGTTCTGGTTCATAAACATGTATTACATCTGTCTCAACTTCCTCTATCAGAGTCATACTACTTTAAATAGCGATGACTCAGCCTCTGTTACATATCATGCAACGCTTACCAAAATGTTCATTATAAAGATTAATTGCATGCTGAAATTCATAAGAAATTGTGACTCACGTTCAACATGTGCAAATGCACAAAATGGTCCCCTAGGGCAACAGCTAGTCTGTACCATATCATTACATTTTGTTGACTTGTATATCTGAAGTGAACACAATTATGGACATACTCATAAGCATTTAAAACATGGTTTATTTAAATATAAACACAACAAATTATCATCTATTTCTTAAAAAAAGTTCAAAGTATCTAGCTAGTTTACAAAGCTTTTAAGTCTAGGCTGAGATTTGACATACTATACATACTGTATAAGTGCACATTTTGGCGTGTCAAAAGTTCGTAAACCAGACATTTCAGACATATCCCAAGCAGAACTGTCGATGAATCACCGAAAAAGTCAAGTGTATAAAAAATGTTCACTTGTGAAAATTGCCCTGGCTGATGCTTTTGCAACTTTCTTGAATATGTGAAATTTACAAATATTTCTAAGATGCAAGCTTTATCCCTTATAAATACAGTATAAGTTAAAGCATATCAAATTCAGAAAATGAGAAACTGCAACACTGATTACTTCTCCATCTTGTCATTGGATAACAGCTGTGTACTAGGAAATTGTCAAAACCTCTTGCCACTTATTTACATTAAATTGACAAAACAGTTGAAAGTCTTAGAAAGAGGTTATTCTACAATGAATGATAACAATATTATTGGAAAATGCAGAAAGAGTAAAGATAATTCCATCAGAGACAGACAGTCATGTTTTATTTAGGCCAGTATTCTTTGGAACCAGAAAGTCTTCCCAGGGTATTTACAACAAACGTTATAGACAACAGCTAAATGGAAGATTCATTGCCCTAGTCTAGACAAACGAAATAAACCAACCTCTGGATGAAACTGTTGTTCTGTTCTAGTGTGACAGTATCCACAGTTATCACCATTTTCGCATTGTGTTGGATCTCCCCAATCGTCACCATGTTTAACATTAGGACATGGAGTAGATCTGCATAATGTACGACAGTATCTCAGAATTCACTCACAATTATTGGTAAATAGTAAAATAAAAGCATGTTACTCAAATACAGAATTATTTTACAGCTGAATGATGTCATAAAATCGGTCTATTACAAAGCATTTCTGTAGTTCCAACATTAAACTTGAAGCATGATTCATGACTTGCTTATCATATTAATTGGTCTGGCCAGTGGTAAATACCAATCAGTACATAAAAACACTCTTCACATTGCTTGAGACATGGCATAACCTCCCATATTTGTTCGTTATTTATTTTACAGCACATGATGAGTGGTAGCAGAGTGATAAGTTCAACAACAATCATTCCACTCCCATATATTTACCTGTACTTAAATAACTTTGGGCTTCTTCTCCTGTCTCTAGCGTTGTGAAAATGTGGACAGGCATAACCTTGACGACACAACCTGGGTGGCTTTTTACAAGTTTCTGTCTTGTAATTAGCTAATACAAAATTTGTATCTGAAAAATTAAAATTAAATAATTTTAACAACAAGACTGTAAGTAATTAAGTTTGGACATGGAAATAGAAATTTACTAAGTTGAACTAAGACAGTTTCAAAATGACAGAATTTCAAGACCTAATACAATGTACAATTAAGAGATGTCAAAGCTATCACATAAAGACACACTCTAACCAGGTACGAGTTATTCATCCATGAAATTTTCTCCACATGATGGTCAAGCTCCACCATGAAAGGAATTTTTCTGATATTCTTCAAAATTAAATCTAAAAGATATATCTATCAGATATAAAAAAACAGGCCTCCAACCCAGACTTTAACAACTTTGCACCATGAATTTACTAGATTCAAAACATACAGAGCATACAGGGTGACAGGTGCATGGTCGGTAGAAGGACATTAGCCCCTAAGCTTAAATTTGCACATTAGCCCCTTCATGATATTGCACATGCGGACATTAGCCCCTTCATTATTTTGCACATGCGGACATTAGCCCCTTGAACATAGGACATTAGCCCTTTTATGGTTTTGTTAAGTAGGACACTAGCCCCTTCCCCCACAAAGGGTGAAGTTTGGAAGATTGTTGAAGAGCTCCAATATTTATTACTTTCTTTTTTTTATTATCTTTTCAATTAAATTAAATATTTGTTAGTATTTTATCAAAACAGGTAAAAAAATAATGGGGAAAGTTTACTGCAATATATGCCTTAAAACAAGGGAACATAGAAGATGTTTTGATCTAGTGAAAAAAAAAATTGTGATAATAAGTGTTAATTGTTAATGACTTAATTGGACAGAACTTTTATATGTGTTCTTTTACGCATGTGCAAACTTATATCATGTATACGTTAATTATGGGCACTGTTTACTCATTTTCCAAACTACATGGTACTATGTTTTATATTTTAAAGTGTTCTGAAGTTTCATCAATTCATATTTTTATTTATTCTTATTTCAAAAGGTATTTGTTTAAAAAAATTGAGCAAAACACCCTATACAGTGTTTCAATTAATTATTGTTATGGGTCAAATGTCCTGTGATCAAGGGGCTTTTGTCAGCATGTGCAATCACATGAAGGGGCTTTTGTCCACCTGTACTAAATCATGAAGGGGCTAATGTTAGCATGTGCAATATCATGAAGGGGCTAATGTCCGCCTATGCAAATTAGAGCTTAGGGGCTAATGTCCACCTATGCAAATTAGAGCTTAGGGGCTAATGTCCTACATTCGCATGATCATATCATGGAGATGTAGAGAGAAGAATTTTAGTTTTACCATTCCATCTAGGATCTTCAAGCAACAACCTATCTTTCTCTAAGCTACCACTACTAGGGGTCCCTGGACTACTAGATATATCTGATGTCTGTTCCATAGCCTGGAGCTCCCTTATATCATATACAGGGGATCGCAAATCCACAGGTCCATGTGCAAACGCACAGTGTGGTCCATTCTTCACACAATGTCCCTTAGTATCAGTCTCATACACACAGGTACCAGTCTTGTAATAGCGAAGGTGATATCTTCTTTCAGTATCACCTGCAGTTCTGTGTAAGTATGGGCATCTGAAATCAGAAGATAGTCACAACTTAAATTGACAAATTTACTTTTTCCAACCCATGATCCATCCATTCAACTTGTCTACATAACTTGTTAAACTTAAAAGCCTGTGTGTGCATAAACTGAATTGCATATAAAAGCTTGGGGGGAAATCCAATAAGGTATTAAGGAATTGCAATTAAAATGTACAATTTTAAAACCAATATTTGTGTAATTTTTACGAAGAGAAAAATATAGGATGTGTCCATACCCATGAAAGCCATTTAACATTAATTCAACTAAAAGACATACAATCGGAAAACGTAAATAAATTTAATAAAAGCAATGATTCTATTAAATGATGGGCAAGATTGTTTTATTTTTATATTTAAAATCCTTTTCATGAGGCATGATAAAATAAGTAGACCCTATATGGAAATATGATAGTTATTTAGTAAATGTCTTTGCCAAATTATGTTTATGGCTCAAGTCGGCATTAGTACTTGTTCTTATGACAAACCTTTATCCATAAATCATAATTAATGAACAAAAACAGTGATAATATAGCATTACAGACATGTATACTAAGTAAGTGTAAACAGTGACATCATTACCAATCTTGTGGACCCATGAACTTTTATTTTTATGTCATTTTGTAATGGAATATTTGCATATCACAATTTCAGAGTATAAATACTAGAATGATGCACTATAACAGCACACTAAATTGTGCTAAAAACAATTTAAGACAACAAAATCAGCTGAACCATTGCCTTAAAGACTGAACACTTTATATATGTAGGTCAAGGCCATGCACTTTGTTTTCATAAAAACATCATGAACAACCAAAACAAACACATGCAAGTCATAACTTAACATATTTTCATTTATATCACACCAACCAAAAATGGGTTTAACTCAGTGAATCTATTAATAAGCATCAAGTCAAATTTCACAGAGTTGTGACATAGGCTGATTCAGCCTTTTGTTTGTGATCTATTTTTAGAATCAGTTAAACTTCTTTGTAAACATAAGAAGTAAACACTTTTTATAGTGCTAGACTACAGCGAAACGCACCGTAAAACACAATCCATAATACGCGAAACGTTATTCAAATACAAAATACCAACGACCCCTGGAACAAAGCGACATATATTTTGCGAAATTTCATAACGAAAGAAAAGTAGGCCACCAGTCAGTTTGAGAACTAAACCAACATGGCGGCCATTGTTTACAAGGTGTCAGAAAATTTTACCTCCGAATTTCAATGTACAGGACGAATATGAAGACCTGTTGAAACATTCTCATACGTGCAAGTTCATGCAAAAATACCTTATCTTTCAATCCCAATGACTGTCACAATCGAGCAACTAGTAATAAAACTAAAAATATTAATAAAACTCGGAACGGTATTTCCCACCAAAATTTGAACGGTTCTTTAATGAATGAATAGCTTACTCATCTCCGTCCGGACAGACACCCGTTGTTTCGTCAAATTTCGTGCAATATATATCCGGACTGTAGTTGAATGTACCGTCCCTCTTCCTAACTGGTCGCCTTCTCCGTTGGTTCATAAAATGCCAGTGAAAACAAGTGAACGGTCTATGCTGCGTACATTTATGCTGAAGAAACAGCGGACATTGCTGAGTCCGAAATTCTTTCAAGTACCTGAAACAAAATAGAGAGTGATCCGTCATGACATCTGTCTAAAACAACAGATATGACATTCAAAAAGTTTTGCAAGTCAAAATATCAAAAAAACTTACGTGTAATGCGGAGGTTTTTCCGTTTGTGCTGGCAGAGCCGGGCACTCCGACGGCATTTTTGTTGTTGTCATTATTTCCTATGGCGCATATGTTTTGCGCAGGTCAGGAAAAGGCTTGAGTCAATTGGCTTAAGACCGTCACGTGACCATTAATTGACATGCGTCAATAAAGCGCGCACCTGCGATCATATGGTTGGGATCAATAAGTACTCGATGTTGTGTTTGAAACTTGTTTACTGATGATGCTGACCGATCGCACGATCTTTTCGTTGATTGACAAATAACGCACCCACAATTATGCAACTACCTAATACATATTCGTGAAAGCAATGGTGCATGGTTATGACATTTATGGGTAATTGCAGGCAATAATATTTAATCTGGAACAAACTATATAACGTTCATATACGCACGAACATAAACCATTTTATATGTCCTTGATATACGGTCACTGATTCAATATCTCACTTATGTTTGACACTTAATGTATTGCAATTTCACATAACTCGTTAAAATCAGGGTCATTAAAATTCTATGTTCCGAACCGAGAAACTTTATATGTATATATATATACTTAGACTGTCACATGAAATGGGGATTGTTCAAAGCCTTTTAAAATATGTCTACATGCCTACCCCGCGTATGTTTTTCTACTGTTAAACTATAACCAGTATGTACATTATGTAGCTAATGAATATACGAGTAGCTTTTAGAAAACAACACTGTTCACAAATGACATCGAAGTGTCAAAGGCGATAAATAAACGTCACACGCCTACTTATTAATTACACGTGTAAGGTTTTACTCGTATTTCAAAGATGAACAAGCCTCATTGTACGTACAATGTGTAAAGATTCTTGGTTAATGAAGTGAAATATGCATGTACATGTGAAATTGGTCACGGAATCGCACATACATACGGCTATCACTTGAATTAGTTAATCAATGGTTCCTAGACTGGTTTCAAACCGTTATAAAAGGACACTATTTGACGCGGATAATGTTGAAGTTGCATCAAATTTACGTGATTTAAAATATTTCGCAGAAAATGCTAATGAACCAGAACGAATTAATCAACGACTTGCATTTTACCTTGTTTCTCATTGATACATAGACAGCTGTTATAGCTGTGAAGTTGGGGCGTTTACTCAAAAAGTAGCGATGTTTGCCAAAGAATGAAAACTTCAAGGCTTGATGGTCTAACGCACCAGAGTTTTAGAAAAAAATGATATGCCAATTAGTGTCAGTATGCAATTTAATCGACCTCCTGATAAACGTGCAGAAATAGGAAATAACTATACATTAATTCCTTCTTTCCTTCCCTCCTTCCTTCATTTAGTCCTTCATGTCCTTCCTTCCTTCCTTCAGTCATTCAGTCCTTCCTTCCTTCAGTCCTTCAGTCCTTCAGTCCTTCCTTCAGTCATTCAAGTCCTTCCTTCCGTCCTTCAGTCCTTCCTACCACCCTTCAGTCCTTCCTTCAGTCATTCAGCCCTTCAAGTCATTCAGTCATTCAGTCCTCCATCCAATATACATGTGTGTAAATATTAATACTTGGATAGTAACATAAGTAGACAGCTTGAGTTATTTTAAGGAATAGTTAGATTTAATTAGAATCCCATGTATGAGACTACGCTATTTGAAATTCGTTTTCAGATCAAACAATACTAATGAAAGATTTTCTTAACGTACTTCAATGTTTTTTCTTCCTTATTATAAACCAATGATTTTGGTAGTATTTTTATTTCGATGATTTTTTAAAAGATTTAAATAAATTATAAACTGCATATTAAATAGTTATCATGTCTTAAAGATTCACTAAGATATGAGCAGAACATTCATTTCTCTCTGCTATCATATGGAAGGTGTAATCTGATCCATATGTTCTGACCACAAGACTGACCAGTGCAGAGAGATTAATAGGCCCCTGCTGATAGAAATAAGTGATATCAATTACTAGCATTATAAACACTAAACTGTGAGGAGAGGCTTTGAAAACTTGTCCATCTTTGTTCTGAAAAAAACAAAGATACGTTTAAAGGGTCAATATGAAATGTGTTTATCGAGAAACTAGATGTGGCTTGGACTTAGAGGTAGGGACGTTGGTCTTAGCACGCGACACATATGCTCATAGAGTATAGGTAGTCGTGTCCGGGCTGTAACTTTGTTGTGTACTGAGGGATTTTAAAATAACTTGGCATTATATCATTCTATAATGATCAAACTGTGACATAGAGATTTGTGGTAGGGACTTGGGTCTTGCATGCAACATTTTGCCTTTATATGCTAAACACATGTACTAAGTTATTTTAAAATCCGCCAGTATATGACAAAGTTACAGCCAAGATACGACCACCTATACTTTATGTGTATGTATACAGCATTCCATAATGATCAAACTCTAAGTGTGAGCTTGACCTTTGAAGAAGGGACATGGGTCTTAAGTATAAGTCGGTAAGAGTGACTTCCCTTTACAACCAGGGGAGGTCACTCTTACCGACTTATACTTAAGTTTTTCGGAGTGACCTCCCCTGATTATAAATTATTAAATTTCCGGGATCCTCCGTTTTTTTTCGGCTTTTCAAAATCTTTGTTAGATCTTATTCTTGTCTCAAACTGTTGCATGCTTTCTGGGGTAGGTAAACATTTTCTTAATCAAGATCAAAGTCACCACACTCCTGTTTTCAGCCTCACCAATCAAAAATATATATAGTAGGGTGGCATATTTCTGTCACCAGTTAACGACTGAATTAACTAGAGAATTATGTGGTTATCACGGTAAAGAAACTAGATAACTACTTAATTAACTAGATAATTATGTGGTTAACTAGATTAGTTATCACTTTCGGCGCAGCCGTACTGACATCAGTTTTTTGTAAACCAATCAAATCTTACGTTAACCACCAAGGCAATTTCTCTTCAACCGAAAAATGTTTGTAGGCTTGGTTTGGTTAACATTGTATAGTGTATTTCAAGATTTATCCAGTAAGTGGTGTTGTTAGTCATTAACACGGGGAATTGTCCGGTGTTGGAATTAAGAAGACTTTCTTGTTTTTTCTGTACCAGTCGCGAACATTTATATTGCTTTAATCAGACAAATCGCTATGTCACAAGTTTATTAACATGAATGAGTTCACGACTTATGCAGTAAGTAATGATGAGCTATATTGAAACATACTATACTGTGTCTATGACTTATCACACTACGGAGTTATTTTATCCAGTCTCCTACGCAGTGATCTCCCCTTACATGTCTCGGGGTGTCTGTAGTATAGCGTAATTGAATGACCGACAGTCGTAACATTTAGGCATTGTTTATGTTGTACAACAAATGTTAACCGTCAGATTGCAACAAATGTGCATACTTGTCTTCAAGTTGCGCCGATCATCTTTTTTTAAAGATATTTCTTGTTTCATATTGTTTTCTGTCCTGTAAACATATAATTTATAACCCCAGTAGCTTACAACATAACAGCAAACCCTCAATAATAATACCACCTTTAGCACCCTTGACAATTGGTTTTCTTATTAAAGGGGTCTTTATATTGAGGTTGAATAAAGAGCAAAACAGTCAAAATAGACACATTTTCACATTTGCATTATTTCTATTAAAAATCGATACGGTACATTAGTTTGAAGTACAAATGTACTTTCCACTTAATATACAGTTAATTTGCATATAATCCATTTGTTGCTAATGCTTGGATAGAGTTTTCATGAGTTTTACAGCTATCATTTAGAAAATCTCACTTTAAAGCCAAAACCTCATAAAACGTTTTATGATAAATCTAGCCATTTACTTTGTTAGTTTGTACACTTTCTTATTTTGTATACTCATTTACTGGTATATTGTATTTCATATATTGTTGTTCAAATTCCTCTTTTTGTCATGCAAAATATTATAGATGACAAAGATAAAAAATAAATTTGTTGACACTTTTTTAAGTTTATGCAATTCAGTGAAAGATTTTTCTTATATTTCGAGCTCCTGTAGAAAACGTGCAGAATAAGGGAAACAACTCTACCGACCTTATTTGGCGCGGTGGGGACAGATACACGGATAGAGCTGTTTTGTTTGTTTCCATCGGGTATTATGCCGGGTTTTCAACAAATTTTCAGTCATATACGTTGGTCGGTTGACCTAACCAATTTCATAAAATGAATTATCAACAAATACTAACTTGCTCTTACGCAAGCAACTGACAACTTCTCCACATGTGGAGGACATGACCGTCACCAATAATAAAAGCGGTGTGAGTTGACACCGTAGTGAGTTGGAGTAACCTTAAATGTGACGAGTTCTTTACGATGCTCATAGCTCAAATTGAGATAAGATGTATTTTGATTCGTATTGTAATCTGGCTGAGTCTATTTATTAGGAGATAACATTGACTCATCTTATTTACATTAAACGAAAACTCTCTGTTGTCTTTATTTGAACATGTGTATAGATGCATAAGCCATACATAGAGATATGTTATCACCAACAAACTGTTGAAATACCACAGGATGGCAATGTCTTGCCAATGTGAATAACTTCGATGACAATTGAGAACGTATTTTTTTGCGGTTTACTATCACAATTCTCATGTAGAAAATAAAATTCACTGAGATAGAAAGCGTTTGGAATGACAATATTTCGCGCTATATTAAAAGTACAAATAAGATTCACCTTAGTTTCATGTCTCTTATGAAATATAGATAAGACAACTCCCCGGTGTTCATTATATATGTATAATATATATAATTATGAATTGAACGTAATATTCTGTGACTCGATCGATTGGAAAAAACTTTAAAAAAATTAAAACTCTTAAAATGTTCAACAATGTGAAGTCGCTTTACCCAGCGTCACAATGCCAGTTAAATTGCTATTGTAAAATTATGTTGCGTATGTTGCCTGTTTGATGCAGGACTGTGCATAATTATATAGAATATACGAAACAAAAATAAAAACGAAGTGTTTAATATCTATTCGGTGTTAATCGACGTTGTTTCCGTCATCAGTCAGTATTTGTGACACAAACAGGGAAATTGCGATATGTGGGTTGCTCTGTTAAACACATACAACAGCAACAACTCAAGTTTATGAAAAATATTCCACAATATTAAAATGAATTCTTACAGCAGACGTTACAGTCTTATTTGTTTAATATTAGGAATTGGATTTTTTCTTTTAGTGACTGTAAAGGTGAGTGTTCATTTTGACTTGTACCATTCGCGGTTAATTAGTTTTGACAATAACAAATGCTGCCTTTTCTTTTCACCATGTAACATCGGTCCTATTGTAACAAACGGTGCACATGTGTGTTGAAATTATTGGTTTTATTACCAACTGAATTAATTCAAGTGAATATTGGTGATTTAGAGATTCAAGGAATATTTGACCCCGCCCAATAACTTGATATTGAGCTATGTTCATTCATTGTTTAATCAGATATTGGCGCGGGACTGCAAAATTGAATAAAGAATTTCTAGATTGTCAAAATATATTATATAGTTATACCACTCCTCGTGCCTACACACATACTTATGGTTACTGGCAATACGGAAGGAAGCCAATTGTTTATAAATCTAAGAAAACTTTTGGAAATGTTGAAAAAACTAAAATGGCGATGGTTTCCAAGTGTAACAAAAGAGAGATAACAAGTTGCTATAGGGAAAGCCACATTCATTCACAAGACAGTGCCTCTCCACACAGACCTCCGGGAAAACAACATTCCACAAAACACAATGCATCCGATGAGTCACAAGGGCACAAATGTAAGGGACCTGGGTCGCAAGGAATGGCCCGGTCGACAATAATACGTAGCGATTGCAGCAGTCGTGTTACAACTTATACTGATTGCAGTTCCATCAGCAATGTCGTTACTGCATGCTGTGACGGCTGGAACTGACAAATCCGCACCAGTCACTAGGATATTATGAGTTTTGTCTGATGATTGAAAAGGAGATAGTTTACGTGTAGACATATACTTGAAAGTACTTGTATTTACTTGACATGGGTTCAGTGTTTTTCGAAGCAGCCATACTAACATGGTTTTGCTAATTGCATATCAGTGTTGTGTAACCCAATCAAATCTTTCGTTAACCACCAAGGCAGTTTCTCTTCAACCCAACAACGTTTGTAACCTTGACGCGGATTGGTTAACCTTTCGATAAAGGGTACGTGATCTTACCGAAATCCACTGAATTTCGGTGAATTTAATCGAAATCCAATTTGGATCTTGAGTGACCAGCAATCGTAACATCTCGGCATTTTTTTATGTTGCACCACAAATCTTAACCTTCAAATTGCGCCGACCATCTTTTTTCAATATTTTTCTTGTTTAGATTTGAAATATAGACAAACCAACGCCATTTTAAAACATTCTTAACCACTGAATCATGCTTTATACATGTATGTTTATGTATGTTTTTTAGTCCCTTACAATTCAAATATTAATGACATTGTTTAAAAATGTAAATGTTTCTTTGTAACGATGTACAGTCCAACCTCAATACTAAGACAACCATTTGGACCCTTAAATTCTGGTCTTATCGTTTAGATGGTCTTAATATTGAGGTTGAATAAAGAGCAAAACAGTCAAAATGGACTTAAAAATTATGTTCTTAATTTTGAGGTGGGCTTAATATTGAGGTGGTTTTAAAGTGAAGTTTTACTGTATATTCAATGTTTGTTGTTAACAATAATGAGGCCGAAATAAAGAATAGAATAGCATTATATTGTTGTGTAAGGCAGCTGCTAACAGCCTACATACGATGGTGGTATGCGAAAGTTTGCAACCCCGATAGTGAAACGTTTATGTATAATTTATCGACTTGGTAACAAGCAGTGCATATCCAGATGCTATCTAATGTGTCTACGTACTCGAGCTATTCGTATCGTTTAATGACTTCAGTAAATTAAATGTTTCACAATAATGAACGGCGCTCGTTCACTTGAGACGTTTTATTGGGTTGAACGTCAGTTTTCAACATTCTAGTTATACAGTAAAACCCCACCTAAAGACCACCTCGAAATTAAGACCACAATTTTCAAGTCCATTTTCACTTTTTTGCTCTTAATTCAACCTCATTATTAAGACCACATCAATAAGAAGACCAGTTTTCAAGAGTCCCAGAGGTGGTCTTATTATTGAGGTTTACTGTACATGTATGGAGATATGTCACCCAGTAGGTACAGGGGCATTATTCACAAAAATCTTAAGACTACAACTCAGATTTAGACTTAAATTTGCAACATTTATATTAACCAGCCTTTCGTTTTCAATAAAATCAAAACGAACAAAAGTCTGAATAGATGTTATTACCCACTCTACACTTAAGCCAATTTCTATTAAAATCTATACTGTAATTACAACTCAATAGCAAGAAGAACATTTAATATTTGAAAGTCTAAGTCTGAGTTTTAGTCTTAAAATGTTTGTGAATGAGGCCCCAGGTTCGATTCTTATTGGTGCAACCCCACATCTGAATTTGGCTAGAGCCATTCTATACCTAATAGGAAAAATATTGAAAAATACCTTTCCAATTCAAAATTTTGTTTAAACAATCGATATGTTCTTAACTTGTTACCACTTCTGTCACGTATTCCGGTATCACTATTTACTTGGGGTTTCCATTCATTTCTAAAGATAGACATGCCCAAATTAACAACTTTATCAGAGAAACATTTAGATGACATACTCTCACATAATCCAGTTGTTTGCTCTAAACTTAGTTTATTCATATGTTGGATCAAATCAAATTGCCAGTTTTTACACATACTGCCCCTTTTAGACAAACAATATGTAAAAATATTATGATTAATTCTTGAATGATCCATTTTATTGAATCTAAACCATCGTTGATAAACAGACTTCATTTTTTTAATATGCGGCGGGTGCCACGCCATCTCACCATATAGGGCTGTGTTGGGTGTGGTGTACTTACCAACGCCCAAATAATAGCGCACTGCCCTGTTTTGTACAGCATTGATACATGAGAACGTGCGACATTTGTGCCAGAGTTTAATATTGTTAATATGGACCAATTTTCCCGCGATATTAAAACATTGTTTATCGCTGCGTTACCAGTTTGCTTGTTATCAATACGGTTTGTTGATCTAACTAGTGTTCGTAATTTGGAACATGTTGTCTGACTACTTCCTCTCGAAAAATCCTTATTAATTCATCCAAATACAGTAAAACTTCAATAATAAGACCAACCTCGGGACCCTTGAAAAACCGGTTTTAATATTGAGGTGGTCTTAATATTGAGCTTGAATAAAGAGGGGAATAGTAAAATGGACTTGGAATGTCTGGTCTTATTATTGAGGTGGTCTTTAAGTGAGGTTTTTCTGTATATTTATTATGCTAGTCTTGTAGTAATTTGAAGCTGATTTCTTCCTACCCCCTCCCGGAAATCTGAAATTTAATTTACAGAGGAGGGTGTAACTTGAAACGGGGGTAGTATGAAATCGCCACACCGAGGGAAACTAGCGGTGCCATTCTTCGTAATATTTAGTGGAGGTGCAGTCTACGATCTGCGCTTAATCAAGAAACCGTTTGAGTGCAGAATAATTATTTCATGCCATATCGCTATGTTTCTTTATCGGCGCAGCCATGCTAACATGGCTTTGCTATTTGCATATCAGTGTTGTGTAAACCAATCAAATCTTACGTAAACCACCAAGGCAATTTCTTTTCAACCGAACAACGTTTGTAACCTTGACGCGGATTGGTTTACCTTTAGATAGGGGATACGTTACCTTCACGAAATCCACTGAATTTCGGTGAATTTACCGAAATACATTTTGGATCTAGAGTGACCAGCAATTGTAACGTCTCTGCAATAGTTTATGTTGCACAACAAATCTAAACCTTCAAATTTTGTTTTATTAGTTTAGCGTGTATTTCAAACAAGATGTTACACAGCACGTGGTACACGATGACATCACGTGCAGACCTGAAGATCATAGAGATACGGAATATGTTAGATCGTTGAAGATGAAGGACGAAGTCATAATTCCTAATTCAGATAGACTGGACATGCTTTCCAGAGAAGAACTAGCTTACTTATATCACAGGTAAATAGCGTGCCTGTTTGTTTTTTTGGCCTGGGGTTTTAGTCTTGGAATTTTCGGCGCAGTCGTTCTAACATGGTTTTGATATTTGTATATCAGTGTTGTGTAAACCAATAAAATCTTACGTTAACCACTAAGCCAATGTCTCTTCATCCGAACAACGTTTGTAACCTTGACCTTACCGAAATCCACTGAATTTCGGTGAATATAACGAAATCCCTTTTGGATCTGGAGTTACCAGCAATCGCAACATCTCGGCAATTTTCTTTTATCTGAACCTTCAAATTACGCCGATTATCTTTTTTCAAGATATTTTAAGTTTGTATTTCAGTCGATTGTTTGTCTCTATTACAATAGTGTGCACACAGAAATCAGTGTTGTTGGCATGTTTTTGTGTACAAATCAAACAAAGTGCCAAACCATTAAGACTATATCGTCCTCCACGATTGCTTCGGAAATTTTAACAAAAGCAGCTGCCTCGGTGTGCCTCAGCTACGGACCTGGTATATACAACTTTTCTTCCTCCGTTTACTGAAGAGTTACATATAAAAAGTACTTTATTTTTGAACCAGTAATACCCATGCCTATAAAGACGATAATTTTCTTTAATCATTGCTGCAGAACGATGATTGTCAAACTCATGTATATACCTAACTTACACATAAAGAAAGAAATGTATCCGGGTTATCAAGCACCTGTTTATGGATCAATAAATTAAAATGAAATACAGGACACGCTCGTCGTTGATCCGTGACATTGTGATTTATCATGGAATGTCATAAAGCGGCTAATATATTTTATGTAAATAATGTATGCACATTTAGTAAGGAATGACACTTTTGAAGAAGAATTTGATTTGTCTTTCATATAACAATGTATTCGTTTTATTAGTTTGTTTTACTTGTTCTACAGAACTGATTTAAATTCCTCTTCCGTTAGTTGTTTCCCTCATTTTTTATTGATTGCTTAAATTAATGATAAATATTTAAGAAAGTCACCATTTTCAATGGCATATACGTTCTGCATTTGTTTAAAGGTTAAGAAATATTTAGTTAAGAAGTCAAAAAATGTTCGATGTATAAGCTTTCTCTTTCCAACCAATTTTTATGTAGAAACAAATATCCATTTGTCTGTTTTATGTTTGAATTATTCCATATAATTTCTTTAGGAAGGTTGCTAATAGAATGTTGCTTGATTGAGCACCAGCATTATACGTATTTAAAAATATTTTTTCCGAATCTTTTAAGTTCTAGGTTATAAATTATTTTGCATTTAGCATTATTTCCGGTATGATTCTTTTGACCTAGCTGACCTTGACTGAATTTAAGAATGAAGATATCTAACATTTTCGGTCCTCCATTTTCATATGTTTGGAAAATCATATTTCGGGATATTTTATGAGGTTAAGAGTCTCGAAGAAAGTCAAACATACGAGTTTTAATTTTTTGATTTCTCTGTTCTGTTAGATTATTTAAAACTGTGAGTGGTTACAATATTTTTCCAGGAATGCAAATGTTTTTATAAATAAGTCGCACAGTAAGCTCTCACGGTTATATATATGGTTTATATGTCCGTGCTATTACGAATTATTCAAACAGATGTATAAATCCCTCTGTATGATGATAATAAATGAATTATATTAGTTCATGGTATTTGTGGAATATCAAGTATACACCACATACATTTTAAAACGATGTTTCTGTACTATAATATATTATGTTAAATTGTGTGATCACTGGCTATATCTTTGCGCTGAATAAAACAAAATGTTTATCACAATTGAAATTAAGCTGCTGCTAAAATACTACGACACAGGAGTCGCGATATGGTCTCCTGGAAGAAATTAATTTCATGAAGCTCAACACTATATACAAGTAACATAATTATATATAAATGCAGTCTACACTTTACCACCATAAACCATGGTCCAGTGAACACTTTGATTGAGATACTATCTTAAGAGACCACGTGTGGATATTAAAATTGTCACAAGAAAGACTAACCGAAATCGGTATCACCCGGGAAGATACCATTCGGTATTTTACCCGTGGGTAATTGGCAACCGGGTACGCGGGTCCAAAGTTACTACCCGTTCAGGCCATTATTTCGTACCAGGTCAATAGATGATAATCTAACAAAGAAAATGCAGCCAACCAGTATTGTACCGCATCAATGACATTATCGTGCCGTTTTTAAATCAATTTCTTCTGCTTTCTTCAAGTAAGTTACCAGCTACAAAGTAAACATATGTGAAATTATCTTGTCATGAACACAGCATATGAGCCATGAACTGAAATGAAATTGATAACTATCAAGTTTTAGCTTACATTCCGATTCATGAAAATCTCATTTTATATTTCCAAACTGTACTGGTAAAACATGAAATAAGACTGCTAGCTGTTTTGTTTATATTGAATGAATAGTTAGTCAAATGAGACTGACACGTGTTTTGTTATAGCCCATATGCATGCTTATTTTGCGTTATATATGTGCCTAAATTTTGAGTTTAAGCTTAAGCTTATGAACCAAGATATCTAGGTACATATTGCAATATGTTGCCAATGTATTGCAATATATCGTGGTACGCTTCAGGCGTATCGGGACATGATGTTCATATTGCCGAAATATGAATGAATGGATTACAACTATTGGAATTCGTCATATTCAATTGGTATTGGTACTTAATATATTGCATTATTTCATCTTGATGTGAAACACTCACGATTGTTTGGTATTCTGATATACGTATTAATGAATACAAACAGAATTATCCATTAAGATTGACTGTTCATGTCCAACTTTCTGGCTGATCGCAATATTCCTCAGATCTGATCGATATTGGCTTCATGCTATAACCGATTATATATACGCCACTTTAACGTCTCATGATCTTTATCATTGCGACTTAATTAGCTACCCCGCTGTGTTTAGCCACCATGATGAAATTGCCTAGGGCTGTAGCCTTTATCTTGATGTATATCAGTATGTATGTAGTTGAGTATATAGTTGTGTATATTTTGCTTTCGAATATTACATGTATCATAATATATTTGCAAACAAAACTTTATCTGTTTTCTTCAGTATACGTTTTAATCAATAACATATTGACATTTTAGTACTCAGTACATGTAATAACGCACGATATGGGATCTCTATATTTTCATTGACTGACTTATAGGATACAAGAAATTAACAACACGATATTGTGACTGATAAATAAATTTGGAAGTAATTGACTAGTTATCTTTACACCTTTGATGCAAGTCAATTACTTAACACAAATGTGTTAAAATACACATGGATGACAAACAGTTGGCTACACCTTGTATTGAGACATAAATTTTTAATTGAAATATTATATTATGTTATATTGGAATGTTAAGTACTAATACTACAATTCACATACTATTATACATACATGTGTATCTTTCACATAAACTGTAATCAAGAAGTTTAAGTTAAAATCATGAAGAATTGCAATTGTAATACATTTTTTTCACAAATACATTACCATGCATTAAAGTGCTATCGTTACACTTTAACTTTTGGGGAGAAACGTCCTCTGGGAGGGGGGTGGGGGAATGACGGGGAAACATCTGTAAACTTTAACATATCAAACTGTAGACACTACCTTACACTCTTTCAATAAAATGATAAGTTTCTCCCTTTTTCTAACTTTTGTAATCACACCATTTTGTTTTAAGATTTCTTTCAGTTCCTTATCACTAAGATCTTCGGGGTTTACGCGGTTTTTCAACAGTATTTCAGTCATATACAAATGTAGGGTCTACATTAACTAAATCCAGTTACAAAATTGACCGTGAACTATACGTACAGTGAAATGCCAATAATATGTCCACCATTGGGACCGAAGAATGTAGCATTTGTTGCGATGTGGTCGAGTTAAAATGTGAAAACAAATCGATGAAAATGTGACCTTATTAAGAGGGTGATCTAAATTTCGAGATGGTTCATTAACTTTTGTGTCTGAAGCGATATTTAATTGGAATTTTAAATCGTACACCAGACTGGCCATGCCTTTTCACCAAAACAAACACTGCACATAGTAGAATATTTATGAAGCCCCATATTGCAATATGAAAACGAAGTGACAATATGGAGTAAATATTTTTTCCTGCTTGCAAATAGTGACTACACATATTGGGTTTTCTTGAAATGACGTCACTTACAGGAGAGGTTGTAAATCCCATAGAAACGCTCCAATAATATTCCACATTTATCATATGCTCATTAATCCTTATCTTATTAATGGCAACATTAGTAAGAAAGCTATGTATACACATTTTTTGCGTGACATATCATATTTCATGTATGAGGATAAATTTACGAATTTTGTACTCATCTTGTCTATGGGATGTTTTCTTTTCAGATATATAGAGAATATTCAATACATGTGTAAACGTAAAATACGTCTTGGGTCTATTGAGGACGGGGGTTGGGATATTTGTGACGAAGAAAGATTACGACCTCCGAGAAACGCCACCAGCTGCCTCGTGTATTCATTTGGGTGAGTAAGAAAATTGATATACCTAACTTCAAACCATAATACTATTCAAACGACAGAATGAGTATTTTGAAAATATATTTTATATACAGTAAAACATCAATGATACGACCACCCTTGGAACGCTCGAAACTTGGTCTTCTTGTTAAGGTGATCCTAATATTAAGGTTGAATAAAGAGCATATCAGCAAAAATGGACTTGAAAATTGTGTTCCTAATTTTGAGGTGGTCCTATTATTGAGGTGGTCTTTAAGTGAGGATTTACTGTACACCCATGACTGTTTTTGTTTACTAATGCAAGTTGTTAATCTTGCCATAAATAGTGCCAAATCTCCCCTAAAATCTCATGTATACCATATGTTACGATATTTCCTGATTAGACTGTTTCGGGAATTTTGATCTTTCTTATTTCATATACATGTATGTAGTAAACACAACCCACTTAATATTTATTATGTTAGAGTTGTCAAATATACCTTGTTTGGTAAGAATGCCTTATACATATCTAGGTTTCCACAATATAATGATATCACAGATTTCTGGTCAGGTGAAGCAAAATAGCATTCATGATTCTAGATTAAGAACATAGTTTGATTAAAATACGGCATGCAAAATTAATGTGTAGTATTGAACATTTTATTGATAATGGCAAAGATAAATACTTAGGTTGGTAAGATTGACATGGTGAAAGCGGAATGTCCGTGATAACTAGATGCCAGAAAGCTTATTTGTCCACGATATTTAAGGGGGCCAAAAGCTGACATGTATATATGAATACAGTCGGAATTCTTGTTTATTCTATCCGAACACTTGGTATCATCCGAAATAAATATCAGGTCCCGACGTATCTTCTTAGGAACGTCGAACTCAAATTAGCTATTCGAAATTATGTATTATTCGAAATTTAATTTCGGATCCGTTGAATTCGAATGAACGAGGTCCGACTGTATTCAAACAATGACGATTGAAACACAGAAGTGTGACCGGTTATGCACAATTCTCTCAACAGCTCTCTCATTCTTTCTATGAATGAATGGTTAATTATTTACAAATTAATGTGTTCATGATCGATATTTAATTTACTGTAGCTCAGAATTGGCGTATGCATCGTGAAGTAGAATAAAATCTTTGATTAATATTAATACGTATGTATTTCAGTAAATCTCGCATACCATCACTTTGTTTTTACTCATTCAAACTTTGCTAATACACAACACAATATAATTTTATTGCATAAAACATGTTACAATGTTTATAGCAAACAAAAGTCAATACTACTATACAAAATGTAGAAGAAATACATGGATTTTCAAAGAGCCTCACAAATTTTACATCATTTTCATACATTGGTTTGATTTCTACATAAATTGGCAAAGTAAATAAATGTCGCAAGATTACATCTACGAGGAGTTTTTGGATTTCTGCTCATAAGATTCGTAAATGTTTGTATGTTTGGCCAGGTGTAATAATAACGGTTTAAGTATTGAATTCTAAGATTTCTGTTTTTTTGGACAAATAAGTTACACTAATAACAAATTCATTGATTTTTAGGTTGATTTTGATATTTTCCGCGTTCAATTGCCGAGTCATGAGAAGAAGTTCGAAATTTGTTTAAGCTATTCTGATTTTTTTTGTTTTAATGAAGTTAAAATATATGTATTTAAGCGTTCTAAGTATATAAGTATGTTTTCCTACAATACGTTGCCGCAGTAACGTAACTTTAGTTGTTCATTTTCATCTAAACTTGAAAACTAGGCTTGTCATGTAAATGGTTATTGCAAATCGATGTCTGGTTTTTGCTGGTAACAACAATCCACTTATCGAGGTTTAAATTCTAACATTAAAACCCTCGTTACCCCGAGACGCACTTTAATGTTAAATTTCGTATGTTTACACTTCAGTTATGAACGAACACACGTTGATTATCGCCCTACTAGGGAGGCGCAGTGGTCGATTGAGAGAGAGCATGACTCCCGATTCGAAGGCCGTGAGTTCGAGCCCTGCGATGAGCGGGATTTGATCACGAACTTCAAAATCCCTGAATTTGGCGCGAGTACTGGTGGGTAGCCAGGAAGAAGTCATTAAGGGTGACTTGTATAAGTTGTATGGACTTGTTTCACAATCGATGTAAAATGAATAAATAAGCTTAAAGATTATCGTCCTACAGAACAAAGATAACTTACTTACTGATCCTGTTAAGTACTGTCGCTTAAAGCATGCACAAAATGGGAATCTCTGATTTTTTCATTCGTACACCACACCATCTCATTCGTTGTTACGGTGGATTTAAATTTCCCGCAATACCATCAGTCACGGACCCGGCCTTTCGGCACAAGTATAGTCGGACCACGTTCATATCGATTGTCTGGATCCGATATTTTATTTCGAATAAGACATGGTTTCGAACGGCCCATTTAATTCGACGTGCCTAAGAAGATACATCGGGACCTGCTATCTATTCCGGATGATAACAAGTATACGGATAACACGTTTTTGAATAATCGATGTTCGACCTTAAACTCTCAGAGGTTGTTATATAGGGCTGGTTTGCCATACGGCGACCTTGCCATACTAGGGGATGTATTGACCGAAGGGCACCTGTTTGAAAAGCCCCAATGTAATTTATAAAATCAACATTTGCAGTTTATTCCGTAAATAATTTGTAGCGGTGACATATTCATGAAGTTGTGTTAATATGGTGTGTGTCAGTTATTTATATTTTCGAACATTATGTAACTGAATGCTTAATATTGTAAAATATGTTAATACACTCATGAATAATTATATGAATCTTGAAGTAGATTACTCTCCGCTATTTTCATATTGTAACTTTATGGTTAACAGAATCAACAATGACTTTACATTCGACGAGGCTGTGGTAGACTATTATGGGTGCGATGTTCATTGTTTCGACCCAAGGTAAATATTACATCCTTTAATTCTATTGCAAATATTTGACCTTTGTTATAACTTAGGTCTTTTTGTTTGTTTTGTTCTTCATCGTTGTTTAGAATGGTCACTTCATCCTGAGTCTTATTTGTTGACAACGACGTCTGAGGGAATATTTGGGTAATACTAGTATCTTAGTTTATTATATACTGGTCAAAAGTGCTAACCCCAGGATAACGTCGCATAGTTTCTAAAAAGTTACTGGATACATTTTCTGTTGATTTTGTTAGCAATAAGCTATAACGTGTATGATTCAAATCAATTAAGCAGTCGAAAAACGTTCATGTAAACCTATCAAAGACTCGTTCATCGTCACAGATCTCTTATTATCACAGATTCCTAACGTACACAATGGCAGGTTAGTTCTTTGGACCAGTAGATTATGAACGTTTGTTATCATACACAGAAATGTTCTCCATTAGTTATCTTAATTAAAATCTAAATACACTGCTGAGACAGAACTGCACATCGGTATAATTAGCATACTTGCTCTGAAATATTGATGCTTTTTAAAAAGCAATCGATAATATTTTAGTTATAATGAGTGTTGAGTTTTACGTCCCAAGAGTACGTTGTCAGTCAACTGGAAACGGTCGTATAATGCTGAGATCTGCACTTTGATACCACGTAGTATCCACGTGACATAGTACAACATACAAGTTAGTTAGTAACATTGCCATATATCTGTACAAAGCTTTTAAAACAAGAGTAATAAATGAATTAATGTAATGAAATGGTTCAAATTATTATCTTATATCATATCGTACAGCTACATAATACAATATTACACATCAATGTTCTGACATGCGCAACATATCATATTATATGTTTGTATCCGTCCGTAAAATATCATTCATCTGTCTTTACTACGCCATGATGTAGTGTGAATTACTCGTTACTGTTGCCCTATTCTTCTTCCATTTACATTTGAACCGTAATTATATATTTATTTCATTGTACCCCCATCTACATGTATAAGTTATGCGCATGAGTCATGTCTGACCTATTTCAAACTGTGTACATGTTAAGCTTATTATATGAATAAACTTCTTCTTCGAGTCATATTACCCTTATAATACCAAACAAGGGAGCTACCAAACATATATGCTTCTATGATTTTAGAATGTCTTAGTCATCCGGGATCGAACTCGCGCGCTCCCGGATGGAAGGCAGATGCTCTACCACTGAGCCACCGAACCGGTGCCTGGAATTACATACCCAATGTTTGTAGAAAAAACAACATTTTAAGATGAAACATACATTATAATTCTATTTTAAAATTCTGATGTCCATGTTTTATGTTCATATACATTGATAATGATAATTATGTCATTGTTTTTGCAGTATGGACACCGAAGATTACAATCGTGATAAAATTCATTTCCACAACCTTGGAATCTCATCACGTGATGAAAAAACAAATGATGGTTGGAAACTTTTACGATTTGATTCTATTCGTTCACAGTTGGGTCATAATAAGGTAAACATACGGAAGTAATGGCATATACAGTAACACCTCAATAATACGACCACCATTAGGACCCTGATAACTGGTCTTGTTTTTGAGGTGGTCTTAATATTAGGTTGAATAAAGAGCACAACATTGAAAATGGGCTTGAAAATTGTGGTGGTAATATTTATTTATTGAGATGGTCTTATAATTGAGGTGGTCGTTAGGTGAGGTTTTACTGTAAATTTATGGTACCCTAGATCTAGTCAGGAGATCGTATAACGCTCGTCCATGTAGTGAAACACATTTGACTCTATCAAGTCAATATTTGATCAAAACTCAAGAGTGAGGTTTTGCTACAGATTTACGAGTGCTCAAGTCTTATCTATCATGGGTATTATGCCCTTAGACCCTCTAGATTGTTTGCATACACATTCTACCAGCTCTAGCTACGCCCCTGGTGAGGGAATAAAATTGTTTTCGAAATATATCGTAAATTTTGAGATCAGGTATTCCAACTTGTGTTATCAATTTTATAATATATAGAAATATGATGCATGTCAGTATACAGTAAAACCTCAATAATACGACAATCTTTGGGACCCTTTAAAACTGGTCTTCTTGTTGAGTTGGTCTAAATAGTGAGGGTGAATTAAAGCAAAACAGTGAAAATAGACTTGAAAATGTTCGTCTTCATTTTGAGATAGTCCTATAATTGAGGTGGTCTCTAAATGAGGTTTTACTGTACATGTATATAGTTCACGAATCCGGCGCCCCATAAAGTTCCGCAACCTTAAATATGTGTGTCCAAGACTAGTATAATTACGAAATTATAAAGAGATTATTGGTTATAAGATTTTCAAACAAGCGATTCTGGTTTATTGTAGCATTATATTCCATAATGATAATGTTTATACATATGCTATGTAATATTATCCCGCCGTTTTATAACGCTTGAGCAAAACTAAAAAATGACTAATAAATTACGCCCACCTAAGATTCAATCCTGGTTCCACCCCCTGAATACCTAATAATATAACATGGAAATCCTAGAATAATTTGGAATCCAGTTTTTACATGGAATAACCATATTTATCATCTTGTTTCATTAATTAGTATTAATAATAATTCAGCAACGTGTCAAACAAGTCACGTGATGTAACATAACATACCAGAATGAATTTCACTTGTTACGCGACTATTAGTTCAAGTGTAATTTCAGGCTTTCTTGTGGTATAATTTCAAAACTATTTCAGATGTTACTCGAATTTTAAAACATGTTGCTAAGTTTTTATTATCGTTTACCTATATGAATGAAATTAAATGAACATATTATTGTGGCGGGCCGGATGTGACTGGTTATCAATCTAATTTACCAATTCAATCAGTTGCAACTATTAGTCTACCCATTTTTTTATGACCGTCAACTATCAACATAATTATGACAAATATACAAACACAAAATATAAAACGCTGCAAATTCTTTGTAGGTATTAAGCGAAGTTAACTTTATACGCTGCTAAATTAATCTACACGGAACCTTGTTCTGTGTTAAACTTGTGCAGTTTTGAAGTTCTTTAGTTGTACATGGCGGTCAGAGGACTCAACCCGTGCTGCAGTTAGCCATTAGCCAGCATATTCTGCTGTAGGCAACTGAAATCTTCCAACATGAATCGTTGTGGAAATAAAATGACTTTTGACGAATTATCATCAAATTGTTGCAAATCTGTTAATTGGAGGCTTGAGTGCCCGACTAGTGGTCCTAAGGTCGCGAGTTTGAGCCTTGCATGGAGCGGGGTTTGATCACGAGCTTCGCCAACTCCTAATTTGGTGCGAGTACTGGTCAGTAACCCAGGTTGAAGTATCGAAAGTGATTGGTAAAGTTGTATGAACCTTTTTCTTCCCAATCAATGGAAAATAAATAAGTTTCTCTTATATATTACAGGAAGTCATAAACATTCTGAAGATGGATATTGAGATGTATGAATGGTCAGTGTTACCCGATATTCTGTCAACTGCTGACCTCACCGGCACTAATAATATAGTTATGGAATTTCATCTTGAACTTAGTGGACCAGAACAGAACCGATCAAAATATCTTTCAGCATTGAAAATACTTCGGCAACTGTATGTTGCTGGGTACAGAATATTTTGGACTCATCAAAATATGTGGTGCAAGTTTTTGTCCAAGTGCAAGCAAGTATTACGGACCAACTGTCATGAAGTTAGTTTAGTGAAGGTAACATAATTTATTAATTTTCATTAATCAATCATCTTAATGTCATGCAAAGTCAAAGGTCAGACCAGCGAATATGGGTCACTATTTCATAATGTGTGTGAAGATACAAGACTATATACTCCACAAAAAAGCTGTATTTGTGTATAAATCAATACATATGTTTATCTTCCTGGAGTACATGTCTTATCTATTTATTAAAACTACCATCATATCTTCAAGATCCCACTTACAGAACACTCGATGTATTCCAAAGCCTAGACTTGAATTTTGTGGAAAGTCTCTTGATGCAAACATTCTGACCGAAAAAATCTTGAACAAAATGCCACTTAATATTTACCTGTCAAATTCTCTGAATACCTTCACAATATCTCATGGTTTTACTGCGGTAGGCAGCATAATGTATCATTATAAATGTTACATTTCTTGCAAAATTAAATATGTATGTCCTTATGTGTGTGTTTTTTTTTAAAAGTTTGATTATGTTCTGTATACATTCATTCATATCATATTTAAGGTTTTGTTTTATAGTTTTAACATGTATATGTCAGAGGTTCTCAGGGAAGGCTTGCCCAACTGTGTTGCCTCTTTAAATAAAGTTGCTGTAATTATTGGAAATGTTTTTATTTATACTGCTGACTTCAATAATGTATATATACATGTACTACTTTGAATAAAATATCTACTACAACACATCCGTAGATTTATTGTCATTGTATCTAAGGGAAAGCACTCAATGAGTCACCAAATACACATCACCCTGAATTTGTCCCATATGTCTGTCATTCCGGTAAAGATTGCGCAATTCAGGTAATAATATGGTCACCTCACGATATGCAAAGAAGGAACTGGTAAAGTTAGTACATTGAAATCAGAATCATAGAAACAGTTTCTATGGAAAGCTATCTCCTTCATTTTGTAGCATCATCTGAACATGCTTATTCTGTTTGTTGTCCTAATCTTACAATATTTCAAACATTATAATATGATACATGTATATGATCAATTGAAGTATTCCAAATCACAATTAACTTAACAGACATTTAAAATCTTTTCGAATTCAGCAATGTTAAAACACAAAGTTCAGTACAATAACAACATCCTTAATCTGTCTATTTAAGTATGCCTAAATTCTATAATACCAATAGAGTTGTCCGTCTGTCATTTGAAACAAACGACAATTAAATGACCATTTCATTTCATATTTGTAGCAAATGCATACGTGTCAAACTGTTAGTTGCGGATTACCTCCAGTTTGACATGCTTACCAAGGTCTTACTATGTAACAACGAATGTACATACCAATCACAGAGCCCACAGTGTCTCTAGGTTGGTAGAATGCTGGCGCGAAAAGTGACATGATTTTTGTGATAGGAATCACTTGTGAAGTACTAGACAATGGTACACTGGAACTAACACTGCTCAGATTACTGTACTAACATCAGGTTCTGCTTCCGTCTAGCTTTCTCTGTCGCATCTAATGTCGCTATCTTCTTCTTCTTCTTTAAAATCTTCACCGCCTGAATAGGCGAACCTCTATATATAGAGTTGAACTGTTATTTAGATAAAAAAATAAAAATAAAATCCGTCACCACACCCTTCACCGAATTTTAAAACACTGTACGGTCGTCTATATTACAGTTCAGCACATATGTCAGTGATGTTTACGCACTATACTTGTTCTCTAAATGCATATATATTATGTATCAGCACCAGTATTAGAAATCATGCCTCCCCTTCGCCTTTTTGGTTTGATATTTGCTAGCATTCTATATCTCAGGGTATGTAGTGAGTACATGAGTCTTCTGCAGTGAAACTCGAATTTTTGAAGTTTCCCTCTTCCTGTTGTTTTTATATTTGTATAGTCCAGTAGTATGGATATTTGCTCTTCACAGGGTAGAGACTTAAAGTTTTGTTTTGTAACATTTTGGAATTCAAACTCTATTTCGTTCATTATTGGTATTCTTATAATGTGGAGCGTGTCGCACTGAAATAGGAAGTGATGAATATCCTCATCTGCATCTCCACATAATTGGCAGGTTGGATCTACTTCATTTTGGTTGAATGCTACTCTGTTTGTTTGTAGGATATATGTTCCAGTTAACATTTTCAGTTTGACTGGTAGCCTGTTGATTTCTCTAACTGATTTGGTGGACTTTATCTCTACCAACCTTATTTGGCGCGGTGGAGACAGATACACGGATAGAGCTGTTTTGTTTGTTTCCATCGGGTATTATGGCGGGTTTTCAACAATTTTTCAGCCATATACGGTGGTCAGTGGACCTAACCAATTTCCTAAAATTAATTATCAACCACTACTAACTTGCTCTTATGCAAGCAACTGACAACTTCTCCACATGTGGAGGACATGTCCGTAGCCGATATCACGAAAGAACAGACCCTGGCCAACCCGGGACTCGGACACGAATCTGACGGGTACGAGTCTGGCGCTCTACCAACATAGCTAGTCGGGCGCGCCGGATAGAGCTATCTTAATTAATGAGCATGTCCATGAAGGCTGATAAATGTCATCGAAATGCTTCTGTAAAAAAAGATCGAAATATAACGTGTGTCTCAATTGTAATGACATATAAATCTATATTGTGGTTACGCCCCAAAACAAAGTCTTATCGGATTTATTTAGTTTACATGTTTATTCTATATTAATCTAACACTCAATATTGACTCTATGTCATTTTTGAGGCGCTTTAGCGTCTCATTGCTCATCATCAACCGGATGGTCTACTCGAAGTACCGCCATATTCATAGTCTCAAGAAAAGAGTACATGTAAAGTCCTTTGATTTTTTTTTTATATAGATTTTATGAGTATAATGGCTGGTTTGTCAGGGATATATCAATTGTGGAATGGCGGTAGTCTTGATATAAACGGATCATTTGTGTCATTTTATGATTTTACCCGAATAGTCGCGTATTATTTCTTAAACGATAATATGGAAAACGTGCAGTCTTGCATTGGAAACGCCTTTCAGAACCTTCAGTCCTTTGATTTGTTTCGGATTCCTCGCGATTGTGAACTTTGCAACTATGTCTTTAGAATTAGGCACATGAGCTTCTGTATGACAGTAAACTCGTTTTATGTTGCATGATTCGAGGTTCTTGGGTGTTCGACTTCACCTAACGTCACTTCGGTTGTCTAAGTAACGTCACGAGGTGAGTAGATGCATAATACGGTTATTGTGCCAACTTTTAAGCGTTTGACGAGTAGACCTAATAAGATCTAGTAAGCTAATTGTTCGACGCATTAAATGAAGAAACTTAGATGGAAAGTGTCTTTCAGACATCAAACTCACATAAAAATAAGTTTCCTCTCACGTGATTGGTGGAAAAAGCAATTATATAAAACAATTGAAAGTTTTTATTCATACTTAGCCAAGAGTAATAACTCTCGCGAAGACTTCGTGGTAAGTTTTTGTAGCGTTTGTTTCCCCTGCAAAGAGCAAAGTACTCCAAAAAGATTATCTCATAAAATGACCCAAAGGGTAAAATGGTCCAAAGGGTAAAATGGTACAGAGGGCAATATGCCTCAAAGGGCTAAACACCTCAAAGGGCAAAAAAACTCAAACGGCAAAAAGCCTCAAAGGGCAAAAGGCCTCAAAAGGGCAAAAAAACTCAAATGAGCCCCCCCAAGTATACTACTACTGTTCACATTTCCTGCTATTTTTAAGTGTGTGTTGTTTTAATGTACATAAAAAGACTGTTAAAAAGAAAAAAGTCTATCAAAGTCGTGTATACTACCCTGTTAAGAAGTGTAAAAACGGTAACGTAAATCACAGGCTTTTTTGGGACATACATATTTGTTACACTTACACAACAAATCATCAACATTTTGTTTGAAAATGATTACTAAAAGCTTCATATATTCAATATGTCAATTTCCAGTGAAACTAGGTTTGATTTTTTCATAACATGCGATCAAAGTAATCAACCTCTAGGTTAGAACAGCCATCTTTAAGCATTTTTGAATCTAGAAAGACATATATCGAGTGTTTCATATATAATAACACAAGGTAGACATTTTTTTATGAAGCTACCATGTTGCATTGTTAAAATGGGCACAAACAAATAAATATAACGATCTGATTTCTCATCCAGGGCCATGTGACATGCGTTTTTCAATATTGTTTAACTTAACTCGTTTTAGCTGAAAATGTATTTTGATTAGTACCCTGGCTGAGATAGTACATTTATTAGGAGATAACATTGACTCAATTGTAGTCTTTATTTGAACATGTGTATAGATACATTAGCCATCGTAAGTGATATGTTATCGCCAACAAACTATTGAAATACTACCGGTTGGCCCTGTCTTGACAATGTGAATAACTTCGATGACGATTAATTTTCTTGAAATTTCTTAAATACAATGAGAATGTATTTTTGCGGTTTAATATCAAAATCCTGACGTAGAAAATAAACTTCACTGAGAAAGCAAGCGTTGGGAATAACAATTGTTTTGTATACATAGTAAGTTTAAATTAAAAGTACAAAAAAGATTCACCTCAGTTTCATGTATTTTATGAAATATCGATGAGACAAGTCGCCAGTGTTCATCTTTTATGTATAATTTATAAAAATGTGAATTTAACGTTATACATTTGTATTCCGTGACTCGATCGATTGAAAAAAACACTAAAAAAACACTTAAAACTCTTAAAAAATCAACAGCGTGAAGCCGCCAACCCAGTGTCACCGTGACAGTTAATTTGCTATTGTAGAATTATGTTGCACATGTTGGCCTGTATGATACAGCACTGTGCAAAATTATATAGAATAAACGAAACAAAAACGAAAATCCGAGTGTTTAATATCTATTCGGTATTGATCGACGTTGTTAGTCAGTACTTGTGACACAAACAGGACAATTGCGATATGTGGGTTGCTCTGTGAAACATATACAACAGCAACAACTCAAGCTTATGAAAAATGTTCAACAAAATTAAAATGAATTCTTACAACAGACGTCTTATTTGTGTAATATTTGGAATTGGAGTTTTTCTTTTAGTGACTCTAAAGGTAAGCGTTCATTTTGACTTGTACCATTCGCGGTTAGTTAGTTTTGACAATGGCAAATGCCGTCTTTTCTTTTCACCGTGTAACATCGGTCCTATTGTAACAAATGGTGCATCTGTGTATTGAAATTGTTGGTTTTATTAGCAACTTAATTAATTCAAGCGAATATTGGTAATTTAGGGCGAATTTGTTTTGCAAGAACTAGTTAAGGTTTGATGTTACAGTTTAGTTGTAGTTTGGTTGAAAAACTTAAACCAGTTATGATTAAGATTGGTGTGCAAACAAACAGATGGTTTAGTCGAAGAAAAATGACCCACATGATTTTGATTATATAAGAACTTACAGTGTCAGAAGACCATAACGATTTAGTTGACACAGTCGCATCAAAATCTAATTCCATTTACTGCAGTTTTAACCGCTAGCAGTAACAGATTGCTACTCGATAAGAAAGTTAGAGATGAGAACTATGTAACTTCTGTTTTGCAACGTTACAATGTGGACGATTTTATAGCCAGGTTCCGATTAAGCAGACATACATTTGACATGTAGGTTGGACCGTAGGTTGGTGATTTACAATAACATACATTTACTACTCTCTATACTATTCGTTGTAGTTTAATGCGGAATATATATACATGCATGTCCATATTTCAAGTGGTGTAACATTACAAAAGGAAGAATGTCAATCTCCAATACATGAATAATTTAACGCGCATACAACTAAATTATGTCATTTTTATTTTATTAAAGTTAAAGTATTTGTATTAGCTATCTAAGTAGTTTTGTTTCAAATTCAAATATGTCTTTTAGGAACATGATATGCCTTATAACAATTAGTGACACACAACGATCAAAGATTTGCAACCTCATTGCACCGACCAACTGATCAGACGATATAATATACCTTTCAGAATTCCCTTTGTATGGTTTTTGTTTCGACATTTGTATAACATAATTAGGTTCACTTAGTTTTTTTTCTGTATGAGAAATGGACCTGAATATGGCATATGCAGTTGGGTACACTCTTTACGTTTGATATTAAGATACCATATTATGTCACCTGTTTTGTATGTATGAAAAGCTTTGTCCATGTCTGCCCTACATTTTTGCCTTTTTGCACATTTTTGTAAATGATTTCTACATATTTCGTGTGCTTTCTGCATTTTCCCTTTCAGATTTTGTACATATTGTCCATAAGATGATACTGTCTCAGAGCTATGCGTTGTGCTGCCAAATGCTATTTCAGCTGGCAACTTGACCTCTCGACCAAGCATAATTAAATTTGGTGTTCATTTTGTACTATCATAAGGTGTAGCCCTATAAGCAGCGGCTAAACATCCTAAGTTTAAATCCCAATCATTTTGGCTATCTGTTAGGTATACTCTTATCATTCTTGTGAGTGTTTTATTAAACCTCTCAGTTTGACCATTACATTAAGGATTTCTAGGTGATGTTCTCGTTTTTTCTAATTTCAAGCAGTTTGCACAATTCTGCAAATATCATGCTCTCATAATTTGATCCTTGATCACTATGTATACTAAGTGGGTATCCATATCGCGTTATGATTTCATTTAGTATTACTCCTGCCGTTGTTTCTGCACTTTGGTCTGTGACCCAGCGCGAAAAATGATCAGTTACAGTAAGTATAAATCGATTTTTTATAGGAGCTCTAGGTAAATGACCTAACACATATATTGAGAAACGGTCTAGAATTGACCCTATTAGCATACTACCAAATGGAAGTTTTGGATTTATTGATGGTGTCTTGTTTGCACCACAGTTATCACATTGTTCTATCCATAAATTAACATCTTCCCTCACCCCATACCAATAATATCTTTGGAGTAACTTCTCCCTTGTTTTTTTACATCCTAAGTGACCAGACATTAGACTTTAATGCATTTGATATAATACATCTCTCTGTAATTCCCTGGGTACTGCCAAATGCAAGAAAGACCATGAACCATCTTTCTTACAGAATGTTCTCATTAACAGGCCATCCTTAATAACAATGCATCCCAGCATTGAACATAATGCCTTGTAGCCAAACATGCTACATTTAATATATCACCAGTAGGCCTATTTCCTACTTGAAACCAATTTATGACCTGACTAATATCATTATCACCCATTTGCATTTCCCGCAAATCCTTTATACAATATCCACTTGACCATGGAATATAATTTTCTATAAAACCTGTCTTTGACCTGGTACTAACTGACAGACACATCTTACATAAATCACCCTTAGAAATGTCACTGCCTAGCATAACTAAGATACCCTAAACTGAGTTGACCAAAGCTTTCAGCTTAATCTTAACTTGAAGTAACCATTGTTTCAATCTAATTTTATTCCATGTTTTTTTGCATTTCTGTGATCAAACACATTGATCTCTCTTTTTGATATAATACATGTACCTCAATCAATGAAAAGAAACGAAAAATCATCGAACATTAATTTGATGAACAGTGCACTGATAATTGACATACTATCAGTTGTATGAAAAACCTTTAATTCGCTAATACGCCTACTCATATTGATATTTTGAGAGTACTAGGCTTCCATGTCAATTGTTCTCTTTTTACATTTCTTGCATGGTCCACATTTTAAAACTTGTCATGCTTTAACCCTTTTCTGTATTCAATGCTAAATGTATATCCATCTAGCAATGCGGCCGTTTGGATTTTTCATACTCAACAACCAGTGCAATGCTCTATGATCTGATCCTACAGTAAATTGTCTACCCAAAAGGTAGTGTCGGAAGTATTCAACAAAGTATCTAATTGCCAATAATTCTTTGTCAGTTAAATAGAAATTCTTTTCTGACTTATTCAGTGATCTGCTGCCATATGCAATCACTCTTTCATGGCCATTTTGCACTTGGCTAAGTACCGCACCTATACCAGTATTACATGCGTCACAATCAAGTATGAACTCGCCATCATGTATTGGAAGTGCTATACAATCTGGGCTTGTTAGTGCACCTTTCAATGTATTAAATGCAACTTGACATTCTTTTGACCACTTGAGATTACTTTCATTCTTTGTCAGCTCAAAGAGAGGGTGTGCAATTGAACTAAAGTTTCTGACATACTATGAGCACAGTCCCAAAAACTGTTTAACCTCAGTTATATTATCAGGGATTTTCCAGGCAAGGACTTTGGATATGTTGGACGGGTCAGGTTTAGTACCATTTTCAGTAACCCTATGGCCAGGGAAGGTGACCTCATTTTTTACCAACTCACATTTTTTCGGTTTTAGTTTCAGATTTGCCAGGCTAAATCTATCCAGGATTTCCCTTTAATCTTACCATGTGATCATTAAATGTCTGACCATATTCAATGCAATCGTCGATGTAATTATGCATGTTTGCCGTTGTAGACCTTTAAGTGCAAGTTCAATTACTCTGTCAAATGTTGCGCCACTATTGACCATACCATATGGTAAGGATGTAAACTCAAACAACCTATACTTAGAAGTGAATGCAGATTTTGGTATATCCCTCTCACTAAGGGGAATTTGAAAATAACCTGAAGTAAGGTCAAGGGTTGAAAACAACTTAGCACCACTAATTGAGTCAATACACTCATCAACTTTTGGAATGGGGAAAGCATCAACTCAACTCTTGTGACTTTGTTTAATAGTCTATAATCGACACAGGGACGGACTGAGCCATCTTTTTTCTTAGTAAGTACTAATGGTGATGCCCATGGACTTTTTTAAGGTCTTATAACACCCTGATCAATTAATTTATCTATCGCCTCTTTCTCAGCCATTTCAAAAGACATAGGTGCCCTCCTAAAATGTTGTTTAATAGGTCTTGCATCACCAGCATCAATAGAGTGATCAGCTAAATGTGTGAGACCTAGGTCATTGTCATTTTTTGAAAACACATCTTGATATTCAATTAACGTGTTTGCTATTATCTCCTATTGTTTTTGTGTTTTACCATCAATTGACTCATTATAAAAGTCTGTTAGATGATCGGACACTTTTGATATACCTGATATAATGTGTTCTGTTGTAAGATATTTTTTCAGTAACATTCTGTCTTAAACTTGATTGCTCATTTTGTTTGTCAATTTGTATTCTTCTTACTGAAGTAAAATCATTTGGGTTACCAGTTTCTCGATCAAATAAGACTACTGGTTCTGACGTAATGAATTCTGCCATTCCTACCACGGTGTCTTGTTTCACCGATACATCATTTGGGAAAGGGTTTATTAGCCTTACTTTGACTGTGGGTGCCCCATTAATGTTTACTACATTAGATGCCATTAATACAGGATGGTTATCTTGGAATGCCTTGGACGGTTCAATTATCATATCTGCTTTCTCTCTCCTATCATCCATTTCATGTCTCTCAATAAATGCATCTATCACTTGCTCAGTGTGATCTTGCAGAATGTAATGATCTGCTGATGTGACCTTTCTTAATTTTGTATCTGAATAATGTTGTCATTTAATAATAATCCCATTAAGTATTATCTTGTCCTGACTAAACATAATGTCAGCAGGTTTGCCATTAGACCTTTTTAGTATATCCATACCTAAAAGTACATCATCCTTGATATATGCAATCATAACCTCTTTTCTGACCTTGAAATTACCAATGTGAAGGTCGAGTTCACATTTACCTAAATGTTCAGTGGTTCACCACCTGCATGTAATAATCTACGCTTTTTAATCAATTCAGGCTTTTCTTTATCATTAATCTGGTTAAATACGTTTTCTGATACAACAGTTTGTTCGGCTCCCGTATCAACCACACAATTTACTGAAATGTTCTGTATTTTACCATAAATGTATATACTATCTGATTGGAACCCTCGTCTGAATGAGTTATCGTAAACTAAACCATTTTGGTCATTTGTCGAAATTTGGACTGGATCACGACCATCAAGATCAGTCCCTAGCAGTTTAAATTTTGTGCTTCATTGTCATTATTTGTGAACAATGAATTTCCTTGATTTTGACCCCCTCTGAAATTCTGTTGACCTTGACAGATTAAACACCGGTTGTTGCTTACAGTCTTTTACAGTTTTATTTACCAGTAGACTAACAGATCGAGCCCAAGATCGCACCCAGTAACCCTTTAATCGAAAAGGAACCGAAAAACATGGTGCATGACTATTAAAACTAGATGGTTGTTTTTTAAGCAAAAACATATGTCTCCCAGATGGCAGTTTGTCAGTAATTGTAATACTGACACGGGATGTTAGAATAAAATATTGAGCAAACAAGAAATATCAGTTCATCATTCACTGTAAATGTATAAAAACACCAAAGGGCTATAATTCAAGGAAAAATTGTCTGAGCGGAACGAAGAGACAAAGATGCTCAACTACACTTGATGCTTATCAATCGTCTGAAGTTTGGTTGAAATCTAACCAGCCGTATTTAAGATGATTCGATAGCTTAAAATATGGACAGACAATTTTTTGAAATAATGGGATCTCCCGAACGCTTGTGCTTGTAACGGTAGCATTTGTACCGAAATATAATTAAATGAACGAGAGTAGCTCTACCTTGAAATGCGAAAAATATACTTTATAATAGGGCCGAATTTTGCGCATTTTAAACTGGAGCAGTAAATCCGACGAACTACCAATTAATTTGATGTGGCCTTTACAACATATCTTCTGTTTTGTTATAATTTGGTATTACAAGCTACGCAAACTTTGAGACTCCCTCAGAACCATTTGATGGCAATAAGTAAAAAAATATCATATAATAATTTATGGACGGAATGGTTCGTCCCCATTTCTGTTACGCCCGGTTCGACACGAACAAGCGTTTATCCATTCTTAAAATCATGAGCCTTGCGCATGCGCATGTAAGTTAATTGAGTGAGGCGTTATTATTTTATATTTTTATTACAGAGACCAAATTGCAACGTTATACATGAAGTCCTTGAAGTTATTACCAAAATTACTAAAATAGTCGTATGACATGATCACTAAACGTTTCTTTTTGTAACAGCGCTCTTCTTTACATAAAACAACTGTGCATCTACTTTAATAACTGATCCCTAATTTAAGCTATATCTTTGACAGTATATCAAATATAGTCGGGGCGCCGACAAATAAATCAAGTTCTTACATTTCAAAAAAGGTTAGCCGCACCTTTGAGCGCAATTTCTACCATTTTGCAACTTCTTAAAGGTCTATAAAAAGGATTTACAATAACACACAGATTCACGCATGATGTCAAACAGCTTAAAGAATGCGTAGATTAATTTCATACGTGGCGCTCATAGATTTTATGTATTTATTCACATGAGTTATCGGGTATCCAAATTCCAAAGCCTAATGATTTTTATTACTATACATCTGATTAGTGTATAAACGGTTAACTCCAGTGATTTATATCTAACCTGTCAAGGCGGTTTGGTAAGATGATTTTTTGTGTGTAAGATATGAATATTTAAGCCATTCAAAACTACCCGACTTTGCATAAACAATTAATTGTTAAGAATGTTTTAAAGCTTCACGTTTAATGTAATGAATGCATTGTATTAAGTAAAATATTTCCTTTTACTTCGCTTACTTATGATCCTCAACAGATGGCAGTGTGTCAGTAATTGTTTTACTGATACAGGATGTTAGAATAAAATATTGTGGAAAAAAGAAATATCAGTTCATCATGCACTGTAAATGTATAAAACACCAAAGGGTCATAATTCAATGAAAAATTGTCTAAGCGGAACGAAGAGACGAAGATGCACAACTACACTTGATGCTTATCAATCGTCTGAAGTTTGGTTGAAATCCAACCAGCCGTATTTAAGATGATTCGCAGCAAACTTCACCATTATAAAAACATCAAATGGCCATAATTCAGTGAAACATTATCCAAGCGGAACGAAACGTCAATGATGCACAACTACACTAGATGCTTATAAATCCTGTGAAGTATTGGACAGTGGACAAGCTAAAAGTGGAAGGACGGACAGACAGACTGACGCCGAAGAACAATTAATATGTCTCCCTTGGAAAAGGGAGTCATAATTATGATTTAGTTTGGTCATGAAGGGTTTGAGCTCATCTGAGCATATAATCAGGTGAGCTATTTTGACGGTAATAACCGTCTGTGACTCTTCCGTCTGTCAACCATTTTATTCAAACATCATATCCTAAATAATTAACCATTTACAGTTCAAACTCTCTCAATGCCCCCCGAAGAGAAACACCTATATTCAAAGACAACCGTTATCTTTCCGAAATGAGTTATTCTTTAATGTAGTAACCTCTCTTTAACAACTATTTCTTTACAACAAACACAACTTGTCTTTCTATAGCGAGTTTGAAATGTATTTCTAAACGTAAAACTTAACAAGTCTCCTCCACAAAACCATTGCTCACACTGATTTCCCATTGAATGCTGTACACTCTGAAGTACTGATATAACGTATGCTTCCTAATAGACAATTCAGTTTATGATTTGGTTAAGTGGGAATTTAAAAAGAAAGCGCCGAAAGGTGAACATACATGTATTCATATTTATTGACACAATTTGTATAATTTGAGAAAAACGTATACATTACCAAAATTAGGTTGACAAAAATTTAACCTAAAAGTCATTCATAAGTCATAATCGCAATTAGAATATCACAGACATGTGTCATACATTGGCTTGAGATATAAATAGAAGCAGTAAAATTTTGTATGTTTAAAAAACGTCACAATTAACATCCCGATGCGGTGTAATTATTAAGCAAATCACACCGGTATAAGAATTCAGTTATCTTTTTCTCCACTTCAATATTTTGTTTGGATCGTCAATGTTGCAAGCTGGACACAGTCTTCTGCTTCTTCGGCGTATTCACAGTAGTAGCAAATGGAAAACATTCTGAAACATTTAAATAAATTTCATTACGAACCACAATTAAAACGAATGCGAGTCCATAAAACAGTCAAATGTACGAGTAAATGTACAACGCTTAGACAAATGTAATCTCTAATTACTATTTCGTGCGACTACTATTTCCTTTAAACTAAATAATTATTAATCCTTGGAAGATTCAATCAACGTTTTAGGGAATGAATCGATTACATGTGTAACAATCCTACTGTTTACCGTTATTCAATAACAAAACATGAAAACAGTATTATGAAATATGAATTACTTTAAATGGAGATTAAACAGATATACACAGATAATCGTTCCATTTATAAATATATTTTCAAAATCAATATTCTCACCTTCTCAATAGTGGCTTAAGTCCCGGGTAACAGCAAGGGATGAATTTCTACAAATGTATCAAAAGGTCACTGAGAAATCTGAACTTAGATAATGAATTCCTTCAATAAACAATCTACGAAAGAAATAAACACTTGCACGATTCAGAAAAGATGAACATTTAAGTAAGAATTCAAACTTCAGTAACATGATCATGTCGATTAGGCATTCTAACTAGACTACAAGTAGCATTTTCTTTCATCATTTGGTAAGTAGGCTGTGCTTTCTTCCATTTTGCACCGCGGCGTACAGATTTTTGGCTTGATGTCTGCCACCGCGGCGAACAGAAATGTCTTTCGCCGCGGTGTACAGTGGTTTGTTTACGTATCGCACCGCGGCGTACAGCACGCCAAATTTCAAACCTTCAAAACATCTATTTTAGCGAGTGATGGTGGTAAAACAATGGTCATGTGTGAAGGGCTGGGCCGTTTTCATAGATACATCCAAGTAGATTAATAGAGGCATTCGTTTCTCTCGGTTTATTTTTAAACTTTCTGGAAATATCGTCTTCAGCTCGACATTACATGAAGATGGTTCGATCATAAACTTCTAGTAACCGTTAATTCACAATTTCGAGCTCTTTTATTTCATACACAATTTATAATCGAGGACGTCATATTTAAAAAGATCTGACCAAAAACAAATGTCACTTACCTTTTCATCATTTCACGTCCGCCATCCTGAAAACGCAGCGGTTTTTTGGCGTACAGAGTTTCCATACAGTGTTTACAGACGTAATAAATGATTATAATTTCCGGTAATAAAATTGGAGTTTTTTATGATAGAGACACAAACCGAGGTCCCGTGTGCTATGCTTTACATAGAGCACGTAAAAGAACCAGGTGTGCTTCTGGAACTGGGGCATCTCCTGTATCATGCACTATCCTCCAAAAATCTTATATGACTAACATTCGGAGGCGTCGCCCATATGGGAAACCGTTGGCGATGAGAAATAAACGCAAATACAAACAAAATGTGCTAGAAGAATAGTGACCTTGAGACCTAATCTGGTCACTTCACAATCGACTTGGGGTCCAGGGCCCCTTCGTTCCCGGTGTATCCAGGCATGGGAATGGATCGAAGATGACGCCACAATGAGTATAGTTATTCTCATAAGATTTGTCTCACAGACCCGATCCTTTGCGTAAAAAACTTCTTAAAACAAAACAAAAGGAGGTACTTGCTATACAAATCCTTTGCAAACCGAGAAGATAAAAACATATCTATGTATTGTTGTTAAACTTTCAATAATGGTGGATATATTACATGGATGAAAACCAAATATCTTAATGTAAATATAAATTATTAAACAAATCCGCGATGCGTTGGCAATGCGGAATAGTAACATACGTTTTGTGTGGTATTTGCGGGCACCACAGTATCTTGCGTATTTAAAATAGTACCCAAAATTATTAGTAATTGTAATTTGAATTGGAAATTGCATGACAAAGATTTTATTACAAATGCTAAGTGAACTATAGTTTTCTCTTTATGTGCATAAAACTTAATGTTGAAGCGTTTGTCTGCTACATAGATTTTAGATAGCCCGAGGCTTTTCCAAATCACTGATCTTTCTATGACTTTCTATACCTAAAACTTATAAATTGTCACAAAAAAATAAGACAAGCTACGATATCTTACTTTGAAGAGACAGTAATACCGAATTAACAATTTGAATAGAACATTTCTACCTATCAAATGTCACCTAATTTTACAATACAATTCTCAATAATTTTATATTGTACAATACAATTCTCAATAATTTTATATTGTACAATAAGCTTGACATGTCCAGTTTATATTTATATGTATCAAGTGTTCTCATACCTAAAATCTTCAACAAATTAAGTCAATTTTGATGGAGCTACACATATTTTTCACTTATTTTACCATTTGCCCTTTAATATGACCTTGACCTTCGACATTTTATCAGTGTCTGAACATATGTTTGGTTTGCACTTTCCTAGTGAATGTTGATTTATACCATTTAGTAACTATAACTGCTTGCTGAAATATACAGTAGGGCAGTTTTTAATTTTTACTCTTTTACTCTGTGAATTTTTTTTTTTGTCAGCCATATTGGCCGCCATCTTGGATATCTCCATGGTTACAAATTTAATCATTTTCACAGTGCACTTTGAAAGCCTATATATTCTAGATTATTATGATATACATAAAGCATGGACATATCAAACAGCTTTAAAATTATTAATAACAATATATTTGAAATGGTTATTTTTTCACAAATCTGGCATTTGACCTTGAGTTTGATCTTGACCTTCAACGCTTTGGATCAATCTGAATATGCACCTGATTTGCATTTTTATAGTGAAGTTTAGTTATCTTAGAAATATAACCACATTGCTTTTCAAAATATACTTATAGGGCCTTTTTATATATTATACATTTATGGTCATCAAGGTGTATTGTGAGTATAGAGTTTGCGCAGCTGGTAAAACAATAACAAACATGAGAATGAATTGAAAATGGGCTTTTATTAAAGCCATAATTTTTTCAAACATATACAACAATATGTACAGCAAAGTAAAAAGAGAAAATTTTGAAATCCAAATAAAAACAATAAATATAATCTTTGTTTTATCTCTCAAAGTAATTTTCCGCTTATGCTTATAAGTATTAAGTAATGACCTAAGCTTTTGTAGCTTATCCTGAGGTAGTCGAGCCTCCATAGCAACCGAATCTAGCTCTAAACCCATAAAAGTTAGGACTGTACAGGCCGTAACAGTTTTTTCATGTTTAATTGGAACTCCCACATCTACACATAGGTCCATAAACACTTGGAAATCTTTGTTGCAAAGTTCACTGTTAGGCGGACCCATTATAAGAAAGTCATCTAAAATATGAATGATGTATTTGATTGCCAGTTTAGTTTGAGCTATCCATTTTAACCCAGAACTAAACCTGTCAAATATAGCGCACGATGAGCTCGCTCCCATTGGCAGACAACGGTCATAGTAAAAATTACCCTGAAATTTAAAACCTAGCAAAGGATAATCAGAAGGGTTGATGGGTATTATACGGTAGGCTGAGTCAATGTCCGTTTTAGACATAAAGCAGCCTTGGCCAAGTAACCTAACTAACGCAGCGGCCTCATCGAAAGTTGAATATTGAACAGTGGCTAATTCCGGATCTATAAAGTCATTGACAGAACTGCCTTTTGGATAACTTAGATGGTGAATTAATCTGTATGAACCTGGTTCTTTTTTCGGAACGACCCCTATTGGGCTTACCCTGAAATCATTAAAAGGAGGATATTCATATGGGCCGGATATCCGACCTAGGCCAACTTCTTTCTTTAACTTACTCTCTACAACATTAGGTAGTTCTAAACATGATTTTAGGTTAGTTGTGTTAAATGATTGTCTATCACCTATGAAACCAAGTTGAAATCCCTTTGAAAAACCAGTCAATATGTAGTCTGTAAATTTATAACCCGGTAACCAGTACTGCAAACGTTTAAGACGGATTGGAGTTATAACCCTTGTATGATCTGTGCTACTTTTGAGGTCTAGATTGTTTGGGATGCTGGGTGGTTGAGGTTTGGGCTTGAAACTGTGAGTTGGTTTGCTTATTATCCTGTTTGTAACCAATTGGGCAGGATTTTGCAGAGTGTTGTCCCCTGCAGAAACCACACACATGTGGGAAGCACTGGTTTGAGGGACATGCTCCCCTTCTGTTGAAAAGCCAGCATGTGTTTGGGAGATAGTCTGATCTACCTTTTGACCTAGAAGAGCCATATTTGTTAAAATGGGTGGTATTGCCGACGGATCGGCGTTGTTGACGAAAGGGCTGCTGGTTAACAGACACTGATGAAGTTGTGGCCCTGATCCAGAATTCTGGATGCATCCTATCCCAACGCATATGGACTTGTTCCCTTAGAGTACGGAACTGATAATCGTATCTGGACCAAGCATACCCCCCATGTTTGGCTTCCAGGTCCCTTACTAGTTCCCCATATTTCATAAGAGCAGGGGTGCGACGGGGGTGACGTATTGCGTATATCGCTACAAAGCGCATAAAGGCTGTAGTCCATTGGTCAATGGAATTAATTCTTTTGTGATTTTGGGCTTTAACGATATTCAGAGAATTGCCACGACTGTATTTCAATTGAAACTGACTGTCGTTGTTATTATTATACCCAAAATGTACGGGAAGTAATTCCGCAAAATCAATATACTTATTTTTCCAAATTCTTTTCTTTAATTTGCTAGACACCTGACTAACTATGGGGGCATCTAAAGGATTGAACTGTTCCCCCTTACCTGTCATCTCTCTATACTCCTTGAGTAAAACTTTGTCCAGAGGGCCATCCGATTCAGAACCTGATGAAGATGCCTCATCTGAATCTGAACTACTCATAACCCGGGACTTTTTCCCTTTTTTATGTTTACGTTTCCTTAGTTTTGACTGTTGTATTACATCCTCATCAGATGATGAATAGAACTCAGACTCAGTGTCTGACAATGTCACTTTCCTATATTTTGAGCCCCTATGGTTGGTGGCTAGCTTGCCAGATCGGCGCTTACTTTTTTGTCTATGATGAGGATGGTCACTGACAGAAGACGCATCACTTTCACTGTCATGGGTTTTGTTTGCACGTTTTAGCTTAGATTTTGGCACCTGCGATGTTTGAGATTTAGATCGCTTGCCATGGCGACCTTTATTACCAGTGTCCGAGCGAGTTTTGTCACAGGGTGGTGTTGTTTCACCCGCACTTGACAAATTGTCTTCATGAGTGTCTTTTGTCACTCTCTTTTTTGCATTGTTAGTTTTTCTGGTCAGTGTCTCAACTCTATTGTCTGTATTGACAGAGTTCGTGACTTCACCCTCACTGGATGTAGGATCATCACTGGAATCAGGTACATGTTTTCTCAGGGCATTACGACCCTTATGCTGAACTGGAGCCTTCGATTTTGAGGTGCTGGGTCCTGGGCAGCATGAGTACTTGCTTTCAGTAGTAGTAGCTGCTTTTCTCTTACCCCTCATATCTGAATCAAATATAAGAACAAAAAATATAATTTGATCAAGACATAATACAGTGAAACCATGGACCAGAAGCCCATCTCAAGTAAGACCGGCCAGCACATATAACAAAAGATAAACTGTCAGTTTCATGAGCAAATCTGGTCATATTCTCTCGGCCATACTGCATCCAATTAATAAATTTGCCGTAAAAAATCTCAGACACAAGTGCCTGGAAATTATAAAAAACCAATACCTAGGAATAATATCAGTATTATCCCTGAATAAAAGCTGCCGAGACAAATTTTTTTGTCAGACACAAACCTGGAAAATATTCCGGACAAGTGACCTGAAAAATCTCGGGATTAACCCGGAAGCAAAGCATACAGACAAATCTCAGACATATATATGTCTGGAAAAATATAGCGGACAAGTGCCAAAACATTCTCGGGATCACCCCGGAAGAAAATCTTACGGACAAATCTCAGGCATACATGTAAGCGCCAGACAAAATATTCAAGACAAGTGCCTAGAATAATTCTCGGGATTGCCCCGGAAGAAAAGCATTCAGACAAATCTCAGACATAAGCCCTAGGCAAAATATTCAAGACAAGTGCCTGGAATAATTCTCGGGATTACCCCGGAAGAAAAGCATACAGACAAAGCTCAGACATAAGTGCCTTAAAAAATTCCAAGACAAGCGCCTTGACTAAATCTCGGGATTAACCCGGAAGTAAAGCATCCAGACATATCTCAGACATATATGTGTCTGGAAAAATATAGCAGACAAGTGCCAAAAATAATTCTCGGGATCACCCCGGAATAAAATCTTACTGACAAATCTCAGACGTATGCGTCTGGAAAATTATAACAGACAAATGTCCAAAATAAATCTCGGGATTACCCCGGAAGAAAAGCAACACACGGATCTCAGGCATGAATTTCAGCAATGTTTATATGGTGATGGAAAATAAATGCATTATTCATATACTCAACTGAATCACCTCAGGTCTGGAACGCCTCGAATAGGTTACCACTGCTGCTCTCAAATTGTTAAACAATTTTCTATTACCAAGGTCAGACAAATGTACCCCGTCTGGGGCAAATACCGAGCCAAGAGACTCAACAGACCAAAATCCCCGAAGGCGCCACAGTGCAGATGATGCTTCTTTTAGACAGTTGTCTAGGCGATGATTGAGTTCATCCACTGCCTCACTGAATGACGGAATGTCTACTGGGTACCTTGATAGGATCGAGGGTTCGACCCTGTACGTTGTTTGTAACACAACTACCTCACTGATGTGAAGCCTAAACTTCAAACTGTCCACTAAATCCGAAATGTGAGCAGCAGTGCTCAAAGCATTCTTCCGATACAGGTCGTTTGTTCCCACGAATACAATAACCAAATCCGGATTAAAATCCTCAACGTATTCTAACTTTTGTCTCAACCTTTCTGTTGTGGCTCCCGGAAAGCCTGAATATTGCACTAGAAAATCCTGTGGTGGCAAATTCAAAGTAAATGACAAATCAGTAGATCCTTTAATGTAGTTGTATAGCCTGGTCACGAAAGAATGTCCAAATAATTGAACTTTGTATACCATTGCGCGAACGCGCAAATTCTGAAATGAACAAAAACGAACTTCCTATTCCCGTGCACTTTTCGGTACGAAATATGTTGTAAATAGTCCACGAATATAACCAAACGCTGTATAAACACGTACACGATAGTCTAAAGCACCAATAAGTGTAACAGAATCCAATATAACTTTATAATAAATACATAGAATGAGTAAATAAAACTTTTAAAAATGTTTTATTCGTAAGACGGAAGTTCCTTTGTTTAATAATAAATTATGCGCATGCGCACTGACAAGGTCAGAGGATACTAAAATTATGTTAAGGTTAGATGATACTAAATTCCGTTACTATCGGTTCCCAAATAACACGGTACAATTATCATGAATCAAAATAATAGCCCTCTCGACCATAAACTGTTTTACTGTAATAAAATGTATTTATATTCAAAAACGGCGGCCATCTTAGACGCCATCTTAGATTTTGGGGCCCGCACCAACTTTAGAAATTTTATGCCGGTGGTCTGATTAACTACAAACCCTGACGAAAATTTTGGTATATGACATTGTTTGTTTTACTCTTGTGGTCACATACCCCTTGAAATAAGCCTCTTTTCAGGCAAAAGTCACTCCACTAATACTGTGGTGCCCGCAAATACCACGCTATTCCACATTGCCAACGCATCGCGGATTTGTATAATAATTTATTCAACTTGGAAACTCCCTAAACCGAACACCCATCGGACAAACCAAGAAGTTCGGATTAAAGGGGATTCCGGACTTGAGAGGATTTCCTCAGCAAGTGTCAGTAGGCAAAATACTTTACTCTTGTATACATGTTTGACGTAGAAAAAAACTCTCATTGTTCACAAGAGGCAACGTTAAATAAACATTACCATTATTATATTTGCTCATGTATATTGTTATTGGTCCCAGTTACAGGATGTCTTATATCTACCACAGCTGTTGTCAAATGTTAAAATGAACACACAGTTCTAAGTAATTTAAGACGTTTTATTTTCGACCGATAACAATTATGTAGTTCTTTTCACAAAGATAATAAATACTATTTCTTAGTTGTACACAAAGTACAAATTCTTAATTTAATTCTAGTTTCTTATTATACTAAAATGTCCAAGACTTATATACCTAGTCAAGATACTTTGACATATTGAGTAAGTCTTGCCTTATGTATATCAAAGTACTGTCAACGTTTGATGAAGATCAAAAATGGAAGCCCTATTCACAAACTCATGTATAGCAAGGGGCCATAACCCAGTCATGCATGGGCAGATCTAGCTTGTTTTGAAAAGGCACAGAGCACTCATATACCTCTAACTACAGTATACGTTTGGTATACATCGGGTAATAAATAAAGGCGCTATTTAGTTCTCAAGCTCAATTGTAGGGTTTTCCCAATAAATAGGGTCATTATCTATTCATGCATGGCTTACCAAAGAATCCGAGCTCTCATGGATATCTTACAACTGTATGATCGGACAATACATGAAGGCGCATTTGTGTTCACAAGCTCTATAACAGCTATTCTGAGATTTATTCAGGGCTGTAAACTAGTCATGCATGGGAAGATCAGGCTGGTTTTCGTAAGGAACCACGCTCTTATGGGTATCTAACTGCTGTATTAAAACTGACAACTGTCCACAAGCAATTGTTTCTGACATTTTTCCAGTAGAGCTAAACAATTTTAAACAAGTAACATTTTCACTGATATTTTATAGGATATGTATGTATAATAAGTTGTTTGAAAAAAGAGAGAGAATACGTAGGGAACCCATTTCATGAAAAAAAGAGAGAGAATACGTAGGGAACCCATTTCGGTTGTTTTTATTCCGTAAGAGTTCATTTTGAATTGCTTTTACATCACTTAAACAATAGCTGCGTCTCTTAAAACTATTGCCCAGTCCTTTTAGGAAAATGTTGTGCTGTGGGGTTTACGTTGGTTTTTTTTTGTTTCAATTTATTTAGTTTTCTGTCCAGTGTTTGTCTATTTATGTCGAAGTATTAGTTGGGTTTGATAATTTTTAGTTTAATAATCGACCATCCTTTTCAATGCATAATGTACATTTGGTTATTTATATCTGTTGAATTTTTCCAGGCTTTTTCCTTCATTATGACAGCATTTCAAACAATTATACTTATTGTCCTAATTGGTACTTATTATTGGTGCATATCTGACAGGCACTGTCATGTGTATGTGGCGTTCCCTGGGGCAGCTTATTCTCTCTCTTATATCTATCAGTCAGGCCTTTCTCTTTATGCCTTCATCAACATTTTGTGATACATATGACGTCATTTGGCACTACCAAGAAAACTTTTGTCTCTATAATGCTGTTTTATAACACATCTAAATACTCATTGGGATATGATGTAGCGAATCAACAGTAGTTGTTAGTTCAGATGTTTATTCGAAAAAAACATAGCAAGAAGTTAAATGTCAGTTCGGATATAAACTCACAACTAACAGCTGTGTATTCATTCCATCATATCCGAACTCACATCTAACTTCTGTCTATATATTTTCGAATAAACATCTGAACTGACAACTTCTAGCTGTGTATTCGCCGCATCATATGCGAATAAACATTTGCACTAACAGCTAATAGGTGTGTATTCGCTACATCATATCCGAACTCACATCTAACTTCTGGCTATGTTTTTTCGAATAAACATCTGAACTAACAACTACTAGCTGTGTATTCGCCGCATCATATGCGAATAAACATATGAACTAACAAATAATAGCTGTGTATTCATTCTATCATATCCGAACTCACATCTAACTTCTGGCTATGTTTTTTTCGAATAAACATCTGAACTAACAACAACTAGCTGTGTATTCGCCGCATCATGTGCGAATCAACACCTGAACTAACAACTAATAGCTGTGTATTCATTCCGTCACATCCGAACTCACATCTAACTTCTGGCAATGTTTATTTTCGAATAAACATCTGAACTAACAACTACTAGCTGTGCATTCGCCGCATCATATGCGAATAAACATTTGAACTCACAACTAATAGCCATGTCCAACAATATCGCTTATCGCATCAGCCAAAAATCGATATTTCCAGTCGTCTAAATAGCATTGATTAGATGGGGAACGCTACGTATTTATTATGATTATTTCTTTATTTTTTAACATATTCAAAATATTCAAGCAGATTTGGAAACCTCAATGTATCTTCTTTTCAATCATATAAAAATATTGAAATGTTATATATGTTTAGGCGGGGGAATCTACAGTTTTCTTGAGCCACCCAGTTTCCTATTGAAAACAGTGTAAACGGTCCGTTTTTCCTGGACGTCCGACGTGTTTAAATCACTATTTTAACTTATCCTTAGACGGGAATTCAAATATTCAAGCAGATTCTGTTAGGATGTTTTATGCTCGTTCCAACGGTGTCAATTGATGTAATTTATTATGAAAACAAAATGGGGGAATTAAGAGATACATGGAGTACCTGTCAATTTCAGGAGTGTTTCCGTGAGATATCACGGAAATTCACGAAGATTAGCGAGTGAAACCGATTTCGGTTAGTCTTTGTTGTGACAAGTTTAATCTCCACATGTGGTCTCATAAGATGTTATCTCAATCAAACTGTTCGCTGGACCATGGTTTATGGTGGTCAAGTGTAGACTGCATTTATGCAATGTTATAGCGTTGATTAAGCTTCATGAAATTAATTTCTTCTAGAAGACCATTATCGACTGTTGTGTCGTATTTTCTTTAGCTGCAGCTTAATTTCAATTGTCATGAACATTTTGTTTTATTCAGCGCAAAGATATAGCATTGGTCACAAATATATAAAATATATGTGGTGTAAACTTGATCTTCCACAAATATCATGAACTAATATAATTCATAAATTATCATCGGGTTTATAAATCAGTTTAAATCATTCGTTATAGCACGGACATATTAACCATATAAAAAGTTTATTATATCCGTGGTAATAGAATTTAATCAATAAATTTATAAATTACACTCCGTGAGTGTTTACTGTGTCACTACCTTAGATATGATGTTGTTCACACCTTCGCACCAGGTATATGAATTTGATTAAAAACTGTAAACAAAACTGAACTTATCAAGATAACTTTTTTTGTAAAAGAAGCATTGGGTAAACGTTCTACTATTTTGAACGTTGATGTTTAAATTATTTTGTTCATCTCCACATAATATTACTTTTTCATAATTATTCTACTATAATAATCCCTAAAACCGTGTATAATGTACATGCTGAATGAAAAAGGGGTAAAAACAAAATTAAGAAAGAAATGAAAACTTATTCAACTGCTGTTGAACATGTAAAGTCGTGACTTGAACAGTTGGAGTTATTAAATGCCATCAGTGGTGTAAAATGCTTTGTTTTGAACAACATTCAAATATATACGCATGCTAAATTTAATGCGGAGGGTGTGATAGTGAATAGCCAAGCATTATTATTATGTTGTTATTAACGGTTGCTTTCTGTACCATGGAATCTGTTTAATGGTATTTAGGTCTTTGCCTGGGGTAAAACATTTTATTCTCAGCCATTCAGACATCCCATGTACATGTAATACCATCCATTCTGATACCTATCAGGGACCACCAATAAAATACGTATATATTACGCGGTAGTGACTGTAAGCGGTCACCACAGTATCTTTGGTATTTAAAGTACACAAAATAAATTTGTATTTGCAATTTTAATTGGAAACTGCAAGACAAGTGTTTATTACACATGTTAAGTGAAACGAATTCCTTGTTTTTTTTATTTTATAAGAAAACATTTGCCTATCACCACGGACATATCCGTGTTAATACATAGGTTTTCAATGATGAAATAATCTCGTGTTTCATCTGGGACCAATATATAGATCGAACTCCAATTGTTTTCTCTTTATGATCATAAAACAATGTTTTAAGCGTTTATCGGATACATAGATCTAACGTAGCCCGAGGCTATATGCTAATGTGTTATCGGTGATCGTCGGAAAATTTACGGTCACATACGGAAACTGCCGACAGACAAATCGTCTGCTGACCAAAAGTCCAATCGATAACGATCTGCATCGACTGGATTTATCTGATATTGTTGGGTATGTGTGTATTCTTTCCATCATATCCGAACTCACATCTAACTGCTGGCTATATTTTTTCGAGTAAACATCTAAACTAACAACTACTAGCTGTGTATTCGCCGCATCATATGCGAATACACATTTGAACTTTAGTGCCTTATGTTTTGTGGATTGTTGTTTTTTCCGGAGATCTGCGTGGGGAAACACTGTCTTATGTATGTGGTTTTCCCTGTAGTTACGTATTCTCTCTCTTTTTTTCACAACTTAAAGCTGTGTATTCATTCAATCATAACCGAACTCTAACTTCTGGCTATGGTTTTTCGAATAAACATCTGAACTAACAACTAATAGCTGTTTATTCGGGAACGAACATCTGTTTACAACTAACAACTAACAGCCAACTTCACAGACCTCATAATAATACCACTGATTGTAATTTGTCGATAAGAGAACTATTATAATCACTATTTTACCACACTAGGATGACCTTTAATAATAGGAAGAATATACTATTCCAGTTGTTCATTCAGTATTAATGTATCTTCAAAGTAAGATATCGAAGCTTGTCTTGTGTTATTGTAAAAATGTATAAATTTTATCATACCTGGTCACATTTAATAAATCAATGCGTCTTTACAATACAATATGCATTTGGTGATCAATTGATATTGTTAATTGTAGTATGGCAAATCCTTTTCAGAAGCAATAAAATGATTAACCAAGCAGCAACTAAATATCCGACTTTTTTATTGGTCTTATTGATATTATCAACTACTTGATTAAAATTACTTAAGGTTTGAACGCTCCTAATGTTTAGTTTACACGATGTTATCAGTCTTACCCTTCCAAAATAAATGAGCAAAACCCGGTTTTAAACTGGGTTTAAACCGAGTAAAACACGGTGGTATTGGCACCGGGTTAAAGCTGTTTTTTTCTAGGCAAAATGTGGGTTTCCCAGAGGAAATAACTTACAAAAAACACGCATGTCCAACTTTCTGGCTCATCGCAAGATTCCCAAGATCTGATCGATATTGGCTCCATGCTATAACCGATTATATATACGCTACTGTAACGTCTCACATTCATTATCGTTCGCGACTTAATTAGCCAATCCGCTGTGTTTAGCCATCATACTGTAATTGCCCCGGGCTGTACTGATTTATCAGAATGTATCATACATTCAAGATACTTATTATAGCCTCTTTCGAAAATAAAATATATTTAATTATGCGCCATAAAGTTTTGCCTTGTATTTTGTTTCGGCAAGGTAGGCTGTATTATGGTAGCTACTTTCTAGCATCGCAAATATACATTTGTCTCTTTTCGAGTAAAATTATAATGACACTGACCAATACAACTACTTATTTTGTCTGTTACATTAAAAAACATGATCTTGTATTTTTGATGATGGAGTGCAATTATTTATACAATCATCATATGTGTATTGGTGATTATATCTATTTGATAGTAAATATAAATTTATTTGTGCTATATTATGTACAATTGTGTACGCCAGACAATAAGTTAACACTTAAGCCTGTAGTTTGAATAAAGTATTCTGTTCTACGTAGTTTTGCATTGTTAATGTTCGGGTATTTATTTAATATATTTGCAAACAAATGATAAGTTTTATCATTTTCAAAAACAGCAAGCTACGTTAAATCTGTAAATCTTAATTACAATTTGTACGTTATTGATATCGCCAATGATTCTTTTAAAAAATATTACATTAACAACCATTGTTTGACGCCAATTATTAATTACAGATCTGGTTTTAAATGGTCGTATCTGTACCTTCAATGCCATTCAAAAACATAAACTATAGTTGATAAACCAAGACGATTGAATACATGATATTATACAGTGGAACAGATATATTGAAGATAATCGCTGTATAAATTACATTACGCATTTGTCATTTGTCTTTGAGGCGTTGTTTTTTCTTTATATCAGTTAATGCCATCTGTTAGCCGTCACTGAAAGGTTTTTATTTGTAGTTCATCGTGGGAAATTCTTTGTTCTAATAATCAAATTGCTGCTTACCTATATATCTTCAAATTCGGTATATAACCATGTACATGTATGTATAACTGTACATGGTGTATTCTTGTCCATGTCAAAGACTGTTTTTTGCTTTATACTTTCCGTATTTTAAACTATTGTATATAACCAAATTATTTGTCCATTATTTGTAAGTGGATATGGGTTGTAAATTATGACTGTCGCATTCTGCCAAAAATACGTATTGTTAAAATGTTCCAGATGCTTCCATCTTGTATATTTAATTAATTTATTAAAGTCTCATCTTTGTACAAGCATAAATATACGTAGACAATAAAGAACAACATCGCACAAAGCCATTCAAATAAGAAATATAAGAGACTATTGTATGTGTTGAACTATAAGTTAAATATGTTTGTATATTAATTAAGCAGACTTCACACTCTCCGAAATACGCGAGTTTGTTTTAATGCATATGACATGTAACCAAGCTGAAGAAGATTAATTTAGATGTTGAAGCAAGTCTTCACATGAAGATATTTCACGGATATTATTATATATGTGACGTTTCGTTAATATCTACAAATAAGTCATACACTGTAGAAGGCGAAGCGCTGACAAACATCGATATGCCCACTATAATGTATGTGTACATAAAAGGTTCATAACTCATGAGAAAATCATTCGACCGACAGTGGTTAAGAAGCATTGGTTATGATACATAAGACAGTTTATCTGCTTTTCAAATTTAAGTTTTTTGATATTGTTGCTTTTTGAAATATTCGTTTCAGTAAAACATCTTAAAGAGAAGTGAGCTAAATGCGGCGTCGAGGCACATGTCCACCGCATAAAGCTTACGTGAAATAAATGCGGCACGGACTATATGTGACAGATACATATAGTTCTTGTCTGGAAGGTTTAATTGTGGTTATATTTGTGTTATTAAGTGTACTACGATAGTCAGTTTTTCTATTTAAAAACTAACATAATGGTATCACGGAATTAAATACACGGCATTGAAACACTCTATCAGCTAGCTTGCAAATATCTTTTTATTCTGTGTCTGAGCATCGTCTGCTGATAACGCTATACGGTCACCATTTTCTTTTCTGACCATAAAAATGGCCAAAATTCATACAACAATGGACAATTACTTCTGGCCAAACATTCATCTAGTATATGCAATTGAAGCAGCTAATTGTCCCAAACTGCACACAGCGCTTTAAACTCGGGGTTTCAACTACGTCAGTGTTCCAGTATTTTGACACATGCCCCTATTGCGGAAAAAAAACACGACTTTTCTAACCAAAAAGTGATTTATAATCTGTAATTAAGGATAAACTAATACTTTTATCAACACATTTATCTATTTGGGTTATACAGCCGTCACACCGGACTGGCGTCCTTACTGCGTCCCTACGGCGACCCAGGACGTGGAAGGGACGCCATGGACGCCGTAGGGTCGTGGTGAGAACGCATCAAGACGCCGTGGGGACCCCAAGGACGCCGAAGGTCGCAGAGCGACGGCGTTTACTTTGGACATGTTCAAAGTAAACGCCGAGGTTCGGCGTCCTGAGCGCGTCCTGGCTCAGGACGCCGTGGGATCGCCCTGAGGTCGCCATGGTCGCCGTAGCATCGCAGTAGGAACCCGAACAACGCCAAAGGAACGTAGTACAGACGTGGTAGAGTCGCCATGTAAATGCGGAGAAAAGGATCGGGGGAACCAATGGCGACCTTACTGCGTCCTTACCACGTCTATGGGGTTCTTACCACGACCCCATCACGTCTATGGCGTCCTTACCGCGATGTCAGGGCGGATATTTCGGGATTTGAGCTATTGTCCGCGACCTAACAACGTTCTCAATGCGTCCCTGCGGCGTTAATGGCGTTTCTACGGGGTGCCTACTACGACTATTGCGTTTCTACGGAGTTTGCACTGCGTTCCTAGCGCGTTCCTACTGTTCGCCCTCGAAGAGCTATAAAACCCAATATTTCATCCTATCTTTATCAGTGTATTTCTCGTACTCACCATCATCAGGGCCGAATAAATGATGAACTTGCTCGCACTGCAACATATACTTATTGTCCAGCAGCAGCAGCAGGCAGATGATCATGTCATAGCTGTAAAACTGATCAGACGGCGAAGGAGAAGAAGGGCAAGGCTAAGAAGATGCTGGGTTAGACCATGGCTCGGTGATGTCCGAAGAGAACAGTTTGGCCACTTCAACCGCCTCATGCCTGAGCTGAGGCGAGAAGATCCGGCATCGTTCCAGAATTTCCTTAGGGTTCAACCAGAAATGTTTGATGAGCTGCTCACCAGGCTTGGCCCACGAATCACCAAGCAGGATACAAACTACAGGAAAGCCATCAACCCAGGGACGAAGCTGGCAGTCACTCTACGCCACCTAGCGTCTGGTGACATGTACTCCAGCATGAAATTCGACTTCCGACTCCCAGCGAATACATTGTCTCTTGTCGTGAAGGAAGTATGTCAGGCCATAGTAGGCGAGTACAAGGATGAGGTGATGAAGTGCCCTATCACTCCTGGGGAATGGACAACAGTAGCCGAGAAGTTCGAGCGCCGCTGGAACGTCCCTCACGCGTGTGGTGCGCTTGACGGAAAACACGTTGCCATAAGAAAGCCAGCAAACAGTGGGAGCCTGTACCACAACTACAAGGGATTCTTCTCCACGGCCCCTGGTTTTCGGCATAACGTTGCGTGTAAGTTTAAAATGCGTACACGTTAAAATGCGTGACCTCAACGGATGAGAGTAAAATAATGTATGAAGCTTTCCGAAAGAACAGTGGAGTTTTATACTCGCAGCGAGGACGCCGTTGGGTCGCCCTGCAGTCGCCGTGGGAACGCCATGCACGCGGTAAGGTCGTGGTAGAAACGCTAAGAACGCAGTGGGGTCGCAGTGGGGTCGCCGCTGATCGCCGTATGGACGCCGCAGTGACGCCGTGTAAACTCAATAGAAACTCCAAGGACGCAGTAAGAACGCGGTAAGGTCGTGTTGGGAACGCCGTGTACATACACAGATCGCAGAGCACAGAACTCCGGTGTGACGGCTGACCGAAATCTGGATTTATTTTAGAAAAATCATTGGCGTTCTCAATGCGACCATCGGCGTTCTCCAAAATATGACAGTTTAGGACGCGGTAAGGACGCCAGTCCGGTGTGACGGCAGTATTAAGAAAAGCCGTGAAATACGGAATAAAAATGCAATCCCTACAAAGAAATGGTAAAAACTAAACAGGTACATGTATTTTCAATTTTCTTTGTCTGCGATTTTACTTGTAGCGGCGAGTCGATGTACCAACACATTTCGGATGGAAAGCATACATCCTCACGGTTTTAGAATGCAACCTACATTTTCAGCCAATGAAATGACAGAACGGCTCCCGTTAAGTACTACGCTTATTCATTAAGAATTTCGACTTTTCGCGGGCTTTTTAAGCTCCGCCTACTGCGAATCTGTGTGAGCGTTATTATATTTGGAAATTTACTATTCTTGTCCGTTATAGCTTTTATTTGAAATTTGCATGGGTATCGGCCAATCAAAATGTAGGTTGCATTCTAAGTCAGTTAGTAGATATTAAGTAAAATCTTATTGGTTAAGAAGAGGGCTCGCTCGCTACGCTCGCTCCCCTTCTTAATAAATAAGATTTTACTTAAAATCTACTAACTATTACTTAACCAACTCAGTGGTTTTTTTCTGAGTTAAAGTGAGCAAAAGCGAGTTTTTAGGCATAAAAAAACAACTTTTCCCAGAGAAAACTCGCTTGAAACCCACTTCTTTAGAAGTCGGTTTAAGCTGGTTTTAAAACCCAGAAAAAAATCACTTTTTAGTAAAAACCCAGAAAAAACTTGCTTTTTGGTAAAAAATCCACTTTTCAATTATAGAAGGCGCATTGGAGATGAAAAATATACTTTGTCATTTATTTTTCAACGAATAGCAATAGAATATTGCGGTATTTTAGCATAAAATAACACATTTTTGCGAGGGCAAACAATCGGTAGCTATAACATTTTGACTTAGGTTCTGTATCCCGGATCCACCATGGGGGGGGGGGGGCGCTGTGGAGTGACCATTGTGAAATAGCTACATTTTGTATTTGATGCTGGATATTATTTTGTGTTATTATTACATAGTTCCTACATCTACACTATTTACTTTTCTTGTTCTTAACTGTCGGCGCAAAAGATCAGACGGCGCATTGGAGATAAAATATATGTTATGACCTATCATGTCCCCGGTGCTTTTCTCCCTATATTTGAACGATCTCGAAAGTAACCTCACACGTGATGACAATGGCATCATTAAAGATCTCGAAATAAACGAAGCTCAGAAATTTATAAAAATACTACTGCTACTTTATGCGGACGACACGATTATAATCTGGGATAATCATGATACTTTCAATCAACATTAAACCAATTTCACGACTACTGTAGATGGAAACTAAAATTAAATTTCACAAAAACCCAAGTAATTGTTTTTGGTACCAATAAACCGAGTAGATACCGCTTCAAGATTAATAACCTATGGAAGCTGGAGGGACATTTAAAATTAATATTTAAAATTTAAAACTTATTATTTAAAATTTAATTCTTAATATTTAAAATTTAAAACTTATTATTTAAAATTTAATTCTTAATATTTAAAATTTAATTCTCTTCATCGTATTTTTTCTACAAAAGTCAATTAGTCACGTCACGGGATTGTCACGCAAAATTTCTTAAAAGTCCGAGATGCCTTTTAAAAAAATGACCCGATTTCTGGGGGAAACCCGCGAGCTACCTTAAAATATAACTTTTAATATTTAAAATTTTAATTTTAATATTTAAAATTTAATATTTAAAATTTAATATTCAAAAATTAATTTAACTTCTGTTTTTAAGATAATAGTTTGAAAAATTGATTCAGTGCAAAAATGAAACTACTGACTCTATGATGCTAAGCCATGAAGATGTCATGAGGGGAATTTAAAATACCTAGGTACAATTGTTCACCACCATGAGACGGTGTGTCGCACGCAAGACTCATGCTCAATGGTCAAAGTCACACTTAGAGGTCTTTTTTTATACCTACATGTATATACCCTTTTATGATGCAGTTCTCAGCGCCTGCTATAAAATAAGCATTCTCTTCATGCCAGCAGGCTCGACATGTTGACATTGGGCATCTAGTTACTGTAAATCTTAAATTAAAAACCTTGATTTGAAGATGAGTGTTTTGGGGCCACCACCATCCTACTGGTATGATCATTGATTTGCATTGGAAATTTACATAACCAGTCTGATAGGTTGTAGTAGTTTGCTTCTTTTACATGCCTGCATGCCTAAATTTTAAATATTAAGAATTAAATAATAAGTTTTGAATATTAATTTTAAATGTCCCTCCAGGGCTTCCATATTACCAGCCGGTAGAAACAGTTAACGAATATAAATACCTTGGAGTCATATTTTCGAGCTCAGTTTCATTTCTTTCATGCAGAAAACATATTGTAACACAAGCTAATAAAGCAAATGCACTTTTTACAATCTATTTACAAACCGTCTGTTTGCAAAAATCTTGACATGATTTAAAGTTTAAGAATGAATTAATCACTTGTTATTTCTTACATTTAAAAAGTGAAAAGCATTTTAATGAAGAAGATAAATTTAATGTCAAAATGTTAGTCAATTGTGCGAGTGGCGCATTGGAGATTTTTTGTAATGTGTGTACTTTATCTTGAACAATAACGATGTTTGTATAAACTGTTTTAAACACTTATAATTTCATTCTAATATAAATATTTTTCATTCATATATCTGTTACGAAGCGGATTTTGGTATCCGCACGTAACGTAGTGGATGCAACAGTGATCCATGACCAGATTAGCGATTATTGAAGCTATTTAATAACAAAAGCACAGTTCCGTTTCTTAATTTAATGAAATGACACTTATCCACAGTTTAAACTAGTTCACAAGAAGTTAAATCAGATTAATAACAAGTACAGTTTCAACTAAGCTCACGTTAAGACACAAAGTTAACACATTAGCACATAGATAAAGCTATAGACAATGTTTCACAAAGTTTATCACTGGGTATTCTTAAGTTACACAAAGTAAATAATATGCACAAAGCTAAGGTTATGAAAAAAATGAATTCTCTTCTGAATGTTACTGATTCTATGTATACAATATGGCAAGGAAGTGTCAGATTTTAGAATTTATAATAGGTGAGATAATTTGATCATAAGCTGAATAAGGTGTTCAATATATCCTGGAAGTCAGGAAGACAAGTGACATTATCGGACGGATGTCTTACTTAAGCATTGTTACAAACATGATAATAATATGAATTCAAGCTTACCCTACGGCATATTAAAATATAGATCATTATCATATTGAGTATTGAAACAGAAATGGTTATTCTTAAAATAAAACAGTTAAAATGTTATTAATAATAATGATTATTAATTCAAAAATACAGAAATAGAAAATCACAATAATTGCTACATAATATATCCTTAAATAGCACGTAGTTAATAATTATTATGTATTTGATACCTTCAAGATAGTAGAAACATTTTAAGGTTATTGTATCCACATTCCCTGTGCCAATGTAAATATCTATCAGAATTGCTGAGTATATTTCTTCCTCAAATCCTATTCATTTTTTCTGTATTCAAATCTGCAATTCATATTAATTACTAAAATCGTGATGATAGCCAGAAGGGGCTCAACAGCAACAACAAATCAATTAAAAGTATTACTTATGTGAAAAACAGTTTTTCATGGTATTACTGTCCATAATGTATGTTAATTGTTCACCAAAAACATGTTTCTCTTTGAAAATAATGCTATAATTAAGTATTATTCAAAGTTCCGCCATAAGGGCTCATCAGCCTATGTTACTTACACATTAATAAAGTAAAATACTATCTCTTTCATTATTATTTAGTTGTCTCCAGAAAGTTTACACGTTTTCAATGACTTTTTATAATTTGGAGAATGAAGTAAATAATAATATTTACATGTTCGGTCATTTATCCAATTGATCAATTTATGCATCAGGATTAGTTTTCATCGTTGATTTTGCAAAAATATGGTATTTTGTAGAATGGCATGTATACGATGATATTACATAATTATGGCCCTTTGATGCTTTTTCATTTTATCTTTTGTGTGCAATATACTGACAAACACAGCTGCCATTTCAACTTAAGTTCAGAGTAATCTACCATACCAAGTGCATATTGTATGGGCTAATTCTGTTTTTTTAATTGTGTATGGCCATTTTTTTCAAATTGTTACATGTGCTGTGTTTTAGTTATATAAATGTTGAGTTTTATGCAATAATGTACATGTATTAGTATTTATGAAATATTTGTGGTTATGCACCATACTTTTGTGACACAGTGGTCAATGTGTTAATTCCCTGGTGACAATATCAAGTGAACTTGTTGTAATATGTTAGTGATTGATGTATAGATATAAAAACACGGTTTTTACTGAATATTCCAATTTTCATCTAGTTGATCTTCATCCAATGCTGCGTATTATTTTCAAATATCTAAGAAAGTTTGATTTTATAAACGTATAAAAAAAATATGTTTCTATGTCTAACAGCGGTTTTTCTGTAATTTCAAAATTGCTGCTTGAGAATATATGTTAATTTATAGATTTTCAGACGAAGAAAAAGAATGTTCATGTTTTTTTCATTATTTTTCAAACTATTAATCATTATCATGTACTAAAAAGTTGCAATACATAAATTTAAAATCAGTTTGTGATGATAATCTGTGGAATTTACAGATTTGTGCATTTGCTTTTTCATTACCTAAATTAATTTTGCAATTATACATATGGTCACTTCATGAGGCCACAGAATAAAATCCAGTACGGAAGCATATTGTTTTATTTTTTATTTTCTTACCAACCACATACTTATATTTCAAAAAAACATACACAGTAAAAAAGTTAGATTTTCTAAAATTTTCAAATCTCACACTTGCAATTCCTTAAGGTATTAGAACCATATAGCTCAGTATTAGCAACATATAATTCTTGTTACAAAATTTAATATACAAACAATTATCATTCATAATTTATTTGAATTATAAAATTATATTCGAAATTGCTTCGACATGTTTTTCTAAAAGCAAACAATTGCAATGAAAAAAACTGAAATATTTCATAAAGGGAGGTAATATCAATTTCAGTGACAAAATATTGAAAATAAATATATAAATATGTTTTTAGGAGACCAAAACTTACCATGATTTTGTTGCAAAGTCAATATTATTTCGTTTTACAACAACACTAAGTTAAACTTTCCAGAAAAAAGTAACACTTTTGTGAAAAAGCAAACAAAACACTTAGAAGTGTTACTTTTTTCAGAGAAAAGGTGCACATCATTCTGTTAAAAATGATATTGCGCTCTAACCGGACTGTAAAAGTCTCTGAAAGTTTGATATATTCTGTGTTAGATAATATAAATATTTTTTATGACAGATAATATGATGCCCCATTGATACATCAATTTAGTTTAGGTCATCTGCAATTAACAATATTTTAATTTTGAAAGGAAATTTGCCCATTCCTTAAATGCTAAATGCATTTTTGTAAAAAAAAACACCTTTTCCTTGAATTTCTTGTAGCCGTTTCTTACATTGCTTCATTCTATTTATCTGATTAGTACAAAGATGCTTTCCTAAACAAGAAATATTACAAAATGAGAAGTTAATTTTCCATTTACTGGTAATTTGTGTACGCCGTAGCGACTAACGTTTTTAGGAAGGAAGTTTACATAGAAGGTCATAACTTTTTTTAGAACGGTGAACATTTATGAAATTGAAGTTTTATCCGCATTATAATACACATTAAATCAATCTAATTTTTAATTTGCCTTCGGAGAAATGTCCATTATGGGTCTTATACCTTAAGCTCAGTTATGAAACGGGCCCATCGTATTTACGTGAAGTTTTGCTGTATATTCAGTATACTAGTGGTCTTGTAGTCATTTGAAACTGATGTCTTCTTACCCTCTCCCGTTAGTATGGATGCGATCTACAGGGGAGGGGGTAACTTGAAATGGGGGTAGTGTGAAATCGCCGCACCGAGGGATACTAGGTGTTTCCTTGTTCGTAATATTCAATGGAGGTGCAGTCAATCACCTGCGCTTTATCAAGAAACTGTTTGAGTGCAGAATAATTATTGCATGACAATCATTGCAATGTCTTTTTTTATTAGTACTTCAATCAAGATGTATACAAGCCACCGCCACTTATCACGTGCAGACCTGAAGATCATAGAGATACGGAATATGTAAGATCGTTGAAGACGAAGGACGTAGTCATACTTCCTCATGCAGATAAACTGGACATGCTTTCCAGAGAAGAACTAGCTTACTTATATCACAGGTAAATAGCGTGCCTGTTGGTCGTCGTTAAACATGCATTGCGTTCGGTTAAGGCTAACACTCGCTCAATTTACGAAACTGTGCACGCGTTTTGCTTCTGAACGCACTGTTTGTCAAAAAGTGCGCGCCCACTGTGCGTCAACTGTGCGTACACGCGAATTTGAGAGCCGAACACTGCATTCAGTTACGCTTAACTGTCGCTCACGTTATTTTTGTATCCCTGGCCTACCATATCACATTGTATGCACACGGGGAACCAAATTGCAAAATGAACGCAGGACTGGTTACCTTCTTTACTGTCTTTGTAAGAATACAAACGAGGCGGTCAATACACTTGTTAGCGACTATGAGCGGCCTCCCTTAGCCGTAACTGAACGCAAGGCATGGTTTTGCGATTTGCATATCAGTGTAGGGTTAACCAATCAAATCTTACATTAACCAATAAGCCAATTTCTCTTCAACCGAACAACATTTGTAACCTAGACGCGGATTGGTTAACCATTCGATGATGAGTACGTTACCTTACCGAAATCCACTAAATTTCGTTGAAAGTCCATTTTGGATCGGAGAGACCAGCAATTGTAACATCTCGGCATTTTTTATGTTGCACAACAAATCTTAACCTTTAAATTGATCCGACCATATTTTTTCAATATATTTCTTGTTTGTATTTAAGTCGATTGTCTCTCTCTCTATTACATAAGTGTGCAGACAGAAATTAGTTCTTATTGGTGTACATTGTATTTTCTCTTTTCAAATATTTAAACAGAAGCTGGTTGAAAGTTAGTAAATAGTATTTGGTACCATCCGTACTTAATGTACATTTTTAATTTGATATTATTTGCGTTTTAATGAAATTTGTCTACAGAAAAGGATCATGGTTGAATCAAGATTGAACACTGTCGTTTGTAACGGAGTGTATTTTAACTCTTGACGAAAGATAACTTGTCCAAATAAATGCGTCTTGTTTATTTTTAAGATATATTGAGAATGTTCAATACATGTGTAAACGTAAAATACGTCTTGGGTCTATTGAGGACGGGGGTTGGGATATTTGTGACGAAGAAAGATTACGACCTCCGAGAAACGCCACCAGCTGTCTCGTGTATTCATTTGGGTGAGTAAGAAAATTAATATACCTAACTTCAAGCAATAATACTATTCAAACGACAGAATGAGTATATTGAAAATATACTTTATATACAGTAAAACATCAATGATACGACCACCCTTGGAACGCTCGAAACTTGGTCTTCTTGTTAAGGTGATCCTAATATTAATGTTGAATAAAGAGCAAATCAGCGAAAATGGACTTGAAAATTGTGTTTTTTAAATTTGAGGTGGTCCTATTATTGAGGTGGTCTTTAAGTGAGATTTTTCTGTATACCCATGACTGTTTTTGTTTACTAATGCAAGTTGTTAATCTTGGCATAAATAGTGCCAAATCTCTCCTAAAATCTCATTGATATTTCCTAATCAGGCTGTGTCTGGTATTCATACAAACTGGTCTTTCTTATCACATATACATGTATGTAGTAATCAAAATCCACTAAATATTTATCATGTTAAAGTTGTCAAATATACCTTGTATGGTAAGAATGTCCTTTAAATCTCTTGGTTGCCGCTATTAGATGATATCACAGATTTCTGGTCATAGGAAGCATAATAGCATTAATTATTCTAGATTAAGAACATGCAAAAGTAATGTGTAGTATTGAACATTTTATTGATAATGACAAAGATAAATACTTAGGTTGGTAAGATTGACATGTTGAAAGATTGTCCGTGATAACTAAATGCCAGAAAGCTTATTTGTCCACGATATTTAAGGGGACCAAAAGCTGATATGTACGCATGAATACAGTCGGAATTCTTGTTTATTCGACAACCTTCTATCCGAACACTTGGTATCATCCGAAATAAATATCAGGTCCCGACGTATCTTTTTAGACACGTCGAACTCAAATGGGCTATTCGAAATCATGTATTATTCGAAACAGAATTTCGGACCCGATGAATTCGAATGAACGAGGTCCGACTGTATTCAAACATTGACGATTGAAGCACTGAAGTGTGACATGTTATGAAAAATGATCTCGACAGCTCTCTCATTCTTTGTATGAATGAATGGTTTATTATTTACAAATTAATGTGTTCATGATCGATTTTATATCAACATCTAATTCTCTGTAGCTCAGAATTATGTTATGCATCGTGAAGGAGAATGCAATCTTTGATTATTATTGATACGTATGTATTTCAGTAAATCTCGCATACCAGTAGTAGTAAAGTAATCAACTCGCGGCCATTTTGTTTGGTGGAGCTGGTGGAGCTGGTTGAGCTGGTTGAGCAAGGTTTTAGCCAATAATCGATACTATAAAGCCCTCTGGCTTATAGTAGAGGTTGAACAAAGAGCAGATCACATGTGTTCATCACGCGAGCTTTAAGCCTTGCAGCTATGGTCATTATGTACAATGGTCTTGTGACATGCAATTGTTTCTATTCTATTTATAAAACTATTGGTGTTCAGAATGGTTAAAATTGAAGAGAAAAGGAAGATGGCAGCCTCCATTTAAACGTGGTTGATTGATCCCGTCATTTTGTAGGAGATAGATAGAGGTCTACCCGCCATGTTGTATGAAATAATCAGAAAACCCTTCATTTTACTGTCGCAAATGTTGATTGAACTTCATGACTCGAATAATGTGGTGCAAGATTGGATCATGTCTTTGTCTTTACATATCTGATGGTGCATATCAGTAGTTCAATCTTCAACCAAGATATAAACAACAAAGAATCAGAAATAACTTTTATTTAGAACTATGAACTTTGTAAACAAATAATAACCATAAAAATTGCTTTTTTTTATAAAATATATACATGTGCATATTCACCAAACATTTTAAGACAAAATATAGTTTTTATATGAATTATTTGAATCAAGGTGGAAAATATTTTATGTTCACGAATAAAAAAAAGGTTTAATAAATTAACTATGGAAGCCCTGGAGGGACATTTAAAATTAATATTTAAAATTTAAAACTTATTATTTAAAATTTAATTCTTAATATTTAAAATTTAATTCTTAATATTTAAAATTTAATTCTTAATATTTAAAACTTAAAACTTATCATTCACAAAGGACGCGGGAAATATTAGATATTTAATATAGATCTAACTACTAGTGCAGACACTAGAGGGATATAGTACTTCCTAGCTCTAAGTCAACATTTCCCCCATCCCCTCAAGCCGCGGTCTATATTCATAGACATCATATTAATATAGTTTTCTTAAATTATTTTAAGGTTGTATCTTTTATTGTAATCTCTACTTTAACCACCTGTGTTCTAGTATAGCCTGCCTTAGGAAGGCAAGTGAACGCCACCACAGATATAGTATTATAGTATATAGTATTATCACAGGGGTTCGGCACGGTGGGGGGATGGTATCTGAATTTGTTAAAATGTCATTATACCATCCCCCCACCGTGCCGAACCCCTGTGAGTATTATAAGGCTGGTGACAGGGGTGACTTTTCAATTTAATATTTAAAATTTAAAATTTAATATTTGATAGTTAATATTTAATATTTAATATTTAATATTTAATATTTAATATTTAGTATTTAAAATTTAAAATTTAATATTTAAAATTTAATATTTAATATTTAATATTTAATATTTAATATTTAATATTTAAAATTTAATATTTAAAATTTAATATTTAATATTTAAAATTTAATATTTAAAATTTAATATTTAATATTTAAACTTTAAACTTTTATTTATAAATAATTCAGAATTTGTTAAAATGTCATTATACCATTCCCCCCACCGTGCTGAACCCCTGTGATAATACTATAATACTATATCTGTGGTGGCGTTCCCTTGCCCTAACTTCCTTAGACAGGCTATACCAGAACACAGGTGGTTAAAGTAGAGATTACAATAATAACCTTAAAATAATTTAAGAAAACTATATTAATATGATGTCTAGGAATATAGACTGCGGCTTGAGGGGATCGGGGAAATGTTGACTTAGAGCTAGGAAGTACTATATCCCTCTAGTGTCTGCACTAGTAGTTAGATCTATATTATCTATATGTAATCCACTTAGGTAATTAACCGAAACAGACTATAGTACTGCTGGAGGTCCGCCATCATTTTGACATGATCTTTGATTGGCTGCGAAATTGTGTCATTGGACCCAGGTCATAGATTTAATCTGTCAACGGAAAAGTTTCCCGCGTCCTTTTTGAATGATAAGTTTTAAGTTTTAAACACATGTATTAAGAATTAAATTTTAAATATTAAGAATTAAATTTTAAATATTAAGAATTAAATTTTAATATTTAATTTTAAATGTCCCTCCAGGGCTTCCATAATTAACCGTATCGTCTTGAAAACTATCAATGTCTAAATAGTGTCATTGTGAAAGGGTGGTCAATTTAAGTGATATAGAAGAATCTGATTTGGGTGAACGTGATATGTTGACTTTAGGAATTGCAAATCTCTTATATTCTGACATTAAATAATTTGTTCCATCAGGGGTAACATCAGCCTTAACTCTGAACCTGGTAGGATATTTGTGGATTTCACTGATGGGGGTAAATTGATCATTTAAATAAGAAGGGGAAAGTTGGGAATGGATTTTATATATATGACATAGCGTAATTTGATTCACTCTACTTTCTACGGGTACCCAATTTAAACGCGAAAAATGTTCTGTGCCAATATGTGATCTAGGAAGTAAGTTCAATACAAATCTCACCAGTTTATTTTGTGTGACTTGCAATTTATTCTTTAAATCTTGTATTAAACTGTTAAACCAGACTGATGATGGATAATCAAAGTGACATTGAACAAGGGAAGATACCAACTTCTCTATTTAGCAATAATTATCTACATAAAACATAGTAATAATATCTTAAAATAATTAAGGTATCATCAAATGTATATATAAAGAACAAAACATTTCAATGTTAAAAAAGGATGCACTTTTTATTAGTGAAACCCTTATTAATAATCTAAAAGTAATCTGTATTAATGATACAAAATATTAAAACGTATTTGGAGTATATTAAAACATGGTTTGGCAGTTAATTTGGCGATTTCATCATTTGAGAGTACAAAACTACTTTTTTGTTCATCACTCATACTAGTAAAACCTTCCTTGATATCCTTAGCTCTATTAAATAAAACATTTCTAAGTTGTTGGTAGACAGTGCATTGAGTTAAAACATGTATTTTTGATTCAACATCGTGTTTACAAATAGGGCATATTCTATCATCTAATGCTATATTTTCATATCTTCCTTTTTCAAGACAAAGTGAAGCAACCCCAAACCTTAAGTTTGCTAATGCCGATTTATACAAATACAAATTCATACTATTCTGCTTAACCATATCTCAGAAATTTCTAGATGATAAATCTGTACATGTATCAATCATATGAGATAGATTAATATAATTTAAATGTTGTATGAAGCTATATTGGCAGTTTTTGCATCTATTCCCAGATTTAGTATTGCAATATTCATACACTTTAAAATTCAGTCTATCCATTTTATGAATTCTATGCCATTGCCTAGCTATCGATATCCACTGTTTCACATGTGGTGGTTGCCAACCAAGTTCACCATACAGAGCTGCATTGTGAGTATATTTTCCCAAACTCAGATAAAAACGCATAGCTCGATTTTGTACTGCATTGATACAGGAGTGAAACTGAGTACCCCAAACGGAGGCGCCATATGATATAACAGGCGACAACATGCTATCATATAATTAGTGAAAACATTATATGGCATGCCACCGAGACTTTTAGATTTTGCTATAAGGAGACATTGTGCTCTTCCAGCACTCTGTGCTACATACTTTGCAGTTTTACAAATATCCAAATGTTCATCTTATAAAATTGCAAGGTAAGTGTAATTATTGGCAACCTGTAAACTATGACTACCACACGTAAAGATATGAGCTGTTCGTAAAACTGATGATGATCTAAAGTGTACAACATCGCTTTTTTGTGGATTAACTGTCATAGAGTTTAAAGAGCACCAGTTTGATAAAACATCTAATAAATATTGTAAATCATTTTCATTTTCAGCTGGGACAATATCATCTGCATATAATAAGATACTGAATATTCATTCTCTATACCGACACCTTTACATGTAGCCTTAATTTGGGTGACTATGTCATTCAAATACAAATTTACAATAATGGTGACAACGCACAACCTTGATGTAATCCACTTGTATTTTCAAACCATTCTGTATATCGACCATTAATTCTAACACAAGATGACAAAGACTTGTACAATGATCTCAAAGCATTAAACATGCTACCCTTTATCCTTTACCCTTTACAGATTTTCCACAGCAGACTACGATTAATGAAATCATATGCTTTTCTAAAATCAATGAAGGCACAAAGGGTAGACTGTCTAAGCTTTTTCCTTGTATCATAATATTACATAGTGTTGACACATGATCTATAGTATTTCTTTGTTTCCTAAAGCCATTCTGCTCATCAGCTAAGATGTTACTATTTTCAGCCCAATTAGAAAGTCTGTTGTTTAATACAGAACAGTAAATCTTATACACAGAGCAAGACAATGCTATACCCCTGTAAGATAATGGATCACGAGGATCAACAGTATTATATTTAGGTATAGGGGCAATAACAACTTTTCCCCAGTCATTGGGTATAGTTCCTCTTGTAAAACACACATTTTACAATATATGTAAAAATGAAAATCTATTGGAATGTTGTCAAAACCACTGGCTTTGCCTTGTTTATCTTTAAAAATGAATCTTTTATTTCTTCAACAGTGATACAACAATTTAATACAATTGTATTACTCACTTTTCATCTGTTTTTTGGCATTACTAATTTTTACGCGCTTCATATTTTACGTCACGTACCTTTACTCCTTTCAAATATTGCATACCCATTTAAATCACATTATTATTTGCATTACACATTTTAATCACTCTCTTTTTGCATGACTCAATTAAAATCACTATATTTTTTGTATTACTCACTTTTACTCACTTTTTTGGCATTATTTTATTTTACTCACTTTATTTTTCCTTTACTCACTTTGACTCTCATTATTAATTTTTGTATTACTCAATACATTTTACTCACGTTATTTTTGTATTGTTTACTTTGACTCGCTTTTTTTTGCATTGTTTACTTTTACTGACATTTTTTTGCATTGTTTACTTTGTTTACTTTTACTGACATTTTTTTGCATTGTTTACTTTTACTGACATTTTTTTGCATTGTTTACTTTTACTGACATTTTTTTGCATTGTTTACTTTTACTGACATTTTTTTTGCATTGTTTACTTTTACTCACATGAAGGGAAACAAAATATTTCAGCTGGTTTAGATATAATTTTATTAAGATTCATTGTTAAAAAATAAAATTGTATTACTCAATCATAATCACTTTATTATTTTTTGCATTACTCAATTTTACTCAAGTCAAGAAATTTTTGTTTAACACATATGTTAAAAAACACATTTGTAGCGTGCATTTGGTATTGCTTGATTAAGATTGAGTAATGTAATTTTATTTTTTAACAATGAATCTTAATAAAATTACATCTAAACCAGCTGAAATATTTTGTTTCACTTCATGTACATTTTATTCATTAGATCATCATTTTAGTCGAAAACACGAACTTAAAGGACAGGTCCCATACAGGTAACTAGAAACGACCTTGCACACATGACAATAAGAGGAACAATTCTCTCATACAGTTTTAATATCCCAGTATACTTGGTCTGAATTACATCCAAAATTATACAATCTTACGAAACTAATTTTTAACACATGTTAAATCGCAAAATTTGGTATCATGTTTTAAGCAATTTTCTATTTGTTTTAACGTGTACAGAAACACATCCGAAAACATATCAATAGATTAAAAACGAAACTTAAGGGGTTAAAATAAAAAAGGATCCAAGGGACAACTTCTATTTCAAGGCGCTCCGTCGGGATCCTGTCGACACGACCCACGATGTAATCAATGAGGAGTTTAAATTGCGCATTACATAAATGTGTGAACTTGTACACTGGTCTAAAGAGCAAACACCCTGGTACAATTTCACATAATTTCTAAAAAGCGATTGGATACAACTTTTGTTGATTTTGAATAACATTTGTGGTTCAAATAACCCCCTTGTTCTGTATGATAAACAGATCGAATCATCATTGTTGTAGAAAATCTACATAATATCAAAGTTATGGAAGTGGAATATGGGATTGTTACTTCCAATTACATACAACGGAAAGTCCATCACTTCAATGTGTATATATTTCATTTCATTTAATCTTCTTATAATTAATGGTATGTCTATGTTTAGCTGGGTAAAAAGACCATGATAAATAGTCATACTACATGATAACATATCATTACCCATACAAATAAAAGAGATAAGAGTAATGGTTTAAGTTATTACAATTTTTTCTTGCTAATACATAAATACTTTATGAATCATTCACAAACTTGTATATTTCCTACTTAAAGAAGTTGTTGTTGAATGCAATGAAATAAGGCAATGTATTATTGTATTGTAAACTTAACATGAATATGTATTCATAAAACATACAAGTATTTCTATTTTTAATCATTTGTTTTCCTTTTAAATAGGTCAGAACACAACTATCATCTTCCCATTGGTCCCATTGAATATTTTTTTGTCGAAGAAATATACAAACTGATAAGATTGATGATACAATAATGTCTACTATGGTTATCATTCTAGTAGAATTTTCATCATCAGGCAAGTTGATTAGTCTTACTGAACATGAAACACATTCCACAATGTCTCCTCTTCCGGTATAATAAAAACCAGCAGATGCTTACTGAAATTTGTCTGGTAGAATTTGCGAAGACCACGCTTCAAATGCATTGAGTCTATTTTCATAAAACTTTTAATCAGGTGCATGAAATTGCAAACCTGTAAACTCTATTATGACGAGGAAATTAACTGATTACTTACAATTTCCTTCAAGAAATGACGTTTGTAAAAGAACGCTTTCCTTTAAATCGCACAAAGCAGAAAACTGATTGGAGTCTAAACGCATTGATCATGTAAGTTTTCTCAAAGACACGTACGTCTGTTTGCGTTTTATTTTCACTATGAGAAACATATCACCCAAACGACAATGTATTATTTTCAAAGTAGGACGACATTGTACATCTTCAAATCCTTGTTGCTTTAAATATAGTCCAGCCACGGACGTCACATCTCTATACTGTCGCTGTACAATGCCCTGCGAAACCATTCACAAAAGTAAATAGAAGTTGGACACCGTCGGTCTTTCCACTGCATTTACTCTTATTTTCGTGGACTTATAAATGCTTTGCATGCAACAAAAACTGTACGACAGAAAATTGTAGCTTTTCGTTGATTTATTTGTCTTTTCGACACAAGATTTTCATGGATACGACTTGTTTTGTAAAAAAAATTAGTGAATAGAGCACCTGTTAAAAAAGATGATGGGAGGGTTGCTACGGAGGCGGTGCGCACTTAATTATTACCCTACCCAGATCACCGTCGATAATGCTATTATTTGCTCCTCCTTTAGCCAATACTGAAAGTAAAATATATCACGAATCCGATCAAAAGTTGTTTCAACGTTAAAATCCATCTTGAATTGCTACTTTGACGGGAGAAATTGGTGGGAGCGCAAATGTCAACATCCTGTTTGTTAGGTAGATAGTGTCAATGCGCACCGTAGGCGGAGTTACGTTCGATTGACAGAAACCTTAGCGACATTTTTTGCAGTCATAAGCATCTGACCCCTGTCTTCTTTTCGAAGTGATTGTGAGGCACTCAGATGCGCTAGAAATTCGATTTTTGTTTGCTTCTACTCGTGAAAGATTGCTACAGTTTTTCCGAACTCTCATAATCTGTTCGGTCGATAATAAAGACGCCAGAAAAGTGCCGTTAAAATCATTCGGCAAAATCCCAGGTTTTTGGACGGTACCGCTCAGCTACCGTCTATAGATTAGTAGTGGCAATTTTGAGAGGCATACAACAATTGGTTCCCGTTTTCAAAACGCAAAACAGACTGAAAGCCGGTAACATGTCAAAAACATACACATCGACCTAATTACTTCGCGAAAAGTAGTTCCAAAGTTTACCGACCTTGATAATATCACAAACGTTTCAATAAAATGAAATTTGAAAGGGGTTTGTGAACTAATTAGCTGTTTCTGTGGAGTTCAGATGGGTTTAAAGCAATGTACTAATACATGAATTGGAAAATATCCTACTAGGCCACACCAAATTGATCTCACGGTCGTCGGATTTCCCGCACCGAATTATCAGGATTTGAAAGTTTTTTTTTTTAATTTGCGCTGTGTCGAAATTTCCCGGTACGAAAAAAAAGTGAATTCCGTATGTAATTTGTCGGAGTTTTGTTTGTTTATTATCATCCGCAAATGGAAGAACATGTTCCCAGCGACTATCGCGTTATCGTGTCGGTAGACTGTCTTGCGGACCTGTAGCTGGGACCAATATAATTATGGGCGAATGTGTTTGTACCAAACCGGTTTGAATCCAAAACTGGTTTGTCAAACTTTTCATTTGTTTTAACTAACTGGTTTCAAACTAAAACAAGTTTCTGTATTTGTTAATAACAAATCTTAAACTGGTTAATCAAACTGACCGAACTACCTTCAAGTGTGGTTTGTCTGGTTTGATTTATCCGAATAATCGTATACTAGTTAAACAAAATGGTGGACTGATTTTATGGCGGGTGACCGTGCCACTCATATGTGGGGCAATATTTAAAAATAAATGTTTCTTTGCTACATGGGAACCTGGCTTTAAAATTGTCCACTCTGTTACGTTGCAAAACAGACGTTTTAAAGTTATTAACTCTGATTTCCTTATCACGCACCAATCTGTCTGCAATCTCGCACAATCAAAATCACGTGGGCCATTTTTCATCGACTAAACCATCTGTTTGTTTGCAGACAAATCTTAATCTTAACTGGTTTAAGTTTTTCAACCAAACTACAACAAAACTGAAACCTCAAACCTGAACCAGATTTTGCAAAACAAATTCGCCCTAAGTATATATTGGTCCCAGCCTGTAGCAACAGTTTGTTCGGTTAAAATTTTGTAATATTCTATCGCATTTAAAATCAAGCAAAGTTCAAGATGGCAGCGCCCTGGCTTGGAAAGTCATACAAATACTGAAAAATGGCATGCAGTAGCGAAAACGGATTATAGGAAATGAATCAAATTCGGATAGAATAAAGCGAGCATGGAGCTGTATAATATGTGTTTGGTCTGTCTATAATTCTGATCAACACATATGTGTACGATTCGATGCTTCGTTATAAACGTCTTGATTGGGAAAATGCATTCATCTAGGATAGCATGGAAGAATAGCTACACAACTAGAATTTAGAACACACAATGGTAAGCCCCCTTATTTAGTTTTAGTTCTACATTGTTCAGACTCACACTGTCTGTCAGTGGTTTTGTCCAGATATAACATACATGTATTTAGTTTAAGGCAAGAAATACTTAATCAGTTTTCAAGGAAATGTAACTTGACAAACAGAAGCTATCAGAAGTGTAGATTATGTAAGCCATCTTTGAGGCATATCCACCAAGGCATTAAGGAGTTATGACCCATTAACAGAAACTAGTTGTGCATCTCATGGTAATATTCAAGTCTAAGTGGGTGGCTCACTGATGTCTAGTTTTAAGTTTGCAGCCAGCATTCGCTGCATTGCTCAATGTTTTTGTTACTCAATAAATGGATAGAATTGGAGAAAAAAGCACTGTCCGTGAAATTTTGAGAAATATAAGAAAAATAAAATGATAAAGAAAGACCTGCCGCCTGTGAAATTTTGAGAAGTAACAAAAATACAAATACATATTTTGCTCGCTCGCCCCATCGTTTTCTTAAACAAATCTGAAGAACTAATGATCAATTTGGTGTGGCCAAATGGGCTTTTGTTAAAGCCAGTAAAACACTTAACACATTTATAACATATATACGCAAAGGCTAATTAGTTTCAAACGTATATACAGGCATAACAAATTCTATACAATTTACCTTTATATTGTCATGTGTCGCATCTGTCTATCATGTTTCATTTCTTTCAATTTTGGCACTTAATTATCATATCATGATATCTAGTCAGTTTTTGTGGTTATCCCGTTGTATAGTTTCTAAATGTATTACCCTTTTCACCATCATACTGATATCATAATATACATCAGGCCAGGATACAGAAAACGGCATTTTCATCATGTGTGGCCCCCCATTCGGGTAGGGGGGCCAAACATGATGAAAATGCCCTTAACTTGAGGTGTTGTGCACTGAGTGGGGGTAGGTTCTGGGGGGGGGGGGTTATCCCCCTCCTTTAAGGGGTCCGGGGATCTCCCCCGTAACATTTTTTTCAAATATATGAAATGGTTGCTTCTGTTGTATTTCAGGGTCAAACTTTTAAGACTCATTCTCGAGAATTGCACTAGTATTATCTTGTAAAAAATACAGAACGTCCAAATGATGCAAGTACCAACATTTTAACAAATTTCCAGGGGACAGCCCCTCCTGTACCTACCCCCAGTCAGCCTTCAGTACAAATCCTTGTCACAGGTGAATAAGGGGCCATTTCGTCATAAACTCTGTGAAATAGTGTAGATATGAAAACTTTCGGGCTGATTTGGCAGAAGTTGACTATTTTTAAACATTAGCACACTTTTAAACTGTATTAACTGGTTACCGCCTAAAGTATATACCTAAACTACTAACATGTTTATGTATGCTCCCTGAAATACAGGGCGAATTTGTTTTGCAAGACCTAGTTAAGGTTTGAGGTTTCAGTTTTGTTGTAGTTTGGTTGAAAAACTTAAACCAGTTATGATTAAGATTTGCGAACAAACAGACGGTTTAGTCGAATAAAAATTACCCATATGATTTTGATTGTATACGAACTTAGTGTCAGAAGACCATAACAATTTAGTTGACACAGTCGCATCAAAATCTAATTTCATTTACTGCAGTTTTGTGATTGCAGACAGATTGGTGCTCGATAAGAAAGTCAGATTGGAGAAATTTGTTACTTCTGTTTTGCAACATTACAATGTGGACGATTTTATAACCAGGTTCCGATTAAGCAGACATACATTTGACCTGTAGGTTCGACTGTAGGTTGGTGATTTACAATAAGATACATTTACTACATTCTATACCAATCGTTGTAGCTTAATGCGCAAAATATATATACATGCATGTTCATGTTTCAAGTGGTGTAACATAACAAAAGGAAAAATGTAATCTCCAGTACATGAATAATTTGTCGTTTTTAGTATTAGCTATCTCAATAACATCTAAGTAGTTATGTTTCAAATTCAAATATCTCTTTCAGAAACATGACAGTTAATGTTCGGAACGCCTCTATATAGTATTCAAACCTCCAAGTATATAGGTCCGTGATATCACACTGCAAAACTTGCTTGTATGAAAGGACCACAATTATGATGGTGTCTTATTACTCAATCTTTTGAATTATTTAATTTTCCTTATGACTCGGTAAAGCCGCAGTAATACGAACGTATTCAAAATACAAAGAAAACCATTGTGTGTTTAGTTTGCATACAAAAAATCCGAAGAACAAAAAAATAATTTGGTGTGGCCCTACAAGATAACTCAACACCTATGGCAAGCTAGTGATATCATAACTTTATGCCTGGGCATACTGATTTTAGTTCGTGCTGATATAATTTAATGTGTCATTTTATAATTAAATATTCACAAACGTTACATAAAGGGTCTGATATCTTTGTATTTAATTTATTTACAATCGTGACAAACATTTCACTTGTTTTACAATTATAAGGTTCTACCATTATTACTGACCATTTTTCTTTATTTCGGTTTGAAAATCTAGCATTTCTAGCATAGGACAAGTCGGATTGAAGATCTCTTGGAAAAAATGTTTACTATTTTACAATAATTATTTATTCTTTTTCGCATTTCTGTCTTATGTTTTAGTTTTGTTTCATATTTCATGCAAACCATCTTACCTATTTACACATACTTTGATATTATAAAACTGTCTAGTTACAAAACGGAAACTTGTATGCAACGAGTTGCCAGCTTGGCTACAGAGACGAGTGGTACCGTCCCACAGCACTTTTGTGCTTTGATTACTATAGGCTTGTGCGTGACTCTGAAACGACGACGCGTGTAAAAGTCGGAGTACAGAGACACATATGCGGGGCTACGACGGCGCGTGTAAAAGTCGGAGTACAGAGACACGTATGCGGGGCTACTTTAAATATAGTGACATGTTATCTTCAGTGAAACGCAACTGTGCTTGTGCCATGATTGGATTTCATTCGTTGGTAAAGAATGAATATATCTAGGACTTAACTCACAAAACAATCAAATTGAAATTGATAATTTTATGTAACAGGGATTAACATTATTTAAAAATCTCTTCGCATATTTTCTTCTAAAGTCTGATCATTCACTAAATTCAGAGTAAAGTTGCACAACTCATCCCACCAATGATCTGACCGATTGGCAATAAACTCAAATCCGTCTTGTGAAGGAATATTAAAATATCTACTCGACCATGTCATGTTATATAACACAGAAAACTGTTCATCATCTGCCAACGGTTGTCTCTTTTCTTGATTCAACCAAAAGGAGTCGTGCATACGTACAAGCAAAGCCATACTAGCAAAAATATCATTAACTAAACAAAACACTAAATTTGTTTAAAAATAACCGCACGGTTTCAACAACATGGCGGTAGACCTCTATCTATCTCTACAAAATGACGGGGTCAATCTACCACGTTTACATGGAGGCTGCCATCTTTCTTTTCTCTAAATTTTAACCATTCTGAACACCAACAGTTTTATAAATAGAATAGAAACAATTGCATGGTCACAAGACCATTGTACATGAATTTAATTTAATGACCATAGCTGCAAGGCTTAAAGCTCGCGTGATGAACACAGGTGATCTGCTCTTTGTTCCACCTCTACTATAAGCCAGATGGCTTTATACTCGTAGTATCGATTATTGACTAAAACTTTGCTCCACCAGCTCCACCAAACAAATGGCCGCTAGTTGATTACTTAATACTACTACTCATACCATCACTTTGTTTTAATCATTCAAACTTTGCTTATATACAATACAATATCATTTTATTGTATAAAACGTGTTACAATGTTTAAAGCAAACAAAAGTCAATACTACTAATACAAAATGTAGAAGAAATACATGGATTTTCAAAGAGCATCACAAATAGTACATCATTTTCATACATTGGTTTGATTTCTACATAAATTGCACAGTAAATACATTTCGCAAGATCATATTTAAGTTACAATTATTATAAATTCTTTGATTTTTAGGTGCATTTTGATCTTCCGCGTTCAATTGCCAAGTCATGAGAAGTTCGAAATTTGGTTAAAGCTATTCTGGTTTTGTTTTAATGAAGTTAAACTATAGTTCCATCGAAAATGAATGTTTAAAGAGACAGTATGTATTTAAGTGTCCTAAGTAAATAAGTATGTTTTCCTACAATACGTTGTCGCAGGGCAATTTTATAAATCTCCTCTGAAGTCACTTTAGTTGTTCATTTTCATCTAAACTTGAAAACTTGGCTTGTCATGTAAATGGTTATTGCAAATCGATGTCTGGTTTTTGCTGGTAACAACAATCCACTTATCGAGGTTTAAATTCTAACATTAAAACCCTCGTTACCCCGAGACGCACTTTAATGTTAAATTTCGTATGTTTACACATCAGTTATGAATGAACACGCGTTGTTTATGGTCCTACTAATGAGGCGCAGTGATCCATTGGTAGAGCGCCTGACTCCTGATTCGAAGGCCGTGAGTCCGGGCTCTGCGATGAGCGGGATTTGATCACGAACTTCAAAATCCCTGAATTTGGCGCGAGTACTGGTGGGTAGCCAGGAAGCAGTCATCAAGGATGACTTATATAAGTTGTATGAACTTGTTTCACAATCGATGTAAAATGAATAAATAAGCTAAATAATTATCGTCCTACAGAACAAAGATAACTTACTTACTGATCCTGTTAAGTACTGTCGCTTAAAACATGCACAAAATGGGAATCTCTGATTTTTTCATTCGTACACCTCACCATCTCATTCGTTGTTACTGTGGATTTACTCTTTTAATCATTCTTCCTCAATACATTCAGTCACGAGTCTGGCCTTGCAGCACAAGTGTAGTCGGACCTCGTTTATTCGATTTCATCGGGTCCGAAATCTTATTTCGAATAATACATGGTTTCGAATAGCCCATTTTCACTCGTCGTGCCTAGGAAGATACATCGGGACCTGATATTTATTTCGGATGATATCAAATATTCGGATAAATGGTTTTCGAATAAACGAGGTCGGTATTTAAACACTGGAAGTGTGTTATATAGGGCTGGTGTGCCTTTCGGTGATACTGTCATACTAGGAGAGGTACTGGCCCTAGGGCATCTGTTTGTTATAAATACACCAATTAAACATCAACATCTTGAGCTATTCCGTAAATAATTTGTAGGGGCTATGAAGTTGTGCTAATATGATGAGTGTCAGTTATTTATATTGTAGATTAATCCGTAATACGATGGCATAGAGATGACATGTGTGAAATTATTTTTATCTCGTGGCTACGACTAACTTCCTCGTTCCCACGACATACTAAGTCAAGGCCACGAGATAAAAATAATTTCACACATGTCACCTCTATGCCACCGTAGTAATCTCCGCTATTATCATATTGTAACTTTATGGTTAACAGAATCAACAATGACTTTACATTCGACGAGGCTGTGGTAGAGTATTATGGGTGCAATGTGCATTGTTTCGACCCAAGGTAAATATTACATCGTTTAATTCTATTGCAAATAGTTTACCCTTGTTATAGCTTAGATTTGTTTGTTTGTTTGCTCTTCATCGTTGTTTAGAATGGTCACTTCATCCTGAGTCGATATTATTACAAAACGGCAGGTTAGTTCTTTCGACCAGTAGATAAGAACGTTTGTTATCCTACACAGAACTGATACACTGCTGATACAGAACTGCACATCGGTATCATTAGCATACTTGCTCTGAAATATTGATACTTTTTAAAAGCGATCGATAATATTTTAGTTATAATGAGTGTTGAGTTTTACGTCCCAAGAGTAGGTTGTCAGTCAAATGGAAACATTGGCATTATACTGAGCACTTCACTTTGATACCACGTCGTAGCCACGTGACATAGTACAACATCCCAAGTAGTTCGTAACGTTGCCATATATGTGTACAAAGCTTTTAAAACAAGAGTCATACATGAAAGAATGTAATGAAATGATTCAAATAATGTCTTATATCATGCTACCTACTACATGCACAATATTACACATCAATGTTTTGACATGCGCAACCTATCATATATATACGAGATATGTTTGTATCCGTTCGTAAAATATCATTCATCTGTCTTTTTTACGCAATGATGCAGTGTGAATTACTCATTACTGTTGCGTTATTCTTCTAACCATTTACCATTGAACCATAAATATATCTATTTCATTGTACTCCCATCGACATGTATAACTTATGCGCATGCGTCATGTCTGACCTATTTCATTGTACTCCCATCTACATGTATAAGTTATGCGCATGAGTCATGTCTGACCTATTTCAAACTGTGTACATGTTAAACTTATTATATGAATAAACTTCTTCTTCGAGTCATATTACCCTTATAATACCAAACAAGGGAGCTACCAAATATATATGCTTCTATGATTTTAGAATGTCTTAGTCATCAGGGATCGAACTCGCGAGTTCCCGGATGTAAGGCAGATGCTTTACCACTGAGCCAACCGGTACCCAAAGTTTGAAAAAAAAACATTTTAAGATGAAATATACATTATAATTCTATTTTGTTATTCTGAAGTCCATGTTTTATGTTCATATACATTGATAATGATAATTATGTCATTGTTTTGCAGTATAGACACCGTAGATTACAATCGTGATAAAATTCATTTTCACAAACTTGGAATCTCATCACGTGATGAAATAACAAAGGATGGTTGGAAACTTTTACGATTTGATTCTATTCGTTCACAGTTGGGTCATAATAAGGCCACACCAAATTGATCAGTAGTTCTTCGGATTTTTTGAAGAAAAAGATGGGGCGAGCGAGCGAAATTTTTATTTTTATTTTATTTTTTACTTCTCAAAATTTCAGAGGCGGCGAGGTTTTTTTCACAATTTTTTTCTTCTTATATTTCTCAAAATTTTACTGATGGCGCTTTTTTCCAATTCTATTCTTTTTAAAGAGTAGCATATACTAAAACATTGAGCAATGCTGGTTGCAAACTTAAAACTAGACATCAGGCAACCACATAAGCTCACATTAAGCAGCTTGTGCGTATGTGAGCTACCCACTTCGACTTGAATGTTACCATGTGGTGCACAACTAGTTTCTGTTAATGGGTCATACATTCTCCTTAAAAATGCCTTGGTGGATCTACACTTCTGATTGCTATGTTTGCCAAGTTACATTTCCTTGAAAACTGATTTGAGTATTTCTTGCCTTAAACTAAATATTTAATATCTACACACCGAATAACAGACATGGCGATTCTTAATCAGATGAAGACTCTATAGCAAGTCTTCTTATAAATGGCATTCAAGTTTAAAATTATTATGTTCAATAGCACCTTAGTCTTGGCTGAACTTCAACAGCCAACTTCAGAATTTCGTCTGAAAAATCTCCAAACAGTTTCATCTGACTTCCTCTGTTTTGGACAAAATAATGGTTATAATTATTGTAACGCCTCAGAGTAAGGGGGCTTACCAATTTGTTTTATAATTTCTAGTTGTGAGGCTTTTCTTCCATGCTATCCTAGATTAATGTATGTTTCCAATCAAGATGTTTATAACGAAGCATCGAATCGTACACATATGTGTTGATCAGAATTATAGACTGACCAAACACGTATTATACAGCTCCATGCTCGCTTTATTCTATCCGAATTTGTTTACATTTTCTATTGTCATCTGTTTTCGCGACTGCATGAATTGTCCAGTATTCGTATGATTTTCCAAGCTTGTCACAAGTATTTCTTGTTGCACAAGTATCCAAAACCTTTAAATGTCTGTGTAGCGGTTTTATCGACGTTTATTTAGCCTAAGTTTTGATGCATTTAATGTCTACGATCCTTGCAGGTACTATAGTCGCCATCACTATTCTCGCGGTATCACTATTCTCGCGGTAATTGCGTAACTCCGCCCATCGGTGTTTATCAACAAAAGCGGGTGACCTACTTTTTATCGCAAATAAAAAACAGTCGTATCCATCAGTATGAATCGTCTTTTGGTGAGTATTTGCTATAAAATCCTTATAAAAATGATTTTCTACCCAAACAGTATGAAATCCCCAAAAAATAATGTGTATTAAATAAAAAAATACCTTAAGTTTCATGTTCGTCTGCTTTTCTCCCCCCCCACCAATTATAGGCTTCAGACCACTAAATTATTTCTCAAATGCGACCATGTTCATATGTTATCGTCCCTAGTTACTGTTTTTTTGGTAATTTTCGACCTCACACTAATAAAAAAAATCTATTTTTGTGTCATCTTCGATCTTACACTAATCAAGCATTTCCATTTTGTAGAAACATGTGACTCACAGGGAGAAAAGGCCCTATGATAAAGACAAATTAAAAAGAGCCTATGATGCAACCTTGTCTGGCATATCTGTTTACAGGGCATCTAGATTATATGGTGTCCCTGAGTCTACACTGAGAGACAGGACAAGGCAAAATGTCACTATTGATTGTAGGTCTGGTCCTTCAAGGTTATTTTCCAATGATGAGGAAAAGAATCTTGTGGAGCATATTGTTTATATGGCAAATATAGGTTATGGTTATTCCATATGTGATATTCAATACATGGCAGCGGACTATGCCAGATCTTTAGGGAAGGATGTTAAAGCTAAAGATGGACTGAGTCAAGGTTGGTTTTACGCCTTTGTCGATCGCTGGGAGCAACTAAAGGTAGTTACCCCACAGAAGCTAGGAATGGCTCGTGCCAAATGTACTTCACATGAAGTTATTACTGCATATTTTGCAGAACTCAAATTAATAATGGAAACCAATGACTTAATAAATGCACCTGAAAGAATATACAATATCGATGAGTCAGGTTTTTCTACAGAGCATTTGCCTCCAAAAATTATATGTGATAAAAACACAAATCCCCAGGCTGTAACATCTCCAAGAACAAAGAATGTTACAGTGGTCGGTGGGGCTAATGCCATAGGAAATCATATTCCTCCTTTTTATATATTTCCTGGGAAGCGATGGTCCGACAACCTACTAGATGGAGCTGCAGCAGGTTCAGTTGGCCGAATGTCCGAGAGTGGATGGATAAATCGTGGACTATTTGAAAATTATGTTACTTCACATTTTGGAAAATATGCAGGCATTGTCAAAGATTCAAATAGACATGCAACCCTCATTCTATATGATGGACATAAATCGCATATTTCCCTTACACTGACCACCTGGGCAAAAGAGCACAACATCATACTATTTGTACTCCCCCCACATTCTAGTCATCTAACTCAGCCATTAGATGTGGGCGTATTTGGGCCTATGAAAAGGTACTTTTACATGGAGTGTAAATCATATATGCACAGCAACCCAGGAATAGCTATAACCAGATATGAGGTGGCAAGACTTACTGCCAAACCATATGCCAGAGCATTCTCTCCAGATAATGTAATATCTGCATTTAAAAAAGCAGGAATTTATCCTTTTGATAGTGAGATGATATCTGTAACACAAACGCTTCCCGCTTCTATATATCATGCCCAGCAAAGCACAAATACTTATGATGAACCGGCCGAAAACAAGACAATGGAAAGTCAAACTGACGTAGAAATACAAAAATATCAAACAAATTTCTTAGACAGTATTAAAATAACCCAAGTTGTCCAGAGACCACGGAAAAAATTTGTCCCACCTAAAAAAAATATTGGTAACTTACTTGCTCAAAACAACATAGAAACTATAACCGAAATGGAACAAAAAAGACAGTCTGTTGGCATAAAGAAAAGAGAATGCAATTCATGTCAACATATAAAAATTGGTAAAACATACCAAACAGCCAAAGCATATCCAAAGCCATCAACATCGGGTCTATCAAAAAAAAGTGGTGCCCCTCTAGATTTGGATGATTCTGACAGTGATATTGATGAAGATAATGACCCCTGTTGTGTTTGCAACAAAAACTTTCCTCCCCAACTTAGAGGATGCATGTCAGTGACCATTGTAAAATGGGGTCAATGTGATTTTTGTGAACATTGGGTCCACTTAACACACTGCTCTAACGTCAATGTGTTGAGGAGGGGTAGTGTATTCAGATGTGTCCACTGTCCAGAATAATAATATATTGACAGTGTTTAACAAAATGTGTTCAAGTTTATCACTTAAATTGTTTAAAGTTTATATTTACATTTGATTTACATTGTAAACGACAGTTGTGCAGAATACAGATCAATTTAGTAATCTGACGCCTATACTTCATCTATTTTTAGAACATTATTGAAATACCGCGAGAATAGTGATGACGTCAGCCATTAAATATGGCGGTGACCCCATGTACATTTTTAACATTTTTTACGAATTTGTGACATTTTAACAATAATATTTTGCTGTTTGGTGTTTGGATATGATTGCAATTCATGATAGTGTGCAGATTTTTGATGGTAAGTTAACTATTTCTTATTTATTCTTCATTATTCATTAAGTACCGCGAGAATACAGATATGCACTGTACTACTACCATGTTTATAATGCATTGTGGGAGTGTTAACTACGGTTGCTAGGAATATATTTAATATCGTTGTCGTCTTCGAGGATGTACAAATGTGATTTTAATGTCAGATTATATCAACGATGTTAATTGTGGGCCAGTTTAGTTTACTGTCCGTAATATTTTAACGTCACCATGTATGAAATGCATAGCGATCAGTTTATTGAAGTTTTAAGCCTATTGAAAAGATGTTACGAACGACATTCAAGAACGACTACTTTTGATAGCTTTTAATATGGACAGACGATTTTCGGAAATCGTGGGATCTCCCGAACGCTTGAGCTAACGGTAGCATTTGTAGCGAAAGGTAATTGAATGAATGAGAGTACCCTTAAATGCGAATTATGGCCTTTATTAGCGCCGAATTTCGCGCACATCAAATAATAAAATTTGATTTTTGACGGAGGTGCGAGCGGGTAAATTTTTATTTTATTTTCTGCTCTTGCATTTTTAAGGAGCGGTAAATCCGACGAACTATATATCAATTTGGTGTGGCCTAAGGTAAACATACGAAAGTAATGGCATATACAGTAAAACCTCAATAATACAACCACCATTATGTCCCTGAAAACTGGTATTTTTATTGAGTTGACCTAAATATTATGGTTGAATAAAGAGCACAACATTTGGCTTGAAAATTGTGGTCGTTATATTGAGATGGTGTTATAATTGAGGAGGTCGTTAGGTGAGGTTTTACCGTAAATTTATGTAACTTAAGGTACACTAGATCTAGTCAGGAGATGGTATAACGCTCGTACATGTAGTGAAACAGATTTGACTCTATAAAGTCAATATTTGATCAAAACTGAAGAGTGATGTTTTGCTACAATTTTAAAAGTGCTCAAGTCTTATCTATCATGCTCAAGCATGAAATGAGAAGTGGCGTAGCTACCTGTACGCAAAATACGCCGTTGCGTACACATGATGATCAAACATTGAAGAAGTGCAATAACAGTTGAGCAATTGTATGCAGTTAAGGATATAAATTTTCTAAATTTACATAACAGTTCAAAATTTACTGTTTTGCTTGTGAAATGTTACCAGCTTGCACCACGAATATCTAGAAAACTGGGGTGTTACTGCCCTTAAACCCGGTAGACTGTTTGCATACACATTCTACCAGCTCTGGCTACGCCACTGGTGAGGGAATGAAATTGTTTTCGAAAGATATCGTAAATGTTCGGATCAGGTATTCCAACTTGCTTTATCAATTTTATAATATATAGAACAATGATGCATGTCAGTATACAGCAAAATCTCAATAATACGACAATCTCTGGGACCCTTGACAACTGGTCTTCTTATTGAGGTGGTCTAAATATTGAGGGTGAATAAAAAGCAAAACAGTGAAAATAGACTTGAAAATTGTCGTTTTCATTTTGAAGGTGTCCTATAATTGAGGTGGTCCTATTATTGAGGTGGTCCTATACTTGAGGTGGTCCTATTATTGAGGTGGTCCTATAATTGAGGTGGTCCTATTATTGAGGTGGTTTTTAAGTGAGGTTTTACTGGACATGTATATAGTTCACGTTTAATTATTGAGCATTAATTATAGTTCAGTCAATCTGTTTTAAGTTCATTAAAATATCGGTGGTTATGAAATTAAAAAGACACAGGATAACGTTTTTAAAGAAGACATGTAAATATACAGTAAAACCTCCATAATACGACCATCCATAGCACCCTTGAAAACTGGTCTTTATCTTGAGGTGGTTTTAATATTGAGGTTGAATAAAGGACAAAGCAGTGAAATCGACTTTAAAATTGTGTTCTTAATTACGAGGTGGTCTTATTATTGAGGTGGTAATTAAGTGAGGTTTTACTGTACGCACAATATAATTCCTATTATGCCGGTGGTCCGTAAGTTAATGGTTGTCACTGTAAATCATATGTAAGCATTTAATGAAATCGCATATGAAGCCTTATAGTGAACTAGCATTCATCAACTCATCGATTAAATTGTTGTAAGTCTTTAATCTAGAGTTCAGTACCGCTACGGAGTAATTTGATGTAGGTCAGCGTAAACAATTGATCATTTAACGCTAAATTTGATTTCGTTTATCAAACCAACGGCTCAAAGATGGAGCTTAAGCTGATGAAATAAAACGATTTTGATTGACATCACCTTATTACTTTAATTGAGGACTTCCACAAAACGCTCTAGTATGACAGTACAAATGTACTAGCTAAACCTGGTATATACGTGTATTGTATTTAATTGCAACCAATACCACTTGCAGATCCAGGGAGGACGAATCCGGCGCCCCCTAAACTTCCGCAACCTTAAATATGTATGTCCAAGTATAATTACGAAATTATAAAGAGATTATTGGTTATAAGATTTTCAAACAAGCGATTCTGATTTATTGTAGCATTATATTCCATACTAATGATGTTTATACATATGCTATGTAATATTATCTGCCGTTTTATAATGCTTGAGCAAAACTAAAAAATGACTAATAAGTTACGCCCACCTAAGATTCAATCCTGGTTCCGCCCCTGAATACCTAATAATATAACATGGAAATCCTAGAATAATTTGGAATTCCAATTTTAAAGTGGAATAACCATATTTATCATCTTGTTTGATTAATTAGTATTAATAATAATTCAGCAACGTGTCAAACAAGTCACGTGATGTAACATAACATACCAGAATGAATTTCACTTGTTAAGCGACTATTAGTTCAAGTGTAATTTCATGCTTTCTTGTGGTATAAGTTCAAAACAATTTCAGATGTAACTCGAATTTTAAAACATGTTGCTAAGTTTTTATTATCGTTTACCTATATGAATGAAATTAAATGAACGTATTATTGTGGCGGGCCGGATGTGACTGGTTATCTATCTAATTTACCAATCCAATCAGTTGCAACTATTAGTCTACCCATTTTTTTATGACCCTGTCAACTATCAACATTTGACAAATATACAAACACAAAAGATAAAACGCTGCAAATTCTTTGTAGGTATTAAGCGAAGTTAACTTTATACGCTGCTAAATTAATCTACACGGAACCTTGTTCTGTGTTAAACTTGTGCAGTTTTGAAGTTCTTTAGTTGTACATGGCGGTCAGAGGACTCAACCCGTGCTGCAGTTAGGCATTAGCCATCATATTCTGCTGTAGGCAACTGAAATCTTCCAACATGAATCATTTTGGAAATAAAATGACTTGGGACGAATTATCATCAAATTGTTGCAAAACTGTCAATTGTTGAGTGCCTGGCTAGTGATCCAAAGGTCGCGAGTTTGAGCCTTGCATGGAGCGGGGTTTGATCACGAGCTTTGCCAACTCCTAATTTGGTACAAGTACTGGTCAGTAACCCAGACTGAGTGATAAGAACCTTTCTTGCAATCATTCGTCACCAAGAACATATGAGCGCTAATATGGGATTTACAACCTCTTCTGTAAGCGACGTCATTTCAAGAAAACGTAGCATGTGATGTTACTACATGTACATGTATTTGCAAGCAGGAAACACTATTTACTCCATGTGGTCCATTCGTTTTCATAATGACATATGGGGCAAATATTGATGTCTACTATTCGTGAAATTTGAGATATCTTACATTTTGCATTTTTAAATGTACCGAGTAAATATATGCCTTACCCGAGGTGTTAAATATTCTACTGACTGGAGTCCAAGTTTTCAACATTCAAATACATGTATTTGTCAACTGTCTTCAAATTGTTTCTCTTATATATTACAGGAAGTCATAAATATTCTGAAGATGGATATTGAGATGTATGAATGGTCAGTGTTACCCGATATTCTGTCCACTGCTGACCTCGCCGGCACTAATAACATTGTTATGGAATTTCATCTCGAACTTAGTGGACCAGAACAGAACCGACCAAAATATCTTTCAGCATTGAAAATACTTCGGCAACTGTATGTTGCTGGGTACAGAATAGTTTGGACTCATCAAAATAAGTGGTGTAAGTTTTTGTCCAAGTGCAAGCAAGAACTACGGACCAACTGTCATGAAGTTAGTTTAGTGAGGATAACATAATTTATTAATAAACATCTACAAAGTCCTGCAAAGTCAAAGGTCAGATCAGTGAATATATGTCACAATTTCATAATGAGTGTGAAGATACAAGACTATTCTCCACAAAAAAGATGTATTTGTTTATATATCAATACATGTACACTGTCCTCCAAAAGTTCCATCACACTTCGACAATTCCGATTGCAATTAATGTATTTTCATATTTGTGCCACATGCAATAAATTGAAAATGCTTTTTGACACAGCAATATTTTTCTGTAGAAGTATTTATAAATTTGTACTGAAACTAATTATCTCATTTTTTGTGTCAGATCAATCAGTTAATACAAATGTTGGTTTTGGATGGCCGATTGATGCTGCTGCTGAGATGTGCAAATTGTTAATTCTTTACTATTCATCACAGAAGTGAGATGAATAATTTTACTTGGTCAAACATGCTTATTTGAAATTCTGCATGAAAAAGTAATGAAATCCAAAATATTCATGTGTGAAGAAACTTATGGAGGGCAGTGTATATGGAGGGCAGTTAATATATCTTCCTGGAATACATGTCTTATCTATTTATTTAAAATACCATATCTTCAAGATCCTACTCACAGAACACTCCATGTATTTTGTGAAAAGCTCTTGATGCAAAAATTCTGACCGAAAATCTTGAACAAAATACCACTATATATTTACCTGTCAAATTCTCTGAATACATTCACAATATCTCATGGTTTTACTGCGGTAGGCAGCATAATGTATCATTATAAATGTTACATTTCTTGTCAAAATTATATATGTATGTCCTTATGTTTGTGTTTTTAAAAGTTTGATTATGTTCTGTATACATTCATTCATATCATATTTAAGGTTTTGTTCTATAGTTTTAACATGTATATGTCAGAGGTTCTCAGGGAAGGCTTGCCCAACTGTGTTGCCTCTTTAAATAAAGTTGCTGTAATTATGGGAAATGTTTTTACTTATACTGCTGACTTCAATAATGTATATATACATGTACTACTTTGAATAAAATATCCACTACAACACATCCGTAGATTTATTGTCATTGTATCAAAGGGAAAGCACTCAATGAGTCACCAAATACACATCACCCAGAATTTGTCCCATATGTCTGTCATTCCGGTAAAGATTGCGCAATTCAGGTAATAATATGGTCACCTCACAATATACAAAGAAGGAGCTGGTAAAGTTAGTACATTGAAATCAGAAATATAGAAACAGTTTCTATGGAGGGTTATCCTTCATTTTGTAGTATCACCTGAACATGCTTATTCTTTTGTTGTCCTAATATTACAAGATTTCAGATTTGCAGTTTTTTAGCTCTGTCAATTGTCTATGAAAATACCTACAGGGGTGTTAAACAATACCCAGAAAAGTGTTCTCATTTCTCCATAAATCATAGTACGACAATGAAACTTACAAATATGTAGGTTTAATCATTTAATCAAAAAATGTTGTTATTGATCAAATAATCAACGAATGCAGTATCTTATAGAGCGCCTTTCCAGGTAATTTTACAAACACCCCTTATACATGGTACTGTTTGTTATGCTCATAACACGGAGTTGGACCACATGTACAAGCATATGAACTCGTACAAACTATATGAGCGCTGCTATGGGATTTACAACTCCATCTGTAAGTGACGTCATTTCAAGTAAACGCAACATGTGAAGTCACTATTTGCAAGCAGCAAAAAATGTTTACTCCATATGGTCACTTTGGTTTTCATATTGCCATATGGGACAAATATTGCTGTCAGTACATGGTGACATCACATGTGATGTTTCTGGAAATGACGTCACTTAAATAAGAGGTTGGAAATCCTACATCGGCGCTCATAAGTGAAAATATATTAAACAAAATCTGACACAATGATGCATTTTATTATGACCAACAGTAACAATTATTAATGAAAATGATGAAGCCAGTTATAATTGTTCATGCAAAATACATCTACATGGGTGACATCTTTTATGGATTATTATTTGCTCTGATCAAGTCGTACGATTGCAAACTTACATAATAGCAGGTATAGATATAGGAAGTAGTATGATCAGTTTGCTTAAAAAAGATTTGATTCAATCTAAAGATGTGAAAGTTACAGTCATACATATTGAAACATGTGGAGTTGAATGAAAAAACATGAAAAGATTATTGGAAAAAAAATCAGATTTGAAGATACTCTCGATAGTAAACTTTCAGTTTCTAAAATTCAATGTTTATTCCAGTTGTATACGAAGCGAAGCGACACCAACTAAATCTTGAAAAATTATAACACTCTACACTAAAATCATATAAATACCCTTCACTGTTACACTGAATCTCTCATTAGCAAATCAACGTTTTCAATGCATACGAATCCACATTATATCAACCATCCCGCAGCTTCCAGAAGTTCTTTTTCCTAACTATCAGAATAAAAGGTGGCGATAAATTTTTGACAAAATTCATGTTAAAAGTCAAGTTACAACAAAACAATAACCCATTCCTTAATTTTTTCATAACAACACTTTCATGAGAAACAACCTAGATAAAATAGTCCACATTGCAGTTTATATATATTTCTATCATAGCCGTGTTGCTTAAACATATAGAAATCTCCTCCAGCGAGTATCACAATACAATATGAATTTGTATCAGGTGAGACATTTCAACATTTTCATCTGAATGTACGATCATGATTGAAATTTTTTAGACAACAATGCAGGTGGGTGAACAAAATACAGCATTTGATGAACTAATCATATATACTGACGACAGGTATTTGGTAATCTTCTCAGGATGAATTACAGTATGAAAACATACAAATTGAATACAAAAACTGCAGTTCTAGTCGAGCTTTGCCGTTACGCTTGATGAAACAAGCAAGGTTCGGGTGATATTAAGCGGTCACAATTACTAATACTACATAAGCATATGTACAACAAAAACATCAAACATATATCAAAGTACAGTCAGTAACACTATTCAACAAAAAATGGCAAAGTATAAAGACAAAGACTGGGGACATCGTAAGTTTTGTAAACAGTTGAAGTACCTCTCAGGAACAAACAAGGGAGACAACTCTAGATGATAATCTCTGAAGATATTGGTCAAAGTCTGGATGCCAGCAAAATTCTGAAAACAGAAAAAAATGCATAACTATCTAATATAGATATTCTACATTACTAACACAGGTATGGCTTCATTCACAAAGAATAAAGGCAGCCTTATCTATAAGCTTCAGAGGATTAAAGTCGGTAAAAACAGCAAAATTTGTTAGATAAGAAAAGTATCAAGTACAAGAATGATTTCATAATGGATACAATGTTGTTTAATAACACTGACCTCCATTCTCTGCTTCATCTGGTCACATCACTATACATGTGAAATGTGTAAGTAAAACATGTTTTTTTTTAGGTGAAATTATGTCAAGCATATCCATGAATTTCATGAAGGTATACAGTAAAACCTCACAAAAAGACCACCTCAAACTTAAAGAACAAGTCCGTTTTCACTGTTTTGCTCTTTATTCAACCCCAATATTAAGACTGCCTCAATAATAAGGCCAGTTTCAAGGGTCAGAAGGCTGGTCTTGTCAATAAGGTTCTACTGTAATCTAAATAAGTAATTATTTACATGTTATTGATGATTTTTCATTTTCGACACATCAATAATAGTATTTCAATGTAACACATCTTTTATTCATCAACATGAACAAAAGGTGACAAAGCATATTTTTTGTAAGAAACCAAACATTGAGACAGAAACAAATGCTTATCACATTTCACATGTAAGTTAAGCTCCTGAAAATGTTATATCAAGCGAAACTAACCTCCAATAACTGCCCCAGAAATAAGTTACAGATACACTCGGTTATCTTGGGATGTATGTTTTGTATCTGAAGTTTTTTTGGGACACAATTACGATTCATGTGTTGCATTTTCAATCAATCTTAACAATGGTGTCAGAAAATAAATCCATAATTCCTACTGACTGTAAATTACAGAATGCATTTCAAGGAGGTACCGTATTTATCTAATAATGTTTCAACTTCAGTCTTTCAGTCTGATGAGAAACACTGCATACTGGATGATTTGAATGAGAAACATAACATTTTAACACATACAATTAATTGATTAAATTTTTAAGTTCAGCCAAAAAAGCTACCTACGTGAAACTAAGCAATCTTCAACTAATTTTGCCTCAAAACATGAATATTTTACCAGTACAATAATAAGACTTTTTAATAGAATAAATATGCTATAAATAATTAAGTCAGTGAGTGGGAAAAGTCTGTGATAATACTGTAACAGGTTTCAAGATTTAGTTTGTTTTGCAGTAAACAGAGATGGCACTTCGATCTTTGTTTGATATAAATACCTCGATTTAGAAGACGAATATCCAGGAATCCCTAAAGCCTTGATAGTATGGTATAGGCCACAGTTCAGACTATTGCGATTTGAATAATGGATTTGAAAAGAAAATCTTTTGCAATAAAAGTAGGCAAATATTCCACCGATAGAATCTACAGAGATTGTAGCATTGACTGAATCAAGTGTTCAAATTATGACTCTATAAGGCACCTATGTGCAACTTATCACATTAAAAATCTGTGTTGGCAAAAAATAAATACCTCGACAATGTAACACATTTTACGCCATTTCATCTCCTGAGATTGACCTGGCAAGTTGTAAACTTTGCACCAAAACAAGATAATAAAACCTCAAAATTACCTTGGAGCTCTTAACAGGCATGAGAATGCAAAATTTCAAAATCAGCTGAAAATTTGGCAAGAATTCCAGAAGGCCGCTGGCTTTTAAGCATCTAAGATGGCTTAAATTGTCCAAAAAACGGCCCTTGCGAGCGTCAAATTCTCATGCCTGTCTTAATAAGCAATTGGAAGCATACTCAAAGTCAACATCATCGTACCAACGTACATATAATACATTTAAATACCATAGCAATAAACATGTAAGAAATACCTCTGATTTTTGCAAATATATACCTTTCCTTAAATGTGACAATATGTTCACTGCCGTTCTCCATGCATAATTCACTGCATGATTTCAAACCCTGAGATTCCGTTCTTGGAGCAAACTATACAGTGCTGAACAGAGCATTTTCAACATGATATATAAATCAACTGTATATTCATAACCACTAATTGTTTTTATGACATCCAAAATTTCGAAACAAGTTTTATGTGTTTTTCTACAAATAGCAGCATGCATTTGATGAACTGGGATTATCCAAAATCTAATTTTCGGGCAAAAACTTTCTTCAAGGACTCAGTAAAATGTCATCAAATTAATCTAATCAGTGAATCCAGGTGTCCTCAGTCAACGTTATAACTTAACTCAAACACTACTTTTGAGGCATCTTTGATAATTGAAAAATGTTCAAGATAAGTGAAACTCATTTGTCCTTTCATTTTAACAAAGTTCCCAGTAGAAATCACAAGTGAAGCCATGGAAACAAATGATATACCAGTACCTCTATCATTAGTTTTATACAAAGACCAATTAATTCAGTGTCTTATTGGTAAATGAAAAACATTTATCAGGTGGTATTTAAAGCTAGACAAGCTAGAAATACCTGGGTGTTTAATATTCTTGGTAAATAACTGTGAAACATGTGTTGAACTGCTCATGCTCTCCTCTGTTCGGATTTGTCACCAATGTAGCCTTTCAGGTGGCGGCCAGCGGCTAAGAAATGAAGTGTTACATATTTCATATTACATTTGTGCCTTTTGATATGTTTTGCAGACATAACAAGTAATGTTGGAAACTTCTGATTCTATCCTAGAACAATACACATCACAATGCTAGCAGTCACCAGTACATTCTTATGTATAATTTTTCAATTATTTTTCGAGTCTAATGTTGGCATTTTGCCTTGGCATGGTAATTTATTGGAACATTGCATAATAATCCACCAAAACTTGGCCCCCGTCAATACAATACAGAGTATAGCATTTCTTTTTCAATAAATTTTTTACTGTGTCTCAAACTTTATCATCAAATGCTCAACATCAAAACTAGACCACTTCATAAATGTTGAGGTAGAAGATTCTAAGGCGTACTTCCAAAAGTCCTTAAACTCTGTCGACCAATTAGTATAATTAAACATTTTTTTTCTAGAATCAGAAATTCCCAAACACTACTCTACAAATATTCCGCAACATTACTTTCTTCCTTGCAGAACATGATTTCACTTACCTGGTAACCTACAAAGGAAACAAGTCAGTAACTGTAGCGACCAGAAGGCCTCAATCACTTACCTTATCATCCAAGATTAAGTCACCTTCAGTTTGTTTCTCCTGGCTCCAACTCAGAGTCTGGGTTTCCTGCAGAATCGTCAGGAATTCCAGGCTGAGACATTTCTGTACTTTGATCAGCATTCTGTTCAATGTTCTCCTCGTGTATCTTCTCTTTCTCCTTCTGTCTATCTTTATCCTCCGATTTGCTTCGTGAAATACTCCTCTCACTGCCTGTAAAACACAGCAATATCTTTGAGAAAAATAACATCAATAATTGTCAATACAATCACACACACTACCGTTGTTCTACTGTCAATACAATCACACACACTACCGTTGTACTACTGTCAATACAATCACACACACTACTGTTGTACTACTGTCAATACAATCACACACACTACTGTTGTACTACTGTCAATACAATCACACACACTACTGTTGTACTACTGTCAATACAATCACACACACTACTGTTGTACTACTGTCAATACAATCACACACACTACCGTTGTTCTACTGTCAATACAATCACACACACTACCGTTGTACTACTGTCAATACAATCACACACACTACCGTTGTACTACTGTCAATACAATCACACACACTACTGTTGTACTACACAAGTTAGGCCCAGGGGTTCCATTTGACCCTGAAGTTGACCCTTTGACCTCTGGAAGGTTTCTGGCTTAAGGGTAAATTAGTGGAACCACTGGTTAGGCCTTGTGAATATAGTTGAAAATAATTGTCTTACAACAGATTGATTAAAAATCTAAAATACTACATTGTTACAGACTGCAATATAAATAATCTAACCTTCATGTTTCTAATATGATAGATTACCAGTAAATGTAGAAATACAATACAAACTAAATGATTGTTTTTTCCACAAAATCACACATCAGCTCAAAGTCTGACAAAGCCCTAATCTATATACAGGAGACACTAATGCACTGTGTACAGTGTGTGACAAGTAATGTTTAAATTGTTCAAGGGGTTAAACAAACGACACTCAATACTATGTATTTGTCATTTGATTTGACCTGGCGTTGATCCGACAACTCAAAACTGGGTTCCGCATATTGTATCATTACTTGTAGTCAAACGTTTAAAATCCTTCCAAGGTAAAAACAGATTAAAGGCCGACACTTTGCACTAGATAGAAGGGTGGACAAAATACATGTCTCCTAGAACCAACTCACGTCATCTTAGAAGAAAATATTGTGAAACTTACTTGACTTCTTGCTGCTTCTTTCTTTACTTCTGGACCTACGCTTTTTTTCGTCACTTCGTGAACTACGCTCTCTACTTCTACTCCTGTGGCGACGTGACTTATGGTGACGATCACGAGATCTACTACGTGACCTACGATTACTAGATCTCTTTTTCCTGAAAATACTTTTGACATTAACATGTTTTCAACAACAATTTTTTTATCATTTTTATTTCTTTCTGTAGTCAAGAGCAAAACAAAAATTAATAATCAACCATAAGGAATATCTGTATAAATCTTTGACGGTTTGACTGGACAGTTTTGCAACTATTGAAACTGTTCATAACACAACCGCTATACATTCTATTCAACTAGAGGGTTCATACTTTAAAGAGTGAATGAAAACTTATCAAGCTTGTCTTATTATATCTATCAAATTTAAACACATACCTATCTCTACTTTTGGAGCGACGACTTCTACTCCTGGAACGACTACGTTTCTTTCGTCTCTCCCTTTCTTTTTCCCTATCTTCTCTCTCCTTCTTTCTCTCTTCATCTTTCTTCCTTCTATCCTCTCTCTCCTTTTCTCGTTCTTTCTCTCTCTCCTCCCTTTCTGTCTTCAATTTTGTTTCTCGTTCTTCCTCCTCTTCTTTAGTTTTCTGAAAATATACAGTGAAACTTCCGAATACCGGACCCTCTAAAAACCGGAAACCTTTGAAAACCGCACGAATCTCAAAGTCCCGTTTTTTTTCCGTCCTTTTTACTATATTTTTCACTTCTGAAAACCGGAACTTCTGAATTCCGAATACCGGACGATTTTTGAAGGTCAGTTTATATATTTTACACAAAAATTGACTTCCGAAAACCAAACAGCAAAATATTTGTCAAATTAAAAGTGTCAACTAGCTTAAACAGGTTGTAAAACCCCTGCGGCAAACTGTCAAAAGTTTTCTTTTGTTTACCAATTAGCGGTGGCGTTTTTTTGACACGCGTGAAAATCACAATGATCATGTGATGCTTGAGTAAGGAATCAATCGGCAAGTACAATAACGTGTGAAAAACTTTCTTATTGCTTCAATGAGAGAAAGATCGGTGTTTTAATTGAATTCCTTGCATCGATAAAACACAAGAATCGTTTGATGCGATTACTTTAATTTGTTTTCATTTTATGAAAACGTAATGAATTAAATGTCGTACGTGAGGAAAACTTTCTTTATGTTTGAATGCAAGAAAGATCGGTGTTTTTATTGATTTCATTACATCTATAAAATCTTGCATTATCAACATTGATTACATGATTAATTAATTGATTGCTTTTACAAACTTATGCAATTATAAATGGAAATAAATCTCTTCATTCTACGTGTTAAGAAAACATAACTCTAGTACACCACATCCACTTTGCCTGCAAACTTCCAAACTTCTGAATACCGGAAACTTCCAAATACCGAACATTATGGCTGGTCCGGAGGTCGTTCAGTATTTGGAAGTTTCACTGTACAAGGAAATAAACTGTAACAAAAGCATCAATTAAAAATTTTTTTTTAAACATCCAAAGACTCACCACTTGTGAGGTTTTTACCAACTTTCAAGGAGTAGACAAAAATGACAAGGAAATAAAACTTCATTAGTCAACAAAGAGAAATACATTTTTCAGCTCAATGCTATTTATCAAAAACAACATACCATTCTCTTTCCTTCTACATATGCTCGTATTCTTGCATATCCTGAATGCTGCTTGCCCATTATATGTTCATCCACTCGTTGCTGGGCATCACCTACGACCAACAGAGCCCCACACACAGTGCATACTTCCATAGCCTTCAGGGGCTCATGAAACGGGTCTGGCGAAGGATTCTGAAAAGAAACGCAGAAAACCTTCAACTAGAAATCATTTTAAATAGGCGTGTCACGATATGACTGAAGCACACGATGATTTATTGCAATACTTAACCGTAACATATACCTATACGAATAGCTTCATTAACCTAAGCTATGAATGTAGATATTTTTCTTGCTTGGACATTTTTATTCCACTCCAAACTCCACTGATGTGTTGTAAAAATAAACATGTTTTAGCTAAGACAAAACAGTAATCAATCCCATTTTAGTGTTTGACTAGTTATGAAATATTTCATTTTCAGTTTTTGACTAATGTGAGGTTTTCATGACTACATAACGTTGCTTTTTTTTCGACGGCAGTCTGTCACTTGGAGGGGACAGCAAAAAAAATTCATACTGTAGGACAATACTGTTTGACTGCATATTGCAATGTACCAATATACCGATATATTGTGACACCCTGTATGTTTGCCGATTATGCAATAAAGTTTGTTTGTTTGTTGTTTTGTTTATAATAAACATTTCTCTATTCAGTCACCAGACCAGATTATTAACATAATTATAGCAATGTTATACACAGTATGACATTAACAAGGCCAATCAACATACAACAGTGTTTCAGACAAGTAATCAATCCATAAATGATCCAAAAATACTTTTTATGGAAACAAAATCATGAACATAAGAACTTACATTTTGAAGCTGTGACCTTTCTTCATTTAGTTGATCACAAAGCTTCATTATTCCTTGTGCTTCTTCCACTTTCCCTTCACATCCCAGTTCTTCTGCCTAAAGTAAAATATCATATTTACATGAACACAAAATAGTCTGAAAATTTCAGAGACACAAATTTCATACTGGTTCAAAATAGTTACAAAATCATCAATAAATTCAACTGATTAAGCTTTTATGCTAGAAAAGGATGTGTGTTCACATAATTTATGTTACATAAAAATGATCAGTCAGTTAGATAATCTAACCATGCAAAGTTTTCAAAAAGACTTATTCCCCTCCCCATTGCTAATGTAAGACAATGACGATTCAGTGATCATGACAATTATACTGACAGTTCTGCTGAAGCATAATAGTAAATCAACATTTCAAAGATACATAAGTCAAAACTGAAATCAACAGATATCCTTCTGATACAGATTATATACAACATTTAGACAAGTACCTGTTGAACAAGTTCATTGATTCTACTAGTTAGTAACTGTATCTTTTCTTCCTTCTGATTGGCAGGATTTCCATTGACCTGTTAGTAATGGATAAATACATGTAAATGTCGATTCAAACTTCAAAGGGCTGATTCATTGATTATTAATCTTCAACATCAATTCATGCATCCCACATTTAAAATAAAAGCACCACAGAGACATAAAGGTTATGAACACCTTTAACAGTCACATATCTGAATATGTATACAGTACAAATTTTTCTGATCCTAACCAGGAAATTGTTGTCAAATGTGCATATTTCCATAGGGTGAAAATTTCTCTTCTTCCACACAAAATTTCTAATGAAAATTGTTCAAATTTATTTGGCACAATTATAGACATATTCATTGTCAATATCAAGTGGTTAGTGAAACAATTTACACTGAAAAGATCAAATTTGTAAACATGATGATAAGAATCTCAATATGGTTACAACATCGCAAATTCTCAATAAGTTTACACAAATATTCACCACACAAGAGCTGTATCTCCAGACATCTACATACCTAACAATAAAATTGAAATTAGGGTTCTGAGTTCTGGTAAAGTGAGCTGAAAAACACAATAAGACCTACATTTCCCTGCATGCTGTTCAATGCCAATCGTTGATGTCCACGTCGAATCCTTTTCTCAACATCGTTGATTAATGTTTGTAAATATCTCAGGAAATCTTCTTCATAACCTAAACGACCAGCTCTGGAACTCTTTTTGAATCTTTCGTGGTACCTAGAAAAAAGAAAAGTACATAGCATAAGTATATCATAACAAAATAATAGCATATAAATCACATAATGAGATGAAACTCTCAGTGGAATAAACAAGTATGCAAATGACAGATTGGAAGCACACTATACCTGACATGACAAGCCAATGTATGTTTGGATTACAAGTCATTAAAGCTTTGAGAGGCAATTTATCACAGAATAGGCGAAAATATGTACTAATCAAAGAGAGATATCCTAATGGTTCTAAATTTCACCACCCCCTAAAAACCCACTGTCAGTACTAAGTATAACTTAGAAGTGTCAACCATAACAACAAGTTTGTAGACTATATTGATACCTACTCTTTTCTAAGATGATCATCATGTATCTTCTCACACGGTCCTGAAAGTAACATGTTTGTTGAAAATTAAACATTCCCTTATAAGCGGCAAGCTTGTACACACAAATGACAGCACTTGAATTCAGGTTGATGCTTCTGAAGTGCATCCACTTATCATACATAATAACTATTAACAGTTCCAAAAAATTTGCATCAGATCCCATATTCTTACTTTATTATCATAATAATCTATATCATTTAATTCCATATTATTCAATACTTCATCAACTTTTATGTATTCCAAGTACAAAAGCAAAGCCCACTTTCCATGTTGTGAGGTCATAAGAAGGATAAATAAACTTGCTCTTAACTCTTATTGTACAGTGATTGTGATTGTTCTTTACCTCTCAGTGTTTATACTCTTTATACTGCATATGTTACAATTTAATGTAATTTTGTGTAATAGCCAGAGGCCATATATATAACAATACAAGAGACTGGAAAGAAGTCCTGAACCGATCTTTTTCCACATTAAAAAAAAAACCTACAGCATTAAAACTGTATTTGCATGTATACATACCTAAATCTGCTCTTGTGTTTGTGAACAGTTCATGAGGACAAAAATCCACAAGGTAATACCTGCACACCTGGAATCAAATATTACTCATAAGTGTGAAAAGAGCCAAACTAATTAATTGTCTCCTCAGAGTTGCTATTCCATGAGGATCTGAAGACTACCTATAAATGGGCACTCTGACATACTTCAGTTAAAACCAGCCAAACAGAAGTTTACAATTTTACTGTTAGCTGCCAATAAACCGAACGACATTTTCCCCTTTGTCACCAATGTGCCATGAAAATGATGATGTCAATCACGAGTCTCAGGCTGACAAAATGAGATTATGGGTATTGTTAACTGTCCCTTTTGCAAAAGTCCTAATTTTAATTTTTATAACTTACGTATGTCAACACGTGTAATGGTGTTTACCATCTATAATACTTTTAACCTGAAAGAGTTGAAATGTATGCTGTTTCAATACCTCTGATTGATTTATGTGGAAAAATTTATTCATACTCATAGGATAATTTTATTGACAAATAGAAAGAAATAGTATTAAATTTTAGGCCTGATTTACTTTCCCATTCATTGTTTTCGTATAATTAGTTAACAGTCATGGCGAATACCCATCGGTCAGTCGGACCTGACCGATAAAAACCGACCAGGTCCGATACAGAATGCCTGTGCGTCGGTCCGTATGTCCGATACGGAACGGTACGGGTCGTACGGGTTTTACAACATCCATTGCGGTTTACACAATGTGGTCTTCTTACGTGCACCAATTGTCTGTACATTCGCTTGTCTTTCGGACATTTGAACTTTGATTATGTCGTCAAAAAGGCATTTCAGAAGTGAATGTGAAAGTAAATAATAATTTTTAACTGTTATTTAACGAAATACGCCAATTATTTGCACATTTGTGTTTGATTTGTTTACTTTCACTTTGAAATGAGCAGTAATTTTCGGCCCGTAATTTTTAACAACATGTTTTCGGACCGACAAGTTTGCATTCGGTCCGACAAGTTTTCCAAGGTTGTCAGACCAAATGACTGACAAGTCTTGGAAGTCATTCGCCATGACTGAGTTAAGACTAAGCCCAACTATCACTAATTGAGTGGAATCATATAATTGAAGAATCAATCGAGTGACTTTCACTCAGTAAATTGTCAAAAGTTAGTTAATAAGTGCATATTCATAAAAATCAAGGTATGACTTTGAATATTTGATGTACCTCATATGACCATACTGTTTTCATTTTGTATTTTGTACAATATTCACATCTCAGACGCCAACTACATCAATGACTCTTTTTAATTTTATTACGCACAAGTTTTCTCACCATCTTTAATACTTTATGATCATTGTGTTTGTTTATTTTGTTTGAACATACTTGGTCAACTTCTTCGCCGACAACGAAGAAACTGGTGATGGGGATGAAAAGTAACTAACAATTTTACTTTGATTTACAGTATGACACGACTTTCTTTGGAAAATTTAGACTTTATTCCTTGTTTCGACATTTTGGCAAAGTGTGTGATCTTGATCATGTAGACGCTGTCATTACTAAGCATGTATAATATGCAAACTCCTTTGTGATACAGACTCTGGTACTCATCTTCTTTCACTTTGCTAATAGCTTGTGATGTGCTAACTTCAATAACCGGGAACCAGCGGTTTCCTGTTTACCGAAGTACGAAAGCAGAAAGAGTGTTTTGGATACGCATTTATTAATTACGTTTTGAGTAAAAGGGAAGTTATTAGCGTAACGGGTACACTAAAACACAAAAATATTTGTGTTTTCCATGCTTTTATTTGAGTGAAATATGCAAATACTCAGCTCACCTGGAGCACCGACTCGACTTATGACGATCGCTTTCTGCCAAATGAGAGCATGCTTAAATTAGCTAAATGCATTGTGCTAGAGATGACTTCAATTCTGAAGTAAGCAAGTTACTGATTTTACATCTAATTGTGTTATTGAGTTGTTGGTGGTTTTTATGCTTATAATATCGACGTTTGGTCGCAAATGAATACCAACTTCCTTGACTACTGCAATTGTTTCAACATGTTCAATTTTACAGAGACATTTCAACTCTCAAGGCATTAAATACGAAGGATGCAAGAAACCAAAATAATTTTAAAAACAACTATTAACAACAAATAAATGAAAACGAACAACAAAATCTGCCCAAGTGTAACCACAACGTACAAGATGCAGAAGCATAAATAATTGTCATGTATTTTCGCGTCACCGAGATTGCAAGTTTCGTTACGGATACCAATTAAAAGCACAAACCAATAAACTGTGAAAAGCTGCAAAGTATACCTCTGGATCGTCCCATTTTGGATCGCTTCGTTTTTCAGTCGGAGCAAGGTTCCTATCCCGCCCCATTAGTTCGTCTAACATTTGAGCCAAAGCGCTCGTCGCCATCTTGACGATAATATTGGTGACGGTCAGACACAAACAAAACTATGCTATCGTATTCATGGCGTTCCGCAAATCTCGGGCCTCAAAATCAAAGTGCTGAAAGTATCGGGATATATTTAGAAATATTAGCAAACAAATATTATCTAACTTGGCAAACACACTGTTGTGTACTTTTTCGGAGTAACCTTCCTAAGTCGATATGTCCGCATCAGTTTTCAGATTAGTGAATTTGTGTTAGTGTTGAATTTTTTGACTAAACAGAGTTACATATGACGTCATTTGGCACTACCAAGAAAACTTTTATCCCTATAATGATGTTTTATAACGAAATGTCCTAATACCATATGTACGTGCCAGTGTCCAAGAATTGTTTAGTTATTCACTACATTATCCGGTTGACATTACTTTACATTGGGTTATTGATTGGATATTTTATGGTTATTTCACATATATATAAACAAAAATTAGTTACTTGGAACGAGGTCAGTATAAGGCTGCTTGTTCCTTCATGCTAGATTAAATTAAGTGTGTCTGTTGTTATGTACGTAATGGTTAATTGCTTTTAAAATTATTTCATGTACCAGAACCAATAAAATGTGGTGTCCAACGTGCTCATATTACTATAAATGGTTAACTAGTACTAAGAGAATGATTTTGTGACTATTTTTAAGGGACAAAGACGTCAGTGCTAATAAATTCAGATAATTCATATACAGAAAAATAATAATTTTATATCATTAAACAAAATAAAATAATATGTGACTAGATACCGAAATTAGCATATTTTCTAGAAAATAACTTTCAGCGAACGAAATTTTTTTAATTTAAAAATTCCAATCACACTTAAAAACTAAACATTGTTAACTGTCTTATGATGATCGAAATACTTTACCTGTGAAATCCTAAGATAATTTTCTCAATTGCATGAGAAAAACAAAACTTTGCAATGTTATTTTCGTAAGCTGTTTTCAGTACCTAGTTACACCGAAATAAGTATAAGGATAAAGTAGATTAATAGTCATAGTAATAATGACATATAGATTCTTTAAGGTGGGGTAGAAAATGTAAACTACAAGAACACAGCACGTAAAATGCCATGTTTGCAAGGGGAGATAACTGTACTAAGTTTGTATTCGTATTTACCCTTAATTTTCTAAGACTTTTTTCACTTTTTAAATGAAATCAATATATATGTACGTACACGTGTAATATATTTGTATAATACGAGAACTGACTTGGTATTTAATATTAAATTTTATGTATTTCGACCATCTCGTGACATTGTTATTTCCGCACGACACACGTGAATCGTGACGTCACGGAAAAGTCCACATGCTGTTGCTCAATATTTGGCAAATGCTTATTGACACATTTTTAAACGACTAGAATGGCTTCTACCTACAATCAAAATAATGCCCCGGATTCATGGGACACTGACATGAATGAAGAACAGTCAGGTGATGCGTTAAAATCCTCATTGGCTGCCCTAAACATCAACGCACCATGTTTCGTCCCAGGACAAAATCCATATGCAGTCAGTTTCGTGCCTCCCGATGTGACGGATACGGAAGGTTCGTAGTTTTGTAATTAAGAGTCATAGAAAAAAACATTTCTGTGTTCAGAATACATAGTGCTGTCAAGATATACATTCTTAAGCTATCGGGGCGTCATTTCAAAAACAGAAACTGGTTGTATTTCGGATAAACAAATATTCGGATATATCTATTAGAATCTATGCTTACAGTGAATGTGTGTCATAATTAACATACTGTGGGGTTTTGATCTATATTCGATTCATATCATTAAAAATATTTTATTACATGATAAATTATCGCACAATTGTGAATCTATTAGTTGTTTATGTTTTGAAGGCAGCGGTTAGATGTCCTGTACCAAGACGGGTAGCCTGCCTTATATGGCTAGGCTTTGTGCCTGGTGATCAATTGTGATGCCTATATACTTTAAGTTTTGTCAAAACTAAGGCAATGTTTTGAAATAACAAGTTTTATTAATGTTGTTACACATTGATAACTAGATAGACACCTGATTCCTGAAATATGCTGAAAGAACCATGACAGAATGAATGATGGAAACATTTTTACTTTTGCGCATACGTCCTGGAGTGTATGGACAGTTTGGTGGTTTTTAAGGGTTAAACACTAAATTTCCAGCATGTTAGTCTGCAGTACTTGTGAATATCAAAATAAAGTAGTCCTCTAATTATTTTAAGAGTAAGTTATATGAGGTCCTAACACTGGAGTAGTGACCAGCACTGAAATAAGAGGACAGTTTTATGAAAATTGGAATAGAGTTAAAAAGTATAAAAACATGAAACATAAGTGTAAGAAACTGCTTCTTCAAAATACTGCTTTTTTGTACTTCAAATTTCCATTTGTCATTGTTAAAATGTGTTTATGTCACTTTTGGTGTATTTCCTAGTAGCTGATCGGTACCTATTCTTTGTGTATTTTCATACTTTTCAATGTATATTTTCATGGAAACAACCAATAAATTTTGTAAAAAAGTGAATTGACTGCCTATCAACCAGTATTGACAACTTTGGGATTTTTTTCGGGATGGTTTTTACTGGTTAAAACTGCTGGTTAAAACAAGGGGTGGTTTTGACCACCCAACCTTGATATCTAGCTGTCCGGTTACTGCACAGCTATCCTAAACCACTGCCATTTATTAAATGGGTGGTACAGTGTAACCAAGGAAGTGGCTATGATTATGGGCCTGTTATCCCTGACTTGCTTTCTATGATTATGGTAATCCTGTAACTGACACCCTCAACAGTTGACAATTCACACTGTATAGATGATGATTAAGGAAGCTTGTGTGACATTAAACTAACTTCCCTTATTAGGGTAAATTATCTTTAAAAATGCTACTATTTTTACCAATTATTTGTGTATTCGTTGGAATTTTTTTTATGGTGTGATCACTCCCATAAAAGTAAAATATTGACAAATTGGATAATCGTTGTAATCAAATTTTTTGCTGAAAGGCAAAATAAGCAAGACTTATATTGATAACTAAAAGAACAAAAGAAGTGTACACTTATTGGGTAATTTGGCTTGTATATAAGCTGGCGTTATTGATAATTGCATTTTAAGCAGTGACCGCATCTTCAAAATTATTTTCTATGATTACATGAATATCATGGGGGGACTTATTGAAATGTTAAAGGGTTATTTATGCTAATAGTGTTATTTGGCCTTATGTTGCACAAACTCCCATACTTGGTAGTCGATACAGTGTGTACTATGTACAATAACGGTACTGGAGTCTATGAGTCTGTAATTGTAGCCATTGCCTTATCCAAACATTACCCAAACCTAGGTTTACACATCTTTTTGCGATGGCATAACATAATGTGTAAACTATGAATGTCTAAGAAAGTTAAGAAAGACATAAAATGCCTCTCAAACTTGCATGATTCAATGAATTTAAGCTACAATATTTTTTTTGTCTTTATGTATATACTAAATATGTGGCTGCACATGTACCCTCACTTTGCGGTATTACCCAATAATCCCCTACACAATGTAGCAATACTACATGCATGTTACTTATATGCTGATAATTTGAATAATAAATATAATGAATTGTTGTAATGAAATATGGAACTACCACAATTTAGATTGCTAACTTAGAGATAGTTTTGGCTCCCATAACGAAGTAAGAGCTACATATATTTTTGATGGTCAGAGCTCAAGTTATAGACAGAACCTTTACTTTAACCCCAAAATTAAATGGTGACTGCAGTGCAGTACAAGACAAGCCCTGAACTAAGGCCATGGGGTATAATAGCATATCCAAGGTGATTGATCTATCATATTTTTTATACCAATTGCAGAAGATCTATTTCTTGATGGGGATGTAAGAATTTTATAAATAGATGCAGATTTTTAAAAAAATCAGCATTCCAGAAAGATTTTTTTCCCTATATGGGATGGATCTCAGTTAAGATGTTCAGTAACTTCCATGAAATCCTCTTATGTTCGATTCCTTAGCTAAATCTTTGCTACCAAATCAAATACTTTCCATTGCTTCCTGCTGGCAAGTTCATCAGTGATATTTTACCAATTTCGCTTAGTTTTGTAATTCATATTTATAAAACATTAACATATTTTTTTTATGTTCTTATGGGTAGAAAAATGTGTTGTATATGCACCACTGGGTATTCCTCAATGGGATTAAATTGATCTTTTACCAAATAGAAATATGCAAATTACGATGGATGTTCATATTGTGGGGACCAATAAAAAGTTGTCCTGCTGTTCTAAACATTCTATGATTTGGACTACAGCCAATACTGCCTACTACTGTAAGTCTGAGTCTGTATGAAATTTAATCTTAATTAAACTTAGTATTTCATATTTGTCTGTGTTTTTGACAAACCCACATCGATATTGAATTTAGTTAATAAATAAAAAGACTGTTCAAAACTTGTCAGTGATGTTTGGATAGTTTAAGGGTTATTTAATTGCAATTTATCATTATAAATAGCAAAATATAAGTGTTAAACACTGAAAACATGTAGTTTTGTTTAGTGTTAGGGGGTGGGGCTGTGATTGATTATGCTGCTGATTTAATAATTATTTATTTAACACACTGTTACACAGATTTTAAACATTTTCAGAACCGCCAGCTACAGGAAACTCAGAGCCAGTGGCTGAATCCAAGGCGGAAGCTGACGAAGATGAAGGTATACCATACATACTTGTAAAGTTCTATGTTATTGCTTAAAGTTAATATGATAGTAAATAAACTGAAATAAAGGTTCTTTGTGTCTGTGTTATTATCATGAATGACATACTAAGACTTTTGTCAGAATATACTGTATATTTAGCATAACTTGATTAAAAAGCAGTGTTATATGAAAGCTGATCTTGGAAGGTTTTGCTCAAAATTATCCATTTCATCTTTAAAAGGATGCAAATCTCCCCCAAAGCTGACTATTGTCCTGTTGTTGATCGTTTAGAAGAAATGGGGATTTAGTGTTTTATTATGTACATTTTTTGGTTCAGAAATCCGAACTGTGTATCGCAGAAAATTTCCTTTGATGATCCGTGGGAAATAGTTTCTACAACAACCCTTTATTATCTTGGTGTTTTTATTATTTGTCATAGAAGTCTTAGTGTGCTTTTGTTTTTAATCATGATTTCCTTTAGATGTGATTCTTGATTCTAATATCATGATTATAAGCTTGGCATTCTGATGATTTCCAAGAACTGATTGTTTCATCCATATTATTTATATTTTTGTGTATTTTCAGGCGGAGGAAAGGAAGCAGTTGGTGAGGATTTCTTTTATTCAAATCACCATTTCATGACAACAGGAATATTTTTTTCATTTCAAGTTATATAGATGCTGAAATTGTTTAACATTCATTCAAGTAACTGTACAAGAAATTTATTTACATGTGCACTTGCTGAAAGTTAATGTAGGACTACTTCTTAGATTTTGTTGATGAACATGCCACAGTTCTGTAGGAAAGAAATGTCAAGGAATGCTATGACTACATATATAGTACCTATGTAAATTCACATTAATTTCATTGACATTGGCAGGTCAGTGGACAGTGTAGAAGAATAGACTTCACATAAGCGCCACTGTACGATTTCCAACCTATTCTTTAAATGACATCATTTCCAGAAAAAATTCACATGTGACGTCACCATGTCCTGACAGTAAGCAATATTTGCCCCATATGGCAGTATGAAAACGAAGTGACCATATGGAGTAAATATTGTTCCTGCTTGCAAATAGTGACATCATACGTTGCGTTTTCTTGAAATGTCGTCACTTACAGAAGAGGTTGTAAATCCCATAGCAGCGCTCACATATAACGTTACCAGTTTTTTCATCCAGCAAATTACCCTTTTTAGTGAGATTGCAGTGAAATCTAGGCCCATGATAATAACAGATACTTACACTCAGTTCTCAAATCACAAAAATTTTACTCTTATTAGTTTGACAATGAAAATTTGAGTAGAAAATGCATCAAAATGTCAGATGAGTGCTGAATATTCTTTTTCGTTCATTTTCTTTGAGATTTTGTGGTAATTATGAGAGTTTGAGTAGGTTTGAGAGCCACACTTCACACTCAGACTTGAGAATTTCTCCCAGATCTTGTACAACAAAATGGACCACAGAGATTATGAAGCACTCGTTTTACATTATCATACATTTTCATTTTCAATAATTAGAGTTTATCATACAGGGCTGGTGTGCCTTGCGGCGATATTGTCATGATTTTGGCCCGAGGGCATTAGCGATATTCGATCTTTGGCACACCAGGTCACATGATCATAGATATTGGCCTCACATTGTCCGTATACGTTTATGTACAGTGCAAATTTGTTACTATATTTAGTAACATATATGCAATAATAGTCATTATTACCTGATTCATTATATAAATAGAAATCTGTTATTTTTTGCTGTTTTACAAGAAAGCTATCAATTTGTCTTGGATTGAACTATTCCCTGGTCAACAGTATGAAGTCATTGGAATTTCCAAATTTTATTTTTAGGTGGCATATTATTAACATTCAGTCGTTTCCGTATTCGATTCGCGATTTTGATCAGGTAATAAAACAGTTATTTCATGGTTATATTATCAAACTCATTTAGAGTAAATTTTGTGATTTGAGTGCTGAGTGTTGGTACCTATTACTATATTTGGCTCAGGTCAAATTTGATTAAAATTTTTATTAAACATCTGAAAGATACCTGCTTACTTATGTTGAATTCTTAATGAATGTGTCTGTATTCTATTATAGCTGATGATTGGGGAGCTGAAGACGAAGATGAGGATGAGGAAGAAGAAGATATTGATGACGAAGATGGTGCTGGTGAAGTTGAAAAGAAGAAACCTAAACCTGTATCAACAGAACCTAAAGTGCAGAAAGCTCATATGAATATAATATTTATTGGTCACGTTGGTAAGAAACTTTATGTTAAATGTCTTAGAACTGATCTCAGGAAAACATTTAGGCTGAGGGAAGTTGACCACCTCAAAATTAAGAACACAATTTTCAAGTCCATTTTCACTGTTTTGCTCTTTATTCAACCTCTCTATTAAGACCACTTCAATATTTAGACCAGTTTTCAAGGGTCCCAATGGTGGTCGTATTATTTAGGTTTCATACTGTATTCTGATTTTTTATTGTCTGAATATTAGAACTTACAAAAATGTTATTTTAAGAAGCAGTTTGATTTGATTTATAAACAAGTTGAGTCTTGTGCCCTACTCTCATTTGATTAATACTGAAATTGTTATATGCAACAAAATTCTCTGATGCTCTCGATGTATTGTCTTGATATTGATTGTAAGTCTGTTATGCTTTTCAGATGCTGGAAAGTCGACAATTGGAGGTCAAATTCTGTGAGTATAACCTTACTTCTTCCTAAATTTCATATTAATTTGTCTATGAACATGCGTGTCCTATTACGTGTTATATGAAACTATTTGTTCGAAACTTTGAATAGCTGTTTTACTAGAACTTTGCTGCTTGCCAACTGACTGATTACTTTTGCAAGTTTTTCTCAAGAGGTGCAAGAATTGTTAGAATAATGCTTACTCCTACACATTTGTCTTGTTTTCGAGATGAAGATAAATACATTAAAATGTGCCATTTTTGGACCAAAACATGAATAGTTTGATTACATTTTCAGGTACTTGACTGGAATGGTTGATAAAAGAACACTAGAGAAATATGAACGTGAAGCTAAGGAGAAAAACAGAGAAACTTGGTAAGTGTAGTTTGTATCCCAGTTTGTCGGTTAAAAAATAGACCAAAATGAAAGGAAGAAACTATTCTCCTATGTCAGTCTATGCAATGAACATAATTTATAGTGGTCTGCAGGGGTCCCACTAGGTTATTTTGATAATTCTGACCAGATTCTACCATTTTATAGCCAAAACACAAATAATTTATAGAAAAATTGACACTTGGTCCAGAATTCTGAGGGTCAAAATTTGGCTTTTTGGAAATTCAAGGAGTCAACTGGTGGTGGTAATCTATGATGAGAAAAGGACCCTTTGATGTTTTTATCAAGTAGATGTTTTCTCAAGTAGAATATTTCCTTAAAAGCATATTGTATGGTTTGTTCATATAGTAGGTCAATGAAAAAGTCACCAACCAATGACAAAATGCTTCAGATTGACTGACATTTGCTCTTTGGATTTAGGTACAGTATACTTTGGCATTATATAATTACTACAGATGGTATGATACATATTGTGGGTTATATGCCGTGATGTCACTGAGAGATCATTAAAATCTGACATGTAGAAGAACTGTATGGCAGTTACAGTCAAACCTCTTTCATTTGATTTCATTAGGTCGGAAATTTTATTTTGAATAATACACGGTTTCGAATAACCCATTTGAATTTGACGTGCATAGGAAGATACATCGGGACCTGATATTTATTTCGAATGATACTGAGTTTTCGGATTGGGGGTTGTCGAATAAACGAGGTCTGATTGTATATTCTAATGTCCGTGTTTTTCAGGTACTTGTCATGGGCACTGGATACCAACACTGAGGAAAGAGAGAAAGGAAAAACAGTTGAAGTTGGTAGAGCGTACTTTGAGACTGAAAACAAACATTTCACCATCCTTGATGCCCCTGGTCATAAAAGTTTTGTCCCGAACATGATAGGTGGTGCATCACAAGCAGATATAGCCGTTCTGGTAAATCTTCTGTAATACTCGTATTGTAGAGTTATCAAAACAGAAGTAAAAAACAGGAGACTAACTGTACAAGAAACAATTATAGTATTAGCTGATGGAAGTGCTTCTATACTATCAGCTGTGATTTCAGTTACCTTCTCTCCTGTTCCAGCTTTATTTATTACATTACATTGTATTTATTTTAATTTTTTTGGAAAGGAATACAGTCCAGGGCTCTAGAAATTATCTTTAAATACGGTTGTCTTGGACTACTGTACATATTAATTTTGACTTGTCTGACTTATCAACTTTTTATGGAGTCTGATATCGTATTGTTAGTTCTGTTTATACGGGGGTGTCAAAATTCAGGATAAATATGGAAATCCGGATTCAGAGCCCCTGACTTTGATTTTCAGATCGATATAAACCCGATGAGTTTTTATTGGGGGTAAGGGGATAGGGGGGAATCTGCTACTGAACAAACGGAATTGAGTATGAAAGTTTTTTCTAAAAAAAGCACTTGATAATAACCAAGGTGTTGCACAGATGCGTTCTTTGATTCTATTTGCTTACTGATTTTCGCGGACAGGACTCTCCTCCACTTCGTTTTCAGGCTTGAGGATTTAGTTCTGTTGACACCCCTGTTATGACAAGTAAGGTCAATATTTTGTTCTCTTGTAGGTAATATCGGCTCGTAGAGGAGAATTTGAAACTGGTTTTGAACGGGGAGGACAAACTCGTGAACATGCTATGTTAGTAAAAACAGCTGGTGTTAAGAAACTTGTTGTAGTTATCAACAAAATGGATGATCCAACAGTATTGTGGTCAGAAACTAGGTAATGTTTGGTACTTATAGTTGTTCTTTGAAAGTGATGATATTAAGATTGAGAGAATTGATAATCAATTTGTTTGTAATTCACTTAACCAATCTGCAAATTACTTTAGGATTTGGAAATTGAAGTTTTTGGTTAATGTTTGTCGCAATTAGACATATTTATGCAATTAGACATATTTATACATGTAGGTTCTTGTTGACTATTAGTGTTCTGCACAAAGTCTTTCTTCTTGAAGATATGACTTTATGTTTTGGTTAGGCCACACCTAATTGATCTCACGTTCGTCGGATTTCCCGCACCAAATTATCAGGATTTGAAAAAAAAAAGAAATGGAAGAACATGTTCCCAGCGACGACTACCGCGTTATCATGTCGGTAGACTGTCTTGCAGACCTGTAGCAGACCGATGCAATTTCTGTTTTTGTCAGACTCATTGTCAGTCAGCACCGTTTATTTTTGGAAATTGGCTTAAGAAAAATCAAATAGTCGAAAAACGGTCCCGTCGAAAAATATGACTTTCTAAATTGGACGAAAAATTTACCGTTAGCGAATGTTTTATTCAACTCAATTTCGATGATAAATGCGGTTAAAAGCAGCTGAGACCAGTTCTCAGTGTCTGTGATAACCATGCAATCACTTTCATTTTCGGGTCTAGTATACAATAAAATCTGTACCGTACGGTCCGTAATGCCGCCCGCTCCGTATTTTACGAGAAATGAAAATTATTATAGTAAATTCAGAATACTAATATTTTCGCAAGTATATACTAATGGTTTATGTCTCATAGTCTGTGCTATGACTATTCACATATAATTGACCTCTCTGTATGTTAAGTTTATGTTTCATTTGTGGCCTAGTTTTTATGTACAGCCGACTGTTTGAAACATGTATTGCTTCTTGCACTTGATTGACTTTGTGTTTGGGAGTATACATTGTCTTCATCTTTCAATTTGAATAATTGATAGTGAGATGTTTGTTTAAACTTTAATAACAAGAATAAAATAACAGTGCTACAGTGAATCATCCTACAAGCTCTATTAGAAATGATTTGTAGACTATTAAAAGCAATTTCAAAGAAACACTAGAAAGGATTACATTGAAATAACGAAGTCCTATGCTATAGAATATTGGGGATTGAGGGGACAAACTGCACTAAATATTTGTTGATTGCGAGCCGTGATATAGCCCCCGAATGACTGAAACTGACTGGTTCCAAAATTGGCTCAAGAAATAAAAGCCAGCGCTAGCCCTGGTTGCCCAATTCATCTAGTGAGCAAAAGACGAGACTTCCAGTTGATTGGAAGTTTGTTAGTTCGTGGAAAGAAGGTAGGCCATGGCTAGTATTTAATGATGATGAGATAGTCATGACCTTTACTTGAACAATAAAACTGAGAAATCTTCCTTAATTATAATGGTTATACATGTAATAAAACAACATTTAAGATAAGGATTTTAAGTTGTTAATCCTGTTCAAAACATTGCGACAGGAAAAAAAATTGTTGCGAAAGGTAAAAAATTATCCTGTGAAGGAGAAAAAGTATTCGCGTTAATTGCTTTACCTGTATTTCACATGCGCTATTGAAGTTTTCTTGAAGTGGGCAGTTCATAGTTATATATGATATAGTCATCGCTTAAGTTATAATTCCTCTTTATATTTACTAACGGAGAAGAAACTGCAGTAAGAAGGAATTTGTTGCGCTCACACGCTGTTTATTCATAGTTAAGGGTAGTGCCAGCAATTATAGTTACCAGCTTCATACTGATATCATAATATACATGGGTTTTTTTTCGCTGGCTTTAATAAATGACAGTTTGAAAAAAATGAATTTAATTTTCTTTTCGCTCGCTCGCCCCATTTTTTGAAGGAAAAAATCTGAAGAACAAAAAGATAGTTTGGTGTGGCCTTAAGTATAATTAAAAGACATAGATGAGATAGTATGTTAAGCTAAATGATCATATTGCTAGTCGAATGGTTCTCAAACTCTGTGCACTATAGTGGTTTCTTTTCTCTTTGATTTCAGGTATAATGAATGTAAAGAAAAACTTATCCCTTATCTCAAACGATGTGGCTTCAATCCTAAAACGGATCTTATATTCTTCCCAGTATCTGGATTAACTGGAGCCTTTCTACGAGACATCCCTCCAGAGAGTCTTTGCGCATGGTATAGGTAAGTTTGTTGTAGTCCAAAAACTTCTCTCTCTTCTTTGTTAAGCAGGAACAATTAGTGTAAGCGATGTTCATTGTTCCTGGAAATATGAAAGAGATTGTAAAGAGTAACTCTGATAATGCATAGAAATCAACCCATACTGAATTTGGAAATGTATCATCATTGTCAACATTAATGAAGACTTTACATTGAAATTGTTATTTCATGGTCATAATGGGTACAATTACAGCATTAATTTATTATTTTCTGGAAACATCGTTCAATTTGCTCTGTATATGTAACTGCTAGATCTGTTTAATATAGGCATCATGACAAATTCATGATAAATGCATGAGTGATGTTGCCAAATATTTCCCTTGTCAAAAATTGATGATTAAATGAAGTGTGAATATACCAGTCAATAGTTGATTGCTACCAGACAAGTTGCTGATACACTTATAGGAAGCTGCAAATCAGTCTGTGTCCGATCAAGGAGTGAGAATTGTATATTATTGTGTACATGGGGCCAGTAAGGTCGGATGTTCCATTGGTCAGGTGTCATAACAAATAGTTCATCTTAACACGGGTTGTATTAGTACTCTTGTATGGACTGTCATTGTTGGATTAGTTAGGAAATCATTACAAACAGTTGTTGTTATAGGCAGTATTTACTACACCCTGTTATATTTATTGTTCAAGTAAACATGACATGAGTTTTAAACGAGCTTATTACTATATTTAACTCTATTTTACTTTATTTTGTAGAGGTCCATCATTTATAGAATATTTAGATGGATTACCTGCTATTAGTCGAGCCTTAGACAAGCCTTTCCGAATGCCTATTGTTGATAGATATAAGGACATGGGTACTATATTGATAGGAAAAGTAGAATCTGGAATCTGCCAGAAAAACCAGTCCGTACTACTCATGCCAAATAGGGTTTGTATTTCTTAAGTATTTATATATCTGTGTGTATACTACAATAATGTCTCTATACTTAATGTATATGTTTCACCTTGTAGGGAATCTAAATGTTAACATTTTAACTAATCGTGATTACCTTTAATCATAGAATACTTGATGTTTAAGATTTCTTAAAAGATGTGCAGGGATCAGTTGCCTTCAAAGGTATTGTTATAGAATGAACTGGTTTTGTTCAAATCTGATATTTGATGTCACAAATTTTGCCTGTTGCATCATATGGTCTGTTGTGATTATATACTTTCAGTGTTCAGTGAAGATTATGCAGTTGTGGTCATATGATGAGGAAACAGAAGAAGCACATCCAGGAGAGAATGTTAAAATGAAAGTATCGGGCATAGAGGAAGATGTAGGTTATTACTGTATTAAGTGTTACATGAAATTTAATATTGATCTCTTTATTTTGATATTTTTCTGTATGATAGGAGTCGCGTCCTTACAGACTTGAAGAAGTCTGAAGGCCTTGATACATATTGAAATTGAATTCTTTAAGTTTTCCATTTGCAAATACCTAAAGTTTTTGGGCTTTCAGGATGTGGATCAGATCTTTGTTGTGCTTATTATATGTTCCTTTCATAAATATATAATATAGTAAAAGTATAGTCTAATGCATGATCTAATTTACTGTGTATAAAAGACTATCAACTTCGATTCATTTGAGAAACAGTCATAAACTAATATAATAGTAATAATTGTAATATTAATAACAATGATAATAATAAATCTTTACTATTTTGTTAAGATATTCAAAGAAATTCAAAATTCTAATTTATGGCACTGCATTCTTTTATGAAAAACAAATAAAATGGGTATAAACACAATTTGTAAAATGTTTCAGGATATATCCCCTGGATTTGTGATATGCGCTTTAGATGCACCTTGTAATACTGGTAGAATATTTGATGCAAAGGTGAAGTATATTTTTTTGTATATGTCAGGCAATTTTCCAATGATTACCAAATTTGTCTGACTTGTCTGTTTTAGTCGGTTTCCTATTAGGGAAGAAGTGAATGTTTGATCTTACAAAAACTGTCTTGGACAAATTATTGATAAAGCTAGAGAATTTTGTGTGCTTTTTAGCTCACCTGAGAACGAGGTGCTCATGGTGAGCTTTTAGGATCCTTGGATGTCCGTTGTCGTGAATCATGCGTCAACATTTTCTTTAAACAACATCTCCTCCTTTACTTCTGAATGGATTTTGTCCAAACTTCACAGGAATGATCCTTGGGTGGACCTCTTTCAAAGTTGCATAAATCATTCCGGTCTGCTGCATAAGTAGGTCACAGGAGCTAAAAATAGATTTTAAAAGTGTACACTTTGAAAATCTTCTTGTCCAAAAACCCTCAGGTCTAGAGCTTTGATATTTGGTCTGTAGTATTGTCTAGTGGTCCTCTTACAAGATTGCATAAATTATTAAGTTCCGTCAAAAAACATGGCCACCGGGAGGCGGGGCCGTGTTCCCAATATGTAAATAGTGGAAATTATAAACAACATCTCCTCCTAAACCACTCGATGGATTTGACCAAACTTCACATAAATGATCCTTAGGTGGTCTTCATTCGAAGTTGTATAAATGGTTCCTGTCTGTTGCATAAGTAGGTCACAGGAGCTAAAAATAGATTTTAAAAGTGTAAACTTTGAAAATCTTCTTGTCCCAAACCATATGGCCTAGAGCTTTGACATTTGGTGTGTAGCATTGTCTAGTGGTCCTCTTACAAGATTCCGTCAAAAAACATGGCCACCAGGGGGCGGGCCTTGTTTCCTATATGTATATAGTGGAAACTGTAAACGTCATCTCCTCTTAAACCCCTGAATGGATTTTGATCAAACTTTACAGGAATGATCCTTAGGTGATCCTCTTCCAAATTAACAAATAAGGTGATCCTCTTCCAAATTAACAAATAATTTTGGTTCATAAGTAGGTCACAGGAGCTAATAATAGATTTTAGAAGTGAAAACTTTGAAAATCTTTATAATCAAATTTCTGATTGTTGGGAGTATCATGTAGATGTAGATAGATCTTCTTGTGCAAAAACCATAAGGGTTAGAGCTTTGATACTTGGTGTTTAGCATTGTCTAGTGGTCCTCTTTAAAAGATTGCATGAATTATTAAGTTGGATAAAAAACATGGCAGTGTACCCAGGTGAGCGGTTTTCTGTTTTAAACAACGGATGGTATGCACCTTGTTTATGGGAAGACTGGTATTTAGTCTGCAGCTAGACATTGAGCCTGTGGTGACTACATGTCCAATTTCAGAAATTTCATGTTTCAATTTTCAGAACAAAAAATGTCTCAAGATTTGCAGATGCAATCATTAAGGAGTTTTTATGTCTTCTTAATTATGTGTGTTTCAGCAGTTTGGACCAATAATACTGTATAAATACTGTATCACCTAACAGAATATTGTGTTAGAAATAGAGATTTGTAGTAAGTGACTTATTTATGTGATGTTTCGTGGATTGAATATTTATGGGATAATGTAACAAACCATAAAGAATACATGTATTTCTATTGTAATCAATGATTTGAGATATAAAATAATACATCATATTTGCTTCTTTATTATATTATTGTATATTCTCTTACTAGATTGTGATATTAGAGCACAAGTCCATCATATGTGCAGGATATAGTGCTGTGATACATCTTCACACTAAAGCAGAGGAAGTCACTCTCAAAAGCCTCATATGTTTAATAGACAAAAAAACTGGTAAAAAGACTCCTACTAGATTTATAATGCAAGATCAGATTGGTATTGCAAGATTTGAGGTGAATGCTGGAATGATCTGTTTAGAAACTTTTGCTGACTTTCCACAGATGGGTCGATTTACTTTACGAGACGAAGGTATGTCATTTGAATGTGTATTTTCCTTTTAAGCAGCCCTGTCTTTGTCTCTCTTTCAGCATTGAATTCAACTATTGGAATTGGAAATTCATGCTTTCTTGTGGCCAATCACTTGGGACTGAAAAGCTTGAAATATTAAACATGATTCAAACATCATTTTTTTGCCGTATCCATGGCTAAAAAGTATTATCATGTGGCTGTTAATACCGAATGAATAGATGTACATATTGAATTTTCAGTAATGTGAATAGAAAGAAATTTACTTTCTGAAAGTGATTTTTAGCTCACCTGAGCACCATTGAGGCCACATGTTTGACCTGATGTGCATGAAGCTTGATCAAAGTGTTTGTTTGTTTCAAATCAAAGTTCGAAACTGGGTCACCGGGGTAAAAAACTAGTTCTAAGTCTCATTTTGACCCATTCTTAAATGAAAACTTGGTCAAAATGTTTGTTTTTATGAAATGTTGGGCAGTAATGTTGCCATATGGTGGCCTTCATGTTATTATTAGTTATGTTATTATTAGGAATGTTCGAGTATGTCCCAAAGTATAAGAATTAATGTAAATATACATATTTTACATATTTATAAGAACATTTAGTATGGAGTCCATTTGACCATAACATTCTAAGTTCTTGATATTTTTTTCAGGTCGAACCATTGCAATAGGACAAGTGTTAAAGGTGATAGAATAAATCAAATTTTAAGCCTATCGTCTCATCACATGGCATATAACAGAACTGGAGGACGTACAGTGTTGTTATGGTTACGGATATTCCCATTGCTCATAGTGTTGGCTTAAATTGCGTGAAGCTCCCAAAACTGTTCCATTGCTTGTTGCAGTTCCCTGTACTATATACAATTATCTTCCTTCAAGATGAAGAATCTATAAATGACTTGTTAAAAGTACCTTGAAGAGTTAGCAACTGTATTTTAGTTGCTAGAGAAATTCCGAACTGACTTCCTGATATTTGACTGCTTCTTAAAGTTCATATTTATTTTTGTTTTGACCAAAAGCAAAAAGCAAAGGAATTGAGCATTATTAGCTATAATTATCCTAATTACGATTTTATTTCAACCCTGTCACAATGTCATGATTGTGTTCATATTATAAAACTACATTGTTTAACGAGAAGTCCTCAGGAATTGATAAATTTGGTATTTCTACAGTGTTACTCCATTCAACTGGTACATGAAGCTTAGGAAGTTTTACTAAGTAAATCGATACATTTTGATCAGTTACGTTTACCCATGTACAGCTAGTCAATGCTTCTCGATTTGTAAGCTCATTTGAAACAGTTGTAAATTAATTCGTGACGATCATTCGTTTCACATATATTAAAAATAGAATTGCTAGCTTCACTCAAACCATGTGATGTTTGAAACATACGGACTCAGTTTCACTTAGTATATTTTTGTACAAAAAATTTGTATGTTATCATGACATTAAGCCAATACTTTTCTGTTCACTATGTTATATTTACACACTGTAACCATCTGAACTATACTGGGAACAGAAAATTGTCTTTTTCATATCGCACAGATTTTTCATTCTACTTGAAATCGTATATCAATTCAGGCTTCTAGAAATTGCCTCTCAGAATGCCCGTCATTCGGTCAGAGAATCAGATTTTGTCTGACCAAAAGAAATTTTGATGGACATTTACTTGTTTTGAATGCATAGAAGCTTGTTAACTTGCCAGACGTTTGGTCAGAGACCTCGCAAAAAGCTACAAAACTTACTTTAAATTAGTCTGACATGACATACCTGCAACTTTTATGAAGCTTGCCATTTAAATCATAAAGAGTAGTACATTAAGTTCTGCTTGGTATAATGAAGGCCTATTGTGATTCACTGTAATTGAATAAAATAGTTTCATTTAGTCTGTTCTGATTTGTAACAATACATAGTTCCCACATCTACAATATTTACCTGCCTTGTTCTTAACTGTCGGCCATTTTGATAGGCAAAACTGATAAGCCCTTATAGAAGTAGTTTCCAAATATGTGATAATTGAGAAAATACCAAGAGAATTTGCATGTAACAACCACTTTTTCTTCAACTTACTGAGTCAAATGCCCACATGAGCATAATGAATAAGTTGTTTTTTATGTATCTGACAAGTTTATCCTCATTTACATTATATTCCCCATAAACTTGAAGGAAATTTCCCTATCAAAAATGGCCGACAATTTAGAACAAGGGAGGTAATTATTGTAGATGTGAGAACTATGTATTAGATTTTAATTTTGCACTGGAGTTACAGTTAAACTAGTTGGGTCAATTGGCAATTCTTGGCATTATTATTTCCACCGTGGCCTAATGTGGCAAATTAGGAGATTTTCTAAACATACAGCAGATGCAGATTGTTACAAGCTATGAAAGAAAACTTGATTGTCTTACTAACTTGTCAATTTTGCTATGTTTTCACCAAGACATTGCTGTGTGACGTTCAATATACATTACTGCATACTGCTTCCTATTCTGTACAGTAATTTATTGCAAGCGCTGAAGTATTATTTTGATTTAGTGCTTGTATTTTCTGTTAATTTCTTTCTCTGTCAGATATATAATAGGTTGTACATTTATATGATGCAAAACCTGATGTGTGCTATTAAAATTTCTATAATTTATGTTGATTGTTCATTTGTACATTAATTTTGTTAGGATATCTAATTGTGGTTTACTGTTAGATTTGTTGGATTCGTTCTTGTAAATACGTAAGCCTCTGATAGACATTTATGCAGAAGTGTTTTTGTACAGAAAATATTTTAGTACTGAAATGTGGGCAGATCATTCGACTGCTGTGTATAGTGTTTGTTCACAATACTGCGCGCATGTATTGAATGTAAGTAAATGATTTATTGTTAGCTGTACGGCTGAAGTCTGCTTGTTGATTTTGTTCGTTGACCAGCTAGCTGGGTAAGATATTTTGTCAAAAAATAGAGAAAACTATTACGGTGATTGTTGGTGGACAGAGCATGAAGATAATCCTGTTCAAGTTATATTGTGCTCATTTTTTTGTTCATTTGTTTTCCTAAACAAACATGAAAAATATTTTCCCTTTAGTTAAAACATAAATTTATATATATGCATTAACAAAGAATGAACTCATAATGTATTGATCCGTATTTGTTGAAGAAAAATGTTTGTACATCATAAAATTTAAAAAAAAAATCCAGTTTTGTTTTAACAATCTGGCTATTTTACAAGTTTTGTCTGTTAGTAATATGGTAAAAAAAAATTACAATCGATTATATATTGCATGTTTCTTATTAGAGATGTTTAAGACAACGTAATAACAATACTGGGTGAAGCCAATTCAAACATTTTATGTTCAGATGAGCCAGATATATCTTTAATGGTTAAAAAAACTTGTTGGCAGAATATGTTCTTTTTATTTCGTTCTGTTATGTAAGTATTTGATAGTATGCACATGACCAAATCCAATTCAGTTGGCAATGTATCATTCTCATGCATTAAATGATACCTCAACAGTTATGAAAATACTTCAAAGATGGACCTTTGATGACTTACTGCGGTAATGTTGATTGACCATATGGTCTCTTAAGAATCATGTTTCTTATCAGAAAACCTGCGGGATATTGATATCAAGGGTTGTGTCAAATTGGTGCATAGATTTTGTAATGGTGCATAGTTAAATGTACACACATATGCAACCTGTCTGTTTCCTGGTTGCAAGCAGCATCTATTTCTTTTTTATTCAAGCATTTACTTTACTTAAAACACACCTCATTATCAACATCATATAAATCTGACTTTGAATTATTTTTAATACCTTGGTTCAAATGAAGGTATAGTTTAATATGTGCCAAGTCGTGTGCTGGATTGGGGGTCTGTAACGTTAACTTGGATCAATTGCTATCCAGATGTATTGAAATTCAGTTTATGTAAAGGGTGTACCGTATACCCGTACATTTGTTACGTCTGATTTCTTCTACTGGTTGTACATTAGAAGAAGACTACTCGAGGGTTCAGTGCAAGACTATCGTAACTCCTCTATGTTTTTACGATAGTCTTGCACTGAACCCTCGATTAGTGAAAGTCAATTTTACATGTACTGATTAGACCATCCATATATGTTAACTTTTTGCAATTGTTTCTATATAAACTTGAATGAAACATCTTATACATGTTATTTATTTGTTGACTATGATTATCTGTCGATTCTCAAACAGATCTGCTTATGTGCAATGTCTCAATGGTTTCTCAGTCGTCGTATTTTTAAATGTAAATTACGCATAACTTGTTTGATTTGGATTTTTTTTCATTTTTTGAAGGTTTAGATTTTACAACGTTTTGTTTATTTATGTTAAAGCAATGATGTCAAAAAATGCACCGGGATTTTAGGATACACTATAAATAGTTATTACTGCAAACCTTAGCATTATGAAATGGATTGAGGGACACAATCGCATTGATCTGTGTCATATGTCTATTCTTAATATGTTTCTTGATATAATTTGAAAATCTGTCAATTAACAAGTGTACTTTTGTTGATTTTGTTTAGAATTTTGTGCATTATATTCTGTTCTATGGAAAAATGGTGAATTCTCTCTTATCAATTCTTCGGCTAGCAGAATGGAATATTTGTATAATACTTGTAATTTTGTTTTATTGCAATTCAATGAATTGTACAATGAACTGTTCATGATTGTATTATGCCAATGTATAAATAAATAAAGAGATCGTTGATCCATTACTTGTTGTGTTTGTAGATGATCCCTCTACACTGTATTCGATAGTGTGTTTATGTTGGCACTAAAAGGGGTTCAGTATGCACAAATGTCCTAAAATTGTGTTACGGATTCAGAGAGTGGAACCAGAGGTCTGGGGCAATATTGCAGAAACATCTTAAGTAAACTCTTATCCTTATCCTTAAAATAACACTTTCCTTAACTGGTTTATTTAACATACAGGCTATTATATGGTCAAATCAAGAGTGATAGATGAATAGTATTAATATATTGTTGTCATTACCATTAATAAGCAGTTTTAATGTGGTTTTGGAATTACATCCATTCAAAGTTTTGAACTAGAGTGAAAATATTTAAGATTCTTCTGTAACCGCCTTGAAGATTTTGGAAAAAAAAATGGGTTGTTCATATCTAATAATAGAGGGGTCCCAACCTGGAGCTGAATCCCCCTTGATGTAAATTGTTGGATCTGCACCTGAATATATAAACATATTATTGTTCATGTACTTGATGTAGGTTTGAAAAGTTGCATAAAACCCCTAAACACATGGTTGGGCATGTCTGACTTATCCCAGATCTGTGCAATAATTTTTCTACCTAGGCAATATATGTTTGAATCACACATAGGAACAGTTAGTTTAATATGTGAAAATGTATCAAGTATTAATGAAACTTAGTGAAGTGACCATTCACAGACCCAATGTCAAATTGCATAACAAATAAGGGCCTCCTTTTGAATTAAGGTTACAAACTCTATTTAAATACACCAAATAAATCCAGACATGCTAAATAATGAAAAAGAACAATGCCTTGGAGCACAAGGGAGAATAATCAAGTAAGATACTCGTCAATCTCTGTACGAGTTACTGTTCTTGTAACATGATATATCGACCAATCAGAAAGGCGGATACAGAGAGGATTAACATGGTGGCGACCTGACATCTGTCAATTTTGTGGACTCCAAAAATCAATGTTTTCGTTTTAATTGGATTATATATTGCTTCTTTGAAAGGTATATCTTCGATATATATGTTTTTCTGATATGATTGAATGCAGTGTCACAAAAATCATGGTATGACAAATCAGCTTTACCTAAGAATCGCTGTTCGTATAACTCCTCAACAAGTCAAGGCAGATTTCGGATATTTGGGTTCTATGTAAAGCAATTATTCATGTATGACAGGCATCTTTTAATCATACGTTTTATTTTGAATTCCCGATTATTTTAAAATTTGTTCATATTTGTAATTGACATAGATGATATATGGAGTGTTTTGTCCGCGTTTCAACACTAATTGAATACTAATTGATCTTGTATTTATAAACCATTTCAATCTATTTATATACATGTACAGGGTTTCATCTATGTTAAACATATGAATTTAATTGTCTGTTGCAGAGTTAGTACTCTTGTTAGGTCAGATGCCAACGTTGCTTTTGGTACTGACTGATTATATACTTTGACATTTCATTCAAGATTGTAAAGTTGATGGATCAATATATTGAAGTAAATGGAAGAGGTGCGCCCTGTGTGGGGTTTGAACCCACGACCCCCAAAACACTAGTATGGGGCTCTATCAACTAAGCTAAGCAGATGACTGATTAATCCCACACCACTACACTCCTGAGTCCTCTCGTTCTGGGATTATAGATGCAATCACTATGGGTCGTCAAACACCACCCAGGCACCAATAAAGTAAATAGTAGGGATAAAGTGTATATGATGTGGGACTCAAATCCATGACCCCTTTACACTAGTAGGGCACTCTATCAACTGAGCTAAGCAGGCGGTCATCTAAACACGCACCTCTACATTATTTACTAAATTACCAAAGATTAAGATCAGTGTTATGCGACATAGATCATATACATGTGCATTATTTATTCTCGAGTTACATTGTTCCTGTAGGGATCAACTTCATTATTACGGTGTATGGCATGAGCTTTATAAATTATATAATGATGTTCAAATTTTCTCTGCATTGACACCTGAATGCATCTATTACAATTTGCCTACAGTACCAAGTTCTAATATATGCCATGATACTACATTTTTGTATAATTGTTCTGCCTGCATTTTCAGATTGTTTTAAGAATTTATTTGTATTAGAATTGTTAGTAGGTGTTTCTATGCATCAGAAGAAATAAGCTGTAAGCTAGACCCCAGATGTAGATTATATGACTCTGACAAGTCTATAATTACACTGGAGTACCATTATTTATGACTAATTACCAGTTGCTTTGTCATAGTTTTTTACCATTACTGTATAAACTGACTAAATGCCTGAATGCATGTGAGTCTCAGTTTTACTTACCAGTTTTACAATATGCTATGCAGTCTCTTGACAGTATTCACTTAACAGTCATGGCGAATGACTTCCAAGACTTGTCAGTCATTTGGTCTGACAACCTTGGAAAACTTGTCGGACCGAATGCAAACTTGTCAGTCCGAAAACATGTTGTTAAAAATTACCGCTAATTTCAAAGTGAAAGTAAACGAATCAAACACAAATGGGCAAATAATTGGCGTATTTCGTTAAATAACAGTTAAAAATTATTATTTACTTTCACATTCACTCCTGAAATGCCGTTTGATGACACAATCAAAGTTCAAATGTCAGAAAGACAAGCAAATGTACAGACAATCGGTGCATGTAAGAAGACCGCATTGTGTTAAGTTTGAACAGCAAGGGATGTTTTAAAACCCGTCTGACCCGTACCATATCGGACATACAGACTGACGCACAGGCCTTCTGTATCGGACCTGGCCGTTTTTTATCAGTCAGGTCTGACTGTCCGATGGGTATTCGCCATGACTGACTTAAGTTATGTTAGCTGTTGTACTTATGGTCAAGTTATAAAGTTATAGTCTTGGTCATTTGAGAAATAATACCATATATACATATAGTTAAGAAAATTGAGTGAACTACCAGTATATGGCTCAGAATTTTTTTTTTTTTATGGAGAGTGGATTTGTTTTGACAGTAAATTTCTGCCAAGACTTGATGGTTTTGAATAATACTGACAGTGAAATAACAGGAGATTAAGAAAATGCTAAGTTGCCAACTATGTAATCCAGCAGATTCCATCTAGCTGATAGCTTAGATGTAGTACACATGTTGCTCACTATTCTTCTGACTATTTGTATTATAGTTATATTGTTTATTAAGTTTGTTCCTTAACTCATTTGTTAATACATACAAGTGTGCTCTAGACAATACCTATATAATAAAGCTATGATTGTACTCACAAATGACTGTATATGTATTCTATAAAAAACAGCACAAAATTACCTAATCTATGACGGGTCATACAAAAATAGAACAAAATCCAACTGCACCTAGAAGAGTGATTCATAGTTTCTAAGTAATAGTTATAGCAGACCAAACTCTCCTGACATTTTTCGTACAGCAGCTGTGTGAAATGGCAGTCAGCCAATATCGTGTTGATGTACTTAAGTTCTTAATTCACACATTAGCTTTCATGATTTGTATGTCTCATTTTATGATAGTTCCCCTCCCTATCTATCAGGAACGAATGAAAACAATTGACTCTGTAAACTGTAATTACAACCATCTAAATCAGGATGCTGCATCCAATTACTAGAACATGTGTTAATTATTTCTATTTTCCAAAACTTTTCATGCTCTTTTTATCACTCTGACCTATGGTCAACAAGGTAAGCAGACAATATACTGCAGTCATTACACTTTTCTTACAATTTGTCTCTTACTTGACTATGTTTCATCCAATCAGCAACAATTTTGTTAATTAATCATGATAGATGCTGATTAGCGCCAGTGTCTCTCCAAGTGATTATTCTCTTGGGTTGATCATATCACGCTCAAAATCAAATTTTGGTGAGTGCTGTCTTGTTGAAAGGTACTTGTGGTATAGATACATGTTTGTTATTTGTGTATGTCTATATGGTGCATCCTTACTCTGTTCCACTGATCTTTAGTCTGATATAACTTCATAGTTACTGACCAAAGCTGGCTGTTACATACCAGTAACCTTAGAGTCTTGCACAGAACTAATGTAGAGCTAATACAGTTAGTAAAGCTACAGTTATGTGTACAACAGTTTGCACCCAATCCTTTATTCACCAAATATTTTGTGGTCGCCCAATTCTTAATCCAACAACTCTTTGATGGTCACCCAATCATTGATACGCCATGTTGTTGATGGTCACCCAATCCTAGATCCACCAAGTCTGATGGTCACACAATTCTTGATCCTTAAATATTTGATGGTCTCTCAATACTTGATCCACCAAATATTTGATGGTCACATAATCCTTGATCCACCAAGCCTTTTATGGTCACCCAATCCTTGATCTACCATGTCTTTGATGATCACCCAATCCTTGATCCACCAAGTATTTGATGGTCACTCAATCCTTGATCCACCAAGTATTTGATGGTCACTCAATCCTAGATCCACCAAGTCTGATGGTCACTCAATCCTAGATCCACCAAGTATTTGATGGTCTCTCAATCCTAGATCCACCAAGTATTTGATGGTCACTCAATCCTAGATCCACCAAGTCTGATGGTCACCCAATCCTTGATCCACCAAATACTTGACTGTCTCTCAATAATTGATCCACCAGATATTTGATGGTCTCTCAATCCTTGATCCACCAAATACTTGACTGTCTCTCAATACTTGATCCCCCAAATATTTGATGGTCTCTCAATACTTGATCCACCAGATATTTGACTCTCTCAATCCTTGATCCACCAAATACTTGACTGTCTCTCAATCCTTGATCCACCAAATACTTGACTGTCTCTCAATCCTTGATCCACCAAATACTTGACTGTCTCTCAATCCTTGATCCACCAAATATTTGATGGTCTCTCAATACTTGATCCACCAGATATTTGACTGTCTCTCAATCCTTGATCCACCAAATACTTGACTGTCTCTCAATACTTGATCCCCCAAATATTTGATGGTCTCTCAATACTTGATCCACCAGATATTTGACTCTCTCAATCCTTGATCCACCAAATACTTGACTGTCTCTCAATCCTTGATCCACCAAATACTTGACTGTCTCTCAATCCTTGATCCACCAAATACTTGACTGTCTCTCAATCCTTGATCCACCAAATATTTGATGGTCTCTCAATACTTGATCCACCAGATATTTGACTGTCTCTCAATCCTTGATCCACCAAATACTTGACTGTCTCTCAATACTTGATCCACCAAATATTTGATGGTCTCTCAATACTTGATCCACCAGATATTTGACTGTCTCTCAATACTTGATCCACCAAATACTTGACTGTCTGTCAATACTTGATCCACTAAATATTTGATGGTCACCCAATCCTTGATCCACCAGATATTTGACTGTCTCTCAATACTTGATCCACCAAATACTTGACTGTCTGTCAATACTTGATCCACTAAATATTTGATGGTCACCCAATACTTGATCCACCAGATATTTGACTGTCTCTCAATACTTGATCCACCAAATACTTGACTGTCTGTCAATACTTGATCCACTAAATATTTGATGGTCACTCAATACTTGATCCACCAGATATTTGATGGTCTCTCAATACTTGATCCACCAAATATTTGTTGGTCCCCCAATTCTTTATCCACCAAGTCTTTTATGGTCACCAAATGCTTAAACATTTAAGATGTTATAAGAATTGTGCTCTGATCTGTATGTCTGTTTGTTTGATTACCATACTAAATCTTTGTTAAATGCTGTGTAAATACACTCTGAATATATTTCTCTTTTATGACTTCTTTTAATGTGTGTGTGTGTCTCCTCTTGTGATTTATGTCCAAAAATACGGTATGCAGCTTTTCTGTCTATCATGCAATCTTGTGTTTACCTTTTCACTTACCTAGTACCTACCAATACATATATTATATGCTTCAAAGGGAAAGATGCAATTATATGCATTGACATATAAGCGCTACAGTGATAATTGTCTTAGTAAATATTCTGCTCATTTAATAATTTATTTTCTCCAAAAATACCATAGGTCTTATCTAGACTGGCTCTTTGAATACATTACCACATTATACTGTTTGCTCCAAGTGTATTTTCGTGGTACTAGTGTAATGTCATAACAGAAGAAAAACTTACTTTGTTCAGTTTCTTCTTTCAAATATTTTACAGTTAATTAATGCTGACAAATATCATTTCTTTTCCATATTTTTCCTATGATGCCAAATTGTTTCAATGTATGTTTTGTTGTCAAAATACCGCGAAACCGTTAGTAATGAGAAAATAGCAGCAAACACTATACATGACTAGTGTTTATGGAAAATGCAGATATACCTAGGCATGTCAGTTGGGTTTCACATAGTTATAATGATGCATACATGTATTTATGTTTTCTGTTTCAGAAGATGCCAGTTTTGAATATCACAGTATCTCTAAGTGAGGTACTTGAGGTGCGTGATGCACCCCTCACAGACCCAGAAATCTGGGCTCTACTGTGTCAGGCTTCTGAAGCTCTGCAAGATGTATACCTTGCAGGTGAGAACTGGCTATATCGTAAACATGCTGACGCTTTATTTCAAAGCATGCTGTTGTGTTAGCGCTTATATATCTAATATGCATTCAGAGTGATAAAAAAATGATATTAAGATCATTACACACCCTATACTTGCCTGGTTGCCTATCCCAAAGTCTATTATATGTGTAAAGGTTCTTTTTATTAGTTTTTGTCTGTTATTTTCTTTTGGGCAGGCCTTTGTGCATATGCTGTTTATTGTCTGTCAGAGGTTCAGAATCAGTAATCTCATCTGTTATGGCTCCTGCTTATATCGTTGAAGAGCTTATAATATACAAATGATGGCTTAAAAGGAAAAGACTATCATTTATCTTTATACTGAAAATGTGTGTATCCTGTAAACATATGAGAGATAAAGGTTTTACGGTTCTGAGTACAATGCATAGGAAGGCTTATAGAAATCACTTCACCGATTGCCTGACATTTGGACACAGAAACTAGCAATTATTGTCTGGCCAAGAGAAATTGATTACCAGTTTTGGATACATGGTAGTTTGTTAATTTGCTGGATATTTGGTCAGTGACCTTGCAACAAGCTACTACTGTACTAGACCTGTTTGAAATTTGTCTGATGGTCTTGTAACTTTCTCGAAGTCTGTTGTCCTACATGTGTATGTTCTTCCCTCTTGCTTTCTAGGGGTCGGGTAGGGTGAACATTTTTGGCGTAATGTTACCTTTTTTTATTCCGACTGTACATTTAATGTAACCTTTGTGTCAAATGTTTAACTTGGAACCTTGGTCACTATGTAATGTAGCTTTTTGAATAATTATCTAGATACAGTCTGACCTTGATCATTCCAATACATCGGGTCCAAAACTTCATTTTGAATAATACATAGTTTCTAATAGTCCATTCCAATTTGACGTGCCTAAGAACATACATCGGGACCTGATAATTATTTCGGATGATTCCAAGTATTCGGATAGAAGGTTGTTGAATAAGCGAGGTCCGACTTTATTTGTATCCGTTTATAGTTGTTTATCTTTTAAAACTGACTTTCAGGCAATGCAAGCAGTGAGGATGGTTTTACTTTCGTGATCAATCCCGACACCATATTCCTGACATTGGAAGGTCAGGTAGAGTTCGGGGAAGCCCAGAAAGTACAACAATATGCAAACTATATGGCACCTGAGACAGAGGATGACTTTGTTTTCACAGAAACCTCTGTTGAACAGGTAACTGTCCTTTTTTTTCATCATCGTTGATTTGGTGGCATAAAACAAACAGTTGATGATGGCATTATAGCTGGTTTTCATGCTCGTTTTTGATTGAGAATGGCAGGGGAAATTTTGGTTTTGATTCAAGTCATTTTCAATATAGAAAGTAGAATATACTTTGTACTTGCATTTTTTGGATATCATCACTTTTTCATCTTTTGGTCAGTATTTTTCTTCATGATGTATTTTATGAAAACTGAATTGTTTTTTCATGAAGTTAAGATAGTAGTGAATAATCTGGCTTAATTGCTCGATAAGTAGAATAAGAAATTTATAAATAATTAAATGGATGAAATGCCTCGTTCTCAATGATAGTATGACATAATCGTACGCATTCTCTGGCAAGTAAGCTTTCGGGTCTGTTATCTGTCATCACACATAATGAGCTGCTCTTTTTGTTAAACTTTAATTTAGCATGATGAATTGGCATTGCATATTTTTTTTTTAATTTAATTATACTGAAAGCATGTTCAGTTAGACTACGTATTATTATGTACACAAATTTTCAATGTTATGTACAATCGGCGCTGCGGTATATATCTTTACATTCTGTGAATTGATGCTGTAGTTTTAATTTTGTGATAAGTTTTAAGTTAAAGTAGTTGGCTATTTAACGGAACATCTGGATCTTTGATTTGTCATTGAATGATGTACAGGTAAACTGTGTTAGACAACAGAGAAAAGTTCATGGATTGGTTTTGGAAATTGTTGTACTAAGCTAACTTTAAGTACTTGGTTGTTACTGTGGCTGTGTCAAAAACAAAGTAATACATGTATTTACTGTATTTGTTTTTTCAATTTGATTGTACTATACACCTTGAATGTATGAAAACCTTGTATTTTTTACAGTTATTTATTGATAAATTCGCGAATTCAGTACCTCACAGTACACCGACCCTTTGTTCATCTTTGTAGTGTTAATTGTTTATCTTTTGATGTCTATACATAAACTTCAATTGTTTGTGTAATATCGGCGGGTGGCCATTTACATTCTGATGTTTACTTTGCTGAAATCTTTGATAAAACAGTATGCGGAGGGTTTGATGCTAAACTCATGTATCTGCTTCTTTACCATAACTGAAATACAACAGTTTTGCTACCAAACCTTGTAAGTAGAGCTGAGAAGTATTCATTTAGTGAGTTGTAGATTAAGCCTGTACTGTATTGGTCAGAATATTTTATTTTTAAAGGTACATAGTCTTATTTTTTGGACAAAATATCCTTAGTGATAAATATGAGATAATTGGTGGCAATTTACTTCATACAGATGTACTCTACAACACTGCATTGTTACTTTACTTACATGTACCAAAACCATATTTAAGAGTCCGATACCGGTATTTTCTATCCTGATCTACGCGCCGAGTTAACGCCAGCATAGGTAATACCAGTATCGGACTCGTGTTTTACAGCTCCAGGAAATTTTTTAAGATAAATTACATTGCAAGTTTTAGAGTATGCCTGTGTGAAGGCATTAACATGCCAATTTCTCAAAACATTTACGTAGTATATTTTGATAGAAAATCAGACTATCTACTTGGTATCTATAAGCATTGTTACAATTGCCAAAATTTATCTGATAGACTGTTCTGAATCATGGCAGATTTTTGGACATTTTGATTATAATGAATCTGTTTAATAGTTTAATTTTAATTGTGCTTCATTCGCACTTATCTACAATTTCTTATTACTCAATTTCGAACAGTGATCATTAATTTTCTGATGGCAAAAACTGCACATGTATGTATGTACAGTATGTGGGCTTGTTTGCTGTTTCATACCAGTAGATAAAACTTCTCTGGAATGTGGTTATCATTGCACTGTAGAATCTGATGATAAATTAGATTATATAAAGTTTATACATTCCTCCAGAGATGTATGTATAGACTATGAAGAGCTTGTCATGTGGGTTCATTTCTCTTCATGGGTTTGAATATAAATTGGTTTTGAAAATTTCACTTTGCCCCTCTTAAAAAAGTTTTCACATATTACAAAATTAAATGGTCATTATTTACTGTTAGTATTTTTCCTTATTCAAGTTAGTTTGATTCTAAATGTAAATGTTTTTTAGTATATTATGTTGTACATGTAGTACCAAATGTACTTCAATTTGTTCATTACTATATGGCCAAATACTTTGAATGTGTCTTAGGGGCTTGCCAATTCCTCCTGTAACCCTTACATTTTTTGACTTGTGTATACCTAAATGACAATATGTGAAATGTGCCTTATAACATTTTTCGATTTTGCTATAATGTGTATAACTATGCTGTATGTCATCTTTGTGCTTGTATGTTTCATTTCAGGTGTATATTTTTGCATTGGGCAAGTCATTGATCTATTCCTCCGAATATGGTCTCAAGTCAGATCAGGTAAGGGTTATTGAAAATAATACTTGGTGCAAATCTTGGTGAAAGTTCCAAATGGTGTATTCAGATCTAATGTCGGTACAGTACAGAGATTCTAGATGTTAGTCTTCTACGAGATGCTGGGTGTTTTGCTTAATATTAAATTATTAAAATGAATTCATGTGCTTAATTGGTTCTTTGCAATTTCTATAATCCCATACGCTACCACGTATGTATATTCATAATCTGGTATCATTTAGCTGTGTGATAAATGTGCTTATGTACATACATGTATATGTACCTATTGGAGAAAAGTAATATTTGGATTTTACTTTGGGTCCTTGTAGTGGTATTTATGACTGTAGTTAGATGTACTAGTTATTTTTACACTGGTCACTTCAGGGTCACGAGGCTAGGTGTATGTAACTTCAGTTCAATACTGTGTCCTTTTTCCAAGCTAGAGGGGCCAGACCTTTTGCATCCATTGTTAGTATTTGTCATTTACCTAGCTATTTTATTCTTTAAGCATAAACAAAACAAAATAGTCACAGAAATTTATAGTACATATTAGAAAATGCTTAGTTTCTAATATTTTTATATCAATTGAAAGATGTTGTATCATTTTGATATTTGCTTCTGGAAGTTGGTAAATATAATCATTTTGTTAAATATTATTTATAGTTCTGTCTCCAGTTTTATCTTGCACAGCATCACCTATTGAAGATTCATAAATTTCGACACAATATACACACTGCATGCATTGAATACACCACTTGGAAGTTTGACCTTGACCTAGCCTGACCCGCTCTGTATGTTGCTTTTGTTTGAATATTTAAGATGTATGATTGTATGTTTATTGAATGTGAATGCTGATCTGCATTTTTCCGTTTGTCAATAAATGAGTTGTTATATTTCCCTTACCTGGGTTGGCCTATTTTTTATACTTTTACTAACAAGTGTTATGGCCAATATATGTACCATAACAAAACCTGTAGATCTATAGTTTGGTTTTGTTATTTTAACATTTAAGAAAGGTCAGTTTATTGAGTTTGAGCGGTATATTATTTTTGGCTCTTTTGCTGCAAGAAAGATTTGATACAAACTATTAACTTGAAATCTACGTAGTACGTTTATATATCCTTTAGACTGAATAGATCAGTTTGATTTGTATCAATGGTTCATGGATGCACATAACTAAAACTCAACAAGATATAAATTGATTTTAACCCATGATGCATCAGTGTATGGGCTAATCTATTGATGCCAGCAAGGTCGTTCCTCTCAGGTATGTAAACTCTTGTACTGTACAGAGTAAACATGACCAATAAAATGACTTGACTTTGAGATCTAACTATATTATCAGACCATATTTATCACTACCTGGTCAATATCAGATCATTGTCTTCACCAAAGATCAGTTTGTATCTTACCTATATAAGTCATTCTATATGATGATGTTGACATATTTACAACATACATGAATGAATACAAGACAATATCTGAACAAGTCATGTTTATTCAATTTAAGTATTTATTTACCACTTGAGGACATGTTGATTTACCATATACATCATAGATAATGCACCCACCATCACTGATTTCTTGCTAAACCATTCTTTATGGCTCTCAACAGTTTATCAAAACAATAAGAAGAGTATGCAAAGTTAAGTTAATGTGCCTGGCCATAAAGATACTTATAAAAGTCATTCTGTAATTGTAATAATGAGTTATATTCTTGTAATTACAACAATAGCATGGGGCATTAAAGAAATATAGTAAAACCTCACTTAAAGACCACCTCAACAATAAGACCACCTCAACAATAAGACCACCTCAACAATAAGACCATCTCAACAACAAGACCACCTCAAAATTAAGACCACAATTTTAAAGTCCAATTTCACTATTTTGCTCTTTATTCAACCTTAATATTAAGACCACCTCAATATTATGACCAGTTTCCAAGGCTTCTAAAAATGGTTTTATTATTGAGGTTTTACTGTATAGTGTTTGTGAGATATAAGGTTAACATAGTGCTATGTAATAAGTAACCTGTTGTGAAAAGATTATCTTTCAACAAAGGCAAACATGAAAATTGCTCAATTTCACACCATACAGTTTATAATAATGGAAACCCTAGTATGTGCTTCTAAATGGGCTCAAATGAAAATGAATACGCTAGTGTAAATAGTTGACTATCAGTATTTTTAATCTAAATGTGTTTATTTATTGTAAAATGTTTTCATTGACAAAAAGGTTGCCAAAATCATAATGGAGACTTTACCTATAATTGAACAGTTCGTTATTCACAAATTGCTGATAGGTTATAAGCATTTAATTGAAAGTATATCCAAGGCCATTCATGGTGAACTATTTAAATATACCATACACAAATGTTTATGTTTAACTAAAAACATTTTCCATTGATTTAAAAAATGTTTGCATTAAAGTCTGGCTAGTTTATTATAGTATAAACGGTATTCTGTTAGTTTATTGGCTTGAAATCTTGCCAGGATATTTGATGCTTTAACCTAGTTTGGACCAATAAAAAATACATGTATTGTTTTTAAAAGGTTTTAAGTAAACCATAAGCATTTAAAAGCATTTTATGGTTTATTTATATGTTTATTCATGCAGGGTGCTGAAAACATTCCAAAAATAACTGTTCTTCATGGATGCTAGATAAATGGGTTTAATAATTTAATGTGAGAAGTTTAGTTCAATATACCAAGTTATTAAGGAGAAAGAGTGTAATTCTTATTTGATTTACTAATTACGATGGCTTCCTGCAGAGAATAAGAGTACAGTTATTGTATCAGGACATACCTTTATGAGGTTCCAACCCTCAGCCTTGGTTGAGAGGCCTACTCAATGTATAGTACATTACTTTCCCTTCAATCTATGAACTGTAAATTAAACTGCTGTAGGACAAGATTAAATAGCCTGCTTAAAGATTACGACTTGGACAAACTTTCAAGTCATTCAAGTTGATAATGTGCATTAAGTCAATTGCAATATGTGAAAATCAAAGAACTGACTGATTTCTTTGATCATATGTTAAGCTTGTTTTGGACTGTTAAAGGCTCTAGCTTGATCAGAGTTACCAATACCCACTTAAGAATAAATCTGTCCATTTATCTTTGGATATATCACCCATGTTGCTTCGGTATGCAATATTTATTTGAGGTACATGTATCTATGGCAGCGGCATTGAGGTGACATGCGGAATTTTGTTTTGCATGCAGACACTTCCATGTGAGCACAAGATAGCCTCTTGTGTAAGCACCCAACTGGAAAGGCTATTGCGTGGTCACATGAAAGCGCTAGCTTGATCATGCAAAATAAAAAATCCCTTAAGTTACCTCTATGTCACCGTATGTATCTGTTTAAACTTATTTGTTTTATATTGATTGAGAAACAAGTTTTTGCAGCTTATATTAAGTATCCTCGGTGAGTGAATTGTACATTTTTAGCTGGTACTCGCTCCTAATTCAGGGTTTAGGAAGATATGGAAGATCTCAACCATGTGTTGAGGCCTAGACTTAGAGATAAGAATATTTTGTAAATTAATATCCACACTAGCTCCTAACTTGATTGATCTAGTTGGCATTGATTATTGTTTTAATTGATTGAAGCCATTTATTTGATCCTATAGGAATGCAAACAGATGGTTGTGCTGGTGTTTTGAGGCATACTACCCTGCATTTACTGGTGATTGCATTTTTCATGTGACCCAATTCTATTAATAGATATATTCCGGATTGATATAAGTATGGATATTTCCATCTAATCCTGCAGTACAAACAACAACAATTATACTGATAACATGGAAACAAAGACAGAATTTGACATTCGACTGAACTTCAATGGATCTAAAATTAAATTTTATTTGTACCAGGGGTAAAAATCCACTTTTAGTGAAATCCAGATTTCTTCTACTGTCACTTCACTTGAAACTATAACTATTTCACTGGTGTTTGTACATCAACAAAAATTCATTTTGACATAAACAACACAGGGCCCATGGTGTTTCCAGGGCTGGATATTGTTAATGATTCACCAAATTTAGGTCCCTAACTGAACTCCCACCTTAAGTAACTTGTGTATGATATCTGCACAAATATCGTTCTATATCAGTAGATTCTATATTACATGTGTCGTGAACTTTCTCTGACACATTGTACAATTATGTACAATTTTTACTACTAACCATCCAGGGCCTTAGGAATTTGTTTGATAAAAGAGAGAGAATAAGTTGCTACAGGGAACGCCACATACATAAGTCAGTGTCTCCCCACACAGACCTTGGGGAAAACAACAATCCATAAAATACAAGGCATTTGAGGAGGCTCAAGGGTTCATACATAAGGGAACAGAGGTGCAAGGAATTGCCTGACCGACCATAAGGAATAACTAAGAGAATCAAAGACTGAAACTTGTGGAGGCTCTATGCTGATAGCAGTTGGCATGATAATTTCACTTAACTTTGTTGAATTAATTCAAATAAGTGAACTCTTTAACTGATATTTGAGAGCCTAGATGCTAAGTATATTACCTGCAGCTCTGTTTTCTGCTGTTAATTAATGAAGTTCAGAAGTTTTAAGACAAAAGAACGGAACTCAGAATGATAGAATCAGTTACCTGGAAACCAGATTTTAGAGAACGCTATCGTGATTCCCATTCGACTTTCTAAGTTTTTTCTCTGCCAGAATCCCCACATGTCTGTTGCTTGTCTATATACCAGAAAATATTAATCATTGTAAAAAATAGTGGATCGTAAAACTGATGTATGACTCAAACCATACCTGAGATGTTATGATTGAATTATGGGTGTATTGGCGGGAAGATGCTGGGAACTCTTCGCAAATGAAAGTACAGATGTAATAGTTTTGATTGAGATCTGTTTTTCTCAGTTTTACTCTTACGTTTGTATGTTTTTTGCATAAATATGCCACAACTCCTATTCATTTCATTATACACTCAATGTATGCAATATGGGGGAGAATTTGGTTTAAGTAACAGGTTTTGTAAACCGATGATATCATCGTGCCTCAGATTTTTCTAGTACAGTAAAACCTTGATGATAAGACCACCCTTGGGACCCTTGAAAAATGACCTTTATATTGAGGTGTTTTTAATATTGAGGTTAAATGGACTTGTGTGAATAGAGTGACTGGTATATGATCTTACTTTCTTCTTTCAACACAACGCTGTCAATAATGCCTTTATCTGAATCGTCCTCAATGTCTGGTACGCTTTTACATAAGTCTTCTTTATAGCACTTTCCAGGCAAAACACTCAAAAATGAAGCATCAGATTTTCTTAAGATACTGTGAGTTAATCAAGTAATAGGCCAAGTCCACGTCAGTAGAAACTAGGTAATAGTATACGAAGATATGTTGGGAGGCTGTTCTTCAAACAACCACAGACAACCAAAACATTTCTTCCACTACAAAAACAAAATTATCTCCAAAACAATATTACTCACTGATATCATTAAAAGATAACCAGGATCTCAGTATAAAACATTGTCTACACAATTAATTCATAGGTTCTTTAGTTGTATTCCTTCCTGTATGTGTGTGAAGGTAAGATTTCTGACTGATCTACGAATATAATGATGATTGATAAGGAATGACCAAAGGTATGAAAGAAGCATACAAGGCCAGTACATCATCGAAGCTGTTTGAACTCCCCCATACTATATGTTGGTATGTATATAATTGTGAAGCTATGTGCAAATTGTTTTCATTATCAGACTATTACCTGGACAGAATAACATACAAACAGAATAGAACAAAGACAGAAGCTGGTTGTAACTACCACTAATTGGGTTGCTGGCATTATCCTTCTGTGTTATTTGTAATTCACCTGTCTGGCATAATGATTATCAGTACTTTGATATGTGGACTGCCTTAGCTTTAGGTAGATCATTAGTTGGTCTTACTTTCATAGCAAATACAGAAACTCTCGACTAACTAGAACTATGGTATACATTTTACCTTTTCTGTTACTCTGTAACAAGAGCTGGGGCATGATTTATCCTGAAACATTCCAGAAATCAGATCTGTATACTCAATCTATTATCATCATGATTTCCCCAAGGTGAAAAAAAGAGAACTTCTGTGAAAAACATTTCTTCAACAAAAAAATTCTCAGTGTTGGTATCTGGTATGAAAGAATGTGTGTCAGTATTTTTACTGACAGTTCCAAGGCTGTAATTTGCTGTGTGGTTATTATTTTTTCTTGTGTTTTAAATGTATGTTATATTTCTCTTTCCGCTATACAATTCTTTCACTTTATATAGTGTTCATGTTATTTTCTGCCCAGTTTCGGCCTATTGTTGCCAGCTGTCTTGACTTGTCCTATGATCTTTTCCATCAATTAATTTCCCCCCTTCACATTTGGCCGCTTTGATTCTCCTAGTTATTCCTTATGGTCTGCCAGGCCATTCCTAGCGCCTCTGTTCCCTAACGTATGAACACTTTAACCTCCTCTAGTGCCTTATGTTCTATGGATTGTTGTTTTCCCGGAGGTCTGTGTGGGGAGGCATTGTCTTATGTATGTGGCGTTCCCTGTAGCAACTAATTCCTTCTCTTTTTGTAAATCTCTATTGTGGTTTCGTATATATGGTGCTCAGTGTAATGATGTGACTATCAGTCCATTATTGTCGAGTTCGATCCTCTAGGGTTGTCAGTGTCTCTTTGGTTTGGACTTGCATGGCCCTTAAACTGTAAATGTTAATTACAAAGATGATCTAGGCATATGTTATTGGGACACTTTTTCTGAAGATAACCAATCTTAAGTCTTTTGTCCTTAACCTCAATTTCATATGAGGAATTTGTTGAAGAATCGGTTGGTATGGCTTGGTAATCCATGGGCAATAGTAAGAAGGTCAACTGACCACTGTATTTAGCTGAAATCTGCTAACAAACAAGATCAAACACCAGCCTGCGCAATTAAACATGTTATAGTTACATAGAATAATGTTCTTAGCAGTACTGTGTTTGAAAATAACAAATTTTATCATGGAACCAGATTCATATCCATCATGCAACTTAAAAGGTTGTTTCCACGCTCTGGATGATTTTGAATAATATTTTAAGCAATCTGTGCCTGTCAGTTGATTACTTTAATTAACCTGGGTAAGGGTTTTCTTGTTGATGATCAATATATATTGTTGATTGTTTGTTTGGTTTGCGGTGAAGTACTATATGTGTATTTGAGAAAATGTATTAACAATACATGTATATAATGTGTAGCACATGTACTTATCATTTTGTTACCCCATGCATTGTTTTGCGCATGTTAACCTATGTGAGAACAAACGATTATATTTTATGTTGACTGTCTATCTTTGTTATGTTTTGCAATGCAATGTTGAATGTATTTTTTCCTTTTGTATGAATGTATGAATATAATGAATGTATGATATATACTCTTACTTTGTGCTGGCTAACTCAAAGCAGTATATGGAATAGTTTTTATGGTGTTCCTTTATATTCCTACATGAAAAACCTATGGTCTGACTTCTTCTCAATTAATAATTTTACAACAGCAGTCTGATTTGAGGCTTCAAGGTAACAAAATAGATTAAAGCTGATTGTTGTTAAATGGTACAATGATGTTGATTGAGGGTCAGTCTGACAGTAACTCTGATCAACACGGGACAAAATGTTTCAAATTCAGGAATGAAAATTTCACAATCAGCTGAAAATTCCACAAGGGATCCAGGGGGCCACTGAAGCTCCTGACTTTTAAGCATCTAAGATGGCTTAAATTGTCTAAAAAACAGCCCTTGCGAGTGTCAAATCCGCAGAAAATTCTCATGCCTGAAACTTTCACAAAATTTAAGGCTGGACCAAGTAAAGTAATGCAGTTGTTTTAACACTCACATCGTGCACTGTACATACCTTTATAGTTGAATGTCCTTTTCTGCAAGTCAAATATTTTGCTGAAACTATTTAAACTTGGTTTTGGTAAAGAAGAAATTGCAGTAGCGTGTGACAAACCATCAGTATAGTCTGTCATGTGTGCTAAAATTATACATATCTTATTATGGTTACCAAAACTTTGTCAGCACAAATAAGAGTATATATGGTAGTATTTTGCATGTTAAATAACACTACTTTTATTACTTGCTATTTTACTAATTTGGTATTATTTTCAGCATAACAGTAACAATCATCCCTCCATCAAAATGTCAAAGGTAATTGGGAGAGTTGTGTTGTGTTCTCTAATCAGTTTTAATGCTATAGTTTAGCTGGTTTGGTTTGCAATTTGCTTATAAAATGTCACTGTTACATTGGCTTGATGAGCACAATTAGGATTTGTCTTTACATGCACTGTATGCACATTGCTAGATACTTGAGATTGAGCCACTTTTAAGTACAAATGTCACATAATGTCACAGGAAATGTCATGTGATTTTTTTTCCTGGGGAGATATTAAACAACGTCAGGACTACAGAATTTTGGAACATGTTATATTCGACTTGTCCTACATGGGAGGCTAGTTTCAATTTCCAATTTAAAGGCATTAGTAATGCATGGTTTTCGTTATTCATATTAGAATGTGCACTGGTAATAATTATTAAGTTAATTAGCTTTAAAAACAGACTTGTCCTGGACTAACTTCCTGTCAACCTCAGGTAGCCCAAGTCAGCAATTACACTTGTCCGGGACGTCGGGCTAGTGGATTTCTAGAGCCCTGGCTGCCTCGCCAGCCCTTGGATATGGCTTGATGTTGGAGATGATACTCCCTTTGTATATAGAAATTCAGTGTACACTGTAATATCATTATATTAACTAGACACAGGATGGTTATTTATTGTATATTTAATCTATTAAATAGCCAAGATATTGCAAAAATGCACATTTCAAATAATATGGTTTAGCTTTAGGGATTTACAACATAGTTTAAGGTCATGTTCAAATTGTAAGGCCAATGCGGTATCTTAAGTACAGACTTACATCGTTTTAGTTACTTTTAAGCAACTGCTGACTAAAGCATCTAGAAGTCTGCTTGTCTAAGAGGAAAAAAGTGCTTGCTTTTTTATTTGAAGTGTATATTCTTTTCTCTCTTTCTTTACAAGTTTTGTCACTTTTTATTTTGAAATGTTACGTACACAGAACTTTTCACTTCTCTGGTTTTTAAATATTCTATTTTTCATAGATTTCATTTTCATAGGTGAACCCATAGTTGGAGTGTACCCATAGTATCTCACATCTGCCCTGCGTTCAGTAAAGGTGTTTGCGGCTAACGTTTTGTTTAGCCGTATTTGAATGCAGGGCTGTTGTGTTTGTGACATGCTATTCTAAATAGCAAAAACATTATACGAAATGCAAAGTCCCCTGTGGGCAGCTTGTAAGCCCATTTTCCTGCCCCGTTTTTTAATGCAGTAGGCTAGGTTTAGTGAGAAATAAATCTTTGCCTAACCTGGTACTAGTGTATTAGTACTAGATGGATATACTGGTAGCAATAATATGTATGAATACGTCGGTCCATTCTATACTGGTTGGGGAACCAATGACTGTTGGTTTAGTATACTGGTACTCGGTATATTTACACATGCTTTTGTATTTTTATAGAAAAACATTTCCACTTTTGGTTTGGTATTTGTATGTGGCCAATGCTATGCTTTTTTTACAACATAGATAATCCTGGGCGATTTGGTGTTATATATATTAAATATATACATATATATTAGTTAAAGCTGGAAAGTTATTAAATATGTTGCATATAACAAAGCATTATAGGGATATACATGTATGTCAGTATTGGATATTACTGGAATATTTATGCATGCTTCTGGCCAATATCTTCTATGCCTGATATTCATGTGTTCAAACTTCACTTCATTTTCAGAATCACTATTCATATTCAGACTTGCTAATATTTAGTATAATGTTACAAAGCTGTATATTTTGTATATGCATTCTCATAGCTTATCTTGTTTATAATATATATAAATTTTCAAAGAAAAAGAGCTGCCAGTTAATTAGAACCAGGGACATCCCACAGGAGATTGCAGCGAGTTCTCTCCCCTTCTATTTCCCTTCTGTTTACATATACTATACTATAGAATGGATAAAGGGAGAGAACTCTAGAAGAGATAAAGGGAAAGACCTTGTGACAATCTCCTGTGGGACATCCTTACTCATAAAGTTTCTCCTTGACATTCTTCTGAAGATTCTGTCTAGAACATAGAGCTGCTTAAATGTAGATTTGTGATTTTATCTTAGAGAATTTGATTTTATCGTTGGTAAAATACATCTATGTTGTTGCCATATATCTAAGATCTTCATTATTTGGCCTTGATAATAGCAAAAACAGACAAATTGTTTACATACTGTCTGTTTAGAAACATATCCAATTTTTAGATACAAGCTATTTTTTTGTTCTTTACAATGTTATGCTTGAGCCAGAAATTCAAAGAAATATCTCTGCCTTTTGACTCAATTGTTGAAAGTGTCTTCTCTTTGACAATTAATTACATTTTACTTCATAAATGATCACAGAAATGTTTTTGACTGTTCCAGTTACAGTATAAGCATCAGAGATGATTTTCATGCATATTGAATATTTGAGTGGTTTGTTCTGTCCATTACTCTGTCATTTATTTGGGGAATTTTCAAATTACCTGGCACAAATGTTCACCATGATGAAACGGAGGGTCCTGCACACGACCCATTTCTGTAGCTCAAAGGTCAAAGTCGCATTTAAGGTCAAATGTCAAAATGGGTTTAAAATATCTTGTCTGGACCATAACACTGTCATTTATAGAGGGTTTTTCAAATTATTTTACACCAATGTTCACTATGATGAGACACAAAACCCGTGTCAATGCCAAGGTCACACTAAGAGTTCAAAGGTAAAAAAAGACTCTCAAACATATTTTCCAGATATGACAATGTTATTTATCATGGGATTTTTTTAATTACTTGGAACAAATGTTCACCATGAGGAGACAGTGTGTCATGCGAAAGACCCATGTCCGTAGCTAAAAGGTCAAGGTCACACATAGAGGTCAAATGTAAAAAATGGTTATAATAGATATGCACTGTACAGTATTATCTAACAGTTAATTCTCTTGATCTCTTGATAGTCGGCGGGCTCGACATGTTGCCTCTGGGCATCTAGTTATTAATAATATGTTAGATTTGTAAGTAATCAGGAATCAAATGATGTAATTACAGATGAATTCCTCATCATCTGCTCTTTATTTAGATTCTTTTATTAATGCTGAAAATTAGTGAATTCTGATTAAGAACTGATTAATTGTCTCACAGAAATTTGATCAAAGGATATCAGGTAATTAACTCCTCTTGTGTAATGATGTGGGTTAATTTAATATTCAGCATTTAATATAGACATAATTAGGTTAATCAAGAACAAACATTGAATTCAAGACAAAAACAGTATGTTCTAATTAGTTCCTGGTTGATGTTTTTTTTATGGGTGTACGGGGGTGCTCGTGCTGGTTTGTGTATCCCAAACTTTCCAGTTATTATGCACTGTGGTGTCGATAGGAGTAGTAAACCTTCATATACGTTTGAATGTTTTCTTTTTAAAATGACATTTTAGTGTTTTTATCAACTGTTTTGTGTAAATTTGTGTATCAACTTTGGATTTGTGTAAAAATGAAAGAACATTATAGTGCTTATCTCAAGTCCTATATCATTTGGATTTTCTTTGGACATTAGTATTTGGAGTTATGATTTGAAATTATAATGTTTGACTTATGGACAGTGATAGTGTTATGAGAATGAAATTCATTTGACAGAATAAGGATTCTCTGCAATGCCACGGCGATCTAAAAGGGTATATTTATATTCCCTCTGTTCAATTCTTCTTTTACGCGTATAATTTGGATTTTGTGCAATAATTATGAAATTTTCTAAATTACATCTACATTATTATTTATATACTAGCGAAAATAAAAAACGCAAGTTCGGTTTTGGTTTCTTTTTTATGCATGAACCAAATTTACTTAAATTTCACACGCGGTGACCTTGGTATACTGTCTCGTGTACAGTGTAGTAAATTTCGGTCAAGCATGATCTCGTGCGACACAATATTCATGCATCCGAAAATCGCTAAATTTGTGCAACCTGGGTAGTACCATGTGGTGCTGAGTTGAAAACCATACTAAATCAAACTTGAGAGACTTGATCACCACTAATGGATGTTGGGTGAGTCGTAGGACGGTCAGAAATCGGTTGTGGGAGGTAGGTTTAACGCCACGACGTCCGAACGTTGGCCCGCCACTTACGCCCAGACGACGTGAATGTCGTATGCAATGGATGAATGCGCATGCGCCAAATTCGTTTTGGCTCGCTCAGTGGCGACGTTTTGCCGTCAAAGAATGTTCAAAGCACACATACGTTAAAACATTAGATCCAAATCATTTCGAATATTTTATACCAAAACCGAACTTGCGTTTTTATTTCCATTGGTGTAAGTGTCTTAATATATAAGATAATTTTAATGACAAGATTTTCATTAACATGATATAAGTTCTAGTGCATATAAGAGTGAACGCAATATGAATCATTGCAAAAATCATCTAATTATTTATGCATTTTATATTGATGCACCATTAGGCCATCCTTTAAAAATTGTTTGTTTGCAGTTACACAACCACCTCATGAAAAATGCCGCGACTCAATTTATTTTTTCAGGTTCATCGATTAAATATTTTTTGGTCGTTTGACCATTACAGTACTAACCTAAAAAAAAACTACCGACTGTTAAAATTCCGGGTTGCGTAACCACAAACATACAATCTTTAAGGATGGCCTTACATTGAATAATATATGATTGATATTCCATGCATGTCAGTTGGTCTAATGGCATTCTCTTAAATCAGTGGTCTGACAGAATTCCTTGTCGAAGTTTAACTGAGTGGAATGGTTAGATCTCTGATATGCGAGAATGGTCGGGGAGTAAGCATGTATCTTCAGTCACAATTAGATCTTAAAATATTACAGTCGGACCTCATTCATTCGAATTTATTGGGTCCGAAATTTTATTTCAAATAATACTTTGTTACGAATAGCCCATTACAATTTGACATGAATTCAATTTGAAGATACATCGGTACCTGATATTTATTTCGGCTGATACCAAGTATTCAAATTGAAGGTTGTCGAATAAACAAGGTTGGACTGTAATTATATATTACAGTTATATAATAATAATTATTCAGTATATGTTATGTTATATTATTTCAGCCTGTCAGAATAAGTGAGGATTTGGAGTCCCTGTTGAGGAGTATGACACACAGAAACTCCTCACAGCGAACACCACTCCACAATGTTATGGAGGTACGTTGCAAACTTCTCAAAACTTCCCCCGGAAATGTAAATGTTATTACACCGGGAATCGATGTTCTGTGAAGTATTTATAATACTTCTCTATACAGACAACTCAAGTTGTAACGACCATGTTGTCCCCTGAATTTATGTTGTTATATTGAATTATATCGATGACACAATGTGCAGATTGTATACGGACAAAATCCCCTCGGGACAAAATCCCCTTGGTTCATTTTGCACAAGGTGGACAAAATCCCCTTCGTGAATTTTACAAGGTGGACAAAATCCCCTTCATGAATTTTACATGAACATTTTTAACATGGACGGTAAAACCAAGAAATATCAAAAACACTTAAATGGATTTACAGTTTGGTGCACATCATTATTATATTTAATATTGTATCACTTGTAAAATTCATGAAGGGGACTTAGTCCTACTTGTAAAATTCATGAAGGGGATTTTGTCCACTATGTACAAAATGAGCAGAGGGGATTTTGTCCAGAGGGGATTTTGTCCTACACTCAAATTTGTACCAACTGGAATGTGGTGTTAAATGAAAATTCTGTACAAGCGAATGTCAGTGTAACGAGAGTTGACTCTATTCTGTTCATACATAGTATACTGCAATGTCAGACATCCCAGTCAAGTTTTTCTCGACATAAATTTTGTAAATGCCCACTCGGTTAAGTTCCGTCCGTAGAGCATTTGACTGCCAATCATGATGTCATAGGTTCAAACCTCGACTGAGAGGTATGTTCTTTGTGTAAATTTAACTGACTTTAATCACGTCTGAGTCATGTTAGAAAGTTGTCAGTTGCTTGTGGAAGGACAAGTTTGTATTTGTTGGCCAGGGACACTGGTGAATGTCAAATGGCTGCCGTAAACCAGCATAAAACTCCAACACAAATACAATGTAAATCATTGCAATGTTTGTATTTGTATTTCCTAGTAGGTTATAACTTATTCATAGATAATGATATGTCCCATCTGTCTCAAAATGGAGACTTGGTCTAGGAAAGTCAATGAACAATAACCTTGTTCATGAATTATGTTTGAAGTTGATTATTCTTCGGATAAATTTTTATTGTAAAATGTTGCTAATACTGATTAAAATTTACTTTTCCTAAGAATTTAATAGTTCGATGAGACGGTGATACAGTAAAACCTCAATAATAAGACCACCCTTTGGACCCTTGACAACTGGTGGTGCTATTGAGGTGGTCTTAATATTGAGGTCGAATAAACAGCAAAACAGTGAAAATGGAGTTGAGGTGGTCTTATTATTGAGGTGGTCGTTAAGTGAGGTTTTACTGTACATTATATTTTATCACACCGACATACAAATGTATTGGTCAGAATGATTGATACAGTTTAACTTTAAACACAATTTCCTAGAAATATCTCAAGAATATCTTCTATTGTACTGTCACTTCATGGGCTTCTTACTGTTTTATCTGATAACTGATATTAATGTTGTTGTTTGTTTCAGGCCTGTAACCTCAAGAAGGAGTGTCATACGAGAGGGCTGGATAGAAGTTTCTCTCGAACCGTGACCAACCTGTATCAGACAGTCCTTGGACTTGAAGGACAGGTAACCATAGATACATCTGTGTTCTTGTGAATAAAGCAGGGGTTCCACTGAATCTCCAGGGTCATTTTGATCATTTTTTACTGGATTTTACCATTTTATAGTCAAATTATCGCATCCATAATGTAGAAAAAACTTTATCCTTCAGCCAGAATCCTTGGGGTCAAAATATGGCTTTTTGGAGGTCCCAGGGTCAAAGGGTCAACTCCAGGGTCAAACGAAACCCCTGAATAAAGATGTATCAGTGTTCAACTGTTCTTTAAGGCTTATATGAAAGTTAGGGTGATCTGAAATGAAATAAAGTCTTGATAATATATTTATAATTACTGGTATCTACTGCATTTTCCTATCTAAATAATTATGCATTTTTTACAAATGATGTTTGGTGAAAGCTTTTAATTTAATAATTATATATCCTATCTAACTTATCCATAGAGTTAACTGTAATGATATATACCTTAATGTTTTAGTACATTACAATTACATTTGCAATGAACTATTGATAGACTAAAATACCCAGTAGACTGCAGGTCTCAAATACAGTGTACCATTGTGGTATTTTTTTTAGCTACCATGGGTAACTTCCTGTTGTATGTTGTAAAACTTTCTCATTGAGGCAATTTGTTAACAAACCCCTGCTGGTTAATGGATATTTCTCGGAAATAATGTAATGTGTTCATACCCGTAAATTAAAACAATATATGATAGGATCTTTATTCCTGAAATCATTGGAAGTCAGGACAAAAACTCGTGTGTTGTGTTTCTTGTTTATAAAACAATAAGATAGTGTGTACTTGTTGTGTTAAATGTTGAGAGTCTCCACTAGAAGTGCTTGTCCAGCTAGCTCAGTTGGTAGAGCACTAGACTGTCACCTTGCAGATCTGGGTTCGATTCCTTGGTTGCGCATGTTATGTACTTCCTTGACATTGGCTACGGTCATGTCCTCCACATGTGGAGAAGTTGTCAGTTGCTTGCGGAAGAGCAAGTTATTGCTGGTTGATAATTGATTCCAGAAAAACTGGTTAGGTTAATTGACTGTGTATATGACTGAAAAATTGTTGAAAATGGCGTAAAACCCAATGAAACTCTACTATAGGTAATGAGGAATTTTATCATGGTATAAATAATACTACAGGTACCATAACATTTGTAGCTGGTATATTATGTATTATTCATGAGAAAATCTTCATGTATTATTACTTAATAGTGTTGATTTTATGCCTTACTGGCACCACATTTCTGGTACTAAACAAGTAACTACAGTGGATTATGGGAATATTGTAATTAGAATCCCATTGCATCATGGGTATTGATAATCATATGGTTCCCATAAAAAAGATAAACCTCATTTATTTTGGATTTCCTGCCATTTTCCATGCAAATATACAGTATGCCATTCTACATTCAAAATGTAATGGTTTTATTATCTAAAAACTTAAATTCATTTTCTGAATGGTTTAGTTGCCTTTCATACTTGGATTAAAGTAGTTTCATTTTGCCCTTGACATACTGGTATGCATGTACTGTGTATATTGTTTAAAGCAGCATTGTCAATTGTTGTAATACCATGCAGAAAATCACAAATATTGAATTTTGGATTGGTTGTTCCTTGCATACCAGACTGGGATTTCCCACATTTGCTGGAAAACTGTATCTTACACCCCCTGGGTAGGATGAGTCTTGTGCTGATGACGTCACGTAATGACGTCACTGTCGTCACGTAACATTGAATAATAACTTGATCAAATTTGTAAAATAATACATTACTATTAGCAAAAATTCTTCAATACTTTAATTAAACAAGATACAGAAGGAAACGAAACTTTCACTGACTTAGTGTGCAGATGGAAATATCTGGCACTTGGGTATCTGTTTTCACAGGAACCCGGCTGCTGCTGGGTTTTACCTCAGTTGGTGTTGTGTATGCTTACGGATCAAGAGTTTGTGTGGTCACAGCCTCAGTGAGGCAGGCATATGTCCTCTATAATGATTTGACTGAAGATAGAACGTTTATACTGCACCTCTGGTTTATGTCTTGGAGTTATTTGCTGATGTTATAAAGGACTGGTTGGAAGCCCAGGGACATTTGTTAGGTCAACTGACTATAACTGAAGTTATAACTGACTGACTGATTTAGTTTGACATCTAGTTTTTCAAAGTCATTTTTGCTTTTTTATCCAAAATTTTCAGTCTAATGAAACATTGGAAGATCAGACATACAGTAACAAAACAAGCCGCCAGAATGTTTCGCCGCGAGAACTTACAGTTGACAGATCGAGGAGAAAAGAGAAAAAGTCGCGACACAGGAGAAAGAAAGATTCTCCCGAATATTACAGGTCAAGGTCACGTTCAAGGTCGAGAAGTCGGTCAAGGTCACATTCAAACCATAAAAGCCATGGTAGGAGAGCAGGTCAGTTTACGAGTTACTATTTGATGTTCATGTAATAATATTATAGATGTTCTGTTAGGATTCTAACATTATATATGCAAACCAAAAACATAGCTGAAATGCTATGTAGAAGTATTAAAGTTTGTGTTACCATTGTTACGTAATTGATGAGCGAAAATGAACAAATTCATGACTGCTGGGAACTGAAGGAATTGAAAATATCATTGATGGCATGTATTTATTTGTTCAGTGCATTTAAAACAACCAAAATTGTGTGAAACCAGAATTCGATGTAACACTCAGTCAATAACATATGAATGTGTTTTTTTAATTTTATGAATTTTTTATATAGCATACCCAATACAATATGTTTCATTTATGTTTGTAGATTCTCCAGATTCCGGTGTTCATAGAATAACACCATTACCCAGACGGTCTGGGAGTGAGAATTATAGCAGAGATGGTGGACAGCCATATCATCTATCAGATATCACATTCAGTGCATCACAAAATGGACGACAAAATCATGTGAGTTTATGTTATCTCAAGGTGTTCACAGCAATGTATGGGTGATTTTTGAATTGCATTGTGCAAAAACCTACTAGAAGTTCTGCGAGTTCTCTCCCTTTATCCCATCTAGAGTTATCTCCCTTTATTCCTTCTATAGTATACAGTCGAACCTCGCTTATTTGAATATGTCATGTCCAAAATAATATTTCAAATAATACAGGGTTTTGAATAACCCATTTCAATTTGTTGTGCCTAGGACGATACATTCCGTATACCAAGGGAGTTAACTACCGTTCATGTTAGTTATGTGAAAAGTGTGTAAGTGTATGATAAACAAAATATGAAACAAATGAGCGAATTATTTTCAATCTATTTCTGTAAGTAATTTATTTATTCGCTCATAAATTAATGATACTTATTGGAATATTAGATTTGCTATAACTACTTTATAATGAATGCAAATTTTGTAATCATGCATATTACCCTCCTTTCTAACTTTCGATTTCGTTTATGAAAAAATTCAATCTGGGAAAAACGATATTCAGATACAGTGATATAAGTCCTCTTGATATCATTATAAGCAGTGTTTACTGTATAAGGTATGGTCCCTTCAATACAACCAAAGTGACCTATTAGACATTTTGCATAGTGTTTAGAGATAAGCTGTGACATTAAGCCCATCATAATATGTCTTTGTGTATTTGCATTTATTTATCGTCGCCACCAGTTTCCCATATGGGCGACGCCTCCATTAGAATGTTAGTCATTCTAGATTTTTGGAGAAAAGTGCATGATACAGAAGATACCCCAGTTCCAGAAGCACCCCTGGTTTTTTTAAATACTTGATGTAAAGCATTGTACACGGGACCACGGTTTTTGTCTCTATCCAAAAGACTGTTTAGCAGTACTGTCAGCAGTGCTCCAGATAAAAATTGACTGAATTTGGTAAAAACACATCAAAATTAAACTAATTGCTTGAAATTGTATGATTGACGAATAAATTGGGTGATTTTCACTGAGTAAGTTTACAATAATTGAGTGAAACATGGAAGATTTTTAAATTAAAGTGTTTCTAAATTGTCTAATGCTTTACCTTGATTTTTATAAAAACATTTCTTGATTTGCACTATCAATATTTATCAAATGTTGCTGTCTGCAACTCTTAAATGAACTAGTTACATGTAGTAATGAACAGTGTATGGTTTATTTTTAATTTTTTCAACTTTCAGCTGGTCTTATTCTGTCCTCCTAGTTAAATACTTTATTATTTGTGTTAGGGTGAGGAAGTTCAGGACTGGTCCAATTCTTCCCCCCTAGGAAATTATTTTATTTTTTCAACTTTCGGCTGGTCTAATTCTTTTCCCCTAGTAAAATACTTTATTATTTTCTTCTGAGGGTGGGGAAGTTCTGGACTAGTCCTGTTCTTCTCCCCTAGTAAAATATTTCATTTTCAACTTTCTCACCCTGAAAATTATGTAATTTTTCATGTTTGGGTGGGGAAGTTCTTGACCGGTCCAGTTCTTCCCCCCCTAGGAAATTATTTGATTTTTTCATATTTCAGCTAGTCTAATTCTTTTCACCTAGTAACTTTATCATTTGTGTCAGGATGGGGAAGTTCCGGACTAGTCTAGGTCTCCCCCCCCCCACAATGAAATTAATGTATTTTCTATTTTCAGCCAGTCTAGTTCTTCTCCCCTAGTTAAATACTTTATAAAAAATTAAATAATTTCCAAGGAGAGAAGAACTAGACTAGTCCAGAACTTCCCAACCCTAAGACGAAAAAATTAAATAATTTCCAAGGGGAGAAGAACTTGACTAGTCCAGAACTTACCCACCCTAAGGCGCAAAAAAGTTGAAAATAAATTAATTTCCTTGGGGGGATGAACTGGACCAGTCCAGAACTTCCCCACCCTAAGACAAAAAATAAGATAATTGTCTAGGGGGGAAGAAATGGACTAGTCCAGAACTTCCCCACCCTAAGACAAAAAATAAGATAATTGTCTAGGGGGGGAGAAATGGACTAGTCCAGAACTTCCCCACCCTAAGGCGCAACAAAGTTGAAAATAAAATTATTTTCTAGGGGGGAAGAAACGGACCGTGTGGGGAAGAACTGGACCGGTCCAGAACTTCTCTTGGGAAGAACTGAACCGGTCCAAAACTGCCCTGGGGAAAAACTGGACCGTTACACCTGTATGCTGATATTTGTTTAGTCATGCAATAATGCTGCAACTCAACTTGACGAAAAAATGGGTAGACAAATTATTGCAACTGGTGACATGTAAACAGATAGATAACCAGTCACATCCGGCCCACCACATTATTCTGTATGATAGATATTGTATATATAGGTAATAATTCGATAAGCACCTATCCACAGGTTTTTAAATGTGTATGACCACTTAATTTTGTATGGCCTAAAAACTTGAGGAAAGTTTAAAATATAATGATCCAATAAAGTCTGCAGTTAGTATAATACATCTAAATTAGTTTTTAGTCATCAAATTGGTTTTTGGCGATGTGGCTGAGTTATTATTAATGCTAACTAATGAAAGGTGATAATGAATGTACCTACATATTTGTTAGTTAATAAAAATAGAAATTTGGTCATAAAATTATTTTTAGCCACTTTGGAATTCCAAATTCGTCTTGTTTAAAAGTAATAGTATGCTATATTTTTGTTCATTTTTTACCTTAACAAATATGAAAAATATATTTCCTATAGTTAAACTTCAATTAACATGCATTAACATAGAATGAACTCATAATGTATTGATCCGTATTTGTTGAAGAAAGATGTTTGTACATCATAAAATTAAAAGTTTTTTAACAATCAGGCTTTTTTACAAGTTTTGTCTGTTAGTATTAAATATGGTAAAAAAATATATTCAGGCTGTTATATATTGCAATGGTTCTTATTAGAGATGTTTTAGCCAATGTAAGAACAATACTGGATAAAGCCAATATAATGCATAAATTCCCTCCTGTAAATGTCTGTGTTAAAATGTTGATTCTGGGCAGTTTTGATATCAGTCTGTCTAGCAATACCTCTGTCTGTCTCTTATATCTACATATGTCTGTTTGTTTTATGATCAATTCTTATAAACACATTGTTTGTTGTTTTAGTTATTCTTAATTGATTTACTCCAGATCGCTATGGGTTTTCCCCTCTAATCCTGCAGTACAAACAACAATGTACAGTCAATAGGTCTATACTTTGCTTGAAGCACTATAATAACAAAGACATGATTTAATACTTAAGACTGACCTTCTATGGATCTAAAACTAAACTGTGTACCAATTGTAAACCTTATATTTAAAGAAATCTAGACTATATACTTGACACCATTAAAAACGCAAATATTTGAACTAAGCGTCATTTGTAGTAGTACCCGACTGTCAATAGCCTGTTACAGTTATATACATGTATGTATTAAACTCTACATCAATTATTTTTTATTTCATTATTGATTAATTTTATGAAATCATGTTTGAGAAATAAAGAATTATTTTGCCTTTGTAATGTCAATTTATCTATATGCCCAATCTTTGGTTGCGTTTTTAATGGCGTTAAGTATAATATGATTTTTTTATAAAACCAGTATAACTCCAGCGCGGTATTGGGTTCTGTATGTAAATAGGTTAGTCAAGTGGGATATTATTTACAGTGTATTGCTGTAAATGCTTATGACTAAATCAGAAAAAATCAAGACACCAATTTGACAAAACAGCTCTGTGACAATTAGGCAAATGTGTTTCTGTTACTTAGATACAAATTATTATATATAAGCTACTCCTGCCTTACCTTGCTGTGAGCTCGATATAGTCGCCACAATGGCTGTCCGGTGTATGTATGTTTGGCGTGTGTGTGTGGGTCCGTCCAGATATTCTTTGTCAGAACCAATTACTCTGACACTTGATGATTTTCAAATGACTTGGCACAAATGTTCACCATGATGAGACGACGTGTCGCATGCACGACCGTGTCCGTTGCTCAAAGATCAAGGTCATTGTTTTCATATTGCAGATTATCGCGCTGGACTTTCGTATGTTTGAACTTTAATTAGTTCTGATTCTTGCTTATTTTCATAACAGAGACAGTCATCATCGTCGTCATCATCAAGTCATCATTCACGACCATCAAATCGAAGTGGTATATCATCGCGTACCATCGATAACCCAGCATTCAAGAAGTACTTGAGATTGAAAGAGAGGCAGAGGAAGTTACGAGTGTTACGTCAGGACGCTATGAGTGATGATGCTTCGGACGAGTTATCCGACATTGTTGTGGATCACATGTCTGAGACACGGTCTACTAGGTCAATGGGGTCAAATAATATGGGTACACTTAAATTTTATTATAAATTGTTAAGAACATTTTTGCATGTCAATGGGATTTAGATTTTATGAATCCATTTTGTAAGTGTATACAAATTGCTCTAGTCCCCTTCTGTCAGATCATTTCACAATAACTTGGAAATCACTGTAGGGATCAAAATAATGAACCTGTACATAATGATTTTTGGCAATGATAGGATGGGAGATTTAGAGATTCTGTCTGTCTGTTCGGTGCACTTTCTGAAGACAATGGTATGAACCTCATGAGGGAATTCAATGGAGTTGACATAATAATAAGGGGACTATAGAACTGCTGTCCACCTGTTCATCTATATGATAGTAAAACTGTGACAGTTTTAGGAAATAAATGTGGTATAATGATGGTGATAGTTAAAAGAATTGTATTTAATACCGTAAAACCTCAATAATAAGACCACCTTTGGGACCATTGAAAACTGGTCTTAATATTGAGGTGGTCTTAATGCTGAGATTGAATAAAGGGCAAAACAGTGAAAATGGATTTGAAAATTGTGGTCTCAATTTTGAGGTGGTCTTATTGTGGTGGTCTATAAGTGAGGTTTTACTGTATATACATTAAGCGACTTTTATTGGAATTGATATATTACTCTCATTTTGTTTGAATATTGTGACAAAGTTACCGGACATGTATCTTACTGTATAACACAGGTGTGTATCATCCAGACGTACATATGAGGTATGGATCTAATACTGCATTAAAGATTGGTAGAGACTCGGATCGTGAAAGTATAATCAGTAGTGATGCTTCAACGTATGGACAGGAATATCAAGCGTTCAGGTGAGTCTGATTCTGTATATTCCATTTAGAATGACTTATTTGGATAATATCAAGCATTCAGGTGAGTCTGACTTTGTGTATTCCATTTAGAATGACTTATTTGGATAATATCAAGCATTCAGATGAGTCTGATCCTGCATAGTAAACATGTACATGTACATTCCCCTACTTTGCATGATGTAAATTTTTCATGTACAATCAGACCTCATTTATTCAACAACCTTCTATCCGAATACTTGGTATCATCCAAAATAAATATCATTGAAATGGGCTATTTGACACCATGTATTAATCAGATAAAATTTCGGACCTAATGAGTTTGAATGAAAGAGGTTCTATTGTAGATAATGTGGACCTGTGTGATGTGTTATGATTGTTTCTTCTAAAAATAAAATTCTGATGAATAAAAGTTCAATTTGTACATATTGACTTTTGCCTTTTTAATTATGAATAATTGATGAATATTTTTTGTATTGTTTTTTATCACACAGGGCTACGGCTGATGTCAGTGACCCTTACATACAACAACTACAGAAACTGTCAGCATCAAAACCACACCAGTTACCCAAGTTTGACAACAAGCAACCATCACCAACCAAGCAAAGAAAGAAAACACCATCACCAAGGCAACAGAAACCCAGAGTAAGTGTTGTCACTCATGTATTAAACAATACATAAACAATATGTCAGCTGTGGAAGGTGTACATTTGTACTTCTTTTTATGAGATGATTCAAGTTACTGCCTTTTCAGATTAAAACCAGGGGTGGTATTCACGAAACATCTTAAGGTTAAGATTTTCCTTAGAGGTAATATTTTCCTTTTAGAAAAATACTTAAGTGGTAATCACTAAATGTCTTATCTTAAGATTTTCTGTGCGGTATTTATTATGAATACACAGTGATGATGGCCCAAAATCCATAACTTGGTGGATAATTAAATGATGAAACATTTGACATAATTTGTATGTATGCTGTTTGTATTCAGTTTAATATGATGGTAAACCTTCATTCTACAATAAAATGGTTCTGTATTTCAGGATTTCTATGGACCGGAATGCATACACAGATCAACTAAACCCATTCTGAGAATTCCACTTTCTCTACAAGGGGAGGTAAATCATTATTACAATTGCTTCTAAATAATTTCTTTGAATCTAGATAACCAAAACCACCTATTAAACAATGAGTTTATTTTCTCATCACTAAATTTGTGCACTGCTTTTATAATTGATTAAAAGTCTTAATGAAATTCCGACTTATTTTCAAAGTTATGTTTCCAATATGGCTAGTTGCAAAGAGATATTTGTTAAGGGAACGAGAGTTTAGCATTAAAATAAACTGTTGTATGATTTGTTGTGTGAATTTATTCTAATGATTTAAATTTTCTTATTATGTTAAGTGGGGATTAATTTTATGCATGGATGCAGGCTTTCCAGCAGTCCTTAAATTCCTAAAAAATCCTAATTTTTTTATATTTGCTAAATTTCCTAAAAAAAATGTCAAAAATCAAAACAGTCCTAATTTTTCATTGAAATTCCTAATTTTCATGTTTCTTTTCACAGTGAATATCTATTAAGTTAGAAATGCTTTACTTGTTTATATATCTAAACTGTATTGAACAATATTTTCCTAGTGCTTTTGAAACAGTCCTTATTCTTTAGAATAGTGTCCTCAAATTCCTAAAATAACACTAAAATTTGTTCAGAATAGCCCTAAAACTAGCCCTTAGATTTTGTTAGAAGCTGCTGCAATGCCTGATAGTGAAGAAACACATCTTTTGAATCAGTTTTCTTCTTTACAGAGTCGAAAGCACCCAGGCCATGTGTGTAGAGTAATAATTGTCCTACTTAATGGACAGAAGATGGAAGCCATGGTTGATCCCAGTATGACAGGTCAGCAGCTGTATGAAGCTGTGATCACTGAGATTGAACTTCCTGAGTTCTACTTCTTTGGTCTGACTTACGTAAACGATAATGAACATTTCTTCATCTCGTCTGACACGAAGCTCCACAAGGTGGCGCCAGATGGCTGGAAGGAAAGTTGGAAACGTGAAGCTGCTCCCGTTACATTCACATTGTACTTGCGTGCAAAATTTTACGTTGAACATCTGGCTGCCCTAAAGTAAGTATTGGTTGTTTTTTCATCATGTGTTATGAACGACAATCCAGAATTTATGACTAATTAAGAGTTCAACTTGAGTGTTTCTATTTTCAGTTTTAAGGCATTTTATAGTGCCGTTTTATTAACTGCGAACAAAATGCATACGGTATATTACCTGGACCATTACATTTCAAAATAGGTGTGTAGAAATGTTCATGATTGTCCATAAGGTTGACTGAAAAAGCCGCGGTAGTGGTTTGAGAAAAATATACCAAACAGCAGTTACAGGTTTAGGCACGAGGACGTTTTCTTGACATGGATCGGTCCTGAATGTTCACATACCTGGTTGCGGTCAAACTAAGAGCACTAGATGTATAAGAGCCATAGAAATTCATGCACTTTTTCTGTAGACATGATTTCATCTTGTTCTTGCGCATCACATTGTGGGGCTTTATGTGTTTCATGTTTGTCGGCTTGTTGGTTTTACATTCTGCTCATGAAGGCCAAAATCATTGTATCTCTCAATGTTTGTTTCTGTTTAGTGAAGATGGCAATATAACTTGACTCTTAATGAATTCATTAATTGTCCTATCATATCAGGAATGTTTCTAAATGGGCAGATCTTTAAATAAGATTACATTGGACATTATTTCAGACATGAAACTTCACGTCATCAGTTATATCTACAACTGAGACGTGATTTGTTGGAGGAGAGATGTCTGTGTGATGAAGACAAAGCTATGAACCTGGCAGCTCTTGCCATGCAGGCTGAGTATGGTGACTACCACAAGGAGAACATGGGAAGGAACTATTTTGTACCAGAACATTATTTCTCGGAGATAGTATTGAAAAGACTTGGTTCAGGTTATGTCAAGGATCACGCTCCAGACAACCACAAGAAGTTAGCTGGCATGTCTGATGTCGAGGCTGAGATGGAATTCATCAAAGTGAGTTCTTGTTGAAGATCTTTTTTTTACACATACAGTGACCATTTTTGAATGGTATTCTCCGTACAAAAATTACATTTTATTACTGTTTGCTGTATGAATAAAATTGTTATGACTTTGCACATTACTAAAGTTGTGAATTTCTATGGTTTGTTGCCTATTATGTGGAAACATATTTACAGTTAGTTTGATTACCCAAACAATGCTAAATTATTTTAGCTAATATTATGAATTTTTTTTATGAGGATACGTGTTACTTAATCTCAATGATTGGCTTACTGCTGAAATGTTTTACAGCTTTAATTCTGCTGAAACAATTTTTGATGGTTTTATCAGGACCCTGTGTGCTGTGTAAAATAATTTGTATGCGTCCGGAACGGCGGTATTATAGTTTTACCTGCAGCGTACACGGGCTTGCGGCGTCCAGTAAGTTGTCCAATCAATAACTTTAGAAGCATTTGTCCAATCATCACCAAATTAGGTCAGAATGTGTATAGGCATAATATCTCTGACACGTTTGATAACCAACCATATCACTTGAGTCACTCAGGAGTTATCACCCTTGTGACATAGCAGTAGAACGGGCGTATTTTGCGATAGTCAGCATTCTTGTTATATATATATGAATGTGGTGTTGAATATTACATGTATAACAGTGTTAGGTTTCTAGGCTTGAATTATTACTTGTGTTTATCTTGCAGTACGTTCAGGAACATCTGCCAGAATATGGAATACATTTCCATAAATTGTTGAAAGTAAGTTGATCGATATTCATACTTACTAGCGCATTAATACTTATAATAATCTTTACTTTTATTTCCTTGTGTTGTGTGTTACTTTTATTTACAAAAATGGTTTAGTATACATCTTATTTTTGTATTCGCTTTTTGTAATCAAATCAGTCACAGCTTATTTGGATACTTGTTGTAGTATGGGTTAAAATCTGGAATTTTAACATTTGAGCGTTGCCTTAATTATGATTTATTGCATTAAAGGAATGCGGAAATATTTATAAGTATTGAATAATTTGTACATTTTGATGCGACTTCATCATTTGTAGCTAACTTTTGCATCTTGTTCTATTTAGCTATAAAAAGAAAAGTAGATATCCGATTTTAATACTCTCGGTATATTAAATGAAAGTTGAAAAAACATGTTAGAAACCTGTAAATGGACTCTTTGGTCACTAATACAGGTTTAGTCGTGGCGTAGCTCATTTATATACTTTTTTATGCACAACATGAAAATGAAATGTTATATGTATTCTTACATTATTATTTCAAATTGTGTAATTGTATAGGAGAAGAAAGGGAAATCTACTGGTATAATCTGGGTTGGGATCAACATGGAACACCTGGTACTAGCAGAGGATGCTAACGGTCAGCGTGTCATAGTTCATCAGTATCCGTGGTCAGCTATACAGAAAATATCGTTCAACCGACGAAGATTCAGTGTTCAACCAAAACCGAATATAAGTGAGATAAAACCGTTCAAAATGAACTTCTATACAACATCATATAAAAAGTGAGTTTATGTGCCTTGTTTTCATCAAATCCCCCATCTTATTTCCATATCAAATATACACAATAAATCAAGGCTTTGACACAAAACTATTGTCACTCAGTTGAATAAAGAAAAAAAAGAGAACATTTTGCACCAAATCCATGAAATTATAGAAGGATTGGTGCCTAAATTCAGTGACTTACATAATTATGTACACTATAGTGTTTAGCAGGAAGCTTTGTTATGAGGTTTTTGCTTTCATTCTTGGTTATGAGTACAGGAGATTGTCCTGGGTTCTCTCCCTTTATCCCTTCTAGACTTCTCTCTCTTTATTCCTTCTATAGTATGGGTATGTATAGTACATGTACACACATATAATATAGAAAGGATAAAGGGAGAGAACTCTAGAATGGGTAAAAGGAGAGAACTCATATAGTACATACATATACTATAGAAGGGATAAAGGGAGAGAACTCCTGACAATCTCCTCTGGTTATGAGTTGGTTGATTGTAATGTGAATTGTAATTATCTCAGTATCTTTTCTAATAAGGTTGTCAGAACTAGCAGACATATCTTATTTTTAATCATACATACTTATTTTGCTTATTACAGGGGACAGTACTTGTTGAAGTTCTGTACTGCACAACACAGTTTCCAACTGAAGGTTAAAACAAGACTTGCTGTACACGATGGACTCTCAGGTGAGAACACTGCTTTACTTAAATTCAATTTTGACTCTGGTATACATTAATTTATGCTTCATCAGTGGATTAATACTTTTACACTACCATATTTTAGTTTAATTCATGTTTGATAGGTTCTTACACTTGAAGTAGCTGAAAATATTTTTCAACCTAACATTCATTGACACATAAATTGTGCGGAATGCTTTCCAGTAACCTTTAATTCTAATGGGCTATAAATGAGAGTTAATTTCACTTATTCTGACTTCAGAGATCCTGATTTGTTCCTGAATTTTTATTGTTTGTAATAAGATTAGAATTAAAGGAATTCTGATGTGTGTCACAGAACGCAGGCGTATATTTGTCAAGCACAGTACAATGCTCTCAACATGTTTTATAAGGATCCTGGTTTTTGAGTCTTTCATGGCCAACTTGTTATCTTAGCGTGACCTGTAATGAATCCCATTCCCCTTATAGGCCCCTCCTACTGTCCTTGATTGTTTCTGATAATCATCCAGACACTTCCTTATTGCTCCATCCCCATAAACGCTTGCCCTTACACCTCCTCAAATCTTTGTGTTTTGTGTGTTGATGTTTCCCTCAAACAACTTAATCCTTTACGTTATGTTCATATTTCAGATTTAAGCCACTCTGAACAAATGAGTATCGGCGATACAGAAGATATGGAAAGTATACAATCTGATGATGAGCATACAATAACTGATGAAAGAACAAGTCAGAACTTACAGGTAATTGGTTATATCGCAATTAATTTAGATGTAAGGAATAGAAGAACGATGAATTACAACGTAATGCTGACTCAGAGATTTTGTTCAAGTCAAACAGTTGATTCTTCAGTATTTTTGTTATGGGTTAATAAATTTGATATGTACATACATAGTTAACTATGTCTTTGAAGATTTGCTCATAATTACATTATCAATTCTGTGCTGATTGTCAATATGTCATTCAGATGTTATCTGTAGTTTCATATGGAAGAAAATTCGTATGCAGTAAAACTTAAATAATTAGACCGTGTTTCGGAGCCTTGAACATTGGTCTTATTATTGAGGTGGTCTTAATATTGAGGTTGAACAAAGAGCAAAACAGTGAAAATGGACTTGAAATGTGTTGTCTTAATTATTAGGTGTTGTCTTAATTATTAGGTGGACTTGTTATTGAGGTGGTCTTGTTATTGAGGTGGTCTTAATATTGAGGTTGAATGAAGAGCAAAACAGTGAAAATGGACTTAAAATGTGTTGTCTTAATTATTAGGTGTTGTCTTAATTATTAGGTGTTGTCTTAATTATTAGGTGGACTTGTTATTGAGGTGGTCTTTAGGTGAGGATTTACTGTATATACATATCACAGTCCAGTCTGCTGTATATAGTTACTGTTTATGCATTGTACTTATAAAGTTGTACTAGGGCTATTGTGTAATTGTGGAAATTGAAGTAATACATGTTGGTTACATGTTTGTTCTCAGATACACAGACTAATGTGTTTTATGAGTTACATGGTAAATTATGGTGAAAGTTTCAATATACTTCCAGTAATTGTGGTCACATCACCTGCATAACTTGATTTAGATGTCTGAATTATTTACACCTTATAATATACCATATGTATATAACATAAGTATCTTGTAGAAATTTATATTGATTTTGGATAACATTGACTGTACATGTTGTTTGATTTGGACTTTTTGAGCTTGTGGGCATATTGAATGTGACATCATCATTGTTTCTTAAGAGTACATGTGCATTAATTTGTGTGCTGGTGTGCTAACATCACATATAATTATAATCTCTATACTGATATGCTAACATCACATAGAAAAACTTTGATCGGATGATCGGAGGTAACACTGCAAAATCAGTAGGAACATTGGAAACAAACAGTACTGGTGAAGATATATATATATAACTCAAATGTTTCATTTATCTTACAGGATATAGAGATGGACAGACCACAGTTTGTAGCCACGGATCATGTACCACAGAAGAATCCAGCAGCATACAGGAAGTAAGTGTTAATGTTTATACATTGGTGTGTAGTGTTATACTGTGTGATATTGTAATTGTAACATATTCTGTGTCCAATGTTGGTCATGATGTCTTTTTTGGAATACATGTAAAGTAAAACCTCACTTAAAGACCACCTCAATAATAACACCTATTCAATAATAAGACCACAATTTTCAAGTCCATTTTGCACTGTTTTGCTCTTTATTCAACCTCTTTTTTAAGACCACCTCATTAAGAAGACCAGTTTTCAAGGGTCTTATTATTGAAATTTTACTGTATATGTTGACACAAAGTGCATGTTCAGTTCCATGGTCAATAATAATGCCAATAGCCAGCTATATACAGTAAAACCCCAATAATAAGACCATCTTGACAACTGGTCTTATTCTTGATGTGGTCTTAATATTGATGTTGAATAAGAGCAAAACAGTCGAAATGTACTCGAAAATTGTGGTCTCAATTTTGAGGTGGTCTTATTATTGAGGGGGTTGTAAGGTGAGGTTTTAGTGTAACTGAACCAGTATCACTATTAAATACAATTGTAGTAAGAATAAACATTTTGTTACTATGACTATTGCTGATCTGGTTACTGGTAATGTTATTTGCTAACAGAAGGCATATTTAGTACAGTTCAGTTTAATTAAGCATTTAGTTAATGATCAGTAATGAAGGTGATATTAATTAAAACATGATCAAAGTTAAAGGAAATGATCTCTGTGGTATTCGTGATCAGTGCTGATAAAATCTGTTATCTGTGTTTTTCTTCAAGGTTCCGTGTTCTTGTCTCTGTAATGTGATATAAACATTCCTTTCAAGTGCATGTTTTAATGACTTGACTTTAGGCATAGAACAGATGTATGAATTCTGATGTTTGAATGCATGATTATATGAATGGTAATAGCTTGCAATTTCTTAAATTACCAATTTTCTTCAAAGTATGTGTTGGTAGTCCTGCTAGGATTTCTGTTTGTAGGTCGGGTACCGGTAATAAAACTTTCTTCTACAGAAGTTTCTTAGAGATGAATTCAACTTGTTTTGAATTGGTTTAGGTTAAGAAGTACAATGTAGTGATATTTCTTGTATATGTGGATTGATAGAAAGCTTAAACTTTAAGTTGTGAAGACTTATTTAGTTATATCAGCCACTGATAATTCAGTTGTTGTTTTGCTATAGTGATATATTTAAAGTCCAATAAAGTGTAAGTATGGTAGAATGGTGGATGGAATTCACTGGATATTGTCATGAGTTCTCTCATTTTATCCCTTCTAGAGTCCCCTCCCTTTATCCCTTCTATAGTATATAGAGAACTATTTTGTAGAAGAGATAAAGGGAGGAAACTCTAGAAGGGATAAAAGGAGAGAACTTGTGACAATCTCCTGTGATGGAATTCATGATTATTATATACAGAATGGAAATTTAGGGTGCTTTAAGGGACAGCCACTCCGTGAATATATATCCAGAATAAAAATTGTTGGCCACATTCATCTGGTTTATGTCTAGTCATACTGTATGCAAACAATGGTTAGGGAATATATTTGGTAGCATAACTAGCATAGAAAAGTAGTTATTAAATCTTTTTTTTGCAACTGGGGCTCAAAATAGTTAACACCTGGTGCATAATTTCAATTCATTATTTACTAGCACAATTATGTTATGTATTTTGAACTTGGTGAGTTTAACTTTTTTTCACTTTCTTCAAGATTCAAGTATTTTTTTACCGCAGTCATGAAAACTACGTTGCTAGAGAGTATATCCATCTTGAACAAACTAATATTTCTTCTAAGTTTTGTATAGAGGGAGAATTTTCGAGTTAAGATTTCTGTTTCAGTTATGCTTCAGTTGAATTGTACTTTACATTTGTATTTTTATAGAGAGGCACCAAAATATTGATGGTATTTTCATATGAATTTTAGTTTTCAATCTTTTTTTTGCAATTTATATACCAGACATTATTATTGAACTAACTATCTCAAATGCAGCCTTGTATACGTGATGGAAAGGTACTGACACACTAGTAGCTTTGAGTTTTTTTTAATATGTTTATTGGTCAAGGGTAGAAGAATATTATTCCTTTATTCGAATGAAAGCATGCTTGATTGATTTGAATGCATTAAATGACTGCATGAGTCTAACAACATCTGATGTGGCAAAAAGAAGATTCTTTTATTTGTGACAATAATTTTTTTTTATATTTAGTGTAATAAGATCATCCCATCTACATTAGGAGCATAAATTAATTAACTATTACATTTTGATGTGTACAAAAAAAAAGAACAAAAAAAATTGTAACAGTTTTAGTATGGTACAAATAAATCACATTCTGGCACCATTGCTTAACAATCAGTATTAAGATTTTGGGTTTTCTGATATGGATATTGTTAATTAATGTAGCAGCAATTATATTCTGTTTCCATTAAGTCAGAATTTACAGTTTTAGATTTGCACTACATTAATAAGATTTGTTGAATAGTTCTCTGAATTATTATTGACTGCTTGATATTGTAGGCTCAATCTACAACAGTTGTGCACAGTAGAAGCTTCAAGCAATAAAAGAGCATGATGGGTTAAACACCACTAAAACATCATGGTTGAACACACAGCTCCTTGTTTCATTCTGTTCACATCTCGTTACTGGTGAATGTTTTATGGGGATGAATTAAGTGCTAATTTCTCTTTGATATGTGATTTCTGTGGTTACTGCAATACACAGGAGCTTGTCACAAGTTTTCCCCATCTGGAGTTCTCTCCCTTTATCCCTGCTATATAGTACATGTATATATAGTACATATAGTATAGCAGTGACAAAGGGAGAGAACTCTAGAAAGGATAAAGGGAGAGAACTGTTGAACATCTCCTGTGGTGCACTCTATGCAGGAATGGAAATTCAATCAATTAGATAATAAAACACTATATCAGAAATGTACCTAAGGAACTGTTAACTATGTAAACTCGGTATTCATATAATTTGTAGCTGATTAGAATGAAATTTGGTATTGTGTTTATTTTCATTTCTGTAATCATACTAATTTTGATAGAAGTTTAAATTTTAGATAATGAGATAAGCTGGCCTTATGTTATGCTTATGTTTTAATATAATTTAATGATTTGTGTATATTTAGATATATTATTGGATACAATGACATGCATTCAAAGTCATTACATCACATGTAAATTTACAATACAATACTATGATAATATGGATCGGGGAAAAAGTCAATACTTACATTAATTCCTTTCTTAAGTCATTTCATATTTCTGCCTAACATGTGACATTCATTGTCTTTGCTCCTCTCAACTTTGTAAATTGACCTTTAATTAACTTTATTGTATAATGCAGACAAGCAAAGTTTTACTGTTAGTTATAAGAGATAAGTATTGGCCATAAAATAAAGTCATGGTTAATTAGCAGATCAACATTGTCTTTTAATGCACATTTTATTTCAGAACATTAATAATAATTAGGCATTTATGGTCAATGCATGTAGATATGTCATTGCTTTTATAGTCTTGACATTTCAACTAAAGCACCTGCAAGTTTTATTTTATACGTATTGATTGACAGCTAGATGTAACCTAGGGCTATGTGACTGTGTGTTCGTACATTTAATGAACAACCAATACTTAATTGTCAATTATACATTGATGTACTGTACTCAAAATTTTGTGACAAATTGTTTTATTTTGTATTATTTATCATTGTTTGCTTGTCGCGGACATGTCCTGACAAATTGTTAATTTTGTAATATTTATCATTGTTTGCTTGTATCGGACATGTCCTTGAAAATATGTTGTTGAAATTATGGTGTTTTTGTTGAAAAGAGCACCATAATGTTTGGATATATTAAAATGTTTTCACGCTGTTGCTGCAAAACAAGGTATTTATTCAATATATTCCGTTGAAATAAAATCATGTTCCATATTGCTGACAAGTTGCCTCAAAAATATCAGATTTGATTCAATATTACATGTACAGAACTTTAAGAAATTCACTGTGGACTCAGTGTTAGACTACTTCAATATGGGCTAATTTCATAGTAAGGCAATATTTGAATTGCTATGTAATAAGCATGCTTTGAAATATTTAAAAAAAAATACAATGATACAGAAACATTGAATTACAATGTACTTTAAACTCCATAATTATGTGGATCTTTTTCCTGTCACGACGTCACAATATGTTCACTTCATAGGTTCATTGTGTATTGTTAATATACATTTTAACCAACAACCATATTTTGTGAGTCAGGGTTGAGTAAGTGTTAGGTTAGTGTTAGGTTACCTTGTACTCTCAGTTACTGAACAAACAAAGGACACTGGAACTAGTACATCAGCATGTACATGTGTAAGTTATGTTATAATGAAGGACCTTCCCATAAGCAAGAAGTATTTGATTGCTTTGTTGACAATTTAAATTCAGAACCAATTTATCTCAACATCTTGATACATTTAATACTGCTTGCATGTCTCACATATTGATGTGCCATGTGGCTTATAGAACTGCCTAGGACAACAACAAAATTGAGAAGTGACCCCTTAGTGGTTTCCAATCCATGACCCCTTCAACATAGATCATGATATGGGTCCTGGGTTTTATCCCCATAATGGACATCAATTTTATAAAATTCAAATATCATATTTCATTTGCTCAATGTGCCATGTAGGTTGTTTTAAAATTCTGTGTGAAAAATATTTTTATTTTAACAAAATAACATGATCAAAATATTATCAGTTCAACAAAATTGCATAAAATATATTTTTTTCTCAACAAAATTGCAGCTTATTCAACGAATAATCCATTAACCACTTTCCCACTATTACGTGCATCAGCTGACATTTAAAACTGGTCGCGATATACATAAATGCTTAACAACAAAATCATTTTACTCAAATGTTTAAAGTATAAAACAACTTGATATAACATTTCATTGCGGAGGAGTAATGTATACCCTAATATGGAAGAAAAAGGATAAGTTAATTTTTTTTAATCGGCTGCACCTATTTTGCATCAAATAGTTCATTGATCGTGTATAAACAGTACGCCTATTATTACATTGCAACATGACTTAACAAGATGGATTTTACTGATGGTATTGCAGTATAATTTGTTTGTGGTTTTTACGATAACTTATCATTCATATTTTCACGATTACCTGGTTGGTTGACCAATCGTGTTAGTCATCAGTTACCGTTGTATCGTTTGTATGAATGAAACATCATTTCATCATTTTATTTAGGTGTAACCGAACGATAAGGTATTTGGTATTTATTTTATAGTTCTTAGTGAAGATTTTGAGTGAGTTTTTGGTTGATTTAAATGTTCTTTGAACATTGTTTGCATTTATGAACAGTTAAGGATGTGATGTGATTTAAGAATGTGAAACCTTATTTTTCTTATGACATTCTCATTAGTTCAGTAATTTTCATGAGGTCAATGACCCTTTCATTTATTTTTAAGTATCTTAGGTGTGACCACTTACATATTTACTGGATAAGATGAGTTTTGTTTGAATATAAGAAGTATGATATTGCATAAATTCATGTTTCACATTTTTGACAAAAAATATTTTTATACTATTATTTGTATAAAAGAATTAAAATGAATTGTTTTTGTTCTGATGATCTGAAATCATTGATTTTTTTGTTATTGAAAATAAAGTGTTTAAAACATGTTTGTAACCAATCTTATTAAGAGTGTTTCATATTGAGAAAAACTTAAGATATTAAGTGTTGTCTTGGTCGAAAAAATCAGATGACTCAGTTAATCCAAAGTTCATCAGAGACTTACCATATGTCTGTTAATGTTTCTACCAAAATTTTATTCTCAGTTTGTACCCTTTTTGATTGTGAATTAATTGTTTGGTGTGCTTGAAGGGAAACATTTCTATGAGCTAATCCTTTGTTGTTTGTGTTTGTCATTTTATCATGAGATGTTTTAGATATAAAAGTGACATATGTAACAAAATTGATATGAATTACTTCCTGCTTGTAAGGAGTTGGAATAGCAGATTGTGGTTGAGATTAAAAAAGAAATTGTAGTGATGAGTCATGCAATTTAAAGTCATTTAAAGCTGCTGCGATTTCATTCATTTTTTTAAAAATAGAGTAACTTAATAGTTCATACCTGTAAGCAAGTGGACAAAATATAGGTTTCTAGGATACAACATGGATAGATGCATGTATATAGCAAATCTTAATGGATAAACTATGTTAACAAGAAAAAACGTTAAACACGTTTCAATATTTTGTGGTCATGTTAAGAAATCCTGAAATTACATGCATGTGTATTGAGTCATTATTTAAATGAAGCTTTGCATGTTTTGTTTAGCCCTCCCCCTTACCGACCTGACTCAAGTGCCAGCATGATTGATATACCTCTGAACATTCGTGAAAATCTCTGCACAGTTCATCATACGTCGAGAAGTGCTACGACCAGTCATATAGACGGGGTTGGTCAACATATTAATCCTAACCCGGCGATACAAGAAGCATATGTTGTCTCCGAGGAAGATGAAGAAACGGAGACAGTACAGCCATCTAGAGCATATGTTATAGGTTTGCATGTTTTGTCATGAAATCTGTGATACCAGTTTTTGTGCATTTTTGACTATTTTCTAATGTGGGTACAGTAATAGTAATAGAACCCAGTAAGAAAATCGAGCATGTTACATCTGCATGATTTCAATATTGTTCTCCAATTAATATGAAACTAAATTGAAATATATTATGGAAATTTATTAGTCAACCCAAAGGGGATTGAACCCACGTCCCCAACAATGTCAGCGCCTAGCACTGAAGTTACTGCGACCATTCCCACTGCTCCAGCAAGGCAACCCCATAAAAAGGTTGTTCAAATGACTCTGAAATGGTCGTCGTTACTTCAGTTCTCAGGATATAGGGTGTGTTTAACGGTTTACACAAGACAGTAAATTGAAATATATTTTAAAATTATACGCAGAGGTCAACAGTGAAGATTATTAAGCTATATTTTATGTTCTGACTGCTTGTAGAGATTGTAAGTAATAAAATCAAGGGGTATAGTGGTCTAGGGTAGAGCACCAAACTTCTGTCTGATCCAGAGGTCTTTGGTTTGAATCCTGTCACGGGCAACATTCTTCCATGGAAAGAACAAACCTTGAATTGGCACATTAAGTACTGGAAACCCAGGAAATGGTCATCAAGAGTGATTGATAAAAGTTGTATGAATTGGTTTCACCATTGATATCAAATGAAAGAATTTGAACAAAACTAAGAGTGACATCTCAGAGAATCACTGTGTTCTAAATGGTGTCTTGTTTTACATAGAAATCATTGAGCTCTAACTTAACAGTCAGTAACAAATTTCTATAAAGATGGGGAATTTTATCAAAATCATTGGATGTCTATAATTGTTGATGTTATAATCTAAGTTTCTTATGTGGATTGTTTATGTTGCTTGTACTAATACATACATGGCATGCATCTGCTGCATCTTCTATATTTGTTTGTCTTTGATAAGTAAAAGCAAATTATTTTACAGTCGGTCCTCGATTATTCGAAAATAAATATTAGGTCTTGATGTATCTTGTTAGGCATGTCAAATTGAACTGGGCCATTCAAGACCATGTATTATTCAAAATAAAATTGAGAACCGATGTATTTGAATGAACGAGGTGGGACTGTATATGATTTTTGACACATACGTAATTTGGTAATATTTGTATTGTAGACACAAGTACCCATTCAGTGGATCAGACTTTGTTTCCTCCTTCTGGAAACGAGACAATTAGTGGTATGCATAGCTTTCAATAATCATATTTTTATATAAATGAAACTAAGAACTGATCACATAAATATTTCAGCACCTCAAAACAGTAAGCCTGATGCGAAGCACTATGGGGGCTTATACCGTATAATCAGCGGCATTACCTAACGATACTAACTACTTACAACTATGAGTCTTTACTTAAAGATACCATGTCTAAGATACACAAATCCGTGTAACACAGATTTGTTGTAGGGTAAAGTAGACATAGTATCCCTAGGTAACACTGCTGGTTATATGGTGTTAGCCCCCTGCGAAACAAAATCGCAATTATACATATTTTGATCTTGAAGTGCTTTCTTGAGGAGCTTCTGCATTTCATATCTTACCAATTTTTAGTTAGAACTTAATATACGTATGAATACCGTTTTAAACAATGCATCAGATTCATGTTTTTTAATCAATTTGAGTGTTCTTTTTCATTAAAATGAATGACAGGGCCAAATTATTTCAACTGCAACCAATTTCTGTAAAACTTTCAGCTTAAATTAAGATGTTCAGTAATATTTATCATTTTGTTTCAGATACCCTTCATCAGCGATTTACAAATGAACTACTTTCTCCAGACCAAAGCATCTGTGAGCGGGTAGAATTTGAAGTGGAGCTTGAAAAACAACCTATGTTTGGCATCGGAATAACCATAGTTGGCGGGGACATTGCTGGTAAACGGGATTTGGGAATATTCGTGAAATCAGTGACAACTGATGGCCCCGCCTATAAGGATGGACGAATAAAGCCAGGTGATCGTCTGATCGCCATTAATGATAAAAATTTAGAAGGTTTACAGCACCATGAAGCTGTAAATATGATAAAGGAGTCGTCAGATTCTGTAAAATTGATGATATCACAAGTACGGCCTCCTGGATCTATAAAAAGAGTAGATAATTATAATGAGGAAGACACAGTGTTTCAAGGCAAGCTCAAAGATTCAATGATGGACAAACAAAAGCACTTGGATGAGGAAAATAGTTCATTTGATCAAAGCGCTGAGGAAAACATTTCCCCTGATGTAATTACTGTACGTAATTGTACGTCTGTACATAATCAGGTTAATACTGATAAATTTCATAAAAATGTACAAAATGTTGAAAAACATGAAAAAAATGTTAACGCAGAATTAGAGATTGAAAATTTAGAGAAGCAGATAGTTGTTAGTTCGGACCAAGTGAAGCAGACGTCTGCTGTTAGTTCGGACCAAGTGAAGCAGACGTCTGCTACGGTTGATGTACATTCCACACTTTCCCAGGTAGATTCTCTAAACAGTGAAATAGCTGTACTGGATTTACCAGCTGATAGTCATGACGGTAATTATCATATTTCGTTTAAATCTATCGCATTGTTTTTCAAATTTGTTTTCACATATATCCATCTGATGAATGTAGGCGTTTTATTCTTACAAATTACCGATCCATACATCATAGACGTCACACATAATGGTATTACACTCATGCATTATTATGTTCGACAACTTGTTACCTGAATAACAAATATGATGTCACATTTGCCTGATTGCTGATATTGTGGGTGATAAAGTGATTTTTTTCTATAAAACATGTATTGATAGTTTATAATGTACATAAATTACTGACTTCATTTGGCTACGGCTCATTTTTGTCATTTAATACTTACAGTAATTTATTACCACTTATACTGTGTTCTCTATTTATTTGGTTTGATTTATAAACAAACTTGTTTTATGCCCCCTCTATTCAAAGAAATGGCAACAGGGCATAAAGTGTTATCCCTGTCTGTGCTTCCATCCATGTGAAAAATTCATTATTGGTTTCTGATTAATAACTCTTGAAAGGGTTAGTGGATTCAATTCGTATTTGGCACTTAAGCACAGGCTAATGAAATACATGTCAAGTTCGAATTTGGTTACAATCAACTTGTTTTTGCAGAAGTTATGGCCCTTTGTTTACTTAAATAATTAGTTTCCAATCAATTTGCTTAAAAAGCCCATAACAGAGGCATGCGTCATATTTATACTATTTTAGGGGTATGTTTTATCATTGTGGAAATTAAAAGTTGTTAGTTGTGTTAATTGTTGCCCAACTTGGTATGTAAGATCAGTGATGTTTGTAAGTTATTGTACGGATTGTTACATCTCTAGGTAATTCTTTATAATCCTGAGCGCCTTCTGTATAGTCTAAACAAATAGATCATAAATTATAGAATTTTTGTCACAAGGTATTTGACCGCAAAGTCTGCCTTTATCCTGAAATAATGTTTAATTAAGTAGACACTTTGTAAATTCCTTAAAAACATCTTTAATTTGTTCTGTAGAATCAGAACACAGTGGTGAGTCGGACACAGACTCTGAGTATGAAGATGTCATCAACAAAGTTATAGAAAATACTTATAGACCATCTCATAGTGCTAACAGGTAATTCATTATGTCCTATATAATTATAGTAAAATCCCTGAAAACGGACTCTCTGAAAACGGAAACTCTCAGAAAACTGGACTTTAACTATGTTCCGACAGGGTCTGGTTAACTGGGAGTGTACTGTACTCAATAGTGTTTCAATTGCCTTGACTTTTAACATTCATTATTGAATATGTTTTTGACATTGAATATTTTCTGCAATCGTTTTGTCAATATTGTCTTAATTTTCATCATTAATTTTTTCGGAATTTAACAAATCTGTATTTGCTGTGTATGACTGCTTTCTGAAATATCTGTTTATCATTCATGGCATATAATTCTGTCCTAGTTTTCTGTTTTGGCTGCTCATTCTTAGATGATAATTTCAGTTTTTGAAAATTTCTTTTGAATTAAAAGGATTCTATGATTTTATAAAATCGTTTTATACTTTTCAGCACATCAGAATCAGAAGAGATGGATGAATTTGAAGTATTTCTTGAGAAACAACAAGGATCCTTTGGACTTAATGTAACTGTGAGTATGAATCTAAATCCCATTTTGTTAATTAATATTGAGGGGTTGAAGCAATACAAGTGTATCTGTATATGAATGTAGAAACAGATACACTTGTAGTGCTATCACCCATAGATATGTACAGTAAAACCTCAATAATATGGCCACCCTTGGGACCCTTGAAAATTAGTCTTAATATTGAGATGGAGTATTTAGCTAATTAATGAAACTGGACTATCATTAGCATCTTCCACTGTGAGGATTTAGACGAAATATTTGGCTCTGGGTGGGTATTAGTCCCCCAAAAAAGACAAATTGTCTAATTCTCCTGGGGCAAAATATTGATAGGTGCATCTTCTATGTATAATTTGTGGTTACTTGTTGTTTCACTGTATATATATATATATATATATATATATATATATATTGTAGGGAGGAGTTAATACCAGTGTTAGACATGGTGGTATCTATGTAAAATCTATCATCAAAAACAGTGCAGCAGATAATGATGGAACTATACAGAAAGGTAAAGTACTGATTCATGATCTTTATGTTACGTAAACATGTTCTTGGTGTATAGAAAATTCAATACAAACTATATTTTTAATGTTCTTCGATATTTGCTCCATTTTTGAACAATCTCAGAAATATTTCCATAACAACATACCTCGTAGTTTATGTCAACTATCAATGGGATTTATTTGTATATGAAAAATTCCAAAGAGCTACTTGGAACTACAGTAAAACCTCTATATTAAGACCACCGTTGGGACCCTTGAAAACTGGTCTACTTATGAGGTGGTTTTATTATTGAGGTTGAATAAAGAGAAAATAGTGAACATGGACTTGAAAATTGTGGTCTTAATTTTGGGGTGGTCTTATTAGTGAGGTTTTACTGTATTTAAATATTGATATATTTTCTTTTCAAGGTGATCGTATCCTGGAAGTAGATAATACCAGCATGGAGGGATATACACATAAACAGGCAGTAGAGGCACTTTGTAACGTCCCACCATTCTGTAAATTTCTGATAGGAAGACTGTCGTCTGCTCAACCTGCCTCGGAAAGTCCAGGTCAAAGTGCTGTAAATAGTGGACACAATAAGAATACCACTGATGAAGCAGGGAACCAAGTTGAGGATATATATAGTACATTTGTTACAGAAGGTATGTATAATATGAGATTTTGTTACAGTCACAATCTATTTTATGAGTTTGTGCTCTCTGTGCATGTAGAAAGATGTCTAGTAAAGTTGTGTGTTTTGGTCTGAAAGTCCACAAAGACAAATGACGATCTTGATGTGAAATTACAATCGGTATAGATATATTATATTGTTCTATTTACGGTATATGAACATAAGACATATTTGAAGACCATTTTGTACTTTCAATGTTGGAAGTTATTGTATGTCTCAAAGTCCTAGCACAATACTGCTGTAACTCTTTCTTTATCAACACTGAGTTACAAAGTTTGAATGGGGTAAACTTGAGTCACTTTGTTGGTTGGTCGGTCAACAGACACTTGTGGAGCAGACTACTTCTACAGTTCTTGGAAGATGTATTGTGTGATGTAATTTTTTGACCACGTTCAAGATGGCTCACTGGCGACCATCTTGGATTTTCTCAAAAATGTGACTGACAAAGCAATACTGCAGGATATTAATCACCTTCAATGATACATCTAGTATTGAATCTATATTTATTTGATAAATATTACCGTAGGTGCATTCAGACAATTCACATGAAAGTTGTTTTAATTATTTTCAGATAATACCTACGCAGTTGATTTAGTGAAGGGAAGTTATGGTCTAGGATTCAGTACTGTCGGTGGGTCACAAGAAGAGACAGCAGAAATTGAGGATCATGTTGTGAGAATAAAACGTGTGTTTCCAATTGGACCAGCGTCAGATAGTGGAATGATACATACCGGGGATGTATTGCTGGCTGTTAATGGACAATCTGTCGCTGGTCTGTCGCATAATGTAAGTATTATATAGTTTTATCAGTAGTGTAATTGTAATAATTTCATTTTTTAAACATAGAGTTCTTACACATCATACTTATCACTCGAAGACTGCTGCTTGGCTACCAACTAGTACTCACGCCAAATTAAGGAAATGTAAAAGGTCATGATCAAACTCCTATCATCTTTAATTACAAGTCTAGAAAGAGAAATGAAAATAAAAATATATAATTGATGAAAGGTATAATTTATATAAAGTTTGAAATTTTCTTCAGATTTTGTGCACATATTTCTCATTAACTTGAACTGCTGCAATAGTATTACAGTTTTTTGTATTTAACATAATTGGCTTTTTGTTTTTGGATACAGGGTGTTTACAGTATGACTAATTTTAAGTTTGTTTGACCATCCTTTGACATTTTAACCTTGATATAAGAACGTTGTATGTTATTATAAAATAAGTAAAAAAAAACACCAAACACTGAACTATAAATATTTCTATTTATTTCCCAACATTTCACCGTCAAGGCTTCTTTTTATTATTTTGTAATAGTGATGTTCATGTGGAATCATATATTGTAGGAAACCATGTCAAGATTGAGAGGTGCTGGAAAACATGTCCAGCTACTCATGTGCAGTCCTGATCCTGAACAGCTATCTCCCTTGGCCCCTGCAGTAAGTGTATACATATAGTTGGCTAATAAAGGCTGGGTATTGGATGTTTTGCAAAAATTGCTAGGAGTTGGTGCACTAGTTAGTTTATTGTGAACAAATGGGGAATAGTTTATTGTGAACAAATGGGGGAATTAAAATTGACCTTTGTTGGTGATTTATCTTTGTACGTTTTGCACCTGTCGAAATGTTTATTTTTCTTCTTATGTACTGTCGAGTCTGATAAGTAAGCATTTTATATTTGAATACAGGCTCATACCTAAAGTAAGTGCATAATCGACTTACCTTTATTTTGTATGTGAAAGAAATTCTTTATATTATATAAATAGGCAAATATTAAAAAGAAATTTGTCCAAAAAACATTTAAGGTCAAAATGGTGATAATTGGTCATTTTGAAATAAAGTAGTATGAATCTTTTGTTTAGTCAGTTATCAGTGTATGATATTTTTCATTTCAATTGTTTGATGAGATGCAATCAGTTCTGATAATGATGTTGTTTGAATAGTTTTTAGTAACTTAAATATCAGTCTAATTTGAAAGTACTTGTTCATTGAGTTAATTTATAATTATACATTTTGTTTAAGTTCTATTTTAAATCATTCTATATATATCAGACTTGGGGATAACACCTATGTTGAGAGAGAAACAATATCCAAATCAAACTTAGGGGCATAACTGTGTCACTAAAATTAATATAAGTGCATACACTTATTTATCAGATTCTACAGTATGTTTTTAGAGAAAACAATGTTGATGATATGTCCATATTGGAATAAAGTGACTTCACTCGACTAGACTTATTAAAAGTGTAAGAAATTTTTGAGCTGCGCAAAAGGGAGGCAAACAAACACCAGATACTGAAAACATTGCATATAATATCTGGTTTTACTATGTGCACATATAGCTTGCTGATTTATTATGACATATTTGCACTAAATATTGCCTTGCTATGAATGACATGTCATTTTTGCACTATGTGTTATGAAATGAACTTTATGAATACACGTCATTATGAAAATATCATGTATACTGTATTTTATTTCTTTATTTGATTATTTAATTTTCATGGGATATCAACTGTCAAACAGTTGTCATGCACTGATCAACAATGTTATATGAGATATGCTTTACATGCTTATGGCTTTAGAGGTATATATCTATATATATCATGCTTATGCCTTAACAATGAGGCTTTTAAACACTTAATTTAGTATCTAAAAATAAGGAGTTTAGGTTTAGTACATGCATATGAGTAAAAGATGATTATGTTGTCATTTAGGAAGGTGCAGAGTCATTGGAAATTACCCCAACTGGAAGTACATCCAATGTTACTGACACTGAAAGTGATTCTGACAGTGACATTGATGTTACACCAAGAAGACAAGTCTTAATAACTCCCCCAACTGGCTTTGCTATGTCACCATTTCCAAAGGATAGTGATGGTAACATTCTACCAAGAGTTGCTAGCCCACCACCACCTCTTCCTATCAGTCCCCCACCCACTATGCTAAGTGCTGATTCTGGTGATGATACTCCTAGAGGCTTGGAAGTTGAAGTGGGTGTAGCAGAGCTAGTGGACAGTTGTACAACTGAGATGGTGCTTATACATAATACAAAACCTAGTGCAAATCTTGAAACCCTAAATGGTAGCTTGATAGTAAGGGAGGATTCTGCAATTACTGTCAATTCTAGAGACAATACTCCAGTTACTTTACAATCATCAAGGGATGCTACTCCATGTTTAAATATTACTGATCCTGTGTCACCAATTCATGATGATGATGATGTTGATGGAGAAGATGAAGTAGATTCATCATTTTCTGAACAATTACACACAGGAATAGCTTCAGCTGACAGTACTTTTGTGGAGTCTGTGCCTGATACATCACTGAATATAGAAACTGATTTAAGTCCTGAAAGTACTGGATTAACTGAAGATAGTCTTCATGATGAACCATCAGAAGAAGACAACTCTACACAAGATAAATTTGATTTAACTACCTCACTTCCTGCAGATGGACTGGTTGCTCAGTCCACTCTCAGTGAAGATATTCAGCTTAACCAGGAAACCCTGGGAACCAGTCTTGTAAATACTTATACAGTAGAAGATTCTTGTGCAATTGATAATGACAGGCTTGATGTAGATAATGCTGATGTAGATGATGATAGTGTACATATCAAAGACAATTTTAACCATAGTGCAAACTCTGATGTTAATATTGAAGCTACTTCATTGAAAGATGATGCTAGAAGTAGTGATAGTAGTGATGATGATGTTGATGAAGATGATGATGTTGTTGAAAGATTAAAAAAGAAGTATTTGGAAATGGAAAAAGAAGAGGAAGATGACAATGACAATAACAGTGATAATGAATCAGATAAGGATATTATTGAACAAAGTAGTGATAATGATGAAAGTGAACATAATGATAGTATTGATTTAAACAACATCAATGAAGAAGATAACATAATTGACAATGCCTATGATGCTGATAAAGTGGCAGATACTGAAGAGGTTGAATTAGATCAGACAGACAATGAAGATGAAATTGATGAACATAATGATAGCATCAATAGTGATGAAAGTTTTCAGATGAATGCTGGTGATAATATCGCAGACCAGGATATTGTTGAGGATAAAGATGATAAAGAACAATTAGAACATGATTTTGATGATAAAATTGATATTGCTGAATGTGTTGAAGGTGAAATGGAGAATGAGGAGAAAAAGGAATCTGTTTCGGATTATTCATCTAGGCGAGAATCTCTCTCACCTACCATGGAACAGCCTCTGAAGGCTGGTGTAAGTTTTTCCATTTGTTTCATTATTTTTAGGGTTCTAAGTGTGGCTTTAGCAGTGTTCATTTTCACATTAATTGCAAAGGTGAGGGGTTATTTAATGCATATTGCACAATGGTTTCAGCTTTGTGTATAAGTTACCAGAGACAATGAAAGATAGGACTGATTGGACTGTCTTTTAATTGTTCGTTTTATATAACTTTATCCATGGTTTTGGATTATCAGTCTGCTTTTTGTTCCTATTCTTGTAACTTTTCCTTGGGTTATTCAAATACTTAGTCACTGTTTCGTGTTTCATCATTTCACATACATTAGATTTAAAACCATTCTGTCAATAACTGTCATCTAACTTCTTAATATTTTCAAAATGATTTAAAGTGTTTTATACCCTAGATATAAATAAGTTATATACTTTGCAATGTTAGTTAACACATCTACATTTAAGTGTCATATAATAATGAATATGCATCATTAAAAGGTTTGTTTGTCAGTGAATCAATATGCTAATACTGATTTGTCATGAGCATCTGTACACGCACTAATGCACCGTTCATGTTAATTTCAGGTCTTGAAAATAGTTTTCGTATAATTTCTAACTTCTTTCACGTATCAATTATAAGCTTGCATATTATTGGTGCTAATATTTTGAAATGATAGTAGATATTTAAAGTGTTTGTGGTATACACATGTTTCTGCTAATTTCAGGAATTTGATGTGACCTTGACCAAGCCTGAAGGTCATGGTCTTGGTTTTACAGTGGCCGGAGGGGCCAAGTCCACAGGGGGCTGCTATGTGAAAGCAGTACTCCAGAACCCTGCGCTTTCTGATGGAAGTATGAAGCCAGGAGACAAACTCATCATGGTAATATACCAATATAGTTCATGATATTTGTAACATCTCACAAAATATTGTAAAGCCGCGGCTGTGGTCCAGTGGTTAGTGCGCTGGACTTGTAACCCGGCGATCTGGGTCGATTCGCGGCCGGTCATACCCTTCCATGAAAATTTGACAAAAATGTCGATTTTGCTCCACATGTGGAGAAGTTGCCGGCTCCTTGTGGAAGGGTAAGTTAGTACTGGTAAGAATTCAGTCCAGGAAAAACTGGTTAGGTGAACCGGCCGCCGTATATAACTGAAATATCGTTGAGAAACGGCGTTAAACCCGATGAAACAAACAAACAAAATATTGTAATTTGCAAAAAGGTCAACATGTAACCCTGTTAACCAGTAAACTATTTCATTCTGTTCAAACCTGTAAGTGGACCTTTAATTTAACTATGACTTTAATTGTGGATAATTTGTGTAGAACATGCATTGTACATTGATAGGAGGATAAGAATTACATCAATTGAGCGCTGCTATGGGATTTACAACCTCTTCTGTAAGTGACGTCATTTCAAGAAAACACAACTTGTGATGTCACTATTTGCAAGCAGGAAACAATATTTACTCCATAATTATGGTCACTTCATTTTCATATTGCCATATGCGACAAATATTGCTTACATGTGGCGTTTTTTTGGAATTGATGTCACTTAAAGAAGAGGTTGGAAATCGTACAGCAGTGTTCAATTATGCTGTATATGTGAGAGTGCTAATACTGTAAAGTGGACCTTTGTACTTGAAGTATTTTGTGAGTATTCTCACTAAACACAAAAAGCAGTATGGTAGTTTAGATAAATATATTTCTACTAAACTACTGGTACTCAGTGTTGAAGGTATATCAATTAGTCTTGACTCATTACAGGTGAATGGTGTTGACATGCAGCCGTTGAACCATTTCGAGGCTGTGTCAGTGTTACGTGAAGCTGAAGAAGTTGTTACCATTCGACTATTTAGAGAGAAAGTACCTGAGGGTGACACTAGACAAGCTGGTGTTGTAAATCTGTCCCTCAGTGAGACCCTATCAAGGGCTGATGACGATTGCCATCAGGTATTCTATTTAATTCTTCACCATAAAACAACAAAACCCTAATAGTAAGACCACATTTGCAATATAAGCATTTCATGATGAAGTTTAAATACAGTGCTATTGTTGATAATTTTATTGTAAGCAGGGTTATTATTATATGTTATGTCCTTAAAGTGTGACATGTACATAGTTTATGGTTTTTCAATTCAAATAAATCAATGCAGGAAACAGAAGAACATGATGAGAATAATTCAGACAACAAGAAGAACAATGATGGTAAGTCTGATGATGAAAATAGATCAGATGTGGCAGCAGATGACACCTGGCCACTGCAAGACCTGATTGCCTCACTTCAGGAATCTCTCGAAGAATCTAAGCAGGCTGACCAATCGCCTGTTGGTGCTAGAAAAAATGTGGAGAATTATTGGAGAGATAAATCGCAGAATGAGGCAAGGAGTCCAAAATCGCCGTCTGCCAATGCTGTTGAGGTAAATAGGATTTTCCAGTATCAATATTGTTCACAAAACCGACTTCTGTAATTTGCAAGTGTTACCCTAACAAAATACATGATAAAAATTCCCCAGTCATTGAGGCCTGTTGTTGGGTTGTTAGTAAAATAAACTTACAAAATACAACTTCAAAGCTGACAAGTTACATAAATGTTTTAAATGCTTATGTCAGTTTCACTTATGTTTATTTGCATAAGAATCAATTAGTGAACGATTGTGCAAAATGTTATCCTCTGTAATGATGTTAAATTAACGTATGGGACAAGTTTCAACATCATATCTGTTATATTAGTTTTGTTGTGAAATCTGGTGTGATTGTTCCTGTTCAGTTATTAATGTAAAAAATGATATCAGGAAAAATGTCCTGTGAATTATTTGAGAAGGCAGAATATTTAGGGAATATTTTAGTGTCACTAAATAACCTTGATCTGCAGCGTTTTTTTAAATCATGTGAAATAAATGTATGCCAATACGTAATTTAATTAAAACAACAAAACTTAAATCTAAAGTGCCTATGTTTTATATTGCAGCCGTCTGTTTATCAAATAGATATTCAGAAGCCTAAAAGTGGCGGACTGGGAATAAGTCTGGTTACTGCCGAAACTCAGAACCAGACTGGCGTATTTATACGCACAATCACACCAGGAGGTGTGGCTGAAGATGACGGAAGACTTCAAGTAGGGGATAAAATCCTCCAGGTATGTAGGGCTGTACAGTAAAACCTCAATAATAAGACCACCAATGGAACCCTTGATTATGGGTCTTATTATTGAGGTTGAATAAAGAGCAAAGCAGCGAAAATGGACTCGAAAATTGTGTTTTTAATTTTTTATTATTATTGAGGTGGTCTGTAAGTTGTACTGTGTAAGAATTGAATTATTGTTGCAGCAATGAAATGGCCATTTTCTAGCCCCATTTCATTTCAAACATTGGTATATATGCCCAGATGATCTCTTGGTTGAATATACAGTAAAACCTCAATAATAAGACCAGCCTTGTGACCCTTGAATACGGGTCTTAATGTTGAGGTGGTCTTAATATTGAGGTTGGATAAAGATCAAAACAGTGAAAATGGACTTGAACATTGTGTTGTTAAGTTTGAGGTGGTCATATTATTGAGGTGTGTCTTTAAGTGAGATTTGACTGTATTTATTGTTCTTATGTGTATAGTACATCTATAGTTCAATAGCAAGTCCAGTTAATGTTCTTACTGATCATGCCTGTAAATAGATGATGCTGTACCTTTGTATATTGTTGAAATAGTGAAGCCAGATGGTACCTTTGTATATTGTTGAAATAGTGAAGCCAGTTGGTCTTCTTGTACCTTGAGAATGCTTCACATGCTGGTCTAGGTTCATGAATGATATTATATCTTTCTTCTTTGTATTTCAGATTAATGGTGAGTCCTTGATTGGTATGAACCATAACAAGGCTGCCACCATATTGAGAAAATATCAAGGCAAACTGTCCTTGACTGTCTCCAGGTATAGTCATTACATGTATTTACTTTAACTTTGAACCAATTTGTTAATTATGGTCTAGAAGTATGGGTTATTAGGCAAATATATTTTAGACTCAGCTCGAAAATTTCACTTTCTGATTGGTATGTCTTTGTTTATGGAACTGTTATTTGTAAACACCACATGAGTCCAAGTTATGTTGTCTAATTATTATGTACAGTATTGTCATTAATGTAATTCATTAAACAATAGGGAATAAAAATGGGCAGTTTGTGCTGCCAGAAGGGGTGTATTTCAATTTGTCGTTTGATCATGATGATAAATTGAATGGAATTCATCGGCATCTGATTGTGGTTTAATTATGTCAATTTTTTCCTGAATGTTGTATCAAAAAATTTCAGGAATAAAGGAAAGATACCAGTCTTGTTTGAACCTGAAACAACTGGGAGTCAGTCTGGAAATAGGGATCTCAAATCAATGTCAAACGAAGAACCATTTGGTGCTAAAATTCATGATGAAACTAATAAAACGGATGATAATAGTGAACTATGTAACAACTCAACTCTAAATGATACAAGTTTATCATTAACTAAACATTTGCCAAGTGATATTGTTGATGATGATGTTGAACAACTTGTAGCGGATGCAGAAAGAATTCTGAAGGATGCTAATGATGAGTTAAGTGATGAAACTGATTTAGACACTGAAAAATTAGGTGAAATGGAAGAATCACATAAAAGGTTAGTGAAACATTCACATAAATATCTCTCAGCAACTGAAGTGATTGACTACAAACATGATCAAATCAATCTAGAAACAGATGAGGATAACACTGAGGAGGATGTGTTTGGAGAGGACTCTGAAGGTGCTAGAGAACTGTACAATAAAAGTTGTGATACAAGTGCTGTTAAATACGACTGTGATAAAAGTTGGTGCGATTCATTACGGACATTGAACATAACCGTGCCTGATGAAGTAACCAGTGAATGGTTGTTTGATCTGTCATTGGTGACTATTCCTGAAGATATGAAACCATCAATACCAAACGTCATTTCAAGAATGCAGGAGAAAATGACGATAGAAGATCCACAGGAAGAGTTTAAACAACTCCGGAATGTTCCTCTAACCGATGAATGTGATACTGCCATGATACCTAGCAACAGATTGAAGAATAGGTTTAGGAATGTGTTGCCATGTAAGTATATGAGATGATATTATTGCTGTTTTAAATTTCATTCAATATTCCGCAAATAGACTGCTAGCTCAAAAATTTCAGCTACATTATCTCTGGATAAGTTATGCCCTTCCATGTATATACTATCGTTATTTCATTACATCAATGACAGGTGTTTGCAATGACTTCGAGATAGGTGTTGAACATTATAATCTAATTGGGCCTTTTGATAAAATTTGGGATTTTTTACAGATGATGAAAATCGCGTGAAAATATCACACGGATATGATACAGATTACATCAATGCAAGTCATGTTAGAGTTGAGGTCGGTACCAGTGTCTGTGATTATGTCGTATGCCAGGGACCCCTTCCTGAAACCACTGATGCATTCTGGGAAATGATCTGGCAGGAAAAAGTGTCTGTGATAGTTATGTTGACTCTAGATGTGGAAGCTATGAAGGTGAAATGTCACAGATACTGGCCGGACTCTGTTGCTGATCCGTTAGATGCTTGCAATGGGTAGGTCTATGTTGCTGTTGTATATTTATTTATTCTTTTCAAATACTGACTGGATGTTTATATTGGTAGATACTGAACTAATTTGTTAGATGTATCAAAGTATCTGTTTGCTCTTACTCTGAAAACTTATTAAACTGGTGGCATTTTTTAGTGAAGTATAAATCATGAAATTGTCATTATGTTTAATATTGGCATAATTTATGTGCTGATATACATAAACTCATTTGTAGAACTGAATATTGGTTGAACTGAACTTGCTTGAAAAATGAGTACGTCTGTACATCGTTTTGATCATGTCTTTTTTAGTTCTTAAAAAAACAGATGATCAAAATTAATGATAACCAAAACAAATATATTAAGTAGAAATATACAACATCAATGAAATAGAAGTATTTCATCTGAATTTTTAGCTGTTAAACATGGGCTGCAGTCCAGTTGGACCAAGTCTTTTATTGATGAATTACAGATCATCTGCAAAAGCTAACCTGCATGCCACATTTTCTATTCCAGGAAATTACGTGTGAGTTTATTATATCAGAACTGTTTGGAAGATTTTGATATCAGGAATATTTTGTTGGAAAACATTGATACAGGAGAGACAAGGTGTTTGTATCATCTCAACTATACCACCTGGCCGGATCACGGTACACCAACATCTGCCCTACCATTGCTACAGGTGGGTGTTTTGTCTATGATACTTCGATTTGAAACAAATCTGGCCCCGATCTCTCAAAGCATCTCAAATAGAAATCTCAGCTCAATTTGAGATTTTGCTCAAATAGAGACTGAGATTGAAAAGATTTTGGAAACTCATCTCATCTTTTTCGTTTTGTAATACCAATTTTGAGTTCGATCTCAGATGATGAAAATCTCAATGATTTGAGACAATATTTGAGCTGAGATTTAGCTCAGATTGAGATGCTTCGGGAGATCAGGGCCTGGACTCATTTTTATATTATAAAGAAATATTTTGGTTAATATTTTATTTTTATTTATTCAATCAATGTTTTTATAATGTATAGTTCTGTGTTTTGTGCTTTGGTTGCAAGGCTTAAATCCAACCGGTAAAATATTGATTTTGGTTAAATTTGCCTTAATGGGTATTCATTAGGATGCATATAAGCAGATGTTAAACTGAAATAGTTTTTATTGGTTTCTTTAATTTCTAGTTTACTAACTAAGGATAACTTTAAACAGTTCAATATTGTATTGTTATGACTTTACTTGTGCCTGCATATACAGGCGCTTTATTCACAAATATCTTAAGGCTGAAACTCTGACTTGAAATTTGCAAATATATTTACCTGCCTTTTGTTTGCATTGAATCTAAACGAACGAAATTTTGTCTGAATACATTTTTGTATTTGTTATTACCCAAGATTCACTTCAGCCAATTTTTATTAAAATCAGTATTGCTATAATAACAAAGTCTAAGCCTGAGTTTCAGTAATGTTTGTGAATAAGGCCCCAAGCTTGACTTTGGGTCAAAGTTTTACAATGTCATTTATTAGAAAAACAATACTGGAAACTCAGTAATGGTTAGATTATGATTAGGAAAAGAAACTCCAGCATTGCGATTTACTTCAGACTGAAGTGGCTGATATTGTTTTGTTTTGTTATTTTCAGTGTTTAAGATTAAGTCACTTGTATAGAAGTATGGGGCCTATTGTTGTACACTGTAGTGCTGGTATCGGTCGTTCCGGGACATTTGTGACTGTAGATATCGTATTAGCACATTTAGAACGAGGACTTAAGGTATGTACTGCTATAAATAACTGTACATGGATAAATTTATGTGGGGTTGGACTGTTATTGATACATTCGAGTTCCTCTCTTACACCATAAAAACACCATATTTCATATTCATATCTCAACCAAATTTGTGATTCAAGTATATGTATGCAGATTTGTTGATTTGTGTCAGATTTGTTGCCCTTTGATTGTTAGAACTGTTTTCAAGTTTTATTTATAATACGAATTCAACGTAACATGGGATTTATATGCTTTTCTCAATTGATCTGTTAAATCAGAATAGAGTAAAACCTCAATAATACGACCACCCTTGGGACCCTTGAAAACCGGTCTTCATATTGAGATGGTCTTCTTATTGAGGTTGAATGAAGAGCAGAACAGTGAAAATGGACTTGAAAACTTTCGTGGTGGTCTTGATATTGAGATGGTCTTTAAGTGAGGTTTTACTGTATTGACGTGTTTCATGTAGAATGTTGTTGCCGTTTGTTAATTTGAATATTTTTTAATCTTTATAGAGTTTTATAGATAGGATCTGTTAGTGACCCATTATTTTGTGTTTGTACTTTCAGTTTGACATATTTGAGATCGTTAAGCAGTTAAGGAGACAGAGGCAGGGCATGATCCAAACAAGGGTAAATATTTCATAATTATGGCATTGGTTACCCTCTTCTTATAATAATAAGGACTGAAAAATTGGCTGTATCATGCATTACTCGGTTGATATTTATAAGATTTATAATAAAGCGACCTCTATATGTTGGTTTGACATTCTTTTAAAAAAACATTTTTTTTTTTAAAGTTAAATTATTGTATTTGGCAAGTTTTTAAATCTTGAAATTAAGTGAAAATTTCTTTACCCAATTGGTAAAACTTGTGAGCTTGTATGTTTGTTTTTTTATTTAAACCGTTTATTGCAATAAAATCTGTACAATACAGAATATTTTGTGTTTGAACTCGAGCATAATATATGTGTTTCTGTTGATATTTCAGGATCAGTACGCATTCTGTTACACAGCTTGTGTAGAAGCGCTGTTAGATACCCCAAGTTAGCGACCCCCCCTCACACCCATCCATAGAAGCTCAAGTTTCTACTTATCAATATCGCCCCACCCACCGCCATCTGCTGGATGCTTTATCGTTATCTGTTACTGGATAAAAAAATGAACAAAAATAGCTACTTGCTATATATATAAATATAAGTTACATAGAATACTCCAGTGTGTTAATTTTTTACCTTTTCTATATCTCTGTCTCTCATCTATATATGCATCCCTTCTTTGTGCAATAATTGTGAGATGCTTCATTTTAAATCTACAATCATTGCAATTAATGGTTAGAAAAAATCATCGTAGCAGAAAAGATTCTGTGCCCACCTATGGACAAAGATTTCATCAATATTTGGAAAATGATTTTGTCTCAGTGGAAAATGTTTCTACATTTAGGTGTCATTTTCTCTCACGGTTTATTGTGGGAAACTTTCTATGATATCTGTAGTTGAGCTATATATACTAATGTATGTATTGACTAATTTAGAATCAGTAAATCAGTATGTTGATGTAGAGATCTATAGAGGATATAGGCACATATGCTTAGTATAGATAGATTGATGTACAGGAAATTGTCATGAGTTCTCTCCCCTTATCCCTTCTATAGTTCTCTCCCTTTATCCCCACTTCATCAGGTGTAAAAAGCATTAGACTCCTTGTACTATATATTGCATATACTATCGAAGGAATAAAGGGAAAGAACTCTAGAAGCGAAAAAGGGAGAGAACTCATGACAAAGTCCTGTGGATTGATAGCATAGAGATTTCATCATTTCTACATTGACATTCGTTCTTTATCAAGAGTTCGATACATTTTTACATCCTTAGCAATGGATTGTTATCTCACTTTGTTACAATTTTGTTGAATTTTAGCGAATAACAGAAAATGTTGTTGTAGCATAAAAATCAGGACTGATGCAATATTATTCATGTTTTAGTTTAAAGTTAGAATCAACTAGTATTTCTGTGAAATATTTCTAGATGTATGTTAATGATAAATAACATTTTGGGCCAGTTTATATATGTCTTGTGTTTTGAATATTTCTGTGACGTCTTGTTTTGTTTAAGTAGAAAGATAGTAATATAATAGGTATTAACAATTTTCCGCAAAGATTTATCTTTTTATACATAATATATTGTTAATTAGTCTTCGTTAATTAGTGATTTTCTTGTCTACTCATGATTCATTTATAGATCTGAATCGTTTAGTATTGTAGTTAAAACCATCCATAAATTATTTGTATCATATTTATGTCTAATTTATTGTTAAATGAATTTATTAATATTTTTTAGAGAAATCCGTCCTTATCTAATTTATTTGCCATAGTAACAAATGTCTCCACTGGATTTTTTGTTGCCATGGTGATAACTGTCTCCACAGATCATGTTTGTGTCTGTTACTTAAATATACAATTTAAGTTAAACATGTACCACAGGATAGGAAATAAGTATTTGTTGTGCCGGTAGTCAGTATAGGAATTATGAGATCGCAAAATATTAATTATCTATTTAAGATATTTATTGTATTTAGTGAATATCAATGTATGTAGATTAATCATAGAAAACACAGAACCTGACCATAAGAAATTCTTAAGTATTTTCCCTCTGAATGTTGGGAATATCTGACTCAGTTTTTTAGCCATTTAATAAATACCGCATTTTTGTGTGAATATGATTCTTTAATGATTATCAAGTGGATATATAATAACAAATTTTTTCATCAATTATGTACTCTTATCTCAATATGAGATATTTCTTCCATACATATTTATGTGGTGCTATGTTTCTGGTATATATTCCTAAGCAGAATATTTATAAAATTATAAGAACAATGTCTTCTTAGACCCTTGAATCTCTATTGACCTTATCCATGCCTTTTGCTCCTTCGCATTTTATCTGGAATGTAGAATATAATAGGAAAGACAGCTGATGTTTTGGTACAATATACATTTATTACTTTCATTATAGTGTTTCTACATTCATTTTTAAGATATTCTGTATTTAGATTCCTTGTTAATCATGATTCATGTTTCACATTAGACAACATTCCTAGTTTCGTAAACATTTGTGTTTAATCGTTTGTACTTACATTTAACAAACAATGTGTAATATGATTTAAGATAATAAAAAAATACATTACTCATATCTATATGTGTTGTTATTGTATGTAAGACTGTCACAATACACCTGAAGTGTACCAGGATATATTGCAATTCTTCAGCATTGCATCACAATATGCACCACGATATATGTCAATACATGTACTTCAGCATTAAATCACAATGTACCTGTGATATATCGCAATACTTCAGCACTGCATCACATTATGTACCCATGATACATCGCAATACTTTATCACTGCTTCACAATATGTACCACAATATATAACAACACTTCAGCATTGCTTCGCTATATGTACCTCGATATATTGCTACATTAACCCAGTAACTGCAATGTACCTAGTTGACATATTTCTGCTGAAAAACGTCACAGTTATCACAAAGACATCAAGCACCAGTCAATGAGAATGAAGCAAACTGTTAAAAAGCTGTTGTTGCAATTGATGTTTCATCCATCAAACCAACTGGTCAATGGGTAAAATAATTATAGAATTTATCATGGCAGAGGGCGAAAACCATTTATGAAAATAATTTATTTACTTGACATACACAATCCTGGGACCAGTACATATTGGTCCCAGATAAATCACGTGGTTGAAATACAACAGATGTTAAGAAACTGCTAAGGCTGTTTAATTACATCTTGATTTAAGTTTAATTATGTTTTAACGCACTTCTGTCACTCTGTAGACTTGACATTCTAACGCTTCTAGAAGACAACTTCCGGTCACCTCTTGCAGAGTTTGTTTTCATGCTGCTTGTTGTTTCAGATACATTACTGTCTCGAGAACTTGTTTTAATACGTAACTGATCTGTACTGCCAGAAGGTACTCCGGTCCTACTTCCTTCAGTCCGCGTGGTCCGTGAAAGAACTGATCTTTTGTCTGAAGGAACTAATGTTGAAGATGGTCTTCGTTTTATTGCTGGTTTTTGTTCACTTCTTGTTTCTTCAGGAATTTTCTTTAATTCAGTAGATGTAGACATTAGAGTTGTTGTAGTTGGTCCTGTTTCCTCTTTAGTGACACTTAACTGTCCAGCTTTACTTTCAGAAGCTAATTCCTCTTTTGCATCATCGGCGTTTGTTGTAATATGTTGTATATCGTTAGTTGTCCCAGACGTCATATCCTCTGCCTTGGAATCATCGGTTTTGTTCCCATCAGGGTTTCCAGGTTTGGCAGTTTCAAGGTTTAGTTTTGCTCCTTCAACTGCTTGAGTAACTGAAACATCTTGTAACTGATAAACATAGACAAATTTTGACCTGTTCATAGTCATCACTACACGTGAAGTTTCTGGATCGAAGCAAATAGAATGTGGCCTTCTTAATCCGTCGTCATGTGAGAGTACAGTAGCAAATTTGTTGAAACCTGTCATCAGAATTACGCTGTCTGTCCTGCAATTGCACACCAAAACATGTCCATTATTGTCCATGCAAATTCCACACGGCCATGCTATGTTTTTATGAGCTACAACTGACACAACATCATTTTCTAATGTCAATGTTATAATCCCCCTCCGCCCGTCTGTAACATGCATTAATTTTCCATCCGAGCGCACGCTAACAGCAATAGGACACATAAATATTTGCTGTCCAGTTCTGTTTTTCTCTATAATTCTTACAAGGTCACCCATAACGGTATAAACCACTATCCGACCAGGAATTTCGCCTTTAAACCCTCCACAAACTACATAAATGTTTCCATCATGATAGCACAATCCACGACAATGGTCTTCTGTCAGTATCATTCGTGTCAACGCCATACTTGATGCCATATTAATGAACTGAATGGTATTTTGCATTGGAAGAGTTACTATTGCTTCTTCAGGATTTGTTAGACATATGCCATTAGGGTTGCCAGGAACGGTCACGTGATCAACGACTCGGAATGATGAGTCTAGCAGTTTTACTTTCTTGTTGTCCCAGTCAGTCAGAATCAAGCGCCCATCTGGTACAAGAGCTGACCCAAACATATCACACGATTTTAAATCGTCTGCCATACTGACATCATACCGATCTGCAAATTGTCCACTGTATATCGTCTGATGATGAGAAAACGCTCCTAAGTAGGTAACACTTTTAAGCCATTTAAGTATATTTTCATCAGGATAGTATTTTATAGGCGCTACTGAAAACGCGTGATTAGCATATCGTAGAATTCTCTCTCCGTCCTGTATATTTTGTTTTGCGCGCTTTAAGCCGACAAATATAGTCGTTTCATTCTTTTCTTCTCCTTTGATCACAGTCAACATTCCTGTGGCTGCTTCTAGACCAGAAATAATGTTATCGTACAGTTTAACTTCTTCCTTCATTTGGCTCATACCTCTTTCGCAAGCGAGTTCTAACTCGGACAAAGTTTCCTTTTCTAAATTGTCCAATATTTTGTCAATACTCTTACGATGTTCCTTTATCTTTTTGACAACTAGAGACTTATGTTTATCAAAGCGAGTAAGATGTTTCATTCTGTGTTTCTTGGACATTGTCAGATCTTTCTTCATTTTTCTCGAGTCATCCTTTATTTCTTTAAACATGCTCTTCTTCACAATGCCTTTAGCTGCTGTTTGTAATACCATGATGTTCTGACATTCCCTGTTATAATAAAACAATCAAATTTAAATATATAGCACATCTTGAATTATCCCGACGATGGTGCGAAGATAAAATCATTGTATAAACTCTATACATATCCACGGACATATAAACCATATACATGTATGTCCGTGACATATCTATACGATTATACGTGCGTCTCTAACGTAGTATGCTGATGGAAAGCATATTGTTAATCAAATGTAGTATGAGTAGCTAAAGACATTGTGGTCACGATGTTCAATTAATTAAATGTTTTTATACATGGTCAAATTCAGATTTCTGATCTATCACTGTGATCAAAATTGATAAGCATTATTTTACTGCAAAATACTGCACAACCATTGATTTAATGATGGGATAAAACCACCGAACATGCCGACTTATTATAACCATCACTTCATGATGAAAGTATTATTTTTTATTTACATATCAAAGGTACGTCACAAAATGAAATGTATTTAATAAAATGACCGTAACTGGTATGATATGCAAACGAAAGAAAACATACTTATGGTTTAATGCCATGCATGCTCCACACCAAATTTGGTCATGGTCAGCACAATACATGTCCACCAGCTTTCCCGGATGTTGACTGCATTCCAGTGGATTCACTTTTGGTGGAGCATCAACGTCATTGATAGATCGTCTGTCGGCCTTACCAAGAATTTTGTGTGTCTGCATGGTTTGGAACTTTGCGTGGTCTTTTACACAATTCATGCACAAATTCTCTTCGCAGTCTAGACAAAAGTTTATCGCTTCTATGTTATTGTTCTCTCTCATGCAGGGATTGCATGGATACTCCAATGTGGCACTAGTCTTAGTTGGCTTAACGGAGCCTCCTTGGACTCGATTTGTTCGTCCGGATCGGAAGCTTGCACCGGTCGCATTGGAGCGCATGCTGGCAGCGGACCTTAGTCGACTCATACTTGTGTGTTATATTCGCAGATGAACAGAACTCAAGAGAAATGATGTGCCATTTGTATATGTTCCAAAGTAGTTTAACGTGAAAGCACTCCTGAATGTGTTGAATATATCATAATCCCAATCAATGTGAAATATATATATCAGCTTTTGTACGCATTGTCTATGAACAAGTAATCATATTGTGTTAACTTACTGGTTCATTAATTTGATTGTTATTTAGTTCATTGTCTTAGTATGTAAAATTGAAAAAACATATATACAATAGATTGTAATTCAAGCGGATAAAGGAAGACCTTCTTACTCATGTAAAGCTATCTCATATTATTCTTTCAGAGACGTAATGAGTTTTATTGTAACACTGACGGATTGTTGAGACTGCTTTTGAACAAAAGCTGACACATTTTACACTTTAAATTGCTCGTACGTGAATATTACGTAAACGGGACTTTCATATATCTTCAATGAGTTTATGAATCTGACATTTTACGATAATGAAATTCTTAAAAAAAGACGTATAGCCATGCATGCTCGAATGTTTGCTCGTATAGAAAATCTCATTTGTATTACCCTATCTTGGTTAATATTGAGTTTGATTACGCTCGCCTGTTTATAAACCAAATGTTACTTTTATACCAGATATAAATAAAATCCGAAACTTGACGAGAACGCCGACTGAACATGATGACAGCGGTGGACATTAATGTATGCCGTTTCAAATAATAGATCTACATACATATAATCAAACCGGGCTATTCGTTGATCCTCAATAAAAAGTTATATTTTGCTGGTTACGTATTAAAATCAGGGTCTGTGACATCGTCCAGTTAACGCATTACAGTATCCCGCACGATATATAAAGTTTGAATGCTCCATGCATATGAAGAATCGCAAAAATAAAAGGAACATCAGTTTATCAAGTTTGGTTTATGCAGATTTGTTTAATATGAATACAGTAAAACCCCACTTAAAGACCATCTCAATAATAAGACCACATCAATATTAAGAACACAATTTCCAAGTTCATTTTCACTGTTTTGCTTTTCATTCAACCTCAATAAGAAGACCAGTTTTCAAGGGTTCCAAGGGTGGTCTTATTTTTGAGGTTCTACTGAATACAAATAACGCTAAATATACATAATAAATAAAGTCGAAGGTTTGAAGTTGGAATTATTTGTCACATTCACGTACATGAACACAATTAAGTACTTATTAAAGCAGTTCCAATGTGGCATTCGGTCGGTATCTGTTTTTGTGTATTTTTTTATAACCCTTTCCGAACATTAGACCGGCATCGCCGTCCACTCGTGGCAACACCGGTTTCTTTGATCTCATTGCATCCAGATCATCAGCCATTCTTGTTGATTTCCGTTCAAACTTGCGTCGTTCCGTGAATCTGGTAAGCTTTTGATGTCTTGGTCCTGTTTGTATTTTAGGGTGTGATTCTTCAATGATTGGTTTGAGCTCAGAATAGTTTTCATGCTTCATTTCTGTAGACTTCTCTCCTCGTTTCTTAGAAGCATTGCGCGGTTTCTCTGATTTTTCTACATATGTAGCCTTCTGAAGCTGTCTTGGTTCAACAATTTCATCGCTTACATTTACGTTAAACTTTTTAAACTTCTTTTCAAGTGTTTCCACCTTAAAACTACTGCCATCTAGGTCACCCCTTATTCTCTTATTCTCTTCAATAAGCCGGCGATTATTCTTCTGTACGTCAATATATTTATTCTTTAGAATTTCCAATTGTCGTTTTTCTTGTAATAAAGCCATTTTCTCACGTTCTAACAATCTTTGTTTCTTTTTCATTTCTGAAATTTCTTCCTTTTCGCTATCAGGCTGTGCTGGTTTCTTCGGCATCTTCCTATACCGTTCAGTAATTCGCAGCCGGTTTATCAGGCGTCTTATTTCAGAGTCCATTGTTGTTATCTTGAATTCATAGTCTTTTAGTCTTTTCACTTCGTCTCTAAGAAGAATGGTTTCTTTACGCATTTGTTCGGTTTCTGCTTCTCGCTCCGTTTTTGCAGTCTCCATTTCATGCCTAAGCTTGCCAAAATTCCCAGCTTTTTCCAATCGCAAGTCATCAAGCTCACGTCGGACAATATGAAGTTGTAGCCTTGAATCTCTTAATTCTTCTTGGCCTTCCTTGTCAGTTTTCTTCATCTCATCATACTTTGCATTTTTATCTTCAAGTATATTCCGCATCTGTTCAAGTTGTGCCTTCATATTTCTTAGTTCTAAAGCTTGTGCTTCAGTAATCTTCTGTAGCGCATCATTCTCATGTTGTAAGTTGTTGTTTTCCCCATCTTGTTTCATTCTTTCTTTGTCAAGTTCATTTATTTTGTCTTGGGCTGCCTCTAAATCTTTGTTGATATCCATTATTTTCAATTTTGAGACCTTTTTCTCCTGAATAAGTTCAACTTCCAAGGCCTGACGCAGAGCACTTAGGTCTTTTACCTTGTCTTGCAACACTAGAAAGTCGTGGTTAAGATTTTCCCCACCTTGAACGAGTACTGATAAATCTTCAAGCTCTGCCTTCTTTTGCTTAAGTTCTTCATCTGTTTCGTTTATTCTCATGTCTGTATTTGCAACCTTACTTTCAAGCTCAACAATTAAAGATTTAAACTTGTCATTTTCTCTGAGAAGACGAATAGCATTTTTCTTAGATTCTGCAAGTTCATACTCTACTTCAGCATATCGTTCTTTCCTTTGATTTTCATTTTCTTCTTCTTCCTCATCAACAATAGCACTAGAAGCTCTATCAACCATTCCGACAGGCTCTTTCTTCAGCTTATTTAACATGCGTATGTCTTCTTTAAGTTTATATACTTCTTTACTAGCATCTGTATTGCTTACCTGAAGTGCTACAAGTTGCGCTTGTAAGGATAAAAAATGTTGCTCTTCTTTTGCTTTTTGTTCAGGCTCTGGAACCTTCTCCTCAAGATCCATGACCTTCTGTTTCAATTTTTCTCGATCAGCTTGTAACACATCACATCTTAGCTGAAATTCGTGCTTCTCCTCCGTTAAAAAGTCATGTTTATTCTGAAGCTCGTTCCTTTCTTTATCCATTTCAGCGATTCGATATTCATATTGTTCTCTTTCTTTCAGGAACATTTTTAATCGTTCAGTTATTTCTTCGTGATCCTTTTCCATGTCCGTAATTTTCTCATCTTTAGCTCTGGTGGCGAATTCAGTTTCTAACTGTGCTTTTTGTGTCACTAATTGGTGATTCTGGTATAACTTGTTATACGCTTTCTGTGATTCTGCCGCGTCATCTTCAAGTTGACGGATCCGTCGTTTAAAAGCTCTGTTCGCTTCCTTCAGATGTTCTCTATCCTTGTATACCGCGTTGTATGATTCAATGCTATCTGCGCCTACATCATCAGGAGTGTCTAGCTTCGACCTTAATATTTTGTTCTCATTATAAAGAATGTCAAAACTTTTAAAAGTGTCTGCTGATTCTTTTTCAAGTTGATCAATACGGCGTTTATATCCTATCTCGGCTTCCAGAAGATCATCTCTCTCTGCAACAAGGAGTTGATAATCTACATTTATAACTTTAGGTGTGTCAACCAAGGTGATGTTTCCTCCACTTTTCTTTTTCCCCATGCTTGTATCGTAGCTCAGAACGAATATACGGCACCTGTAGAAATAGGAGAGTGCATAAACACGATGTTGTTGGGATAACTTTGATAGCATGTATACATATACTTTATTATTTATTGTTTTTCTAATTAAATAGTTATTCGCAAACATCCTTTTTGCTAAATAGTCATTTGGTAGTTTTATAAATCACCAAACAATTACGGGCGGCTGCCGATCATTATTTTTTTTTAAATGAACAGACATATAAAATGAACAAAATGAACAAATTCGTCTGCAAATACAATATACTATAAAAGTAGACGGGGATCTGGGAAGCGGCAATCACTTGAGCAACACCTTCAGAACTATTCATCGTCTGCAACACGTTGTGGTGCAGCAGTATTTTATTATCATTTAACCTCTTTAAAGAAACAACCTTTCAACTACAGTCTTCATTTACGTGGCTCAATGTGTGTTGCCTGCAGAGTTTGCACTGTGTAATTAACGATAAAGGATATCAATCATACGCATGTGTTATATAAATGACTAGACTTGTATTAGACGCAGTGATGGAAAAGTCAGTAAACTCTGAGAGTGTTAAACGGGTGACGTCTACAACCAGTCACCATACTGAAATTTGAAACTTCTTGTCGCGTGCTGAAGTTAGATATGTGCATGAAATATTAACGTTTTCGTGAGAAAATATGTTACAATAATTAAAATATTCAAGCGGTACTAACCTATGTTAATTTCAGTTTATCGGCGTTCTGAATTAATTCATGCAATTTTTGATTAAGTTCCTTTAAATATATTCCGAACCAATAAAACGACATTGTTTTGTACCGAGTATTAACCCATTCTCACTTACTTTGTTTTGAAAGTTAAATAGTATTATGTTTTTTCTTTTGTCTTCGGAAACAATACACTGCCGTAGTCTTCAGTTAACCACACAAACATGACCTGTGAACCAAAACCGTCAATTATTTCGGTCAGCTGTTTCGTCCGTAATGATGACATTCCGTATGAAAGTACCAACTGTTAATACAGTAAAACCTCAATAATACAACCACCCTTGGGACACTTGAAAACTGGTCATAATATTGAGGTGGTTTTAATATTTAGGCTGAATAAAGAGCAAAACAGTGAAAATGGACTCGAGTTGTGTTCTTAATTTCGAGTTTGTCTTATTATGTAGGTGGTCTTTAAGTGAGGTTTTGTTGTAAATACAAATCGAGTTGCACAAGAGATTGTCACGAGTTCTCTCCCTTTGCACCTTCTATAGTTCTCTCCCTTTGCACCTTCTATAGTTCTCTCCCTTTGCACCTTCTATAGTTCTCTCCCTTTGCGCCTTCTATAGTTTCTCCCTTTGCGCCTTCTATAGTTCTCTCCCTTTGCGCCTTCTATAGTTCTCTCCCTTTGCGCCTTATATAGTTCTCTCCCTTTGCGCCTTCTATAGTTCTCTCCCTTTGCACCTTCTATAGTTTCTCCCTTTGCGCATTTGATAGTTCTCTCCCTAAGAGATGAGGGGAGATAACCCTAGAAGGGACAAGGTAGAGAACTCATGACACTCTCTGGTGTCTTGAAGAGATGCCAGGGTAAAGGATTATTTTCATACGTCTAGTAACGGAGTATGATAAGTTAGTTTAAGCATATTTATTTGTCTTCATTGTCATGTAATATACAGTATATGGCAAGATAACAATGTGCATGTAAGTATAAGCGTATATTTAATGAAGTATATATGGTTGCTTAAAAAGCACATTTTTTAAGCAGAACTCATGTTTAAAGGCAATGTAATGTATTATACTATGATGGCATATTTCTGCCTCCAGTTAACTACTTAATTAACTAGAAAATTATGTGGTTATAGCGTTAAACAAACTAGCACTTTCAGACAATTTTTCGTATTAAGATATTTAACTGGTATGAACATTAATCACGATACTTGTCTAGTTAACCACATAATTTTCTAGTTAATTATGTAGTTTACTGGTGGCAGAAATATGCAACCATACTATACACATATGACGTTTATTCTAGATATGTCTGGTCTTCGTTGATGCTTCGTAGTTCTAAATACTAACTAATCCAGATTTTGAGTCAGACAACATCAATTTTTCATTGTTTTTTGGAACATTATTTAACATTTATAACGCTCGTGTGTCATTGTACAGTTCTCTGAAGCGCAATCGTTCTATCTTGTCGAGTATTAGAATCGACATAAGCAGCGTAGTGTGTTGTGAATATAGTCCTTAACATCTGATTTGGGTCACATGTTCGAATGCCGCCCTTGATGATCTTCAAAATGCTTGCATAGACACGAGTACCAGTTAGTAAGCCAGGACGCAGTCATCAACATTGATTAATTGAAGTTGAAATACAAGTGTAACTTGTCTAACAAATGATACGAAATGAGAGTAAATTAAAACTAAACACGGAAACTGTTTATTTGGAATGGAAAGGTTATGTTCAATACATATGCTTAAAAGTAAATGCAAATAAATGATAAACTACTTATGATGCCGTGTTACTGTGTGATTTGAGACTGTTAGACTAGCACTTTACTGTTTTTTCGTTTTTGTGAGACATTGTGTCACATGATTGATAGTTCGCCGTATAATTAGTAATTCAATTTACATTGTACAAAATGTATATAGTATAAGACAGACTTTTACGCCATTGGGTCCTTACTGACATCAATACTAGATTAAGCAGCATATCGACCCGATCTTAAATATTTACCATACACTTGAAACTTGATACATGTAGTGACACGTGCCTTTACAAAAGCATGTCGCTTTAAAAAATAATCAGTATAGTTTTCAATCCAGCTTTTGTTACTGTCCTATACCATTTCGATTGTAGCTATGGTATTTGACCATTTAAACGCAATGATTTTGTTTGTACGAAATTTCGAATGTAGTTTAAACAGAAACATGAAACCATTTGTCACATGATTGACAGTTCACTTCGACTTGTACCTAGCTTTGTGGACCGTAATGACAAAACGGAATACGGTTTGTCATCGGGAACAAGTAACGCGATACAATGTTAAAATAAATAAAATGTATAACGCAAAACCTCAATAATGCGACCACCCTTGGGACCATTGAAAGATGGTCTTGATATGGAGGTGGTCTTATTATTGACGTGGTCTTTAAGTAAGGTTTTACTGTATATTCAATGAAATTCGATAATTATGTTTTATTTATCCAAATACATGTGAGAAAAATAATAAATTTACACATAATTATGATAAATGAATAAATTGATATACATGTATATACAAGTAGTAATTGTTATAATGATAAATAGAATGTCAATATAAGAAATAGAATAAATGAATTTCATTCAACTGACACCACTTCCTAAAATGCTTTGTAGGTAGTAAATGACGCCCAGTACACTAATGATATCTTCATTACGCTATTTCGTCTATTTTCAGGAGCTTATTGTCATCTGTTTCATTTGTATGTCTAGTGATTGCTTCCCGTCTACGCGCATTTTCTCTTCTAGTTGTTGCCCATTTCTTTGCTTTGGCTTCTTTAAAACCTTCTATCATAGAACCAGTCACATTTGGATTTTTAAACCGGCTCCCAGTATCATGTTGTTGTGCTTCATTAAGGGACGCCCGCAATCTGTCATTTTCTTCGCTCAAGCGCCTATTTTCAACAGTGGCTAGTTTCAGCTTTTCTTCCGTCGTTTTCTCAGTTTTAGCTTTATTATCAACATAGTGTGCAATATTATACCCAGTGATGCCATGCTGTGATAGCTCTAAGTCTCTCATGTTTATTTCGTCTCGTAGTCTCTGATTTTCCTGACTTAATCTTCGATTTTGTTCTTGCAGTTGCGATTTATGTGAAACGCTATCTGCAATCGATTTAATTTCAATGTCTTTCTTCAGTCGGGCTACCTCTCGTATCAGCAAGTTTCGTTCATCAGCTAATCGCTTATTTTCTAACTTAGTGTCTGTTAGTTCTTCACCAATATGTCTTATGTCTTTTTCTGTCTTTTGTCTTTGCGTCTTAGTACTCACAAGCTCACTATTCAGAGACTGTATAATTTTATCACTTCTCAAACCTTTAGTTTCTGTAACAAAGAATCAGATATATTTTATTTGTAATGTAATTATTGAACACATTGAAGTATGTGCAGACACAAAATGAAACGAGACTTAGTCACAAAAGTAGTGAAATGCTACTAACAGAGAGAAACTGTTAAATAAGCAACCATTGTTGTTTCTTGATGTTTGAGACTAATGTACACATAACGCTTTTATTGTATGTATTTAAATCATCATGAACGAACAAAACATAATGTGCAGCTCAACATGATATAAGGATGTATTGAATATACATATATAAATGTTTTAATAATGAGCTAACCGCAAAATAAAACATCCTTAAAATCATGAACGAGATAGCAATCTTATACGGTATTACCTCCGGTCATGATTTCCACAAATCCCTTGGTAAGCTCAATGGATAGATATAGCGCTAAATACAGGGCCTAGTCGAATTTTCTACGAAATTATTTGATTAAATAAAACACACCATGTCTCAGTCAAAATGTGAGTTAAGTAAACCAAACCGTTTAAGAGCTTTGTTGCAATTTGATTAACTACTTTTTTGTTATCTGAAGAAGTATTCAGAGTACAGTAAAACCTCAATAATAAGACCACATTTAGGACCCTTGAAAACTGGTCTTCTTATTGAAGTGGTCTAAGTATTTAGGTTGAATAGATAGCTAAACCGTGAAATGGACTTATGTTCTTAATGTTAAGGTAGCCTTATCATTTAGGTGGCCTTTAGGTGAAGTTTTACTGTAATTAGTGTGCTACATGTACTTACTTTGGTGCAGGTCAGTATAGCTTAGGCCCGTGACAAGTCCCGTTCCTTCCTTTATGTAAGGAAGCTTTGTAAGGGGCTTGATCTTCATATCATTAGCAATATTTTCATTGTCGTCATCAGTGAAAGAAGAAATTGAGGTATTAAGCATTAGGCGATCTTTCATTTTCTTTTGAGTGTCCGATTTACTCTTCCGTGCACTTGAATCAACATATTGGGCTATTTTCAAATCTGATGTGTTGGATGCTGATAACGTTTTCGTGTTTTGGAAATTGCCTTTCCATCCATTTCCATTCATCTCTAACAAGTTCCGTAATCGCTGGTTCTCCTCATACAAGCGAGAAACGTTCACAGCTGCATCTTTCAATTTTCCTTGTGCCGTCTCCAAACCACGGAGTTTAATGATAAGATCATCCTTCTCATTCAAATCAGCTTTTAACTTTGCCATTTCGTCTGTAAGTCGTTTGTTCCTTGCAGTACAATTATTTGCTCTCTCCTTCTGAAGCTCAATTTCTCTACGCAGTTCTGTTTCTTTGACTTGTAACATATTTTTCAGAAGTAAGTTTTCTTCTTGTAATTTAACAGAAGACGCAGATACATTTTTCTCTTTATCCTTCGCTTTCATAAACTCGGCTTTGTAGTCCTTCGATTTGTCGATAGTTTCTCTGAGTCGCATATTTTCTTCGTAAAGTCGTTGATTATTTGTCGCCGAGTCCATGTATTTTGCCTTTGTCACCTCAAGTTCTTTAAGACTGCTTATAGTGTTGTCTTTTTTCATCATATCATCTCTTAGTCGCTGGTTGTCTGTAACAAGACGTCGATTTTCATGTTGAATTCTCATTAGCCTGTCCGCTTTCATTCCAAGCTTTTTCATTTCAACTTCCTTTTCTTCCATCGCATTTCTCAGCTGTGCATTTTCATGCATGAATTCTTGGTACTTTGCCTCAACCATTTTTAGTTTTTCGGTTTTGGTTTGCAAGTCCTGTTTCATATTCTGGGACTGACTATCCTCTATAGTTTTAAGCAGTCGTTTGTTTTCATCTTGAAGTCGTCTGTTTTGTGCCAGTACTTCATTAAATTTATTTTTCTTCTTTGCCCATTCACTTTGTTCCTCTTCTGCGGCTCTTTTGTCCTCAAGAAGATCCAAAAGCCGTCCATTTTCTTCTTTCAACTTTCTAATTTCATTAATAGCATCTTGTTTTATTTCTAATTCTAGTTTATGCTTTTCCAACTCATTCTGTTCTTTTTCAGCTGCCCGAATTCGATTTGCTAAGTTTTCACTTTTCATTTCTTTGACCACTTGGTGCAAACTCATAAGTTTTGTGTTTGTAACGTCTTTGTTTCTTTCTTCTGTTTCACGAAGTTTTTGCACCAACTCCTTCAAATTAGATTCCATATTCTTGATTCTGTCTTCAAAAACCTTCAGTCGAGCTACCTCTGACCTAAGAGATTCGCTTTGATCTTTTAATTGCTTTGTTTCATTTTCTCTTTCAGACCTCAATACATCCATTTGCTTTAATAGTTTGCTTACTTGGTTTTCTCTTTCATTTTTGGTAATTTCGATTTCTTGTTTTGCCTGAATTAGGGCGGTTTCCGACTTTTTCAGGTCTTTTTGCGTCCTGTCCAATTCTTCTTTTAGGGATTTAGTTGCTGACGTCCCCTCTCCAGACACTTTTTCGACATCAGCCGTAAGGTCGGATATTGTTTTTGATTGTCGCTCATTTGCTTTTACTAGTTTAATGTTTTCTGCCTTGAAGTCGTTTTTTTCTTGCTGTAGCATGTCCAGGCGAACTTTGTGTTCCGCTAATGCAGTATTCATAAATTCTTGGTTTTTGAGGAGCTCTTCTAAATCGGATTCCAATTTCAACCTTTCATTTTTAGATTTTGCATTTAAGTCAGCCATTTCTCTTTTTAAAGATGCGACCTCTCGCTGACTTTTAGAAAGTTCATTATAAACATCCTTGTTATTTCTAATCGTATCTTTGAGTTGTTCCAGTTCGTTTTCTTTTGTTTCAAATTTTTCGATAGCTGATCTACTATCAGTCTTTAGTTCATCGTATAGCTTTTGAAGGTCTTCGTATTTGGGTTTAAGCAACTGCAGCTCTACTTGCAATCCATTGATTTCATCTTTCAATTCTTGTATTTTACCACTAGATGTAGATGTTGACTGATCAATATTATTTTGTAAGGATTCTTTTTCTTGCTGTAGCTGTTCATGTTCCTTTCTCAACGCTTCTAGTTGATCTCCTAGTTTTTCTTCGACGTTGTTATATTCTGTTTTCAGCTTTAGATTTTCTTCTGTCAATGTTTTAATTTCTTTATTAAGGGAAATGATCTTGTCGTTCAGATCCTTCATTTGAGTATCCGTCTGATTAGCTTGGCCAGATACAAGAGCTTTAGAAGCTTGCCGTTGTGCTTTCGAGTCTATTTCTAGTCGCTTCATTTCCTCTTTTAAATCATTGTTTTCAACTTCAAGTCTCTTTACTTTCTCTTTGAAATTATCTACATGCATATTCAGATCTCTTATTTCTCGTTCCGTTTCCATTTTCCTTCGTATAGATGATGCAGTCTCCCTTTTTTGTTTTCCAGCTTCTTCAATGCGCTTTTCAAAAGTTTCCTGTTCTTTTTCCATCATTTGGTTTCTTGTTTTTAGCTCAATGTTTTCCTTATTGATCTGTTCCATCTTTTCTGTCAATTCCTCAAGTTTCTTGGCATTTTGTTTGGCTAAGTCTGCATCGCGTCTTCTAACTGTAGACGGCGTTCGTTTATTGTTTTCCCTTGCCATATCAAACATTCGTTGCTCAAAGTCTGCTTTATCGGCTGCTAGCATTTTAGTTTTAGTTGTCAATTCTACGTTTACTTTTTCAAGTCTGTGCACTTCTTTGGTCAGCTGACCTATTTCCTTCTTAAATTCAGAATGTTCGTTTCTTATCATTATCTCTTCCTCCTCTTGTCGCCGGGTCTTCTGTTTCAGCTCTTTCTTCCATGAGTCATCGACATCATTACCGAGTGCCATAAAACCCCTTTTAAGGCCTTCATTTTCTCTTTCTAATAAGATATTTCTTTTGTTTAATTCTGCTATCTCCTCTTTAAATTTGAATGTAAGGTTGTCTTGTTCATGATGTCGTTTTACTAAGTCCTCTCTTTCATAACCCATCGTTCTTACAGTCTTTTCTAACAACTTGACTTTCTTCTCAAGTTCGTTTAACTTTTTCACTTCATTTAATCTATCAACTGAATTCAAGCGATCAGTCAACATCTTAGCTTTATCCCGAAGTACTTTATTTTCTGAGTACAGAGATTCAAAATTAGTCAACATTTCTTTCGCGTCATGTTCTAATTGATTTATTCTGCGTTTGTACGCTGTCTCCGCCTCTCGCAAAATTTGTCGATCGGCGTATACGCGTTGATATGACTCTACATGGTTGTCATCACCTTTATCCAATTTATCTCTCAGGATATTATTTTCTTTGTAGACACTTTCATAATCAAGTAGTATGGTTGCATTTTCTTCTTCCAACTGTTTTAAACGTTTCCGGTAAACTTTATCAGATTCAAGAAGTGCATCCCTTTCTGCAATGACCGTTTCGTAAGATTTTGTCGTCCGTATTATCACACCGCCTGCGTTGGTGGTAACTATTTCACGGCCACTATCTTCTACCGGTTCTCTTTCGGAAAATCGCACGGCCTGTTTCTTTTGATCGCCATCCGACTTTTTCAGAATGCCTGGTTTTTCACCTTTCTTTTTGAATGTGTTTAATGTCCTTTCACTAAATATTGTACCACCGGGTCTTTTTGGGTCATATTTCACGGAAGTAGAGGCCTGGAAAAGATCTGGACTGGGATCGCGGTTTCCTAAATCATTGAAAGGCGGCGCAGTGTAATTCGGCGGCTTCGATGATATCCAAGTACGCCCGGGAAGCGTCGTCCCTGCACTACTCATCTTGAAAAGCTGGCTGAAATAAAGCGATTAAAATGCTTAACACTTTGACATTGTGTATTACTATAAGTTTGTATGGCAAACTCTGCGAGGCTGTATCATAAAATTTGACACAATAGATCCACATTATTTAAACAAGAGCAAAAATGTAAATGGGCACACTTCTTACAACAACGTATTAAGTAGTCCATTTCATTGATCATTTTCGATATGGTTGAAATTGTTTGCTTTAAAGCCTTTTCTCTGTCTATTAGCGATGCCAGGATGTTAATATATGAGGTAAATTGTATATGACTTACGTGCTCAACAGTATCCTGTTACAACTATGACTTCAGCAGCAACGTTCAATATTATTTGTTTCCATTTCAGCATACTTCATACGTAATGTTCGAAAAATAATTCCTTACCCCTATTTGATTTCTTATTTTAGTTTTCTTTTGTTTCAATAACGCAGCCTATATTCGCTTGAGTGACAATCGCTTCTCATTTTACACTGCCTCTAGAATATAACACGAATTGATATTCTTTTCAATACACGTTTAGTAAAGATCACAGAAACTACTATGAAATATATTTACTATTGCAAATGAGTATAAATACTGTAAAACCTCACTTAAGACCACCTCAATTATAAGACCACCTCAATTATAAGACCACCTGAAAATTGAGAACACACTTCTTCAAGTCCATTTTCACTGTTTTGCTCTTTATTCAACTTCTATATTAATATCACCTCAATATTAAGACCAGTTTTAAGGGTAGTCGTATTATTAAGGTTTAACTGTAATTATAATTAGATAGTAGTTCATCCGGCTGTCACTTCATATTGCTTTGAAGTATAGATTCAAGATATTCTGTTTTCAGCTACCTGTATCATAGCCTGTTAAAGTAATGTTATGCTCATTTTTTGTTCATTTGTTTTCTTAAACAAACATGAAAAATATATATCTTATAGTTAAAGCATCAATTAACATGCATTAACAGAGAATGAACTGATAATGTATTGATCCGTTTTTGTTGAAGAAAGATGTTTTTACATCATAAAATAAAAATCCAATCAGGCTATTTTACAAGTTGTGTCTGTTAGTAATATGGTGGAAAAGGATATTTTCAATCAGTTATACATTGCAATGGTTCTTATTAGACATGTTTTAGCCAATGTTACAACAATACTGGATGAAGACATTTCAAACATTTTATGTTCAAATGAGTCAAATACATCTTTAATGTTCATACAACTGCTCATACTTGGCTAAAATGTTTGCCGTTAGAACCATTTTCTTTTCAACTTAAATTACGAGAAAATTGATGTTTTGGAAAATATTTACCAAAAGACATAATGTGCTTTAAACGTTATGCAAATAAATCCACAATACATGTTCAGATCTAACAAATGGGCTTTCATAGTCATTTCCATCAACCCATTGTGTTACTGCAGCTTTGTGGTTTAATATTTGTAGCATACGAGATTCATCGATATTACTGTATTCATGTTAAGTGATTTCTTTTGTGGGCGTATGAAGGATAATTATTGGTGATAGGCGACATCATATTTTAGGGGATGTACAGGATGTTGACAATCTGAAATCGATTTCATTGTACTCCCGGGATTAACATGAACCCGGTTTCATATTACCCCTCGCAGTTGAGATTACTCTCTCACTGATTGAGCTGAAATGATAATTTTCAATTATTTGAAATCAAAATATGTTAATGGAATAAAAAAGGATACATACAACATTGAAAGCTGGTCTCAAATTGAAAAAAAAAGAAAAAAAGTTAATTACACTGCTGTTGGTGGTGTTGCTGCTACCATTGTCGTTACTTGTGCTGATGTTGTTACTTGTGCTGATGTTGTTTCTTGTTGCTGTTTTGATTCTTAACATCTTTACTTATATCATTTTCTGTTGTTCTTTTAGGCTTGGAAAATCTATATAGATAAACATAAATAAAAAAATGAAAGAGGTATTCTGCAATCGTAAGGGGCAGCTTGAAATCACCATAACAGTAATGTGTAAGGAAAATCTGAAATTGATTTCACACTACCTCTGAGTAATATTAACGTGAATTTGAGTTACCGGTGTGGGGTGGGGGTAACTTGAAACGCAGGTAGTCTGAAATTGCTACACCGGCTAGTGTTTGACATGCTGTCATTCTTACAAGCTCTAGGTCATTGTAAACAATTGTAACAGCGATTGATCAAGGTTACGCATGTTTTTCTTGTATTTAACAAGTCGGTTCTCCATATCAAATTTAATATCTTGACTGATGCTCCTGTTATCCCTCATGATGTTTTTATCAGAGTCTATGCAGACTTCATCGTTTCACTGAAAGTCGTTTGCTATCGTAAATTCCAAGGTATGCAGATTGCAACATGCAATGCTATATTACTTAAACGATAGCAATGAAGTGAATTAAAAATTGAAATAATATATATCTGCCGGGTATTAACAAAGGTCACCTAATTTCACATTTGAAAATAGTTTCTATTTTTGTTAATTTTCTTATCATCTAATTTCGAATAGTGCAATAATGATTTTATGAATGATAACAATATAGATAAGGACAAGCATTTTTGAGAATAATTAAAATGTAGTATCTGCAAAATTGTTTGATACTATTGGCCGAATGATTTCTGTAAAAAAGAAATTAACTGGGACTAATATATACTGTATAGAATGGTATCAGGAATTAAGTGTAACATAAATATCAAACACCGTGCTTTTAAATTCATTTTTGTTATGTAGGTTATTTGTCTAAATAATTGTATCGGCTGAATCACAACATCTAAATATCGTTATACAAACATCACTTTTAGGTGTAGTGTTTACCAATATCTTAGCCAAAAAATCTACGTTTTATTAAGTTAAGGGACTTGATGTTAATTAACAGCTTGTTTAATTGTTGTATCCAACTTAGTAACTCAGATGCCATGCTGCGTGCGCGCTGTTAGATACCAATACAATAAAGCGTTCATTACAATACCGAGCCTCGGTATAAAACTTTCCCACGCACTTTTGAGATTTAACGTGGATTATCTTTTATGCTAGCCTTTTTAAAGATTTTTGTTAAAAATTGTCATTTGTTCTTTAATTTGTTAACAGCATATTAAATAATATTGCTAAAATAATTGTCAATAATATTCATATTCAGGTATGATGAATTGAATCAGACAACAAAGTTACATTAACTGCTCAATGCACTCAACACTGCTAACATTTTTGTAGAACTATTAATACGGCTAAAAAGTGAAATGGTGATGATGGTAAGTTTATAAACGGCAACATGGATAAAAGACTGACTGCGCTATTTTTGTTTTGTCTTATCGTATATACGTCTGGAAATTATAATCTTACGCGGTTGAATTCCTATGACAGAAACGTTCGACCTGCATTAAGTCCAAACGATCCAGTCGTCTTGAAAATGACCATGCATCTGATTTCTATCGCATATTTGGATTTCAAAAAACAAACAGTGAAGGTAGAATCAATGGTTGAACTGAATTGGACGGATTATAGTTTGCATTCGTTACCTGATTGGAGTACAGAAGGTCGCCAGGTGTCTCTCGATTCAAAGTTGATATGGTTACCAGACATAGTGGTCGGCACCGATGGGTTTTATGGAATTCGTCTGAAATCTGATGATTTTGGAAATGTTATAATAGATAAGTACGGGACAGTGAAGGCATGGATACCTATAAAATTCGAAGTTGGTATTGACGCAGACATTACATTCTACCCTTTTGATACGCAAGACATATATGTTTCTTTTACACCATGGACACTTCCCACCGAAGACCTATTGCTATCCAGTGTAGACGATGTATCACCGATACAATATTACAAAGAAAACGGGGAATGGAATATTCTAACGAATGATATGCTTGAATTCACCTATTCTTTCGATAACTTCACGTACACCAATGTTCAGTACAAATTTTCCATACAACGTCAGAGTTTATTTCCTGTGTTGAGTATGGTTTTACCAGTGGTTTTAATATCATCTTTAAATATTTTTGTGTTCATACTTCCGGTTAAAGGTGGCGAACGTCTATCATTGAGTGTTACTGTATTTCTTACATTGGCCGTATTTTTGTCTATTGTTGACCAGTCACTTCCTAGAACATCTAGAGGCGTGTCAGTATTTGTGGTTTATCTGAGCTTGCAGTTGCTTGGAAGTGCTCTGACGATTATTTCGACTTGTGTGACGATTAACATTAATGATCAATATCTGAAATCCAAAGGTCGAATTTACCATATGACGTTGAAGGTTTGCTGTTTAAGTGACAAACGCGGATAATTTATACCAAATGTACAATACATCTCACAGGAGCAAAGAAATGTTTCGAATGATCCTCTAGAAACAAACGCCGATGAAAATGAACTGCATGCTTTAAATAACAGACTTGATTCGGTGTTGATTTGTTTGTCAATTACATGGAACTTTGTTTTATTAGGTATGATTGTTCTGGCGGCCGAAATGGCTTAGACATTTCAATATATATTCTGAATGTTGATAATGAAGTGTGTGCCAACGTCGGCGACAATCATATCAACTACGTTTGCTACTCTTTAGCTTTGAAAAGATCAAACATATTAGGATAAGGTCCATGACTATAAAATTTCATCCGGTTTTATCTTAAAATAAAACGTCTTTTGAACATGAGATTTAGAGTAAAACTACATTCCTGTTCTGAAAACATTATGTTTCTATATTTTAACATACACTATATTAAACTCCAAACCCTTTAAGCAAAAATAGACAACATCTTATACAAAAAAAGTTTATAAAAGTTCTATGAGTACGATTCAGATTTATATAATACACTTTAACACAACTAGTATATCGCAAAGTTCGAAACATCCGAGAAATTACGTTCATGGAAATATGCAAGAGCATGTAATACATCACCGTATATATCTGATATGCGACAGATGGTCTTGGTATGATAAGTTCTTTGTGACTTCTGATTTTTCTCTATTATTAGAATGACATACTATAACAAACCGTAATGAGGTGTTAGTTGTTATTACCCAGTGACCGTTGTAAATGTACTTTGCCAAAGGTAATTTGTTTTGTATGTTAACTATAGTATGGCAGAATTCTCAAATTTTCCGTTCATTCCTAGTGAAAAGTGCGATTGAGCATCTTTCCGACAAGGATATCTGATACATCGGTGACTGAACAATGCAAATTGCGTAAGACTATCACTACATTGAACTAATTCCGCATCTGATAAAATTGCATAACGAGTATGTTCGGTGTTTATCAAAATAGCAGGTGTACTAATATCGTACCTAGCTGTCATTTCAGCGGGTGACTCATTTATCGACGTATGATCTGATTGTGCTTTGTAATAGGGAATGGCTAGATTATGAATGCGGTAAACGTTGAGTTTTCCGTCCAAATCAAGCAATGGTATATTGATAAGTACTGCGATCTGATTGTCATAAAGAATGGTATCACACTGTAATATCTTATAGAAATCCCAGAGATGAGTTTCTGGTTCTGCAGGTTAAACGAAAGTGGGTTGGAGTTGAGACATGATTTCGTTTACTTAAACATGAATTGTCGCGGATTTAACGAATATCTTGCTTTAAATGCGTGGTTTGATCAAACATCCACTAAAAACATCCCAACTAATAATGAATTGGCAACATTTCCGAACATCGCAAAGATGAAAATTTGGGCACCTTTTCATTCGGCTATAAAAAAACATCTCAAAAAATCAAATTCCCCGAAATTAAAGGAAGTAAAGCAAATACCTATGAATGATCTGATACAGAACCTCAAATCATTAGAGAACGTCACTCTTGAAACTACGTCTTGGCCAAATTGGTACTATATCGTTATTGCAATTATTGCAGCTTTGTCCGTTATTTTGGGGATATTCTTGTATTGTAAATACTTCAAACATTTATGCAATCGATCTGCCAATAATAACAAGCGTTTCAAGACTACCAGGGATCAAACTGTTCACTACCAGCTTGCAGACACCGTCGACATAGGGGTATTCCAGAACACAAAAAACGGACAACATGCAACTCCAGTGAACAGAACGACATACCACTGGTAAGAAACAACCCAGTTGAACCACTTTCTTCATCGGCCATCACGGATAAAGAAAAATTCTTCAGGCAACTTTATCCTTCTTTACAGTTTGGAAACCATACATCACCGTAAACAACGCATCATGCACTCGGCATCATTCCAGTGGGGCCTCAAGCACCACGGATGGCTGGGTGTAACGTCCAGAAATGGTTGAACATTACCAAATTACAGGAGTTCAAATCAGTATCCTAAGAATTATCAATTTACCAAACGTCAGGATATACACTAGTAGTAAAATTTGGATATTGTCGTATCGCCTGTCTATGCAGGTCCATGTGAATAACATGGAAGAATTATCCATTTACCAAACGTCAGAATATATACTAGTAGTAAAATTTGGATATTATCATATCGCCTGCCTATGCAGGTCCATGTGAATAACATGGAAGAATTATCAATTTACCAAACGTCAGGATATATACTACATGTAGTAGTAAAATTTGGATATTATCGTATCGCCTGCCTATGCAGGTCCATGTGAATAACATGGATACATTGGATTGGACGCTGGTTCAGCCAGTCCGTACTATGCCCGTCCATTATCAGTGGGCAAAGTATGGATATTGATGTGGAGGATAAAAGAAGAAAAGGGAAACAGAAGAAAACACAGTGTATTATACTGTCTTCAATTATATGTGTGTGAACTTGTGTAAATATATAATGAATTATTTTAATATGTATCAGATAATTAACTTGACTTATTAGTGATCATGATTATTATACATCATATGACTATTATCTTGTATTGTGTAAATACTAAATGCATATGCATTATACTTTTGTTCCATGATTATGATTATTATGTATTAGATGACTTTTATCTTGTATTGTGTAAATACAAAATACGTATTTGTATAAGGAGGATTTTTTGGGTAGTTAGACCTGCCACGTCGAATAGATTTATAGAGTCAGATATTGACGGTTTGCATTATACATATATGGATTGTTTGCATATGAGTACTCAAAATTGTAGTATAATTTTTTTTTTGTTGTTCCATAAAGAAGGGAAGGAAATTGTAATGTAATCCATACGTATACATATATGTCTGGAAACACAATGGCCTATTGACATTTAAGTATCGGTTTATTAGTATATTATACAATAAAACCAGACGATGCCCATGGCCAAAATTACCACGACTTAGGAGCCGAATAACATCATGGTTATAAATAGAGAAGGACAGTCTGATTAAGTGAGAAAGGTTTTGGAGAGAGTTGGGGTTAACGTACAGCGCACATACCATCACGCCGGTATCGTCTGAATTAATGAACTTGGGTTGTTGGTGTTTTATATTAAGTTGTTCTAAAATAAGTTTAATAAATACTTCGAAACTTTACACTATCTTGTGTTAATATATTGTCACTCGAAGTTACGTGACGAATTGTAATGTAATCCATACGTATACATGTTTATACTGGATACGGTCATTAAGTAGTACTGTCTGACACGTGTCTTATATTACATTTATATTAAAAACATCAATTAGCTCAGTGATATATTTTTTACCAATATTCGATTATAGATTACACAACTTAGCTAAATGATATATAATATGTCTGGAAACACAATGGACTATTGACATTTAAGTATCGGTTATTAGTATATTATATAATAAAACCAGACGAATCTCGTCACTAATTCACTAATTGGTTCCACGATGCTTTTTCATACATAATAAATGAAGGAATGTCAAGCTCATATTTTGCTGTATGACAGATGTTGAAATCGATACTAATATGCGTTTTTACCATCTATGAATCAGACGCGGTATTCGAACACGGACAAAACTAACTATCCCGGCCTTTTCACAACATCATATTATTGAGGGACAGGAATTGTCGAGTCGTTCGTATTGATGTCAAGCTCTATTAATTATGTGTAAATGAGCGCTGCTATGGGATTTACAACATATTCAGTAAGTGACGTTATTTCTAGAAAACGCAACATGTGATGTCACTATTTGCATTATACTATAAACAATATTTACTCCATACGGTCACTTCGTTTTTATATTTCCTTATGGGGCAAATATTGTTTACTGTCAATACATCTGGAAATACAGCGGCACTCAAACAATTAAAAAACAACATACACGATAACATAAACTTTTATTTTTGGCATTGTTTAAAATAGCATGCATTATTTAAGTTTACAACCATCTACAATCAAACGGACCTGGTGGTTGCTAAAATGTAGGTCATGTAGCAAGATTACATTAAAAGGTCTGCTCATATGAATTTAACGATGCAGTAAACTATACGACATTTGAAGTATGTTACCGCCTGGTAGTAAGGGGAGTAATCCGTTTTCTATCTTGAAATGTAGGAGATTGGGATGTCGGCCTTGGAGATCGAAAGCCACGGGAACCAAGTGGTGGTAAAGAAACCCGCATGGAACGCAAACTGGTTTGTCTTGAAGGTGAGTTGTTGAAAGGTGGTGCGTTGCTTTTATAATAATCAGGACTTCTTGCAGTCATGATAGAATGAGTTCGAGATTTGTCTCTATAATCATCGTAAGGCATTGTCTTGTCTGAAGATGGTTAGTAATCAAAGAACCTATCTGTACTGTTTCTTCTTTCCCATTCTTCCCGTCGACCACTTCCATCTCTTTGTTTATATTCTTTACGTCTGACAATGTCACTTCTTCGGGCTTTTTCTTTGTTATGAGCCGATCTTCTGTTCCAATCGCTATCAAAAAGCGTATGTCTAGACCTTTGTCGGTCACTAAAGTCACGAGTTATTCCGACATCGGGTTGTTCAGGGTGTTTGTCATATTTTCTCGTGTAATTGACAGGATCCTCGGACTGTTTTTCCAATTCAACTACACGGATTATAGTTTGCATTCGTAACTTGATTGGAGTACAGAAGGTCGCCAGGTGTTTCTGGATTCAAAGTTGGTATGGTTACCAGACATAGTGGTCTGCACCGATGGGTTTTATGGCATTGGTCTGAATTCTGATGATTTTGGAAATGTTATAATAGATAAGTACGGGACAGTGAAGGCATGTGTACCTATAAAACTCGAAGTTGGTATTGACGCAGAAATTACATTATATCCTTTTGATACACAAGAAATATATGTTTCTTTTACACCATGGACACTTCCAACCGAAGACGTACCCTCTGTTCCAATCGCTATCCAGAAAGCTATTTATAGACCTTTGTCGGCCACTAAAGTCACGATTTATTCCGACGTCGGGCAGTTTAGGATGTTTGTCATATAATCTCGTGTAATTGACAAGATCCTCGAACTGTTGTTTCCAATTTAACCACACGAGCTTCTATTTCACTTTTTCTCCCGTTCAAGATGTGTTATCATTTCATTATACATGACGCCAAATAATACGAACTTTCATTCTCTTCGTTAATTCTGATAGCAATATTCTGGTGGTACAATAGTTCTTTTTATGCATTTTATTTCTTGTTGTTGTCCTCTAACTTTGCGTTTCAAAGCAGCCTCCACTTGCAGCAGTGTAGTTCTTTCACCGCCAATCTGTTTATACTTCGCTGAAAGTAATTTGTTCTCTGTAAATAAATTTGTCTCCGATCTAAAAGTTATCCTTTGTCTGTCTGAAGCTGATTAATACAGCGTCTGTAACGGTTTTCGGGTTATATCCGGTTTCGCGGTCTTTTGATATTTTGTCAACGAAACGAACATTGAAACAATTTGGCATAATAGGAAATATGTGGAATGGAAATGATATTGTTAGCATTACTTTACTGTAGAATATTTTAAAAAAAGCCACTGAACACAAAAGAAAATCGAAGTAAGTTTTTTTTCCATTACGTTATTTCGTCAGTGCTGTGAAAATACAAGCAAATAGTTTATAAGAAGTGGAATGGAACTTTAAGGACGTCTTACACGACCTACGAATCTGACATCCACTGTTGGCAATTCCGTGCACAGCAAGCATTTTAATCTTAACACACTTAGAATCAATTTCGTCCCCAAATCTGGCAACGAGAGAGCGGAAATTGATAATTAGGTCTCCAGTACTTATTTCGGACGAAACTATATTAAGCAGCACTTAACTGTTTTCCCCTCCAATATTTTATCGATGTTTTGAAACGTTCGAAACTTAACTACTTGTATTCGATAAATATCGAGTAGCGTTACGCATCCTTAGCCATCATATTTCTTGGTTTGATACAAATAGCACGATAAAAGGAAACAATTTGAATCATACCTCTGTTACTTGGAAAACTGACACGCCATCGAGAAGCGGCACGCATCCTTAGCGATAATATTTCTAGATTTGATACAAACAATTGAAAAAAAGGAAACAACCATAATTCTACATCTGTTCCTTTTACCTCGGAATATCGATACGCCATAATGACGGTATAAGTAGGGCAAGGTCAATTTCAGTAGCTTTCGGGAATTTTCAGATTAAGATACACACTGTGGTTTATTATCCAGTTATCATCCGATCACATCGGCCTTTTATACCATATCAGAAATTGATATAACAAGGCATGAACTAGCTATTATATATTATACATAAACGTATACATCTCCTGTTTAAAATAGTATACAATATGGGTACATTGTATACAGTGGTAAAAACAAATACTAAATTTTTGAACACTCTAAGGTATTGTCTTGTATGACCTGATGTACATTAATATGTTACACATACATTACGTTTTACATACATAAACGTATAACTGTGATACTGCATAATGCTATGTTTTGTTATATCGTGTTGAGTAAATGTCTTCATAAATGTCCTAAAATGATACACTTACACACTTAGTGTTACATAGTCATTGCTTTACAACATATATACATAAATTGACTAAGTAGGCAGTGACTAATCATTAAAAGTTATGAACCATTATGTACATAACAACAGTCACACTGTAAATAATCAGGCTCGATTATTCAATTTGCATTGTCGTATCGTATCAATCATTGGCGTATTTGCATTAACTTCTCAATCAATACCCTCAACACTGCTAACATTTTAGAACTATTAATACGGCTTGATAAATAGTGAAATGTTGTTGATGGTAAGTTTATAACCAGAAACATGGATAAAAGACTGACTATACTGTTTTTGCTTTGTCGTATCGTTTATGCATCTGGAAATTATAATCTTACGCGGTTGAATTCCTATGACAGAAACGTTCGACCTGCATTAAGTCCAAACGATCCAGTCGTGTTGAAAATGACCATGCATCTGATTTCTATCGCAGATTTGGATTTCAAAAAACAAACAGTGAAGGTAGAATCAATGGTTGAACTGATTTGGACGGATTATAGTTTGCATTCGTTACTTGATTGGAGTACAGAAGGTCGACAGGTGTCTCTCGATTCAAAGTTGATATGGTTACCAGACATAGTGGTCGGCACCGATGGGTTTTATGGAATTCGTCTGAAATCTGATGAATTTGGAAATGTTATAATAGATAAGTACGGGACAGTGAAGGCATGGATACCTATAAAATTGGAAGTTGGTATTGAAGCAGACATAACATTCTACCCTTTTGATACGCAAGACATATATGTTTCTTTTACACCATGGACACTTCCCACCGAAGACCTATTGCTATCCAGTGTAGCCGATGTATCACCGATACAATATTACAAAGAAAACGGGGAATGGAATATTCTAACGAATGATATGCTTGAATTCACCTATTCTTTCGATAACTTCACGTACACCAATGTTCAGTACAAATTTTCCATACAACGTCAGAGTTTATTTCCTGTGTTGAGTATGGTATTACCAGTGGTTTTAATATCATCTTTAAATATTTTTGTGTTCATACTTCCGGTTAAAGGTGGCGAACGTCTTTCATTGAGTGTTACTGTATTTCTTACATTGGCCGTATTTTTGTCTATTGTTGACCAGTCACTTCCTAGAACATCTAGAGGCGTGTCAGTATTTGTGGTTTATCTGAGCTTGCAGTTGCTTGGAAGTGCTCTGACGATTATTTCGACTTGTGTGACGATTAACATTAATGATCAATATCTGAAATCCAAAGGTCGAATTTACCATATGATGTTGAAGGTTTGCTGTTTAAGTGACAAACGCGGAGATTCTATACCAAATGTACAATACATCTCACAGGAGCAAAGAAATGTTTCGAATGATCCTCTAGAAACAAACGCCGATGAAAATGAACTGCATGCTTTAAATAACAGACTTGATTCGGTGTTGATTTGTTTGTCAATTACATGGAACTTTGTTTTATTAGGTATGATTGTTCTGGCGGCCGAAATGGCTTAGACATTTTAATATATATTCTGAATGTTGATAATGAAGTGTGTGCCAACGTCGGCGACAATCATATCAACTACGTTTGCTACTCTTTAGCTTTGAAAAGATCAAACAAATTAGGATAAGGTCCATGACTATAAAAATTCATCAGGTTTTATCTTAAAATAAAACGTCTTTTGAACATGAGACTTAGAGTAAAACTACATTCCTGTTCTGAAAACATTATGTTTCTATATTTTAACATATGTTAACTATAGTATGGAAGAATTCTGAAATTGTCCGTTCATTCCTAGTGAAAAGTGCGATTGAGCATCTTTCCGACAAGGATATCTGATACATCGGTGACTGAACAATGCAAATTGCGTAAGACTATCAATACATTGAACTTATTCCGCATCTGATAAAATTGCATAACGAGTATGTTCGGTGTTTATCAAAATAACTGGTGTACTAATATCGTACCTAGCTGTCATTTCAGCGGGTGACTCATTTATCGACGTATGATCTGATTGTGCTTTGTAATAGGGAATGGCTAGATTATGAATGCGGTAAACGTTGAGTTTTCCGTCCAAATCAAGCAATGGTATATTGTTAAGTACTGCGATCTGATTGTCATAAAGAATGGTATCACACTGTAATATCTTATAGAAATCCCAGAGATGAGTTTCTGGTTCTGCAGGTTAAACGAAAGTGGGTTGGAGTTGAGACATGATTTCGTTTACTTAAACATGAATTGTCGCGGATTTAACGAATATCTTGCTTTAAATGCATGGTTTGATCAAACATCCACTAAAAACATCCCAACTAATTATGAATTGGCAACATTTCCGAACATCGCAAAGATGAAAATTTGGGCACCTTTTCATTCGGCTATAAAAAACATCTCAAAAAATCAAATTCCCCGAAATTAAAGGAAGTAAAGCAAAAACCTATGAATGATCTGATACAGAACATCAAATCATTAGAGAACGTCACTATTGAAACTACGTCTTGGCCAAATTGGTACTATATCGTTATTGCAATTATTGCAGCTTTGTCCGTTATTTTGGGGATATTATTGTATTGTAAATACTTCAAACAGTTATGCAATCGATCTGCCAATAATAACAAGCGTTTCAAGACTACCAGGGATCAAACTGTTCACTACCAGCTTGCAGACACCGTCGACATAGGGGTATTCCAGAACACAAAAAACGGACAACATGCAACTCCAGTGAACAGAACGACATACCACTGGTAAGAAACAACCCAGTTGAACCACTTTCTTCATCGGCCATCACGGATAAAGAAAAATTCTCCAGGCAACTTTATCCTTCTTTACAGTTTGGAAACCATACGTCACCGTAAACAACGCATCATGCACTCGGCATCATTCCAGTGGGGCCTCAAGCACCACGGATGGCTGGGTGTAACGTCCAGAAATGGTTGAACATTACCAAATTACAGGAGTTCAAATCAGTATCCTAAGAATTATCAATTTACCAAACGTCAGGATATACACTAGTAGTAAAATTTGGATATTATCGTATCGCCTGCCTATGCAGGTCCATGTGAATAACATGGAAGAATTATCCATTTACCAAACGTCAGAATATATACTAGTAGTAAAATTTGGATATTATCATATCGCCTGCCTATGCAGGTCCATGTGAATAACATGGAAGTATTATCAATTTACCAAACGTCAGGATATATACTACATGTAGTAGTAAAATTTGGATATTATCGTATCGCCTGCCTTATTTATGTGTGTGAACTTGTGTAAATATATAATGAATTATTTTAATATGTATCAGATAATTAACTTGACTTATTAGTGATCATGATTATTATACATCATATGGCTATTATCTTGTATTGTGTAAATACTAAATGCATATGCATTATACTTTTGTTCCATGATTATGATTATTATGTATTAGATGACTTTTATCTTGTATTGTGTAAATACTAAATACGTATTTGAATAAGGAGGATTTTTTGGGTAGTTAGACCTGCCACGTCGAATAGATTTATAGAGTCAGATATTGACGGTTTGCATTATACATATATGGATTGTTTGCATATGAGTACTCAAAATTGTAGTATAATTATTTTTTTTGTTGTTCCATAAAGAAGGGAAGGAAATTGTAATGTAATCCATACGTATACATATATGTCTGGAAACACAATGGCCTATTGACATTTAAGTATCGGTTTATTAGTATATTATACAATAAAACCAGACGATGCCCATGGCCAAAATTACCACGACTTAGGAGCCGAATAACATCATGGTTATTAATAGAGAAGGACAGTCTGATTAAGTGAGAAAGGTTTTAGAGAGAGTTGAGGTCTACGTACCGCGCACATACCATCACGCCGGTATCGTCTGAATTAATGAACTTGGGTTGTTGGTGTTTTATATTAAGTTGTTCTAAAATAAGTTTAATAAATACTTCGAAACTTTACACTATCTTGTGTTAATATATTGTCACTCGAAGTTACGTGACAAATTGTAATGTAATCCATACGTATACATGTTTATACTGGATACGGTCATTAAGTAGTACTGTCTGACACGTGTCTTATATTACATTTATATTAAAAACATCAATTAGCTCAGTGATATATTTTTTACCAATATTCGATTATAGATTACACAACTTAGCTAAATGATATATAATATGTCTGGAAACACAATGGACTATTGACATTTAAGTATCGGTTTTTAGTATATTATATAATAAAACCAGACGAATCTCGTCACTAATTCACTAATTGGTTCCACGATGCTTTTTCATACATAATAAATGAAGGAATGTCAAGCTCATATTTTGCTGTATGACTGATGTTGAAATCGATACTAATATGCGTTTTTACCATCTATGAATCAGACGCGGTATTCGAACACGGACACAACTAACTATCCCGGCCTTTTCACAACATCATATTATTGAGGGACAGGAATTGTCGAGTCGTTCGTATTGATGTCAAGCTCTATTAATTATGTGTAAATGAGCGCTGCTATGGAATTTACAACATATTCAGTAAGTGACGTTATTTCTAGAAAACGCAACATGTGATGTCACTATTTGCAATATACTATAAACAATATTTACTCCATATGGTCACTTCGTTTTTATATTACCTTATGGGGCAAATATTGTTTACTGTCAATACATGGTGACGTCTCATGTGACGTTTTCTGGAAATACAGCGGCACTCAAACAATTAAAAAACAACATACACGATTACATAAACTTTTATTTTTGGCATTGTTTAAAATAGCATGCATTATTTAAGTTTACAACCATCTACAATCAAACGGACCTGGTGGTTGCTAAAATGTAGGTCCTGTAGCAAGATTACATTAAAAGGTCTGCTCATATGAATTTAACGATGCAGTAAACTATACGACATTTGAAGTATGTTACCGCCTGGTAGTAAGGGGAGTAATCCGTTTTCTATCTTGAAATGTAGGAGATTGGGTTGTCGGCCTTGGAGATCGAGAGCCACGGGAACCAAGTGAAGGTGAGTTGTTGAAAGGTGGTGCGTTGCTTTTATAATAATCAGGACTTCTTGCAGTCATGATAGAATGAGTTCGAGATTTGTCTCTATAATCATCGTAAGGCATTGCCTTGTCTGAAGATGGTTAGTAATCAAAGAACCTATCTGTACTGTTTCTTCTTTCCCATTCTTCCCGTCGACCACTTCCATCTCTTTGTTAATATTCTTTACGTCTGACAATGTCACTTCTTCGGGCTTTTTCTTTGTTATGAGCCGATCTTCTGTTCCAATCGCTATCAAAAACGTATGTCTAGACCTTTGTCGGTCACTAAAGTCACGAGTTATTCCGACATCGGGTTGTTCAGGGTGTTTGTCATATTTTCTCGTGTAATTGACAGGATCCTCGGACTGTTTTTCCAATTCAACTACACGGATTATAGTTTGCATTCGTTACTTGATTGGAGTACAGAAGGTCGCCAGGTGTTTCTGGATTCAAAGTTGGTATGGTTACCAGACATAGTGGTCTGCACCGATGGGTTTTATGGCATTGGTCTGAATTCTGATGATTTTGGAAATGTTCTAATAGATAAGTACGGGACAGTGAAGGCATGTGTACCTATAAAACTCGAAGTTGGTATTGACGCAGAAATTACATTATATCCTTTTGATACACAAGAAATATATGTTTCTTTTACACCTAGACACTTGCAACCGAAGACGTATTGTTATCCAGTGTAGCCGATGTACCACCCATAAGATATTACAAAGACAACGGTGAATGGAATATTCTAACGAGTGATATAACTGAATTCACCTATACTTTCGATAACAGCACGTGCACAAATGTTCAGTACAAATTTTCCATACAACGTCATAGTTTATTTCCTGTGTTGGGTACGGTATTAACGGTGGTTTTAACATCTTCTTTAAACATTTTTGTTTTCATACTGCCGGTTAAAGGTGGCGAACGTCTTTCATTGAGTGTTACTGTATTTCTTACCTTGGCCGTATATGTGTCTGTTGTTGACCAGTCTCTTCCTAGAATATCTAGAGGTGTGTCAGTATTTGTGGTTTACATCGGTTTGCAGTTGCTTGGAAGTGCTGTGACGATTATTTCGACCTGTGTTACGATTAACATTAATAATCAATTTATGAGCTCCAAAGGTCGCATTTACCGCGTGGTGTTGAAGATTTGTTGCCGAAGTAGAGATTTTAAATAGAAGGTAAAATCCGATTTGAACATCTCAGAGAAGCAAACAAATGTTTCGAATGGTCCTCCAACAACAAACGACGATGACAATTAGCTGTGTGCTTTAAATAACAAACTTGATTCGGTTTTGATATGTTTGTCAATTGCATGGAACTTTGTTTTATTAGGTATGATTGTACTGGCGGCTGAACTGGCTTGAACAGGTTTATAGTCCGCTCGGTTAGCTCGGTCGGTAGAGTACTCGACTATTACTATGAAACCTGCATGTTTCAACAATCTTCTCCATGACAATTTGGCTAGTTAATTGTCCTCCACCTCCGATTCCTGTGGGGAAGAATTTCTACTGGTTAGTAACTAGGTATAACTGATTTGTTCAACAGATCACAGTACCTAACTGAAATACTGTTGAACACGGTGTTTAAATCGCTCCAAGTAACAACCTGGCTTAGGTATTTAGTTATATTGTTTGGAATGGTGGAGATACAATCTGTAACAATATCCACGAGTATAACATGAACTACAAATAACACTTTTATTCTTATCCTATCCTTGAAAACATGAAACAAAATTAAAACGATACTCAATTGTATTAAAAGTAGGTGGTTCATCTGAGATGATCATAGGATAAAACTCTTCAGGAACACGAGATCTTAAAATACTCTTTTATACTGGATTTCAATGCATAAGGATTATAGTCAGCAACAAAATGTTTGTGTCGGGCAATAAACAAGGATAAATGGTTTGTATATATGATGTGTTGATGTGTTTTAAATAAACCACCTTACTATGAACAACGTTCATATCAATTATTCCCAACATATTTGTAGCTCTATGTATTGTAAGAATGTAAATAAGTTTGACAACATTATTTTATTCATAATAAATGAAGAAATATTCAGTTTATGATACTATAGGGTGCCGGCGTTAATTGACCAACGAAAACAGACTCAACCATTATATTGTAGGTAGATTAGGATTTATCGGCTAACTATCTGTTATAAAGACTTCGCGGATATGATTGTCTCTGTGGTGTAGCGGTATTAACCAGCGCTACATAATCGAAACAATGCTGGTTCGAGTCGTCCGACGAAGGGAACCTTTTTTCCTAGAAATTGTCTTAATTTATTACTTATACGATTTAATTAAATTGTATAATAAAATTTCGCAATACATTTATTCTGTTTTCTCTCTTTTTGTATTGTTCTTTGGTTTTCTCTATTTATTACATTTCAATATGATAAAATGAACAAAAATGTATATGTCATTTAAATAAAGTGAAAACAAGCAAATGTTACATTAAATATAACAAATATTTTCACATTTCAAATGCTGTGTCCGTGTCTGAGTAATCAGTTGATTCGTCGGCGGTTGAGGTGGCCTCCTCATCACTCACATGAATTATAAAACGTTCGACCCTTCTGTCATTGGCTAGGTCAGTTTGACGAAAGCATTTTTCCACATCCTCAACGTGCTTGCACCATTTATCCCAGGTGTCGACAGACGTTTCTGAAATCGCGTCTTCAGTTAGCATCAGAACATCCTTCATCTTAAAGCTCGAATTGGCTGCAGCCACTTTGCCCTTTATATGAGCCATATACGTTTAATCGCATTTAGTTCTGCGTGGTACTGAGGCAAGCGCAATACATCATGCCCTCTTGCATAACATTCTGTCTAATACAAAATTTGGATGAGGTTTATTTCTTTTGCATATACATGTATCTAAAAGCTCAGCTTTGAGCACCTTTTCTGTGAATGGTATCGAGTGCCATATATCCATGCCTTGATGTCTGATGTTCTTGTTGTCTGCTCTGGACATTTATCTTTCAGAACATTGCGGTATGGGGCATTGTCGACAACCAGGACAGATCTTGGCGGCAAATTGCGTAGAAGTTTCTCTAGTGTCCACTTTTGAAAGTATTTTATGAATAGTAATCTCCTGATGCTGACTTCGCTTTAAACAGTAAAGCTGCCCCTGGAATAAACCCAACATTTGAACCATCGTGCAGATCGATAAGGCGTTTTCCTTTCGAAAATGGCATCTGTAAACTGGCGCCTGCGCTCTGCCAGCATTTCTTCATGCAGTGACTTGTGTGAACATACGTCTCGTCTGTATAGACGATGGTCCGACCTTCCTTTTGGTACTCATCAATATTTTTCAAATAGCAAAGGCGTCCTACGACTACGTCATTTCTCTCAATGAGCACAGACCAATTACTTTCACATCTAGGAGAATCTAAGAGGACAAACAGTTAAGGGGGAAATTAATGGATGGAAAAGATCGCAGGACAAGTCAAGACAGCTGGCAAGAATAGGCCAAAACTATGCAGAAAAATAACCTGAACACTATATAAAGTGAAAAAAATGCACAGGGGAAAGGGAAATATAACATACATTCAAAACACATAAAGAAATGATAACCATACAGCGAATTACAGCCTTGGAACTGTCGGTATAAATACTGGGGGCTTAAATCGATTAAACAGCTGGCTAATTTCACGCTTATTCGCTAAATGGTCATTAATTTTTAACATATATATCTACACACAGTCCCACTAAGTCGGCAGCAACTTATCCATAAAACCAACAATCATTATTTACCTGAAATAATGGTAATATGTTAAAAGCAATAAAAAATAGACAAACAGTGACACAACTTAAATCAATACACGGAGAAGCCAATTAACGACAGACTGTATACTAAAGAAGCGTTAATATTGTTTGAAACTGTATCAAGAAAGAAAGTGTCGCTGACGTTAAATGACATAACGATGTATCAGGCATCAAATGACGTCAAAATAGAAACGGACACTGGTAGAAAGTAGCTGGACAGGAAGTAAGTTGTTAAGTTGGTACGGGGAAATATCATCCTACGGAAAATCTCGAATCGAGGTGGTGCAAGGACAAATATCTATCGAACTGGGGAAGTAATGTATTTTCTAACTGACAGTGAAAAACAACCAAGGGGAAATGTAAGGGACAAGGAACGAATGGATTGAATGGATGGAATTGACCATTGAACAAAAACTAAGACAGTCAGCGGCCATGGCCTAAATGTGGGAGACAAAAATATCATATCAAGTCAGAAAACTGTATATGGGGGAAAAGGGAACTTAACAAACATTCAAAATATACGATGAAATTATAACCACATAGCGATCTACAGCCTTGTAAATGTCAGTATAAATACTGGGAGTTTAAATCAATTTAACAGCTAACTAACCTCACATTTCATCGCTATATGGTCATTGATTTCCAACACATATATATATACATAACTTGACGATGAAATAATAACCACATAGCGATCTACAGCCTTGTAAATGTCAGTATAAATACTGGGGGTTTAAATCAATTTAACAGCTAACTAACCTCACACTTCATCGCTATATGGTCATTGATTTCCAACAAATATATATATATACATAACTTGACTAAGTAGGCAATAGCTAATCATCAAAAGTAATTAACCATTACGTACATAACAACAGACACACTGTAATTATTCCAGCACGATTATCCAATCAGTCGGCATAATTACATTAACTGCTCAATACACTCAACACGGCTAACATTTTACGGCTTCATAGATATTGTACTCGTGTTGATAATAAGTTTATAACCAGCAAAATGGATAAAAGACTGACTGTGCTGTGTTTGCTTTGCCGTATCATATATACGTCTGGTAATTTTAATATTACGCGGTTGAATTCCTATGACAGAAACGTTCGACCTGCATTAAGTCCAAACGATCCAGTCGTCTTGAAAATGACCATGCATCTGATTTCTATCGCAGATTTGGATTTCAAAAAACAAACCGTGAACGTTGATTCAGTTGTTGAACTGAATTGGACGGATTATAGTTTGCATTCATTACTTGATTGGAGTACAGAAGGTCGCCAGGTGTCTCTGGATTCCAAGTTGATATGGTTACCAGACATATTGGTCGGCACCGATGGGTTTTATGGTATTCGTCTGAAATCTGATGATTTTGGAAATATTATAATAGATAAGTACGGGACAGTGAAGGCATGGGTACCTATAAAATTCGAAGTTGGTATTGACGCAGAAATTACATTCTACCCTTTTGATACACAAGAAATATACGTTTCTTTTATTTCCTGTGTTAAGTATGGTATTACCAGTGGTTATAACATCATCTTTAAACATTTTTATTTTCATACTTCCGGTTCAAGGTGGCGAACGTCTTTCATTGAGTGTAACTGTATTTCTTACCTTGGCCGTATTTTTGTCTATTATTGACCAGTCACTTCCTAAAACATCGAGAGGTGTATCAGTATTTGTGGTTTACCTGGGGTTACAGTTGCTTGGAAGTGCTCTTACGATTATTTCGACCTGTGTTACGATTAACATTAATAATCAATATTTGAACTCCAAAGGTCGCATTTAACGCTTGGTGTTGAAGTTTTGCTGCATAAGTTGCCACCGCAGAGGATTTGAAAAGAAGGTAAAACACGATTTGAGCATCTCAGAGGAGCAAACAGATGTTTCGAAAAGTCCTCCAGCAACGAACGACAATGAAAATGAACTGCGTGCTTTAAATAACAGGCTTGATTCGGTGTTGATATGTTTGTCAATTGCATGGAACTTTGTTTTGTTAGGTATGATTGTACTGGCGGCTGAACTGGCTTAAACTGGCTTAGAGTCCGCTCGTTTTGCTCAGTCGGTAGACTACTCGACTATTACTATGAAAGCTACATGTTCCAACGATCTTCTCTATAACAATTTGGCTTAAAATATTATATCCCAAGTCAATTGTCCTCCACGTCCGATTCCTGTTGGGCAGAATTTGCTTTTACTGGTTAGTAACTAAGTATAACTGGTTTGTTCAACAGACCACAGTACCTAACTGAAATACTGTTGAACACGGTGTTTAGATCCTTCCAAGTAACAAACTGGTATTTAGTTATATTGTTTGGAATGGTGGAGATACAATCTGTAACAATATCCACGAGTATAACATGAACTACAAATAACACTTTTATTCTTATCCTTGAAAACATGAAACAGAATTAAAATGATACTCAATTGTATTAAAAGTAGGTGGTTCATCTGAGATGATCATAGGATAAAACTCTCCAGGAACACGAGATCTTGTGTTAAAATACTCTTTTATACTGGATTTCAATGCATAAGGATTACATTCAGCAACAAAATGTTTGTGTCGGGCAATAAACAAGGATAAATGGTTTGTATATATGATGTGTTGATGTGTTTTAAATAAACCACCTTACTATGAACAACGTTCATGACAATTATCCCAACATATTTGTAGCTCTATGTATTTTAAGAATGTAAATGGCGTAATCAGTTGATTCGTCGGCGGTTGAGGTCGCCTCCTCATCACTCACATGAATTATAAAACTTTCGACCATTCTGTCAATGGCTAGGTCAATTTGACGAAAGCGTTTTTTCCACATCCTCAGCGTGTTTGCAGCATTTATCCCAGATGTCGACAGACGTGTCTCAAATAACATCTTCAGTTAGCATCATTTACTAACTAACACAAACTCGGTGCTTTTCTTTTCTTTGTTCCCTCTCTTCCTTCTTTTTTTTGTTTTCCTTTGTTTCCATAACGCAGCCTAAATTCTCAATATTCTTATGACAATGGCTTATCATGTAACACTCCCTGTAGTTATAACACGAATTGATATTCTTTTCAATACACCTTTAGTAGAGATCACATAAACTACTATGAAATATCTTAAGCATAATATTACTATTGCAAATAAGTATAAATACAGTAAAATCTCACTTAAGACCACCTCAAAATTGAGAAACACTTCTTCAAGTACATTTACATTGTTTTGCTCTTTATTCAGCCTCTATATTAAGACCATCTCAATATCAAGACCAGTTTTTGAGAGCTGTCGTATTATTGCGGTTTTACTGTAATTATAATAAAGTAAGTAGTTCATCAGGATGTCACTTCTTTGTCTTTGTATTTGCGTTTATTAATCGTCACCATCGTTTTCCCATATGGGCGACGCCTCCGGAAGAACGTTAGCCATATTAGATTTTTGGAGGATAGTGCATGATACAGGAGATGCCCCAGTTCCAAAAGCACCCCTTGTTCTTTTACGTGCTCGATGTAAAGCAGCATACACGGGACCTCGGTTTTTAAAGTCTCGTCCGAAAGACTGTTAGTACGGTCAGTGATGGAGCAGGGAATCGAACCTGCGATCCCTGGATTACAAGTCCAGCGCGTTACCACCGCACTACGGATCCGCTACGATGTCACTTCATATTGCTTTGCAGTATATCAAGATGTTCTGTCTCCATGCAGAAAACGCATCAGGTTGATAGACAGCGATTCCGAGTAAATTTGATCCAGCTTGATTTAAACTTTACTCGTCACTCGTGACGTAATTCTAGCTAGTTATGTTTTGACTTTAGATATTCTCATTTTTTTCATTTTGTACTTCACTGAAAATTGTTGTCGTGTTCAAGTTAATATGATGTGCGAATTGATGTGGTTGACAAAATAAACAATAATTGTTGGAACTACTTTTTGTTGCGTCAGCTTTTCTTTTCCAGCGACCGAATTACGCACGTCATTCATTGCTTGCATGTAGACGTCAAGGTAATGTTTTGGCGAAAATCAGCCGTTTTTGCTGTTATGTCATAAATAGAATCTTACACGAGTGTTCATTATTTACTCGTCATATAAAACCGATAAAAACTCGGCAAAAATAAATAATGACCACTCATGTAAGATCCTCTATATATTACATACATCACGTTTTACATACTAAAACGTATACATGTCTGTGATACTGCATAATGCTATGTTTTGTTATATTGGGTTGAATCAATGTATTCATAAATGTCCTACAATGGTACGTTCGCATTTAAAACCTCGAGTTGAAGTAAATGCACTGCATAATAAAGTCGTATTTCACATCAGGTACGTGTATAATGTTAAACCATTTTTGCAAGTACAACTCTAAGTAATAGGTATGCATGTTACATCACTATTTTTGACAAGTCCCCCATTAAATCAACGGTCGAATTTTCACTTTGGCTTCCGATCATCGGTTATAAAACGAATCAAGAAGTCGAGCTTTATATGCCACATACAAAGTGCACAGCCACCCCCAACCCCCCCGCCTCCAAAAAAAACATGGACATAAGTGGAAATACTTCGAATGCCATATATGTTTAACATGAAACACGCCGCATTGTGGTATTTAGAGCATTGGCCAGACTGTCTGCTCTCTAATAAAGAGATTTCGGGAACATGTTTACCAATGTAGCAATAAAAATACACACACTATCAGGTAGGGTACAGCATCGTTGGCTTCAAACCAAATGCATTCAGTTTTCATTGTATTCTACACTTTAGTTTTCACGTATTTTTGTTAACGTAAGAACGGTTTTAAACAAGTTGTGAGGCGGTCAGCCAACGAAAAAATATTTTGGAAAATATTTACCAAAAGACATAATGTGCTTAAAACGGTATTCAAATTAATCCACAATACATGTTCTGATCTAACAACTGGGCTTTCATAGTCTTTTCCATCAAACCATTGTGTTACTGCAGCCTTGTCGTTTAATATGTGTAGCATACGAGATTCATCGATATTACTGTATTCATGATCTCTTCTGTGGGCGTATGAAGGATATTTATTGGTGATAGGTGACATCATATTTTAGGGGATGTACAGGATGTTGACAATCTGAAATGTATTTCATTGTACTCCCGGGATTTTATATTCCCCTCGCTGTTGAGATTACTCCCTCGCTGATTGAGCTGAAATTATAATTTTCAATTATTTGAAATCAAAACAATTATGTTAATGGAATAAAAAGGATACATACAAAATTGAAAGCTGGTCTCAAATTCAAAAATATAAATAAAATGTTAATTACACTGCTGTTGTTGGTGTTGCTGCTACCGCTTCCGTTACTTGTGCTGATGTTGTTTCTTGTTGTTGTTTTGATACTTAACATCTTTACTTATATCATTTTTGTTGTTCTTCCTATTTAGGCATGGGAAATATATATAGATAAACATAAATAAGAAAATGAAAGAGGTATTCTGAAATCGTAAGGTGCAGCTTGAAATCACCATAACAGTAATGTGTAAGGTAATTTGACATTGATTTCACACTACCTCTGAGTAATATTAACGTGAATTTAAGTTACCGGGGTGGGGTGGGGTAACTTGGAACGCATGTAGTCTGAAATCGCTACACCGGCTAGTGTTCGGTTTGCTGCCATGCTTACAAGCTCTATGTCATTGTAAAAAAATGAAACAGCGATTGATCAAGGTTACACATGTTTTTGTTGTATTTACAAAGTCTATCGCCATATCAAATTTAATATCTTGACTGATGTCTATGTTATCTCTAATGCATTTTTATTAGAATCTATGCAGACTTCATCGTGTCACTGAAAGTCGTTTGCTATCGTAAATTCCAAGGTATGCAGATTACAGCATGCAATGCTATTTACTTAAAAGATACCAATAAAGTGAATTGAAAACTGGAATAATATATCTGCCGGGTATTAACAAAGGTCACATAATTTCATATTTGAAAATAGTTTCTAGCTTTCACGTGGTAGATGATATATTATATTATGTTTGTTAATTTTTGTTATCATCCAATTTCGAATAGTGCAATACTTAATAGTAAAGGTTTAATGAATGATAAAAATATAGTTAAGGACAAGCATCCTTAAGAATAATCAAAATGAATTACAACTTCAATCATAAATGAAATAAAGGGATATTATTGGCCAAATGATTTCACTTTCGGCAATGAAAAAATAAGAATTTAACTGGGACCAATATAAATTATACTGTATATATTGGTATCAGAAATGATTTTAAATTCATTTTTGTTATGTTGGTTATTTGTCTAAATAATTGTATCAGCTGAATCACAATATGTAAAATTCTATAAAATGTCACGCTTTCCCCGAAATTCTCGCCTAAAAGGGACCTTGATGTTAATTAACAGCTTGTTTAATTGCTGTATCCAACTTAATAACTCAGATGCCATACTGCGCGCTGTTAGATACCAATAAAGCGTACATAACAATACCAAGTGTATTCGAAATTAGAGAAAAAAGACAATTTTAACAAAAATCGTTAAAAAGGCTAGCATAAAAGATAACCTACATTAAATCTCAAAAGTGCGTAGGAAAGTTTTATATATCCAAGCATACAGTATCAACCTTGGATAGTGTTTTAATTTCAAAGATACAGTGTATTGTTTTAGCCTCTTCTTATTTCAATGCAAGTAAAATGACCACGAAATTTTAAAAAGTCTAGTGAAGAACAATTCACAGAAACACAATATTTACATTATCATAAAGTAGGTTTTATCTCTGACATTTGTTACCTTTAACAGGAATTGATTTACCGCGGTTTAAAGATATTTTACTTTCATAATTCAATTGGGTCCACCATGGCACGCAAGTTGGGTATGTCTATGATACATTGTTGTAGTATACTTCTCTCCCTTCTATATTTGTGGGAAATTCTCATAGATATTGGTATTCATCTCCAAATGCTTCTGTTACAGAATACTTTGGCAGATATTATTGCATTCCACACATACATAAACCCACCTCATCTGCAGTTGTATCAACTGTATTACACGGCGTTCCAACAAGTCCCATACGTGTCTCAGTAACACCTACTAAAGGCGGACATACCTATTATTACTGTTTTATGACTTTTGGACTGAGGGGTGTTTGTCTTGTTCACTTGTTGTTGACTTTCTGTTTATCAGCATATATCAACATTTCCAGAATCTTACACCGTGAAATTATGACGACGATGATATTTACTTTTCGGTATCGCTATCTGATAAAACATCTTGACCGAATAGAACTTTTGTTCAATGTACATTGCGATATTGAGGTCGTTCAATAAACGCTTAAAAACTTCTTTTAGCATATTAACCTTTTATAGTTTATAATTTATCATCGCCACGTGATTATACCTGTAGGCAAATTCGGCGTATCGGGAAAAGAGCATATCAGATAACATTGCTAAAATAATTGTCAATTATATTGTCATCAAAATTGCATTTACTGCTCAATACACTTACGACTGGTAACATTTTTGCAGAACTATTTATATGGCTTGATAAATAGTGATATGGTGATGATGGTAAGTTTATAACCAGCAACATGGATAAGAGTCTGATTGTGATGTTTTTACTTTGTCATATCGTATATACGTCTGGAAATTATATTCATACTAGGTTAAATTCCTATGACAGAAACGTTCGACCTGCATTAAGTCCAAACGATCCAGTTATCTTAAAAATTACCATGCATCTAATTTATATCGCAGATTTGGATTTAAAAAAACAAACAGTGACCATTGAATCTATTGTTGAACTTAATTGGATGGATTATAGTTTGCATTCGTTACTTGATTGGAATACAGAAGGTCGCAAGGTGTCCCTGGATTCCAAGTTAATATGGTTACCAGACATATCGGTCGGCACCGATGGGTTTTATGGAATTCGTCTGAAATCTGATGATTTTGGAAATGTTATAATAGATAAGTACGGGACAGTGAAGGCATGGGTACCTATAAAATTCGAAGTTGGTTTTGACGCAGACATTAAATTTTATCCTTTTGATACGCAAGAAATATATGTTTCTTTTACACCATGGACACTTCTAACCGAAGCCTTATTGCTATCCAGTGAAGCCTATGTACCACCGATGGGATATTACAAAGACAACGGTGAATGGAATATTCTTACAAGTGATATAATTGAATTCACCTATTATTTCGATAACTGCACGTACACAAATGTTCAGTACAAATTTTTTATACAACGTCAGAGTTTATTTCCTGTGTTGCGTATGGTATTTCCAGTGGTTCTAACATCATCTTTAAACATTTTTGTTTTCATACTTCCGGTTCAAGGTGGCAAACGTCTTTCATTGAGTGTTACTGTATTTCTAACATTGGCTGTATTTTTGTCTATTATTGACCAGTCACTTCCTAGAACATCTAGAGGCGTGTCTGTATTTGTGGTTTACCTGGGTTTGCAGTTGCTTGGAAGTGCTCCGACGATTATTTCGACCTGTGTTACGATTAACATTAATACTCAACATTTGAACTCCAAAGGTCGCATTTACCCTTTGGTGTTGAAGTTTTGCTGCATAAGTTGCCACCGCAGAGGTTTTAAAAAGAAGATAAAATTCGATTTTAACATCTCAGAGGAGCAAACAGATGTTTCGAATGGTCCTCCAGCAACAATCAAAGATGAACATGAACTGTGTGCTTTAAATAACAGACTTGATTTCGGTGTTGATGTGTTTGTCAATTGCATGGAATTTTGTTTTATTATGTGTAATCGTACTGGCGGATGAAGTGGCTTGAACTGGCTTAGAGTCCGCTCGGTTAGCTCAGACGGTAGTGTACTCGACTATTACTGTGAAAGCTGCATGTTCCAACGATCTTCTTCATAAAAATGTTACTAAAAATAATATATCCAAAGTCAAATGTCCTCCACCTCCGATTCCTGTGGGGAAGAATATGCTACTACTGGTTAGTAACTAAGTTTAACTGGCTGGTTCAACTGACCACAGTACCTAACTGAAATACTGTTGAACACGGCGTTTAAATACCTCCAAGTAACAAACTGGCTTAGGTATTTAGTTATATTGTTTTGAATGGTGGCGATACAATCTGTAACATGAACTATACATACCATTATTAAAACATCAAATAAAATGAAAGGGTAAATGGTTTGTATCTATCGTATGTTCATGTGTATTAAATAAACCACTTTACATATATGATTTGAAACAGATTGTTTGCTATGGCAAACTCCTATGACTTACCAATTGCAGACTTTATGCACGTGATCATTTTGCAAAGTGACCGAAATTTGAGCCTTAATTTATTTGCCGAACAACGTTCATATCAATTAATATATTTATTTTCACATTTAATACGATATGTTATTTTATTTAATAATATTTATTGCAACTACATGTATATCGTAGGAGTTGGGCTCAAATTATTACAACATTGCAGCCCCCTCCCAGAACATTTACACAATCATGAAACTGCGATAAAATAATTCGAATACAAATAGTAGTAAATAATAAGAAAAAATGACATGATTATTTAACTCTATTTGAAATTAAAACAAAAATGATTCACTTATATTGGTTCAACGATGCTTTATCATACATAATAAATGAAGGAGTATCAAGTTAAGATTTGTTGTATGACTAATGTTGAATTCGATACTAATGTGGGTTTTTATCATCAATGAAGTCTGACGAGATATTCGAAAACGGACTATGTTAATGATTCGAATTATCCCGGTCCTTTCACAACTTCTCAAATTAAGGGACATAAAATATCGAGCCGTTCGTATGGATATCAACCTCTTTTAATTATGGTGTAAATAACCAAACAAAACAACATGAATGATTAAAAATGTTTATAAAGTAATTAAAAAGACTGATAAAACTTCATATAGTTAAATTTTCTTTTTCGTTTTAATAATGACCACTCTTTGTACAAACTGTCAGACCACTGATAACATTTTGTTATTTAAGTTTACAACCATCTACAATCAAACGGACCTGGTGGTTGCTCAAATGTGTCTCCTGTAGCAATATTGCATTAAAGGTCTGTTGATATGACTTTGACAATGCAGTAAACTCTACGCCACTTGAAGTATGTTACCGCTTGGTAGTAAGGGGAGTAATCCGTTTACTATCTTGAAATGTAGGAGATTGGGTTGTTGGCCTTGGTGATAGAGATCCGCGGGAACCAAGTGGTGGTAAAGAAACCCGAGAACTCTAGCTATGAATGGAACGCAAACTGGTTTGTCTTGAATGTGAGTTGTTGAAAGGTGGTGCGTTGTTTTTATAATTATCAGGACTTCTTGAAGTCATGATGGTATGAGTTCGCGATTTGTCTCTATAATTATTTTAACGCAATTCTTTGTCTGAAGATGGTTGGTAATCAAATAATCGATCTGAACTGTTTCTTCTTTCCCTTTCATCCCTTCGGCCACTTCAATATCTTTGTTCATATTCTTTCCGTCTTACACTGTCACTACTTCGGGCACTTCCTTTGTTATGTGCCGACATATGTTTGTCATAATTTCTCGTAAAATTGACAAGATCCTCAGACTGTTTTTCCAATTCAATCACACGAGCTTCTATCTCACTATTCTCCTATTCTAGAAATTTCACCCTCCTGTGCAATGCATTTTTTCGCGTTCAAGTTCTTTTATCATTTTATTTCCCATGACCACAACATACGAAATTCCATTCTCTTCATTACTTCTGATATCAATATTCCGGTAGTACAAGTCGTCAACAGCCTTTTTCAGGTCTTTTATTTCTTGTTCTTGCTTTTTTCCTCTTACTTTGTGTTTCAAAGCAACCTTCACTTGCAGCACTTTAGTTGTTTCACCGTCAATCTGATTATACTTCGCTGAAATAGATTTTTTCTCTGTAAATAACTTTGTCCCCGTTCTAAAAAGTTCTTCTTTGTCTGTTTAAAGCTGATTTAAACAGCGTCTGCAGCTATTTTCGAGTTATATCCGATTTCGCGGTATTTTGGTATGTTTACAACGAAACGAACATTGAACCAATTTGGCAAAATAGGAAAAATGTGGAATGGAAATGATATTGTTAGCTTTACTTTTCTGTAAAATATTTGAAAAAGTCACTGAACACAAAGGAAAATCGAAGTAAGTTATTCTTCCTTACGTTATTTCGTTATTTCGTAAGTGCTGTGAAAATACAAGCAAATATTATAGAGTAGTATTGAAGTTTAATGACGTCATACACGACTAACGAATCTGACATCCACTGTTGGCAATTCCGTGCACATCAAGCACATTAATCTTGACACACTTTGAATCAATATCGTCCCCAAATCTGGCAACGAGAGATCGGAGACTGATTATTAGGTATCCGGTACCTATTTCTGACCAAAATATATTATGCAGCACTTAACTGTTTTCCGCTCCCATATTGTATCGATGTTTTGAAACGTTCGAAGCTAAACTACTTGTAATAAATATCAAGTAGCAGTTCGCAACATTAGCCATCATATTTCTAGATTTGATACAAATAGCTGATAAAAAGAAACACTCTGAGTCCTACCTCTGCTACTACTATAATTTTGAAAATTTTAAGATATTGTCTTGTATGACCTTATGTACATTAATATGTCACATATACATTACGTTTTACATACAGAAACGTATGTCTGTGATATTGCATAATGCTATGTTTTGTTATATCGTGTTGAATAAATGTCTTCATAAATGTCCTAAAACGATACGTTCACATTTTAAAGCATCTAGTTTGAAGTAAATGTACTGCATACTAAGTCATATTTCACAAAAGGCGTATACTATAACCCTAAATTATAGGTACGCATGTTGCATTACTAAATTTGGCAAGTCCCCCATCAAATCACAGTCAATTGTATAATTTTTGCTTTTGCTTCTGACAAAATGAATCAAGAAGACGTGCTTGAAATACCACGTACAAAGTGCACAGCCACTCAAAAAAATGTAATATGAAAAATACACATAGACACGTACACACCGAAAAGGGACAAAATACTTATAATGAGTCATTTAGATTTTAACATGAAACAATTCGCGTTGTGGTATAATATAGTGCGTTGGTCACACTGGTCGCTCTTTAATAACTAGATTTCGAGAAACAAACAATGCCGCAATAAAAATCAGGTAGGGCACAGTATCGTTTGCTTAGATTGAACTATTATTACTGTTTCATGACTTTTAGACTAACGGGTGTTGTTCAAGTTTTTTGTTCTCCTATTGTTACCTTTCTGTTTATCAGTAAAGATCAACATTTGCAAAAACTTTATTTGGTGTATCTCTTACTGTTAAAACAACACGACCGATTAGAAATAGAAATGTATATCGTTCATTAACGCTTAAAATTTCTTTCAGCATATGAAACACGTACCCCTTTAGTCATAGCCACGTGATTATACCTACAGTGGAACCTCCCCAAACCGGACCCTCTAAAAACCGGAATACTCCCGAAACCGGACATGTTTGCCGTCCCGAATTTCTTCTTCTATTTTTATTGTATAGAAACCGGACAAATTTGGTTCTATTTCTATATAATTTCACCTACGAAAACCGGAACGACTTTCGGCTGCGCGTGTCATCATGAATTAACTTGCATTATGTTGACACTTTGTGTATGTTTAACAGTTTGACATTACTACACATGTGTGAATATCACTTATTGATTAATGCCGATGGCAATTACTACTGATTGAACTTTTATCCGTTGATTTCAAACATACGATATCGTGTGAACACATAAACATACCCGTGAATGCTGTCACAATGTATTATCGCCATCTTGTCATTTCTAAATTGTAAATGGCGATAAACTTGTAAAAGCTTATGCTAATAAATATATGTAAAGCAGTAATTATCACTTGTACGAGTCTTTCTTTTCATAAAAAAATCATTTTATATCATGTGCATCACAAAGCAAAATATATGAATTTCTTTAAGCTTGCTTGTACATTTTTAAAACAAGGCAGTCATGTTTGTTACAACTGTGTACATTTTCTTGGGAAAAAAAAATGTGGTTATACTATGTAAAATTCAAAGATGTACAGTTATTCAATAAAATAATGACCTGAATCTAGGTAAGAGCATAAAATAGCATCAAAATGACAAAACCCTCTACAAACCGGAAACCTCTGCAAACCGGAAGTTTCAAACGGTCCCGAAGGAGTCCGGTTTAGGGAGGTTCCACTGTATAGGCAAAAACGGCGTATCGGGAAAATAGTATATCATATAACATTGCTAAAATAATTGTCCGTTACCCCTGCCATCATATTAATAATTAGGTATGAGTGAGAGAATAAGTTGCTACAGGGAACGTCAGATACATTATACAGTGCCACCCCACCCATACCTCCGGGAAAACTACATTCCATAAAAAATAAGGCATTTGAGGAGGTTAAATGATACATACGTTAGGGAACAGAGGCGCAAGGAATGGCCTGGCAGACCCTAAGGAATAGCTAGGAGAATCAAAGTGGACAGTGAAGGAGGGGGGAATTAATGGTTGGAAAAGATCACAGGACAAGCCAAGACGGCTGGCAGCAATAGGCCGAAACCGGACAGGAAATAACCTGAACACTAAATAAAGTGAAATAATTGCACAGGAGAAATGGAAATGTAACATACATTCAAAACACAAAAAGAAATAATAATCATACAGCGAATAACAGCCTTGGAACTGTCAGTAAAAATACTGGGGGCTTTAATCTATTTAACAGCTAGCTAACCTCACACTTAATCGCTATATGGTCATTGATTTCCAACATAGTTAAATAAAATGACTAAGTAGGCAGTAACTAATCAGTAAAAGCAATAAATCACTACGTACATAACAACATACATACTGTAACTAATCCAGCACGAGGGAACAAGCATCCTTATACTGACTTTGCTCCCTGTAACTAATTTAGTAACATCATAATGTGAAATAACCTTTAATTATCAAATGAATAATGCAATTTAAAGTAAAGTCAACTTAAATAATGTAGTTAATAATTAAACAAGTCTTAGATACTAGTGATAGGGAAATGGAATTTAAAACTAATAGAAATATGTCTATTAAGAAAACTAAAACAAAAACACAAAAATACGACTGTACCCAATGAATATTAAGATGTGTTATAAAAGAGAGAGAATGCGTAACTACAGGGAAAGCCACACACATAAGACAGTGCCTCCCCACGCAGATCTCCGGAAAAAAACAACAATCTACAAAACATAAGGCACCAAAGGAGGCCAAACGGCACACCTATTAAGGAACTGAGGCACAAGGAATGGCACAGCAGACCACAAGGAATAACTAGGAGAATCAAAGTGGACAGTAAAGGGATGGGGAAGGGGGAAATTAATGGATGGAAAAAATCACAGGACAAGTCAAGATAACTGGCCGTAATAGGCCAACAATGGGCAGGAAACAATCTGAACACTGTATAAAGTGGCAGAATTGCACAGGGGAAAGGGAAATACAAAACACAAACAGAAACAACAATAATACAGCGAATTACAGCCTTGGAACTGTCAGCAAAAAATACTGGGGGTTTAAATCGATTTAACAGCTAGCTAACCTCACCCTTAATCGCTATATGGTCCTTGATTTCCAACATATATACATAAATTGACTAAGTAGGCAGTAACTAATCATTAAAAGCAACCAACCATCATGCACACAACAACAGACACTGTAACTAATCCAGCACGAAGGAACAAGCAGCCTCAGTCTGACCTTGCTCCCAGTAACTAAGCTAGTAACATAAGAATGTGAAATAACCCTAAAATTTCAAATTAATAATGCAGTTTAAAGTAAGGTCAACTCGATAATGTAGTTAATAATTAAACAATTCCAAAATATTTGTGATAGGGAATTCAGAACTAAAATAAATATGTCTATTAATCAAACTAAAACGATAACACAAAATACGTCTGTACCCAATGAATATTAAGATGTGTTATACAACTGCATTGTAGAGAGAAAAGTTTTCTTGGTAGTGTATAATAAAATATCTATGACGTCATACAATTTTAATGACGTCATAAAGGAGAGAAAATACGCGGCCACAGGGAACGTTACTTACACAAGACTGTGCATTATAAAACTGATAAATATACAATAAAAAAAAATAAGTAAGTAGTTACAGAGAACATCACAAAAAAACAAGAAACAACGTAAATTCGAAAAAAATATATATTAGACGACACAATACAAACACAAATGGGCTGGTCGATAGTTTTAAGATACTCCATGGAACACATCATGTTAGTTCCAGAGCAAAAGTCAATGCCTACAAAGTCCCGAACATAATCCCCTGAGACATTGTGATCAGTCATATCCTGTCATACCAAGTACGGTTTACAAATATAACTTCATTTAGTCTCAAAACATTAGTGTCCGGCGTGCAGTAAAAACAGGTGTGAAAATCTATCAAGTATTGATTTACTTAAAAACTTATCTGCAGTTGTTCTCATTATGTCAGGAGTATAACCCTTCCTTTTGAACTTGTTAATTAATTTCACAAATAACTGATCAAAGTTACAACTGTTATGAATTTTGCGATTCTATATAATAGATCTTCATAAAATTTGGGTTTAGTAATTCCTTTCTCTACCATAGATTTTACACTAGTGCCATACTTTAAATTAATATCGGTATATTTATGGCAAAACTTACGAAACGTCTTACATAATTTATGATAACGATAGCCTTGTTTTAGCAGTTTACCTGTTAGTAGAAGGTTACGTTTATTAAAGTCCTCTAGATAAGTATTCGCCCTCATAAATCTAATAAGTTGAGATATATATATGCCATATGTTGTATTTTTCAGTATATCACTAATAAGCCAGGGAAAGTTGATAATCTCAAAGTCATAATCATCTGATAAAACAGTATTGTAGAGAGAAAGGTTTCTTGGTATTGTCAAATGACATCATAAAATGTTAATGATGTCATAAAACTGATAAATATACGAACATAATCCCTTAAGACATTGTAATCAGTCATATTGTAATGTTCTAGAATTTACCTGAACCTTGGGAGTAGAGTACATTCATCCTTCACTTGCTCCCATCTTGATAAGCTTTTTGCTTACTTTTACACCTTGTAGCTACTGCTGACGACAGTACATGAAGTTGGTTGCTGACTTGGTTTAATTTAACAAGACAGCAACACAACGTTACATAATGTGCCAGCTTTTATCTATTACATCATTTGATTCTATTTTCGTTACGTTTTCCATGACAGAGTTCTGTTCGTAACATGTTTCCGCGACTTGTCACAATTTATCCTTTCTAGTTGACTGTTTGCAACCCTCAGTTTATAACTTCATGTTGAAAGCACTTACTATTTGTTAAATGAACGTTTCTGTAAGTCTATGTTATCCTATGTATTGTTATACTTTAGTCCTATTAGGTTCTTGCATCGTGCAGAACATGTATTTGTCAGCCATCCTGGATTTCACTGTGATGGTTACTTAGCAATCACCACAGTCTACTGCACCGCTGTTTCGATATTTATCAGTACCTGTTAAGATGTTTTCTTTGAAGAGTGCCCGGAAAAGGCCTTATGAGGTTATTTGATGTATAATTTATATTGTTTAAGAGTATTTTATACGTAAAGGCCTGTATTATTGTTTATTTTTATAACAAGCACCTGACGTTCTTTTTGCCACGACCCACACTGTGGACTGTGGACCACAACGCCACAGTTGTGGACTGTGATTGCCACACTGTGTATTGTGAGTGCCACACTGTGGGATGTGGATATTTTAGGAGTATATAAGCTCCACTGCCCGTCATTCTGGGACTTCCAACACTTATGTTTCTCAGAGACCGTTTGTCTAATTTTTCCTTTAAAGGTGCATTTTCAAATCTTATTTTAAGTAACTCTTTAAACAACTTCTATACATTATCTTATATTTTTGATACCTCAAGTAATAATTCCACTGTAGTAACAATCTCTAAACTCATTTTATTATATGTGACTTAGTGGATGCGCCGACTAGTTTGTTTGTTGTTTAGATGTGTACTAGTTAGTTATCTATAGATACCAATATTAATAGAGAGTAAAACTCTTTGAAACGAATCTCATAGACTTTGTTATCCTGCCATTTCAAGTACGGTTTACAGATATAACTTCATTTAGTCTCTAACTAATTAAGTGTGTTTCATACACTGTGCAATGAAAATTAGGAAAAAAATACTTTAATAGAGCAATTACTATTATTAGTAGTAGTATTATATTATTATATATATCTGTAGTTTAAGTGTGATGTTTTATTCTATTTTAGTTTTATTTTATTTGAAATGTCAACTTATTCATGTCACTCTCACAAACACAAAGTTTTGTGAATCATTAGCATGTTTTCATATAATGTGTATTTGTTGTTTTTTGTGTGTGTTTTTCGTTACTTTACTTTACTAATTTGCTATTTTGTTTTTACTTTGACAAAATGTGGAACAAATGTTGTATGGTTGAGGAGCTTCGCTCAAATCCGAAATAAAATCTATGTTCATAAATATTGTTTGAAAAAGTATCAAGATAGAAATTGTCGCTGACGTTAAATGGCGTAATGATGTATACAGACATGAAATGACGTCAAAATAGAAACGAACGCTGGTAGAATGTAGCTGCGCAGGAAGGGTTAAGTTGGTACGGGGAAACATCAAGCTACGAAACATCTCGGATCGAGGCGGTGTAAGAACAAATATCTATCGAAATGGGGAAGTAAGGTATTGTCTAGCTGACAGTGAAAAACAACCATGGAGAATTGCAAGGGACAAGGAACGAATGGATTGAACAGATGAATTAACCATTTAACAAAAACTAAGACAGCCAGTGGCCAGGGCCTAAATGTGGGAGACAAGAATATCATATTAACTTAATAGGTCAGAAAACTGTATATGGGGGAAAAGGGAACTTGGACCTTTCAGTATGAATACTAGGGGTTTAAATCGATTTAACAGCTAGCTAACCTCACACTTAATCGCTATATGGTCATTGATTTGCAACATATATATATATATTATTTGACTAAGTAGGCAGTTAATAGTCATGAAAAGTAATTACCATTACGTACATAACACCAAACACGCTGTAAATAATCCAGCACGATTATTCAATCATTCGGCATAATTGCATTAACTGCTCAATACAATCAACACTGCTAACATTTATACGGCTTCATAAATATTGTACTGGTGTTGATGGTAAGTCTATAACCATCAACATGGATAAAAGACTGACTGTGCTTTTTTTGCTTTGTCGTATCGTATATACGTCTGGAAAATATAATCTTACAGGGTTGAATTCCTATGACAGAAACGTTCGACCTGTATTAAGTCCAAACGATCCGGTCATCTTGAAAATTACCATGCATCTGATGTCTATTGCAGATTTGGATTTCAAAAAACAAACAGTGAACGTTGAATCAGTTGTTGAACTGAATTGGACGGATTATAGTTTGCATTCGTTACTTGATTGGAGTGCAGAAGGTCGTCAGGTGTCTCTGGATTCAAACTTGCTATGGTTACCAGACATATTGGTCGGCACCAATGGATTTTATGGAATTCGTCTGAAATCTGATGATTTTGGAAATGTTATAATAGATAAGTACGGGACAGTGAAGGCATGGGTACCTATAAAATTCGAAGTTGGTATTGACGCAGACATTACATTCTACCCTTTTGATACGCAAGACATATATGTTTCTTTTACACCATGGACACTTCCAACCGAAGACTTATTGCTATCCAGTGAAGCCTATGTACCACCGATAAGATATTATAAAGACAACGGTGAATGGAATATTCTTACAAGTGATATAATTGAATTCACCTATTATTTCGATAACTGCACGTACACAAATGTTCAGTACAAATTTTCCATACAACGTCAGAGTTTATTTCCTGTGTTGAGTATGGTATTACCAGTTGTTCTAACATCATCTTTAAACATTTTTGTTTTCATACTTCCGGTTCAAGGTGGCGAACGCCTTTCATTGAGTGTTACTGTATTTCTTACATTGGCCGTATTTTTGTCTATTGTTGACCAGTCACTTCCTAGAGCATCTAGAGGCGTGTCAGTATTTGTAGTTTACCTGAGTTTGCAGTTGCTTGGAAGTGCTCTGACGATTATTTCGACCTGTGTTACGATTAACATTAATAATCAATATTTTAACTCCAAAGGTCGCATTTACCGCTTCGTGTTGAAGTTTTGCTGCATAAGTTGCAACACCAGAGGTTTTAAAAAGAAGGTAAAACACGATTTGAACATCTCGGAGGAGCAAACAGATATTTCGAATGGTTCTTCAGCAACAAACGACGATGAAAATGAACTGCGTGCTTTAAAAAAAAGACTTGATTCGGTGTTAATGTGTTTGTCAACTGCATGGTACTTTTTATTATTAGGTATGATTGTATTGGCGGCTGAACTGGCTTAGAGTCCGCTTGGTTAGCTCAGTCTGTAGTGTACTGTAGTGTACACGACTATTAATATGAAAGCTGCATGTCCTCAAGTGCCTTATGTTTTATGGATTGTTGTTTTCCCGGAGGTCGTTGTGGGGAAATAATATATCCAAAGTCAATTGTCCTCCACCTCTGATTCCTTTGGGTAAGAACATACTACTACTGGTTAATAATTAAGTATTACTGGTTGGTTCAGCTGACCAACGTACCTAACTGAAATACTGTTTAACTCGGCGTTTAAATCCCTCCATGTAACAAACTGGCTTAGGTATTTAGTTATATTGTTTTGAATGTTGGCGATACAATCTGTAACAATATCCAAGAGTATAACACGAACTACATATACCACTTGTATTCTTATTCTTGAAAACATCAAACAAAAATGAAAATTATACTTAATTGTATTAAAGGTTTGTGGTTCATCTGAGAAGATCGTGGGTTACAATTCTTCAGGAACACAAGATCTTGTGTTAAAATACTCTTCTCTACTGGATTTCAATGCATAAGGTTTATATTCAGCTACAAAATGATTGTGTCAGGCAATAGACAAGATTGAATGGTTTGTATCTGTGGTATGTTCATGTGTATTAAATTAACCACCTTACATATCTGATTTGAGACAGACTGTTTGCTATGGCACGTTATGCACGTGATCAATTTGCAAAGTGACCGAAATTCGAGCGTTTACATCATTTGTTGAACAACTTTCGTATTAATGAATCCCAACATAATTGAACCCTTTGTACATGTAAATATGTTTAACAGCGTTTCTTTATTCATAATAAATGAAGAAATATTAAATTTACAATACTAGGAATGACGCGATATTCGAACACGGACATGTTGTTGAATTTTCAAATCTACCACTTAATAAGACAGTTAGGCCTTCGATCAATGCTGAGTTCTTACGGAATTGTAATTATACTCGTTGGATATCCAGTGTACTTCGTCACGCACGGTGTGCAAGTTAATTTGCCATTGACGCGTCTTATCTTTATGTTACATTTGCGAAACAAATGTTGTAAGTTTGTTGGTTCAACATGGTTACTTCGAATCGAAAACAGAATTATACGCTCGGTATTTTTATTAATATATTTATTTTTACATTTAATACAAAATGTTATTTTATTTAATTACTATTTTTGTGCAATCATATTGTACAAAGGAATTGGGCTCAAATTATTACAGAACATTAACACATTTACGATACTTCTATAAAATAATTCGTATAGAAATAGTAGTAAATAATAAGAAAACAATGATATGATTATTTACGTTAAATGTCGACAGTATTAATTCAACATCACACGTTTTAGATGTAAGTTTTAGTCGTATGTTAAGTTCCCCTTTTCCCATGTACAGAACTTTCAATTGATATTATATTAATATTTTTATCTCCCCCATCTTTCGACCTATTATTATATTCTTGATTGTTCCGTGATGTAACCCATTCATTAAACATGTTCCCTTTATTGTCTAACTTTTCCTAAGTTGTTCTTTATGATTGCCCAGACCATTCCTTGCATACCTTTATCTATACATATTAACCCTTGCACCTCCGCAATGCCAAATGGTTTGTAGACCCTGGGGTCTGTGTGGGGAAGCATTGCCTTGTGCAAGTGGCGTTCCCTGCGACAATCTAATCGCTCGTTCTCATGAGATGAAATAGTTGGTCATCATACAAGCAACATAAAAAATAATGACAAGCGTTTTTACAAGGATAACCAAATCTACAAGTTGTGTCATCTATAATACATGTATTAGCTCTGTATAAATTATGATTTAAAGAAATTTCTTAAGCGTGTATGCCATATGTTACATTTTCTTCACCAGCAAAATAAGATTAATGTATTCAATTATTATCAGTATTTATAGCAGTTTTACAAGTAATTCCATTTTATTATTGTGGAAGATATAACAGAACGGACTTATTTAAGTTTTTGTAAGAGACTATTGGGCGTTAAAGCAACCACTCAAAATGATTTTGTATATGGTGAACTAGGGAAACGAAGTATTGATTCACTCAAAATTTTTAATATAATAAAATACTGGTTAAAAATCTGTACATGTGTAGAATCAAAATATATTAAACATGCATACTTAATGCTGCAAAACGACATTGTAAGTAGACCAACTAAAATTAACTGGGTAGCAAATGTTAAAACACTTCTGACTAAACTAGGTTTCGAACACGTGTGGCTAAACCAAGGTGTTGAAAACAAGGAATATTTTCTTTTACTTTTAAAGCAAAGAATAAGAGATATATGGTTGATCGATTATAACAATAGGTTAGAAGATTCCACGAGAGCTTTATTCTTTAGAACAATAGTTAGTACAAATTTTAGCAAATATCAAGATGTTATCACAATCCGTAAATACAGAATAGCATTATCACGCTTGAGAATGTCATCACATAGATTAGCCGTTGAATCTGGTAGATGGAGAAAACCTTTAAGTGTCCCGTTAAATGAACGTATATGTCCATTCTGTAACATCCTAGAGGATGAACACCATTTTGTTCTTGTATGTAACATTTTGAGAGAATTGCGCATAAAATACATAAAATCATATTATTGGAACCGTCCCAGTACTTTTAAGTTCATCGCATTAATGACGACAAAAAATGCATCAGAAATACGAAATTTAAGTGTATTTGCACATCATGGATTTATTAAGCGCCAACAACTTCATAATGAGTTGTAATAGTATTAGTAGTTTGGTTTAAAAATGTTTAAATGGTTACAGCAAAATTGCCGATATTGAATATACTACTGTCTGTTATATTCAAAATTGTATAATTATTATAATATAAGATATGTTTTTATATATGTGAATGTATGTAAATGTGTATGTATAATTCTTTGTTTCATATAAGTGATAACGTCGATGGAAACTACTAATATGTACATTATATGTATATTTAATTATTGTTTCATGTACATGATCACCGTGCGATGCTTTACAATTTCGTTTCGGTAGAGCACACATGCAATTGGTGACTGTACATTTTAAAATTGCTCGATCATTATAGGTTATGCACTCTTTGTAAGGGCCATTTCCTTGATGATCCATTTAGATGTTCTAGGAGTTACCATTGACGTTAAATTATTTTATATAATTATGTAATTGTGGATATGAAGCTTAGTACATGAATTGGATGCTTTGTTTTTAGAAGGTATTTATCATTTACATTATTCTGCCTCCCCCAACAGAGATGAACCTCATATTTAATAACTATTGTATACAATGTGCGATCAAGGATCCAATCATATACGTCTCATATACAAAAATAACATCCTATTATTATATATAACAGTATGTAAATAACTACGCATTTATTTACCATTTCATTGTATCTTCTTGTCATGTATTGCTATGTATTATTTTCTATGTTATATTGATGTTTTGTCAATAACCTTTTATGGGTTTTAGTACAAATAAAATTTCTTCTTCTTCTTCTATAAAAAAGATTTGTTACTCAATGTCAATACGTTGTTAGGAATGATGTGGTGTTTACTTCTTCTTGAGGGGTAGTCAACTGAATCATTAACTTGTAAAGGAAACAAGTATTTTAATAACTAGGTGCTGAGTTGTAATGGATCTTGTAAAACGTACAGAGTTTACGCTTTTCTCGTCTGAGATAAAAAGGTGTAAACTAGACTCAAATAAAGCGTCTCTGTATTACAATATACGTATAATAGTAAACCGCTAGTTAATTTCGATGAATAAACACTATCTCTTGAAGATATCACTCACTAGACGTTACAGTAAATATGACCATTGGCAACTCGGTATATTGTTTATATACATGCATTATAGTTACCTCAACCAGTTTTGGTATAATTTTCACCAGTTAGTATACTAGTATTCAATGAAAACACACCAACATGTTTGGCTTGTAATTTTCAGGTACCTGTTTCGTTATTTATGTTACACATATATATAAACTGACTGACCGCTTTTCAATAACATGGCTTTATTTAGAAGGACATCCGCTGACCCAATTTCGTCAAGCCCATGCCAATCTACTTATACTATAGAATGAATAGAGGGAGAGAACTCTAGAAGGGATAAAGGGAAAAAAACTCGCAACCATCTCCTGTGTAACAACCTAAAATACTATGACATTGACGTCTGTGATCAATTAAAAAGCAGGTGTTTGCCCTAATCCTGAATATTCTTCATCTTGATAATAAAATATGAAAGTATTGAATTCCAGTATGACCAGATATGATAAATTTAATATTGTTTACCAGAGAATTAGAGCATGCAATGATATATTACTTTAAAGATACCAATAAAGTGAATTAAAAATTAGAATAATACATATCTGACGGGTATTAACAAAAGGTCACCTAATTTCACATTTGAAAATAGTTTCTATCTTAAATGTGGTAGATGAGATATTATATCATTTTTGTTAATTTTCTTATCATCCCATTTCGAATAGTGCATCAAAGCAAAGTATCTGTGAGATTGTTTTCAGTCAAACTCGAATTATAACTTCGATCATAAATGAAATATATGGATATTATTGTCCGAATGGTTTCTCTTCGGCACTAAAAAAGAAATTAACTGCGAACAGTATAATATTCTGTAAGTATATAATAAATATCCAACATCATGCTCGTAAATTCGCATTAACATAATAAGTGGTCAACTAGATAAGATTCGTGTTACCACTTAAATCTAGTGTAATACATCATAAAAAGGTAAGAGGTGGCAGTTCTGGGCACTTTCAAGCCTGTTTCTTGTTGCATGATATTTATCTTACCGAAAATTTATCACGAATATTAACTAGATAGCTAGATAATTATCGTAATAATTAAGTGGTTAACACGAAACAATTCGCGAATTTCACTTAAGATTCGTGTTACCACTTATTCATTTTTGGCTTCTACATGTAAGTGGTAACACGAATCTTATCTAGTTGACCATTTATTATGTTACTTAATAACTCAAATTCGCGAATTTCACTTAAGATTCAATTCAATATGATAATGCCCATCATTGAAATTTAATACATTTGCATACAGCTTTTATATTGAAAATATATATTTTATCGAATATTCGAATGCCGAATCAGTATTCTAATATTGGGACGTACAAACGAATATTCGAATATCCGAATATTCGTTGACATCCCTAGTAATAACACAGCTAATGGTCTTGTTTACAATAAATGCTCTACATTAATCGATGGATACACAATTTTGTGTGTTTATCAAATAGACATCTTAAAGTTTCCTGTTGCTACAAAATATGAATACTTGCAAATTCATAGCAATATGACACTGGTGCTTACTAAGTCCTGGCTTACTTTCCACATAAAATGTATAAACATAAGTATCTCATGAATATAAATGAAAGCATATTACATGTATGTTAGCATGACAAATATAAGGTGTACATATGAGAAGCGCCATGAACCGGCTAAGGACATTATTTTCAATTTTAACTGTTTGACTTTTCGTAATGTTTCAGCTTTTAAAAAGAAGGAATCAGAAATATTTTTGCCAAAAGTTCTGATTTTAGTTCATTTTAAATACCGTAAGATTATTCTTAAAAAATAAATTGGCGAAAAAATATCAAATGTCATGACGCATTACATAATGACACTAGATGCAAGTGCAATGGCTATTAATACTGGGAGTTCCAATATCAATGGCATAGTAAACATTATTTGAGCAAATTATTCATATTAATGATACCAGATGAATAGCAATGAACAGACATTCCATATTAAAAACTGAAAAAGGCATAATTATGATGGTAATTAGTTAAGTGTTATGTTGGAATTCCAAAGTGTAACAAGAGAACAACACTGTCAAAAAGCTATATAGCATTAAAACAGTAATTTGTTTATTGTGGAAATATACTCTGTAGTATACATGTAGATTACCCTTCATTAGGATGATATTTAAACTACACAAGAGGGCCATGGTGACCTTGAATCGTTCACCTGAGCGCCTGTAATGTTAGGACAATAGTCCTGTGTAACACGGTGCACATTTTGTTTATGTAAAGATTCTCACAAAGATAGCAACATTTTGATTTCCAGCATTTATAATTTTAATGTATACAAATCGGGATAGTGACCTGTGGCAGTCATGTGTTTTAGTGAATCACACACTCGAACAATCTTTGTAGAGGGATACCGAAGGAATACTTAGGTGAAATAATTTCAAAATTGGGCCTGTAGTTTTTGATTTTGTAGTTTCCACTGTAAACATATGTGGGAAAAGTGACTCCGCCCCCTGGCAGTCATGTTTTGTCTGAATAAAAAAAATTTGAACAATTTTGGCCGAAGATCACCTAATAATCATTCAGGTGAAATTATATCGAAAAAGGACCTGTATTATTTTGTCAAGTAGATTTTTAATGTTCGAACTATAATACACGTAGGAAAAGGTATCAGTACATTTTGACCCCTAGACAATTCGACCCCCAGTAAATTCGTTAGATTTTTCGACTCCGGATTTCAAGACACTTCGTCCCCTACTCGCTGGACACTTCGACCTCTACTTTATAACAATGTATTATGTGACTGAAATTATAAATAGAACCCGACTTTAATAGAAATTATCTTGTAAAGTGTATGTTGAAATAGATATTATTCTGCATAAAAGCATAACATATGCGCTTTGATTTTAGATGGTATTTGTTGCCTGAAATGATCATACACTGGTACAAGTAATTATTTTAATAAGTGTTGTTGCAGAGGTAGCCGTTGTCACAAATATGCTGTATAATTGCCATAAAGCATGTTAATATGTGTTTAATGCAATAAACTATTTGTAGTTGTAGAAAACAACATGCTTTGTTAATAAAATAATGATTATGAAATTGATAAATTAGCGGAATTAATTGATCGTAAATGTTAGCACATTGTATTGAAGTACAAACACCATTGCCTTTCAGATATTGTGATATTGTGTTAATAAGTCAGTGTCTAGTCAGCCAAGTTTGGCTGGGCATAAACTATTCTTTTTTGTTTGTACTTTGTAAAATTGTACTGTAATATTTTATGCTTGACACTATAATGAACAATAAATCTTGTATACTGTTTAACACTGTCTGTTTCACAAAAGCATAATATTCTTTGATGTTGTTTAATGTCATTGTTCTTCTTGCACCAAAAATGCAAGTTTACTTTGAGAATATGCTCTTGAAATGCACAATGCCAAACATAATTAACCACGACACAATGACTATACAAATATTTACAAACAAGATATTTACAACAATTTAAGTATTTTGATGAATAAATTAGTTATTTATAAGAAATTCTTCTTCGTTAATTCAAGCTCCACTACGCTTAATAGTTTATAATAATAATACTGGAAAAATATATCACGGTTACAATTGAGAGATGGCAAATAAATCGATGTTAAGCGTATTCTGGTGGTTATGTGTTAATAAACTGAAAAAGACTGATTTATCGAAAGCCCAGTAAAAAGATATGAACATACAATTATACAGACTTACAAACACGCCGATATGAAGTTTATCTTTTTGAACTATCAGATCAATAACAGGTGTGAACAATTAATCCGAACATAATCACACCTCTTCAATTAGCAAGTCGAGATAATGGTGTGAGAATGTTAGAACAGAATAGAACATACTTTTATTTAGACTCAGTATACATGCAGTACATCGTCTCAATACAAAAAGTTATAATAAATCATTGTCATGTGTACATAATCAGTGAAAATCGCAACACAAAACAAACAAGATTCGCCGATTTAACTCAAAAACCTTTAAGTCAAAAATAATCATATGCGAATAAACATTTGAACTAACAACAACTTGCTGTGTATTCATTCCATCATATCTGAACTCAAAACTAACTTCTGGCTATGTTTTTTCGAATAATCATCTGAACTTACAACTAATAGCTGTGTATTCGGGAATGAACATCTGAATTAACAACTAACAACTAACAGCCAACTTCACAGACCTGATAAAAGGAAACAATCTGAGTCCTACCTCTGCTACTTGCAATACTGACACGCCATCGAGTAGCGGCACGCAGCCTTAGCGATCATATTTCTGAATTTGATACCAAAAAATGAAAAAAAATGAAACATCCTGAATTCAACCTCTGCTACTTCTACTTTGGAATACCGATACGCCATACTGACGGGATAAATAATGATAGGTCAATTGCTTGCTTCACTTTGAGTAGATGTCGGGATTTTTCTGATTATTTTTGCCTAAAAAGATACACAATGCTGTTTATAATCCAGTTATCATCCGATCACCTCGGCCTTTTATACCAAATCAGAAATTGACATAATACATCTGAACGCGGCGAGAACTACCTATTTCAACTTTATACATTAACATATAAATTTCCTGTTAAATGGTGTACGACATTTGTACATAAGTGTAGTTTAATCACATATACATTGGTTAAAACAACTACTATTATGAATTTGACCATTCTTAGATTTTGTCTTGTATGACCTTATATACCATAATATGTTACACATACATTAAGTTTAACATACATAACCGTACGTCTGTGGTACTGTAATGCGATGTTTTGTTATATTGTGTTATCATAAATGTCCTACATTGGTTGTAAAATGAATCAAGAAGTCGATCTTGAAATGCCACACACAAAGAGCACAGCCATCCCATGAAAAAAATGCACAATCACGGGACAGAAGACATAGACATTACTGAAAGTACTTTGCATGTCATACATTTGTATATATTTTAACATGAAACACGCCGCGTTGTGTTATTAGTGCATTGGTCAGATTGTCCGCTCTTTAATAACGAGATGCCGGGAACATGTTTACCAAAGCCGCAATAAAAATATACGCAAACTTCAGGTACGGCACAGTATCTTTGGCTTCAAACCAAATGCATTCAGTGATGATATTTTGATTCATTGGATTCAACACTCCAATGTAAAGGTAAACAATTTGTGATCCAGTCAGTCAAAGAAAACATGTTTTGGACATATTTACCAAAAAACATAATATGCTTAAAACGGTGTTCAAATGAATCCACAGTACATATTCAGATCTAACAACTGGGCTTCCATAGTCATTTCCATCAAACCATTGTGTTACTCTAGCTTTGTCGTTTAATATTTGTAGCATACGAGATTCATCGGTATTATTATATTCATTTTAAGTGATTGCTTCTGTGGGCATATGACGGATAGATATTGGTGATGGGCGAAATAACAATCTGCAATCGATTTCATTGTACTCCCGGGGTGAATATAAATTACTCGCTGTTGAGATTACTCCCTCGCTGATTGTGTTGTTACTATAATTTTCAATTATTTGAAATCATTATATTTTAATGGAATAAAAAAGGATACATACAAAATAGAAAGCTAGTCTCAAACGCAGGTTGTCTGGAATCGCTACTCCGGCTAGGGTTTGGTATGCTGTCATTCTTACAAACTCTCGCTCATTGTAAAACAATGTAACAGCGATTGATGGAGGTTACACATGTTTTTGTTGTATTTACCAAGTCGGTTCGCCATATCAAATGTAATATCTTGACTGATGCCCATGTTATCTCTAATGAATTGTTTTATTAGAGTCAATGCAAATTGTTTCAATGAAAGTCGTTTGCTTTCGTACATTCCTAGGTATGCATAATCGTCAACGTTTGTTCTGTTTGAATTGGTTTCTTGCATATACAGAGACGTGATTTCACTGTCCATGACCTAGTTTCGTGAACCCAGTGCAAATCTACATTCGAATTTCGAATAGTGCAGTACTATATAGTAATGATTTTATGAATGATAAAAATATAGGTAAGGACAAGCATTCTTGTAATAATCAAAATGAAGTATCTGCAATATTGTTTTCAGTCATACTACGAATTACAACTTCGATAATAAATAAAATTTAGGGATATTATTGGTTGAATACTTTCCCTTCGGCAATAAAAAAGAAATTAAATGGGACCAAATATATACTGCATATATCGGTATCAGAAATTAAATGTAAAATAAATATCAAAACGTTTGTTATGTAGGTTATTTGTATAAATAATTGTATCAGCTGAATCACAATATCTAAATATCGCTATTACATAAATCACTTTCAGGTGTAGAGTTAACCAATATCATAGCCAAAAAGTCTTAGTTTTATTAAGTTAAATTTAACATCTTTACAGATGAAAAAATTAATAGCTATTCTATAAACTGTCACACTTTCCCCGACATTTTCGCCTTAAAGGGACCTTCGCGTTATAATTAACATCTTGTTGAATTGATGTATCCAACTTAACACAAATGCCATGCTGCACACAGTATCAACCTAGGATAGTGTTTTAATTTCAAAGATATAGTGTATTGTTTTAGCCTCTTTTTATTTCATTGCAAATAAAGTGACCACGAAATTTTAAAGAAGGCTAGTGAAGGACAATTCACAGAAACACAATATTTACATTATCATAAAGTAGGTTTTATCTCTGTCATTTGATACCTTTAACAAGATTTGATTTACCGCGGTTTAAAGATATTGTCCTTTTATAAGTCTATGGGAAGTCGGTGGGTCCACCGTGACATAAAAGTTGGGTACTAGTATGTATATGATACATTGTTGTATTTTAGTTCTCTCCCTTCTATAATTGTGGGGCATTCTCATAGACATTGGTATTCATCTCCACTACTTCTAGTATAGAATACTTTGGCAGATATTATTGCATTCCATACATGCATAAAACACCTCATCTGCAGTTGTAGCAACTGTACTACACGGCGTTTCAACAAGTCCCATACGTGTCTCAGTAACACCTACTAAAGGCGGACATACCTATGATTACTGTTTCATGACTTTTGGACTGAGGGGTGTTGTTTTCTGTTCACTGGATGTTGACTTTCTGTTTATCAGAATCGATCAACATTTCCAGAAACTTACACAGTGAAATTATGACGACGATAATATTTACTTTTTTGTATATCGCTAACTCATAAAACATCTTGACTAGATTAGAACTTTTGTTTGATGTACATTGTGATATTGACGTCGTTCAGTAAACGCTTAAAAACTCCTTTCACCATATTAACCATTATAATTTATCATCGCCACGTGATTATACCTACAGGCAAAATCGGCGTAGCGGGGAAAAGCATATCAGATAACATTGCTAAAATAATTGTCAATCACATTAATAATCAGGTATGATGAATTAAATCACTCAGCAAAATTACAATAACTGCTCAATACAATCAACACTGCTAACATTTTTGTAGAACTATTACTACGGCTTTATATATAGTGAAATGGTGATGATGGTAAGTTAATAACCAGCAACATGGATAAGAGACTGACTGTGCTGTTTTTGTTTTGTCGTATCGTATATGCTTCTGGAAATTATAATCTTACAGGGTTGAATTCCTATGACAGAAACGTTCGACCTGCATTGAGTCCAAACGAACCAGTCGTCTTAAAAATGACCATGCATCTGATGTTTATCGCAGATTTGGATTTCAAAATAACTGCACGTGCACAAATGTTCAGTACAAATTATCCATACAACGTCAGTTTATTTCCTTTGTTGAGTACGGTATTACCAGTGGTTTTAACATATTCTTTAAACATTTTTATTTTCATACTTCCGGTTCAAGTGCTCTGACTATTATTTCGACCTGTGTTACGATTAACATTAATAATCAATACATGAGCTCCAAAGGTCGCTTTTACCGCTTGGTGTTGAAGATTTGCTGCATAAGTTGCTACAGCAGAGGTTTTAAAAAGAAGGTAAACATCCGATTTGAACATCTGAGAGGAGCAAACAGATGTTTCGAATGGTCCTCCAACCAACAACAAACGACGATGAAAATGAACTGTGCGCTTTGAATAACAGACTTGATTCAGTGTTGATGTGTTTGTCAATTGCATGGAACTTTATTTTATTAGGTATGCTTGTACTGGCGGCCGAAATGGCTTGAACTGGCTTAGAGTCCGCTCGGTTAGCTCAGTCGGTAGAGTTCTTGACTGTAAGAAAGCTGCATGTTCCAACGATCTTCAATTAATATGGTAGCTCTAATGTATCTCTTGTAGTAAGAAATATTAAACGGTCTGTTGATAAGACTTTAACGATGCAGTAAACGCTACGGCATTTGAAGCATGTTACCACCGGGTAGTAAGGGGAGTAATCCGTTTACTATGGTGAAATGTAGGAGATTGGTTGTTAGCCTTGGTTATTAAGATCCACGGGGACCAAGTGAAGGTAAGAAACCCGAGAACTCTGGATATGAATGGAACGCAAATTGGTTTGTCTATAAGGTGAGCAGTTGAAAGGGGGGGTGCGTTGCTTTTATAATAATCAGGACTTCTTGTTGTCATGTTGGTATGAGTTCGAGATTTGTCTCTGTAATTATCGTAACGCATTTCTTTGTCTGAAAATGGTTGGTAATCAAAGAATCGACCTGAACTGTTTCTTTTTTCCCTTTAATCCCGTAGGCTACTTCCATCTCTTCGTTCATATTCTTTCCGTCTGACACTTCTTTTGTGATGAACCGACCCTCTGTTCCAATCGCTATACAGAAAGCTATTTATAAACCTTTGTCGGCCACTAAAGTCACGATTTATTCCGACGTCGGGCAGTTTAGGATGTTTGTCATATAATCTCGTGTAATTGACAAGATCCTCGGACTCTTTTTTCCAATTCAACCACACGAGCTTCTATTTCACTTTTTCTCCCGTTCAAGATGTGTTATCATTTCATTATACAAGACGCCAAAAAATACGAACTTTCATTCTCTTCGTTACTTCTGATAGCAATATTCTGGTGGTACAATAGTTCTTTTTATGTATTCTATTTCTTGTTGTTGTCCTCTAACTTTGCGTTTCAAAGCAGCCTCCACTTGCAGCAGTGTAGTTCTTTCACCGACAATCTGATTATACTTCGCTGAAAGTGATTTGTTCTCTGTAAATAAATTTGTCTCCGATCTAAAAAGTTATCGTTTGTCTGTCTGAAGCTGATTAATACAGCGTCTGTTACGGTTTTCGAGTTATATCCGGTTTCGCGGTATTTTGATATTTTGTCAACGAAACGAACATTGAAACAACTTGGCATAATAGGAAATATGTGGAATGGAAATGATATTGTTAGCATTACTTTACTGTAGAATATTTTTAAAAAGCCACTGAACACAAAAGAAAATCGAAGTAAGTTTTTTTTCCATTACGTTATTTCGTCAGTGCTGTGAAAATACAAGCAAATAGTTTATAAGAAGTGGAATGGAACTTTAAGGACGTCTTACACGACCTACGAATCTGACATCCACTGTTGGCAATTCCGTGCACAACAAGCATTTTAATCTTAACACACTTAGAATCAATTTCGTCCCCAAATCTGGCAACGAGAGAGCGGAGATTGAAATTAGGTCTCCAGTACTTATTTCGGACGAAACTATATTATGCAAAACTTAACTGTTTTCCCCTCCCATATTTTATCGATGTTTTGAAACTTAACTACTTGTATTCGATAAATATCGAGTAGCGTTACGCATCCTTAGCCATCATCTTGGTTTGATACAAATAGCACGATAAAAGGAAACAATTTGAGAATACTTGGAATACTGATACGCCATCGAGAAGCGGCACGCAGCGTTAGCGATAATATTTCTAGATTTGATACAAACAATTGAAAGAAAGGAAACAACTATAATTCTACATCTGTTCCTTTTACCTCGGAATATCGATACGCCATAATGACGGTATAAGAAGGGCAAGGTCAATTTCAGTAGCTTTCGGGAATTTTCAAATTAAGATACACACTGTTGTTTATTATCCAGTTATCATCCGATCACATCGGCCTTTTATACCATATCAGAAATTGATATAACAAGGCATGAACTAGCTATAATATATTATACATAAACGTATAAATCTCCTGTTTAAAATAGTATACAATATGGGTACATTGTATACAGTGGTAAAAACCTGATGTACACTAATATGTTACACATACATTACGTTTTACATACATAAACGTATAACTGTGATACTGCATAATGCTATGTTTTGTTATATCGTGTTGAGTAAATGTCTTCATAAATGTCATAAAATGATACACTTACACACTTAATGCTACATGGTCATTGCTTTCCAACATATATACATAAATTGACTAAGTAGGCAGTAACTAATCATTAAAAGTTATAAAGCATTATGTACATAACAAGAGTCACACTGTAAATAATCAGGCTCGATTATTCAATTTGTCGGCATAATGGCATTAACTGCCCAATACACTCAACACTTAACATTTATGCGGCTTCATGAATATTGTACTGGTGTTGATCGTAGGTCTAGAACCAGTCACATGGATGACAGACTGACTGTACAGTTGTTTTCAATCATTCGGCGTAATTGCATTAACTTCTCAATCAATACCCTCAACACATTTTAGAACTGTTAATACGGCTTGATAAATAGTGAAATGTTGTTGATGGTAGGTATATAACCAGAAACATGGATAAAAGACTGACTATACTGTTTTTGCTTTGTCGTATCGTTTATGCATCTGGAAATTATAATCTTACGCGGTTGAATTCCTATGACAGAAACGTTCGACCTGCATTAAGTCCAAACGATCCAGTCGTCTTGAAAATGACCATGCATCTGATTTCTATCGCAGATTTGGATTTCAAAAAACAAACAGTGAAGGTAGAATCAATGGTTGAACTGAATTGGACGGATTATAGTTTGCATTCATTACTTGATTGGAGTACAGAAGGTCGCCAGGTGTCTCTCGATTCAAAGTTGATATGGTTACCAGACATAGTGGTCGGCACCGATGGGTTTTATGGAATTCGTCTGAAATCTGATGATTTTGGAAATGTTATAATAGATAAGTACGGGACAGTGAAGGCATGGATACCTATAAAATTGGAAGTTGGTATTGAAGCAGACATTACATTCTACCCTTTTGATACGCAAGACATATATGTTTCTTTTACACCATGGACACTTCCCACCGAAGACTTATTGCTATCCAGTGTAGCCGATGTATCACCGATACAATATTACAAAGAAAACGGGGAATGGAATATTCTAACGAATGATATGCTTGAATTCACCTATTCTTTCGATAACTGCACGTACACCAATGTTCAGTACAAATTTTCCATACAACGTCAGAGTTTATTTCCTGTGTTGAGTATGGTATTACCAGTGGTTTTAATATCATCTTTAAATATTTTTGTGTTCATACTTCCGGTTAAAGGTGGCGAACGTCTTTCATTGAGTGTTACTGTATTTCTTACATTAGCCGTATTTTTGTCTATTGTTGACCAGTCACTTCCTAGAACATCTAGAGGCGTGTCAGTATTTGTGGTTTATCTGAGCTTGCAGTTGCTTGGAAGTGCTCTGACGATTATTTCGACTTGTGTGACGATTAACATTAATGATCAATATCTGAAATCCAAAGGTCGAATTTACCATATGATGTTGAAGGTTTGCTGTTTAAGTGACAAACGCGGAGATTCTATACCAAATGTACAATACATCTCACAGGAGCAAAGAAATGTTTCGAATGATCCTCTAGAAACAAACGCCGATGAAAATGAACTGCATGCTTTAAATAACAGACTTGATTCGGTGTTGATTTGTTTGTCAATTACATGGAACTTTGTTTTATTAGGTATGATTGTTCTTGCGGCCGAAATGGCTTAGACATTTTAATATATATTCCGAATCTTGATAATGAAGTGTGTGCCAACGTCGGCGACAATCATATCAACTACGTTTGCTACTCTTTAGCTTTGAAAAGATCAAACAAATTAGGATAAGGTCCATGACTATAAAAATTCATCAGGTTTTATCTTAAAATAAAACGTCTTTTGAACATGAGACTTAGAGTAAAACTACATTCCTGTTCTGAAAACATTATGTTTCTATATTTTAACATACACTATATTAACTCCAAACCCTTTAAGCAAAAATAGACAACATCTTATACAAAAAAAGTTTATTAAAGTTCTATGTGTACGATTCAGATTTATATAATACACTTTAACACAACTAGTATATCGCAAAGTTCGAAATATCCGATAAATTACGTTCATGGAAATATGCAAGAGCATGTAATACATCACCGTATATATCTGATATGCAACAGATGGTCTTGGTATGATAAGTTCTTTGTGACTTCTGATTTTTCTCTATTATTAGAATTACTATAACAAACCGTAATGAGGTGTTAGTTGTTATTACCCAGTGACCGTTGTAAATGTACTTTGCCATAGGTAATTTGTTTTGTATGTTAACTATAGTATGGCAGAATTCTGAAATTTTCCGTTCATTCCTAGTGAAAAGTGCGATTGAGCATCTTTCCGACAAGGATATCTAATACATCGGTGACTGAACAATGCAAATTGCGTAAGACTATCACTACATTGAACTAATTCCGCATCTGATAAAATTGCATAACGAGTATGTTCGGTGTTTATCAAAATAACTGGTGTACTAATATCGTACCTAGCTGTCATTTCAGCGGGTGACTCATTTATCGACGTATGATCTGATTGTGCTTTGTAATAGGGAATGGCTAGAGTATGAATGCGGTAAACGTTGAGTTTTCCGTCCAAATCAAGCAATGGTATATTGATAAGTACTGCGATCTGATTGTCATAAAGAATGGTATCACACTGTAATATCTTATAGAAATCCCAGAGATGAGTTTCTGGTTCTGCAGGTTAAACGAAAGTGGGTTGGAGTTGAGACATGATTTCGTTTACTTAAACATGAATTGTCGCGGATTTGACGAATATCTTGCTTTAAATGCGTGGTTTGATCAAACATCCACTAAAAACATCCCAACTAATAATGAATTGGCAACATTTCCGAACATCGCAAAGATGAAAATTTGGGCACCTTTTCATTCGGCTATAAAAAAACATCTCAAAAAATCAAATTCCCCGAAATTAAAGGAAGTAAAGCAAATACCTATGAATGATCTGATACAGAGCCTCAAATCATTAGAGAACGTCACTCTTGAAACTACGTCTTGGCCAAATTGGTACTATATCGTTATTGCAATTATTGCAGCTTTGTCCGTTATTTTGGGGATATTCTTGTATTGTAAATACTTCAAACATTTATGCAATCGATCTGCCAATAATAACAAGCGTTTCAAGACTACCAGGGATCAAACTGTTCACTACCAGCTTGCAGACACCGTCGACATAGGGGTATTCCAGAACACAAAAAACGGACAACATGCAACTCCAGTGAACAGAACGACATACCACTGGTAAGAAACAACCCAGTTGAACCACTTTCTTCATCGGCCATCACGGATAAAGAAAAATTCTTCAGGCAACTTTATCCTTCTTTACAGTTTGGAAACCATACGTCACCGTAAACAACGCATCATGCACTCGGCATCATTCCAGTGGGGCCTCAAGCAACACGGATGGCTGGGTGTAACGTCCAGAAATGGTTGAACATTACCAAATTACAGGAGTTCAAATCAGTATCCTAAGAATTATCAATTTACCAAACGTCAGGATATACACCAGTAGTAAAATTTGGATATTATCGTATCGCCTGTCTATGCAGGTCCATGTGAATAACATGGAAGAATTATCCATTTACCAAACGTCAGAATATATACTACATGTAGTAGTAAAATTTGGATACTATCGTATCGCCTGCCTATGCAGGTCCATGTGAATAACAAGGATACATTGGATTGGACGCTGGTTCAGCCAGTCCGTACTATGCCCGTCCATTATCAGTGGGCAAAGTATGGATATTGATGTGGAGGATAAAAGAAGAAAATGGAAACAGAAGAAAACGCAGTGTATTATACTGTCTTCAATTATATGTGTGTGAACTTGTGTAAATATATAATGAATTATTTTAATATGTATCAGATAATTAACTTGACTTATTAGTGATCATGATTATTATACATCATATGACTATTATCTTGTGTTGTGTAAATACTAAATGCATATGCATTATACTTTTGTTCCATGATTATGATTATTATGTATTAGATGACTTTTATCTTGTATTGTGTAAATACTAAATACGTATTTGTATAAGGAGGATTTTTTGGGTAGTTAGACTTGCAACGTCGAATAGATTTATAGAGTCAGATATTGACGGTTTGCATTATACATATATGGATTGTTTGCATATGAGTACTCAAAATTGTAGTATAATTATTTATTTTTTTGTTGTTCCATAAAGAAGGGAAGGAAATTGTAATGTAATCCATAAGTATACATATATGTCTGGAAACACAATGGCCTATTGACATTTAAGTATCGGTTTATTAGTATATTATACAATAAAACCAGACGATGCCCATGGCCAAAATTACCACGACTTAGGAGCCGAATAACATCATGGTTATAAATAGAGAAGGACAGTTTGATTAAGTGAGAAAGGTTTTGGAGAGAGTTGAGGTTTACGTACGGCGCACATACCATCACGCCGGTATCGTCTGAATTAATGAACTTGGGTTGTTGGTGTTTTATATTAAGTTGTTCTAAAATAAGTTTAATAAATACTTCGAAACTTTACACTATCTTGTGTTAATATATTGTCACTCGAAGTTACGTGACGAATTGTAATGTAATCCATACGTATACATGTTTATACTGGATACGGTCATTAAGTAGTACTGTCTGACACGTGTCTTATATTACATTTATATTAAAAACATCAATTAGCTCAGTGATATATTTTTTACCAATATTCGATTATAGATTACACAACTTAGCTAAATGATATATAATATGTCTGGAAACACAATGGACTATTGACATTTAAGTATCGGTTATTAGTATATTATATAATAAAACCAGACGAATCTCGTCACTAATTCACTAATTGGTTCAACGATGCTTTTTCATACATAATAAATGAAGGAATGTCAAGCTCATATTTTGCTGTATGACTGATGTTGAAATCGATACTAATATGCGTTTTTACCATCAATGAATCAGACGCGGTATTCGAACACGGACAAAACTAACTATCCCGGCCTTTTCACAACATCATATTATTGAGGGACAGGAATTGTCGAGTCGTTCGTATTGATGTCAAGCTCTATTAATTATGTGTAAATGAGCGCTGCTATGGGATTTACAACATCTTCAGTAAGTGACGTTATTTCTAGAAAACGCAACATGTGATGTCACTATTTGCATTATACTATAAACAATATTTACTCCATACGGTCACTTCGTTTTTATATTTCCTTATGGGGCAAATATTGTTTACTGTCAATACATGGTGACGTCTCATGTGACGTTTTCTGGAAATACAGCGGCACTCAAACAATTAAAAAACAACATACACGATAACATAAACTTTTATTTTTGGCATTGTTTAAAATAGCATGCATTATTTAAGTTTACAACCATCTACAATCAAACGGACCTGGTGGTTGCTAAAATGTAGGTCATGTAGCAAGATTACATTAAAAGGTCTGCTCATATGAATTTAACGATGCAGTAAACTATACGACATTTGAAGTATGTTACCGCCTGGTAGTAAGGGGAGTAATCCGTTTTCTATCTTGAAATGTAGGAGATTGGGATGTCGGCCTTGGAGATCGAGAGCCACGGGAACCAAGTGGTGGTAAAGAAACCCGCATGGAAGGCAAACTGGTTTGTCTTGAAGGTGAGTTGTTGAAAGGTGGTGCGTTGCTTTTATAATAATCAGGACTTCTTGCAGTCATGATAGAATGAGTTCGAGATTTGTCTCTATAATCATCGTAAGGCATTGCCTTGTCTGAAGATGGTTAGTAATCAAAGAACCTATCTGTACTGTTTCTTCTTTCCCATTCTTCCCGTCGACCACTTCCATCTCTTTGTTAATATTCTTTACGTCTGACAATGTCACTTCTTCGGGCTTTTTCTTTGTTATGAGCCGATCTTCTGTTCCAATCGCTATCAAAAAGCGTATGTCTAGACCTTTGTCGGTCACTAAAGTCACGAGTTATTCCGACATCGGGTTGTTCAGGGTGTTTGTCATATTTTCTCGTGTAATTGACAGGATCCTCGGACTGTTTTTCCAATTCAACTACACGGATTATAGTTGGCATTCGTTACTTGATTGGAGTACAGAAGGTCGCCAGGTGTTTCTGGATTCAAAGTTGGTATGGTTACCAGACATAGTGGTCGGCACTGATGGGTTTTATGGCATTGGTCTGAATTCTGATGATTTTGGAAATGTTATAATAGATAAGTACGGGACAGTGAAGGCATGTGTACCTATAAAACTCGAAGTTGGTATTGACGCAGAAATTACATTATATCCTTTTGATACACAAGAAATATATGTTTCTTTTACACCATGGACACTTCCAACCGAAGACGTACCCTCTGTTCCAATCGCTATCCAGAAAGCTATTTATAGACCTTTGTCGGCCACTAAAGTCACGATTTATTCCGACGTCGGGCAGTTTAGGATGTTTGTCATATAATCTCGTGTAATTGACAAGATCCTCGAACTGTTGTTTCCAATTTAACCACACGAGCTTCTATTTCACTTTTTCTCCCGTTCAAGATGTGTTATCATTTCATTATACATGACGCCAAATAATACGAACTTTCATTCTCTTCGTTAATTCTGATAGCAATATTCTGGTGGTACAATAGTTCTTTTTATGCATTTTATTTCTTGTTGTTGTCCTCTAACTTTGCGTTTCAAAGCAGCCTCCACTTGCAGCAGTGTAGTTCTTTCACCGCCAATCTGTTTATACTTCGCTGAAAGTGATTTGTTCTCTGTAAATAAATTTGTCTCCGATCTAAAAGTTATCCTTTGTCTGTCTGAATCTGATTAATACAGCGTCTGTAACGGTTTTCGGGTTATATCCGGTTTCGCGGTCTTTTGATATTTTGTCAACGAAACGAACATTGAAACAATTTGGCATAATAGGAAAAATGTGGAATGGAAATGATATTGTTAGCATTACTTTACTGTAGAATATTTTTAAAAAAGCCACTGAACACAAAAGAAAATCGAAGTAAGTTTTTTTTCCATTACGTTATTTCGTCAGTGCTGTGAAAATACAAGCAAATAGTTTATAAGAAGTGGAATGGAACTTTAAGGACGTCTTACACGACCTACGAATCTGACATCCACTGTTGGCAATTCCGTGCACAGCAAGCATTTTAATCTTAACACACTTAGAATCAATTTCGTCCCCAAATCTGGCAACGAGAGAGCGGAAATTGATAATTAGGTCTCCAGTACTTATTTCGGACGAAACTATATTAAGCAGCACTTAACTGTTTTCCCCTCCAATATTTTATCGATGTTTTGAAACGTTCGAAACTTAACTACTTGTATTCGATAAATATAGAGTAGCTTTACGCATCCTTAGCCATCATATTTCTTGGTTTGATACAAATAGCACGATAAAAGGAAACTATTTGAATCATACCTCTGCTACTTGAAAAACTGACACGCCATCGAGAAGCGGCACGCAGCCTTAGCGATAATATTTCTAGATTTGATACAAACAATTGAAAAAAAGGAAACAACCATAATTCTACATCTGTTCCTTTTACCTCGGAATATTGATACGCCATAATGACGGTATAAGTATGGCAAGGTCAATTTCAGTTGCTTTCGGGAATTTTCAGATTAAGATACACACTGTGGTTTATTATCCAGTTATCATCCGATCACATCGGCCTTTTATACCATATCAGAAATTGATATAACAAGGCATGAACTAGCTATTATATATTATACATAAACGTATACATCTCCTGTTTAAAATAGTATACAATATGGGTACATTGTATACAGTGGTAAAAACAAATACTAACATTTTGAACACTCTAAGGTATTGTCTTGTATGACCTGATGTACATTAATATGTTACACATACATTACGTTTTACATACATAAACGTATAACTGTGATACTGCATAATGCTATGTTTTGTTATATCGTGTTGAGTAAATGTCTTCATAAATGTCCTAAAATGATACACTTACACACTTAGTGTTACATAGTCATTGCTTTCCAACATATATACATAAATTGACTAAGTAGGCAGTAACTAATCATTAAAAGTTATAAACCATTATGTACATAACAACAGTCACACTGTAAATAATCAGGCTCGATTATTCAATTTGTCGGCATAATGGCATTAACTGCTCAATACACTCAACACTTAACATTTATGCGGCTTCATGAATATTGTACTGGTGTTGATCGTAGGTCTATAACCAGTCACATGGATGAAAGACTGACTGTACAGTTGTTTTGCATTGTCGTATCGTATCAATCATTGGCGTAATTGCATTAACTTCTCAATCAATACCCTCAACACTGCTAACATTTTAGAACTATTAATACGGCTTGATAAATAGTGAAATGTTGTTGATGGTAAGTTTATAACCAGAAACATGGATAAAAGACTGACTATACTGTTTTTGCTTTGTCGTATCGTTTATGCATCTGGAAATTATAATCTTACGCGGTTGAATTCCTATGACAGAAACGTTCTACCTGCATTAAGTCCAAACGATCCAGTCGTCTTGAAAATGACCATGCATCTGATTTCTATCGCAGATTTGGATTTCAAAAAACAAACAGTGAAGGTAGAATCAATGGTTGAACTGATTTGGACGGATTATAATTTGCATTCGTTACTTGATTGGAGTACAGAAGGTCGCCAGGTGTCTCTGGATTCAAAGTTGATATGGTTACCAGACATATTGGTCGGCACCGATAGGTTTTATGGAATTCGTCTGAAATCTGATGATTTTGGAAATGTTATAATAGATAAGTACGGGACAGTGAAGGCATGGATACCTATAAAATTGGAAGTTGGTATTGAAGCAGACATTACATTCTACCCTTTTGATACACAAGACATATATATTTCTTTTACACCATGGACACTTCCCACCGAAGACCTATTGCTATCCAGTGTAGCCGATGTATCACCGATACAATATTACAAAGAAAACGGGGAATGGAATATTCTAACGAATGATATGCTTGAATTCACCTATTCTTTCGATAACTGCACGTACACCAATGTTCAGTACAAATTTTCCATACAACGTCAGAGTTTATTTCCTGTGTTGAGTATGGTATTACCAGTGGTTTTAATATCATCTTTAAATATTTTTGTGTTCATACTTCCGGTTAAAGGTGGCGAACGTCTTTCATTGAGTGTTACTGTATTTCTTACATTGGCCGTATTTTTGTCTATTGTTGACCAGTCACTTCCTAGAACATCTAGAGGCGTGTCAGTATTTGTGGTTTATCTGAGCTTGCAGTTGCTTGGAAGTGCTCTGACGATTATTTCGACTTGTGTGACGATTAACATTAATGATCAATATCTGAAATCCAAAGGTCGAATTTACCATATGATGTTGAAGGTTTGCTGTTTAAGTGACAAACGCGGAGATTCTATACCAAATGTACAATACATCTCACAGGAGCAAAGAAATGTTTCGAATGATCCTCTAGAAACAAACGCCGATGAAAATGAACTGCATGCTTTAAATAACAGACTTGATTCGGTGTTGATTTGTTTGTCAATTACATGGAACTTTGTTTTATTAGGTATGATTGTTCTGGCGGCCGAAATGGCTTAGACATTTTAATATATATTCTGAATCTTGATAATGAAGTGTGTGCCAACGTCGGCGACAATCATATCAACTACGTTTGCTACTCTTTAGCTTTGAAAAGATCAAACAAATTAGGATAAGGTCCATGACTATAAAAATTCATCAGGTTTTATCTTAAAATAAAACGTCTTTTGAACATGAGACTTAGAGTAAAACTTCATTCCTGTTCTGAAAACATTATGTTTCTATATTTTAACATATGTTAACTATAGTATGGAAGAATTCTGAAATTGTCCATTCATTCCTAGTGAAAAGTGCGATTGAGCATCTTTCCGACAAGGATATCTGATACATCGGTGACTGAACAATGCAAATTGCGTAAGACTATCACTACATTGAACTAATTCCGCATCTGATAAAATTGCATAACGAGTATGTTCGGTGTTTATCAAAATAGCAGGTGTACTAATATCGTACCTAGCTGTCATTTCAGCGGGTGACTCATTTATCGACGTATGATCTGATTGTGCTTTGTAATAGGGAATGGCTAGATTATGAATGCGGTAAACGTTGAGTTTTCCGTCCAAATCAAGCAATGGTATATTGATAAGTACTGCGATCTGATTGTCATAAAGAATGGTATCACACTGTAATATCTTATAGAAATCCCAGAGATGAGTTTCTGGTTCTGCAGGTTAAACGAAAGTGGGTTGGAGTTGAGACATGATTTCGTTTACTTAAACATGAATTGTCGCAGATTTAACGAATATCTTGCTTAAATGCCTCGTTTGATCAAACATCCACTAAAAACATCCCAACTAATAATGAATTGGCAACATTTCCGAACATCGCAAAGATGAAAATTTGGGCACCTTTTCATTCGGCTATAAAAAACATCTCAAAAAATCAAATTCCCCGAAATTAAAGGAAGTAAAGCAAAAACCTATGAATGATCTGATACAGAACATCAAATCATTAGAGAACGTCACTCTTGAAACTACGTCTTGGCCAAATTGGTACTATATCGTTATTGCAATTATTGCAGCTTTGTCCGTTATTTTGGGGATATTCTTGTATTGTAAATACTTCAAACATTTATGCAATCGATCTGCCAATAATAACAAGCGTTTCAAGACTACCAGGGATCAAACTGTTCACTACCAGCTTGCAGACACCGTCGACATAGGGGTATTCCAGAACACAAAAAACGGACAACATGCAACATCAGTGAACAGAACGACATACCACTAGTAAGAAACAACCCAGTTGAACCACTTTCTTCATCGGCCATCACGGATAAAGAAAAATTCTTCAGGCAACTTTATCCTTCTTTACAGTTTGGAAACCATACGTCACCGTAAACAACGCATCATGCACTCGGCATCATTCCAGTGGGGCCTCAAGCACCACGGATGGCTGGGTGTAACGTCCAGAAATGGTTGAACATTACCAAATTACAGGAGTTCAAATCAGTATCCTAAGAATTATCAATTTTCCAAACGTCAGGATATACACTAGTAGTAAAATTTGGATATTATCGTATCGCCTGCCTATGCAGGTCCATGTGAATAACATGGAAGAATTATCCATTTACCAAACGTCAGAATATATACTAGTAGTAAAATTTGGATATTATCATATCGCCTGCGTAAACAGGTCCATGTGAATAACATGGAAGTATTATCAATTTACCAAACGTCAGGATATATACTACATGTAGTAGTAAAATTTGGATATTATCGTATCGCCTGCCTTATTTTTATGTGTGAACTTGTGTAAATATATAATGAATTATTTTAATATGTATCAGATAATTAACTTGACTTATTAGTGATCATGATTATTATACATCATATGGCTATTATCTTGTATTGTGTAAATACTAAATGCATATGCATTATACTTTTGTTCCATGATTATGATTATTATGTATTAGATGACTTTTATCTTGTATTGTGTAAATACTAAATACGTATTTGAATAAGGAGGATTTTTTGGGTAGTTAGACCTGCCACGTCGAATAGATTTATAGAGTCAGATATTGACGGTTTGCATTATACATATATGGATTGTTTGCATATGAGTACTCAAAATTGTAGTATAATTATTTTTTTTGTTGTTCCATAAAGAAGGGAAGGAAATTGTAATGTAATCCATACGTATACATATATGTCTGGAAACACAATGGCCTATTGACATTTAAGTATCGGTTTATTAGTATATTATACAATAAAACCAGACGATGCCCATGGCCAAAATTACCACGACTTAGGAGCCGAATAACATCATGGTTATAAATAGAGAAGGACAGTCTGATTAAGTGAGAAAGGTTTTGGAGAGAGTTGAGGTCTACGTACCGCGCATATACCATCACGCCGGTATCGTCTGAATTAATGAACTTGGGTTGTTGGTGTTTTATATTAAGTTGTTCTAAAATAAGTTTAATAAATACTTCGAAACTTTACACTATCTTGTGTTAATATATTGGCACTCGAAGTTACGTGACAAATTGTAATGTAATCCATACGTATACATGTTTAGACTGGATACGGTCATTAAGTAGTACTGTCTGACACGTGTCTTATATTACATTTATATTAAAAACATCAATTAGCTCAGTGATATATTTTTTACCAATATTCGATTATAGATTACACAACTTAGCTAAATGATATATAATATGTCTGGAAACACAATGGACTATTGACATTTAAGTATCGGTTATTAGTATATTATATAATAAAACCAGACGAATCTCGTCACTAATTCACTAATTGGTTCAACGATGCTTTTTCATACATAATAAATGAAGGAATGTCAAGCTCATATTTTGCTGTATGACTGATGTTGAAATCGATACTAATGCGTTTTTACCATCAATGAATCAGACGCGGTATTCGAACACGGACAAAACTAACTATCCCGGCCTTTTCACAACATCATATTATTGAGGGACAGGAATTGTCGAGTCGTTCGTATTGATGTCAAGCTCTATTAATTATGTGTAAATGAGCGCTGCTATGGGATTTACAACATCTTCAGTAAGTGACGTCATTTCTAGAAAACGCAACATGTGATGTCACTATTTGCAATATACTATAAACAATATATACTCCATATGGTCACTTCGTTTTTATATTTCCATATGGGGCAAATATTGTTTACTGTCAATACATGGTGACGTCTCATGTGACATTTTCTGGAAATACAGCGGCACTCAAACAATTAAAAAACAACACACACGATTACATAAACTTTTATTTTTGGCATTGTTTAAAATAGCATGCATTATTTAAGTTTACAACCATCTACAATCAAACGGACCTGGTGGTTGTTAAAATGTAGGTCATGTAGCAAGATTACATTAAAGGTCTGCTCATATGAATTTAACGATGCAGTAAACAATACGACATTTGAAGTATGTTACCGCCTGGTAGTAAGGGGAGTAATCCGTTTTCTATCTTGAAATGTAGGAGATTGGGTTGTCGGCCTTGGAGATCGAGAGCCACGGGAACCAAGTGGTGGTAAAGAAACCCGCATGGAACGCAAACTGGTTTGTCTTGAAGGTGAGTTGTTGAAAGGTGGTGCGTTGCTTTTATAATAATCAGGACTTCTTGCAGTCATGATAGAATAAGTTCGAGATTTGTCTCTATAATCATCGTAAGGCATTGCCTTGTCTGAAGATGGTTAGTAATCAAAGAACCTATCTGTACTGTTTCTTCTTTCCCATTCTTCCCGTCGACCACTTCCATCTCTTTGTTAATATTCTTTACGTCTGACAATGTCACTTCTTCGGGCTTTTTCGTTGTTATGAGCCGATCTTCTGTTCCAATCGCTATAAAAAAACGTATGTCTAGACCTTTGTCGGTCACTAAAGTCACGAGTTATTCCGACATCGGGTTGTTCAGGGTGTTTGTCATATTTTCTCGTGTAATTGACAGGATCCTCGGACTGTTTTTCCAATTCAACTACACGGATTATAGTTTGCATTCGTCACTTGATTGGAGTACAGAAGGTCGCCAGGTGTTTCTGGATTCAAAGTTGGTATGGTTACCAGACATAGTGGTCGGCACCGATGGGTTTTATGGCATTGGTCTGAATTCTGATGATTTTGGAAATGTTATAATAGATAAGTACGGGACAGTGAAGGCATGTGCACCTATAAAACTCGAAGTTGGTATTGACGCAGAAATTACATTATATCCTTTTGATACACAAGAAATATATGTTTCTTTTACACCTAGACACTTCCAACCGAAGACGTATTGTTATCCAGTGTAGCCGATGTACCACCCATAAGATATTACAAAGACAACGGTGAATGGAATATTCTAACGAGTGATATAATTGAATTCACCTACACTTTCGATAACTGCACGTGAACAAATGTTCAGAACAAATTTTCCATACAACGTCAGAGTTTATTTCCTGTGTTGAGTACGGTATTAACGGTGGTTTTAACATTTTCTTTAAACATTTTTGTTTTCATACTGCCGGTTAAAGGTGGCGAACGTCTTTCATTGAGTGTTACTGTATTTCTTACCTTGGCCGTATATGTGTCTATTGTTGACCAGTCACTTCCTAGAACATCTAGAGGCATGTCAGTATTTGTGGTTTACATCGGTTTGCAGTTGCTTGGAAGTGCTGTGACGATTATTTCGACCTGTGTTACGATTAACATTAATAATCAATTTATGAGCTCCAAAGGTCGCATTTACCGCGTGGTGTTGAAGATTTGTTGTAAACATCACACGTACATATTATAGAATATACTTGGTAATGTTAAAAACCTTTCGGAAAGACATACAAGAGAAAGAGTTTAACTCTATTTAGAATTATAACATACATAATTCACTTATATCGGTATAACGATGCTTTATCATACATAATAATTGAAGAAATATCAAGTTTATGATTTGTTGTATGACTGATGTTGGATTCGACACTAATGTGGGTGTTTATGTTAACTATGTTAACAATTCGAAATATCCCGGCCTTTTCGCGACTTTTCTGTTTCTATTGTATATGTATATTCCGAAACGCTAATGTAGCGTACCTCATGTATCATAATTGTCAAGAACGTAAAGATTAGCCTAATGTATAAATGAATCAGTAGAATATAGCCCCGCATACGTGTCTCTGTACTCCGACTTTTACACGCGTCGTTCGTAACAGACAGTATAGAGACGTAACGTCCGTGGCTGGACTAAGTAGAATAATACACTGGAAGGCTCGTTAGCCTAGCAGTAGAGAACTCAATTCCCATTCCAAAGAGTGTACGTTTGATTCTTAATATGAGCGCCGCTGTACAATTTCCAACCTCTTTTTTAAGTGATGTCAACCTTTTTTAATTATGGTGTAAATAACGAAACAAAACAACATGCATGATTAAAGATGTTTATAAAGTAAATAAAAAGACTAATAAAACATCATTTAGTTAAATTATCTTTTCATTTTTAATAAGACGACTCTCTGTACAAACTGTCAGACCACTGATAACATTTGATATTATCATATATTAATTAAGTTAACAACCATCTACAATCAAACTTGGTAGCTAGGTCTGTTGATAAGACTTTAACGATGCAGTAAACTCTACGGCTTTTGAAGCATGTTACCACCGGATAGTAAGGGGAGTAATCCGTTTACTATGGTGAAATGTAGGAGATTGGGTCGTTGGCCTTGGTTATTAAGATCCACGGGGACCAATACAAGTGAAGGTAAGAAACCCAAGAACTCTGGATAGGAATGGAACGCAAATTGGTTTGTCTTGAAGGTGAGCAGTTGAAAGGTGGTGCGTTGCTTTTATAATAATCAGGACTTCTTGTTGTCATGATGGTATGAGTTCGAGATTTGTCTCTGTAATTATCGTAACGCATTTCTTTGTCTGAAAATGGTTGGTAATCAAAGAATCGACCTGAACTGTTTCTTTTTTCCCTTTCATCCCGTAGGCCACTTCCATCTCTTCGTTCATATTCTTTCCGTCTGACACTTCTTCGGGCACTTCTTTTGTGATGAACCAACCTCTGTTCCAATCGCTATCCAGAAAGCTATTTATAGACCTTTGTCGGCCACTAAAGTCACGATTTATGCCGACGTCGGGCAGTTTAGGATATTTGTCATATAATCTCGTGTAATTGACAAGATCCTCGAACTGTTGTTTCCAATTTAACCACACGAGCTTCTATTTCACTTTTTCTCCCGTTCAAGATGTGTTATCATTTCATTATACATGACGCCAAAAAATACGAACTTTCATTCTCTTCGTTACTTCTGATAGCAATATTCTGGTGGTACAATAGTTCTTTTTATGCATTTTATTTCTTGTTGTTGTCCTCTAACTTTGCGTTTCAAAGCAGCCTCCACTTGCAGCAGTGTAGTTCTTTCACCGACAATCTGATTATACTTCGCTGAAAGTGATTTGTTCTCTGTAAATAAATTTGTCTCCGATCTAAAAGTAATCCTTTGTCTGTCTGAAGCTGATTAATACAGCGTCCGTTACGGTTTTCGGGTTATATCCGGTTTCGCGGTCTTTTGATATTTTGTCAACGAAACGAACATTGAAACAATTTGGCATAATAGGAAATATGAGGAATGGAAGTGATATTTTTAGCATTACTTTACTGTAGAATATTTTTAAAAAAGCCACTGAACACAAAAGAAAATCGAAGTAAGTTTTTTTTCCATTACGTTATTTCGTCAGTGCTGTAAAAATACAAGCAAATAGTTTATAAGAAGTGGAATGGAATTTAAGGACGTCTTACACGACCTACGAATCTGTCATCCACTGTTGGCAATTCCGTGCACAGCAAGCATTTTCATCTTAACACACTTAGAATCAATTTCGTCCCCAAATCTGGCAACGAGAGAGCGGAGATTGAAAATTAGGTCTCCAGTACTTATTTCGGACGAAACTATATTATGCAGCACTTAACTTTTTTCCCCTCAAATATTTTATCGATGTTTTGAAACGTTCGAAACTTAACTACTTGTATTCGATAAATATCGAGTAGCGTTACGCATCCTTAGCCATCATATTTCTTGGTTTGATACAAATAGCACGATAAAAGGAAACAATTTGAATCATACCTCTGCTACTTGGAATACTGACACGCCATCGAGAAGCGGCACGCAGCCTTAGCGATAATATTCCTAGATTTGATACAAACAATTGAAAAAAGGAAACAACCATAATTCTACATATGTTCCTTTTACCTCGGAATATCGATACGCCATAATGACGGTATAAGTAGGGCAAGGTCAATTTCAGTAGCTTTCGGGAATTTTCAGATTAAGATACACACTGTTGTTTATTATCCAGTTATCATCCGATCACATCGGCCTTTTATACCATATCAGAAATTGATATAACAAGGCATGAACTAGCTATTATATATTATACATTATACATTATACATAAACGTATAAATCTCTTGTTTAAAATAGTATACAATATGGGTACATTGTATACAGTAGTAAAAACAAATACTAAAATTGTGAACATTCTAAGGTATTGTCTTGTATGACCTGATGTACATTAATATGTTACACATACATTACGTTTTACATACATAAACGTATAACTGTGATACTGCATAATGCAATGTTTCGTTATATCGTGTTGAGTAAATGTCTTCATAAATGTCCTAAAATGATACACTTACACACTTAATGCTACATGGTCATTGCTTTCCAACATATATACATAAATTGACTAAGTAGGCAGTAACTAATCATTAAAAGTTATAAACCATTATGTACATAACAACAGTCACACTGTAAATAATCAGGCTCGATTATTCAATTTGTCGGCAAAATGGCATTAACTGCTCAATACCCTCAACACTTAACATTTACGCGGCTTCATGAATATTGTACTGGTGTTGATCGTAGGTATATAACCAGTCACATGGGTGAAAGACTGACTGTACAGTTGTTTTGCATTGTCGTATCGTATCAATCATTCAGTGTAAATGCATTAACTTCTCAATCAATACCCTCAACACTGCTAACATTTTAGAACTATTAATACGGCTTGATAAATAGTGAAATGTTGTTGATGGTAAGTTTATAACCAGAAACATGGATAAAAGACTGACTATACTGTTTTTGCTTTGTCGTATCGTTTATGCATCTGGAAATTATAATCTTACGCGGTTGAATTCCTATGACAGAAACGTTCGACCTGCATTAAGTCCAAACGATCCAGTCGTCTTGAAAATGACCATGCATCTGATTTCTATCGCAGATTTGGATTTCAAAAAACAAACAGTGAAGGTAGAATCAATGGTTGAACTGAATTGGACGGATTATAATTTGCATTCGTTACTTGATTGGAGTACAGAAGGTCGCCAGGTGTCTCTCGATTCAAAGTTGATATGGTTACCAGACATAGTGGTCGGCACCGATGTGTTTTATGGAATTCGTCTGAAATCTGATGAATTTGGAAATGTTATAATAGATAAGTACGGGACAGTGAAGGCATGGATACCTATAAAATTGGAAGTTGGTATTGAAGCAGACATTACATTCTACCCTTTTGATACGCAAGACATATATGTTTCTTTTACACCATGGACACTTCCCACCGAAGACCTATTGCTATCCAGTGTAGCCGATGTATCACCGATACAATATTACAAAGAAAACGGGGAATGGAATATTCTAACGAATGATATGCTCGAATTCACCTATTCTTTCGATAACTGCACGTACACCAATGTTCAGTACAAATTTTCCATACAACGTCAGAGTTTATTTCCTGTGTTGAGTATGGTATTACCAGTGGTTTTAATATCATCTTTAAATATTTTTGTGTTCATACTTCCGGTTAAAGGTGGCGAACGTCTATCATTGAGTGTTACTGTATTTCTTACATTGGCCGTATTTTTGTCTATTGTTGACCAGTCACTTCCTAGAACATCTAGAGGCGTGTCAGTATTTGTGGTTTATCTGAGCTTGCAGTTGCTTGGAAGTGCTCTAACGATTATTTCGACTTGTGTGACGATTAACATTAATGATCAATATCTGAAATCCAAAGGTCGAATTTACCATATGATGTTGAAGGTTTGCTGTTTAAGTGACAAACGCGGAGATTCTATACCAAATGTACAATACATCTCACAGGAGCAAAGAGATGTTTCGAATGATCCTCTAGAAACAAACGCCGATGAAAATGAACTGCATGCTTTAAATAACAGACTTGATTCGGTGTTGATTTGTTTGTCAATTACATGGAACTTTGTTTTATTAGGTATGATTGTTCTGGCGGCCGAAATGGCTTAGACATTTTAATATATATTCTGAATCTTGATAATGAAGTGTGTGCCAACGTCGGCGACAATCATATCAACTACGTTTGCTACTCTTTAACTTTGAAAAGATCAAACAAATTAGGATAAGGTCCATGACTATAAAAATTCATCAGGTTTTATCTTAAAATAAAACGTATTTTGAACATGAGACTTAGAGTAAAACTACATTCCTGTTCTGAAAACATTATGTTTCTATATTTTAACATACACTATATTAAACTCCAAACCCTTTAAGCAAAAATAGACAACATATCGTCCCATTAGAGCAAAAAGGTACCAACTAACATTTTGGTCAAAATTGACTTTTTGGCATTTTCTTAACCGTTTTTAATCAATCTTTAATATATATAAAAATCTAGTTTGTACCTAGATGATTAAAAACGATATTGCATCGGGTACAAAGGTACCAAGTGAAAATCAAGCTTTAAGTTTCTGCAAAAAGGTACCATGTGCACAGTGTTTCAGGCAAAAAGGTACCATATGTCAAATGGTACCTTTTTGTTCCAACGCTTTTTGTAACTTTGCTATAGTTGTATGCAAAAAGGAACCAAGTGACACATGGCTCCTTTTTGCACTTACTATTTTGTAAACTTGAGTGGCATTTATACATACAAAACAGTTCATATGGTACCTTTAGGCACAGAGTTGAATACACAAACCAGATGCTGGTTTACTGATAAGGTGTCGGACAATGTCCATTGTATTGCAGATAAGAGGGTGTGTATACAATGAAATTGTGATAATCAAGCTTAAAACCTTGCATTTTATGAGAGCCTTCCTCGAAAGTAAGATGGAAATAGACTGAGAATACAATCATGGAAAATATGGAAAATGTGAGTACATATTTATAATATTTCATACACATAAGACTATTAAAATTCAAATAATATCAGTAATGAGTAATAATATTGCTAATACTAGCTTTTTATGAAATACATGATAAATAATATTGAATGGTATCAACTTTTGTATGTATATACATGTACTCGTAGGTATATAAATACTTAGGCGAAAAACGATGTCTGGCAAAATAGTATGCCAACTGCTTTAAATTTATTATAATATTATTCATCTACATTTCAGGACGAGGCCACGGTGTGGTCAGATGAAGAGTTCTACCATTCCATTGATATAGACACAAAAGGCGACGGAAACACCAGTACAGATTCTGAAAATGTTCCATTGTCAAAGCTTGCAAGACAAAGGAGACCAGTGAAGAGAAAGTTGATACATTCAAGTGACAGTGAGTCGGAGAAGGATGACAGCTTTGATGACGAAACATACAATCCATCAAAAGCAGATATAAACTCAAGTGATTCAGAACAAGATGTGATTCCTGAGTTAGGTAAAAGACGCTCTGCTAAAGTGAAAGGACAAAGAATGAAAGGTTGGAAAAAGAAGCCAACCCGGATAAAAACTAGAAAAGTGCCTAAATTAAAAGAAAGGGGTAAATCAGAGGTTGCAAAAAGACTAAGTGAAACACTTAAGCTTTTAAGACAACGAAGGAAACGACACTGTGGAAGTGACTTAGAAAGGGCCAAAGAGAAAAGCAAGAGAATGCAGTCTGTTAGAGATTTTGTACGGCGGTCACATCTTGCAAGGTTGGATGCAATGTTAGCCAGCAATGAACTAAAAAGAGTCGGTGTATATGGTGACGGCAATTGTATTTTTGCGGCAATGAAGAAAAGTGGACAAATCAATGACAGCATTGACAACATACGGACAGCGGTGTGTGACCTTATGACAGAACAGGTAGAAAAATATGCTCCTTTCTGTCGAAGTGACAATCCAGCCAATGTTCAACCATTTCTGGATAAAATAGAGGTGCTCAAGTCAAGTGGAACATGGAATATGGACATAGCAGACGTGATACCGATGGCTCTATCAAATAAGTTTACATGCAACATTCGGATATACTCAAGTTCAATATCTGCTCCAGTTATTGATATAAAACCCGACCAACCAGCAGAAAACCTTGTGAACTTAGCATACCTTTCTGTTCAAGGACATGAACACTATGACGCCATTGTTAATATTGGGACTGACGACGACGAAGTCATTGATTTATCAAGGAATGAAAGACAAGATGAACTGCAAGAACAAGCATCTTTTGACAAAAGTAAAGAGTCAAATCAGGACCCCGTCCAAACAACGCCACATAAGAGGGCATCGTACCAAAGCCCTCAAAAGAAACACTCCAGCCGAAAAAGGAAACGTGATCCAGGGTCTTGGAAAAAAAATATCAGAAAGGCAAAACGAAGTAGTGGCAAGGCGTATACGTCTGCAACAGGTCGAACTGTTGATGCAAAACAAGTTCAACCTCATACTTGTTCAAAATGTAAATTCAAGTGTGGACAAAACTTTACAGAAGAGCAGAGGCAGAGTATATTTACGTGTTATTATGGTTTGGGGAATTATGAGCGCCAGAGGCAGTTCATTTGTGAAATGGTGGAGAGAAAAGAGCCATCCAGAAAAGGCAAATGCAAGAAAAAAGTATCCCAAAAGTTCCACCTGGTGAATGAAGAAAAGAAAGTGCGTGTGTGCAGAGATTTCTTTTTGAAAACACTGGACATAGGGAGAAAGACTGTGGATTACTCTTTACAAAGAAAAACACATGGAACTTACGGTAGAAAAGATATGCGAGGGACAAGCTCTTCTGCAAACAAATTAGACCAAAGCCTTGTTGATTCTGTGAAGCGACACATAGAATCATTTCCCAAAATGGAGTCGCATTACGCAAGGAAACAATCTACAAAGGAATATCTTTCCCTCGAGTTAAATATAAAGAAAATGTGGCAGCTTTACAAAACAGAATGTGAGAAGAAAGACATTCCATATGTTACGCTATCAATGTACCGCACAATATTTTGTGAATGTTATAACCTTTCCTTCTACAAGCCCAAGAAAGACCAATGTTCTTTATGCACACTGTACATGCGAAAACGAGAAGCAGGATCACTGGATGAAACACTACAGAAACAATATGACGAGCATCAGATCAAGAAAGAACAAGCAAGGAAGGAAAAGGAAAGCGACAAACTAAGGTCAAAAACTGACAAAAGTGTATATGTAGCTACATTTGATTTACAGGCCGTTCTGTCAACTCCCTGTACTTTAGTAAGTGAGCTATACTATTCAAGGAAGTTGTGCTGTTACAACCTAACAATCTACTCACTCGGCGACAAGAACGTAGTTTGTCATGTGTGGGATGAAAGTCAGGCTAAAAGAGGTTCATGTGAAATTGCTACTTGTTTAATGAAGAACACACTGTCGGTTTGTAAAACAAGCACTGTAAAAGAAATTGTGTACTTTTCGGACTCTTGTGGCGGGCAAAACAGGAATCAGTATGTTACAGCGTCACTGTTGTACACTTTGTCACAAGCGCCGCAACTGGAAAGAATAAGCCACAAATTCCTTGTGTCTGGACATTCACAGATGGAGTGTGACAGTGTCCATTCTACCATTGAAGGAGCAAAGAAGATAACACCAGTGTACGTACCGTCTCAGTGGTGTACACTTATTTCAATGGCTAGAAAAACACAACCTTATATCACAGTGCCTTTGAAATATAACCATGTAGTTGATTTCAAGGACTTTGTTTCCAAACATTGTAAAAATCTCAAAACAACCACTGATGGTCAAAAAGTCAAGTGGCTGCAGGTGAAATGGATACAAGTGAGAAGAGAAAGCCCCAAATCCGTCTTTGTGAACTATTCGTTTGACACAAGTGCATTTTTGGAGATTCAGGTTCAGAAAGCAACGAGGGTGAAAGGCAGAGACTCAAAATGGCCAGAAAATGAAAAAGACTTGAACTTCTGCTACAGTGAAAAGCTTCCAATATCAATTCTAAAAAAGAATGATTTGGTGAACTTGTGTAAGAAAGACATTATCCCGGAAGAATTTCACAGTTATTTCAGTTCCCTGCCAACTGACAGAAAACAGAAGGACTATGTACCATTGGATTCCGAGGAGGAGGACACGGATTAATTCTTAAACTCTGTAACAGTAGTCGAATGAACTCAAAATGAGAAAAGATGCTTATAGTTTACATTTAAGCAACAGGAATGTTTGATATTTGCTTATTATTATGCATAGTTTATTAATTTTCTTTTTTAACGGTATTACAAATGGTACCTTTTTACTTTGTTTATGATAGATATTTCATTTATTAAGTCGTGCAAAAAGGTACCAAGTGATCAAATGGTACCTTTTTGCATTTTAAAATTCTAAAAAAGCTATCGTGCAAAAAGGGACCATGAACAAAATCAATAAAATATCAATAACTATTGGACATTTTGACTTCATTTTTTCTTAAAATCTAATTGGGTATACAACAAGTTTAACAAAGTATGTGTGATAATTTGATCATCAAAAGCTGATTTTATATGCAGGTTCAAACCTTTAAAGCCGTTTTTCTCAAAACTTGCAAAATGTCACTTGGTACCTTTTTGCTCTAATGGGACGATATTATACAAAAAAAGTTTATAAAAGTTCTATGTGTACGATTCAGATTTATGTAATACACTTTAACACAACTAGTATATCGCAAAGTTCGAAACATCCGAGAAATTACGTTCATGGAAATATGCAAGAGCATGTAATACATCAACGTATATATCTGATATGAAACAGACGGTCTTGGTATGATAAGTTCTTTGTGACTTCTGATTTTTCTCTATTATTAGAATGACATACTATAACAAACCTTAATGAGGTGTTAGTTGTTATTACCCAGTGACCGTTGTAAATGTACTTTGCCATAGGTAATTTGTTTTGTATGTTAACTATAGTATGGCAGAATTCTGAAATTTTCCGTTCATTCCTAGTGAAAAGTGCGATTGAGCATCTTTCCGACAAGGATATCTGATACATCGGTGACTGAACAATGCAAATTTCGTAAGACTATCACTACATTGAACTAATTCTGCATCTGATCAAATTGCATAACGAGTATGTTCGGTGTTTATCAAAATAACTGGTGTACTAATATCGTACCTAGCTGTCATTTCAGCGGGTGACTCATTTATCGACGTATGATCTGATTGTGCTTTGTAATAGGGAATGGCTAGATTATGAATGCGGTAAACGTTGAGTTTTCCGTCCAAATCAAGCAATGGTATATTGATAAGTACTGCGATCTGATTGTCATAAAGAATGGTATCACACTGTAATATCTTATAGAAATCCCAGAGATGAGTTTCTGGTTCTGCAGGTTAAACGAAAGTGGGTTGGAGTTGAGACATGATTTCGTTTACTTAAACATGAATTGTCGCGGATTTAACGAATATCTTGCTTTAAATGCGTGGTTTGATCAAACATCCACTAAAAACATCCCAACTAATAATGAATTGACAACATTTCCGAACATCGCAAAGATGAAAATTTGGGCAACTTTTCATTCGGCTATAAAAAACATCTCAAAAAATCAAATTCCCCGAAATTAAAGGAAGTAAAGCAAATACCTATGAATGATCTGATACAGAGCCTCAAATCATTAGAGAACGTCACTCTTGAAACTACGTCTTGGCCAAATTGGTACTATATCGTTATTGCAATTATTGCAGCTTTGTCCGTTATTTTGGGGATATTCTTGTATTGTAAATACTTCAAACATTTATGCAATCGATCTGCCAATAATAACAAGCGTTTCAAGACTACCAGGGATCAAACTGTTCACTACCAGCTTGCAGACACCGTCGACATACGGGTATTCCAGAACACAAAAAACGGACAACATGCAACTCCAGTGAACAGAACGACATACCACTGGTAAGAAACAACCCAGTTGAACCACTTTCTTCATCGGCCATCACGGATAAAGAAAAAATTATTCAGGCAACTTTATCCTTCTTTACAGTTTGGAAACCATACGTCACCGTAAACAACGCATCATGCACTCGGCATCATTCCAGTGGGGCCTCATGCACCACGGATGGCTGGGTGTAACGTCCAGAAATGGTTGAACATTACCAAATTACAGGAGTTCTTATCAGTATCCTAAGAATTATCAATTTACCAAATGTCAGGATATACACTAGTAGTTAAATTTGGATATTATCGTATCGCCTGCCTATGCAGGTCCATGTGAATAACATGGAAGAATTATCCATTTACCAAACGTCAGAATATATACTAGTAGTAAAATTTGGATATTATCATATCGCCTGCCTATGCAGGTCCATGTGAATAACATGGAAGTATTATCAATTTACCAAACGTCAGGATATATACTACATGTAGTAGTAAAATTTGGATATTATCGTATCGCCTGCCTATGCAGGTCCATGAGAATAACATGGATTCATTGGATTGGACGCTGGTTCAGCCAGTCCGTACTATGCTCGTCCATTATCAGTGGGCAAAGTATGGATATTGATGTGGAGGATAAAAGAAGAAAAGGGAAACAGAAGAAAACACAGTGTATTATATTGTCTTCAATTATATGTGTGTGAACTTGTGTAAATATATAATGAATTATTTTAATATGTATCAGATAATTAACTTGACTTATTAGTGATCATGATTATTATACATCATATGACTATTATCTTGTATTGTGTAAATACTAAATGCATATGCATTATACTTTTTTCCATGATTATGATTATTATGTATTAGATGACTTTTATCTTGTATTGTGTAAATACTAAATACGTATTTGAATAAGGAGGATTTTTTGGGTAGTTAGACCTACCACGTCGAATAGATTTATAGAGTCAGATATTGATGGTTTGCATTATACATATATGGATTGTTTGCATATGAGTACTCAAAATTGTAGTATAATTTTTTTTTGTTCCATAAAGAAGGGAAGGAAATTGTAATGTAATCCATACGTATACATATATGTCTGGAAACACAATGGCCTATTGACATTTAAGTATCGGTTTATTAGTATATTATACAATAAAACCAGACGATGCCCATGGCCAAAATTACCACGACTTAGGAGCCGAATAACATCATGGTTATAAATAGAGAAGGACAGTCTGATTAAGTGAGAAAGGTTTTGGAGAGAGTTGAGGTCTACGTACCGCGCATATACCATCACGCCGGTATCGTCTGAATTAATGAACTTGGGTTGTTGGTGTTTTATATTAAGTTGTTCTAAAATAAGTTTAATAAATACTTCGAAACTTTACACTATCTTGTGTTAATATATTGGCACTCGAAGTTACGTGACAAATTGTAATGTAATCCATACGTATACATGTTTAGACTGGATACGGTCATTAAGTAGTACTGTCTGACACGTGTCTTATATTACATTTATATTAAAAACATCAATTAGCTCAGTGATATATTTTTTACCAATATTCGATTATAGATTACACAACTTAGCTAAATGATATATAATATGTCTGGAAACACAATGGACTATTGACATTTAAGTATCGGTTATTAGTATATTATATAATAAAACCAGACGAATCTCGTCACTAATTCACTAATTGGTTCAACGATGCTTTTTCATACATAATAAATGAAGGAATGTCAAGCTCATATTTTGCTGTATGACTGATGTTGAAATCAATACTAATGCGTTTTTACCATCAATGAATCAGACGCGGTATTCGAACACGGACAAAACTAACTATCCCGGCCTTTTCACAACATCATATTATTGAGGGACAGGAATTGTCGAGTCGTTCGTATTGATGTCAAGCTCTATTAATTATGTGTAAATGAGCGCTGCTATGGGATTTACAACATCTTCAGTAAGTGACGTCATTTCTAGAAAACGCAACATGTGATGTCACTATTTGCAATATACTATAAACAATATATACTCCATATGGTCACTTCGTTTTTATATTTCCATATGGGGCAAATATTGTTTACTGTCAATACATGGTGACGTCTCATGTGACATTTTCTGGAAATACAGCGGCACTCAAACAATTAAAAAACAACACACACGATTACATAAACTTTTATTTTTGGCATTGTTTAAAATAGCATGCATTATTTAAGTTTACAACCATCTACAATCAAACGGACCTGGTGGTTGTTAAAATGTAGGTCATGTAGCAAGATTACATTAAAGGTCTGCTCATATGAATTTAACGATGCAGTAAACAATACGACATTTGAAGTATGTTACCGCCTGGTAGTAAGGGGAGTAATCCGTTTTCTATCTTGAAATGTAGGAGATTGGGTTGTCGGCCTTGGAGATCGAGAGCCACGGGAACCAAGTGGTGGTAAAGAAACCCGCATGGAACGCAAACTGGTTTGTCTTGAAGGTGAGTTGTTGAAAGGTGGTGCGTTGCTTTTATAATAATCAGGACTTCTTGCAGTCATGATAGAATAAGTTCGAGATTTGTCTCTATAATCATCGTAAGGCATTGCCTTGTCTGAAGATGGTTAGTAATCAAAGAACCTATCTGTACTGTTTCTTCTTTCCCATTCTTCCCGTCGACCACTTCCATCTCTTTGTTAATATTCTTTACGTCTTCGGGCTTTTTCTTTGTTGTGAGCCGATCTTCTGTTCCAATCGCTATAAAAAAACGTATGTCTAGACCTTTGTCGGTCACTAAAGTCACGAGTTATTCCGACATCGAGTTGTTCAGGGTGTTTGTCATATTTTCTCGTGTAATTGACAGGCTCCTCGGACTGTTTTTCCAATTCAACTACACGGATTATAGTTTGCATTCGTCACTTGATTGGAGTACAGAAGGTCGCCAGGTGTTTCTGGATTCAAAGTTGGTATGGTTACCAGACCTAGTGGTCGGCACCGATGGGTTTTATGGCATTGGTCTGAATTCTAATGATTGTGGAAATGTTATAATAGATAAGTACGGGACAGTGAAGGCATGTGCACCTATAAAACTCGAAGTTGGTATTGACGCAGAAATTACATTATATCCTTTTGATACACAAGAAATGTATGTTTCTTTTACACCTAGACACTTCCAACCGAAGACGTATTGTTTTCCAGTGTAGCCGATGTACCACCCATAAGATATTACAAAGACAACGGTGAATGGAATATTCTAACGAGTGATATAATTGAATTCACCTACACTTTCGATAACAGCACGTGCACAAATGTTCAGTACAAATTTTCCATACAACGTCAGAGTTTATTTCCTGTGTTGAGTATGGTATTAACGGTGGTTTTAACATTTTCTTTAAACATTTTTGTTTTCATACTGCCGGTTAAAGTAGGCGAACGTCTTTCATTGAGTGTTACTGTATTTCTTACCTTGGCCGTATATGTGTCTATTGTTGACCAGTCCCTGCCTAGAACATCTAGAGGCGAGTCAGTACTTGTGGTTTACATCGGTTTGCAGTTGCTTGGAAGTGCTGTGACGATTATTTCGACCTGTGTTACGATTAACATTAATAATCAATTTATGAGCTCCAAAGGTCGCATTTACCGCGTGGTGTTAAAGATTTGTTGTAAACATCACACGTACATATTATAAAATATACTTGGTAATGTTAAAAACCTTTCGGAAAGACATACAAGAGAAAGAGTTTAACTCTATTTAGAATTATAACATACATAATTCACTTATATCGGTATAACGATGCTTTATCATACATAATAATTGAAGAAATATCAAGTTTATGATTTGTTGTATGACTGATGTTGGATTCGACACTAATGTGCGTTTTTATGTAAACTATGTTAACAATTCGAAATATCCCGGCCTTTTCGCGACTTTTCTGTTTCTATTGTATATGTACATTCCGAAACGCTAATGTAGCGTACATCATTTATCATAATTGTCAAGAACGTAAAGATTAGCCTAATGTATAAATGAATCAGTAGAATAATACACTGGAAGGCTCGTTAGCCTAGCAGTAGAGAACTCAATTCCCATTCCAAAGAGTGTACGTTTGATTCTTAATATGAGCGCCGCTGTACAATTTCCACCCTCTGTTTTCAGTGATGTCAACCTTTTTTTAATTATGGTGTAAATAACGAAACAAAACAACATGCATGATTAAAGATGTTTATAAAGTAAATAAAAAGACTAATAAAACATCATTTAGTTAAATTATCTTTTCATTTTTAATAAGACGACTCTCTGTACAAACTGTCAGACCACTGATAACATTTGATATTATCATATATTAATTAAGTTAACAACCATCTACAATCAAACTTGGTAGCTCTAATGTATCTCTTGTAGTAAGATACATTAAACGGTCTGTTGATAAGACTTTAACGATGCAGTAAACTCTACGGCTTTTGAAGCATGTTACCACCGGGTAGTAAGGGGAGTAATCCGTTTACTATGGTGAAATGTAGGAGATTGGGTCGTTGGCCTTGGTTATTAAGATCCACGGGGACCAATACAAGTGAAGGTAAGAAACCCAAGAACTCTGGATAGGAATGGAACGCAAATTGGTTTGTCTTGAAGGTGAGCAGTTGAAAGGTGGTGCGTTGCTTTTATAATAATCAGGACTTCTTGTTGTCATGATGGTATGAGTTCGAGATTTGTCTCTGTAATTATCGTAACGCATTTCTTTGTCTGAAAATGGTTGGTAATCAAAGAATCGACCTGAACTGTTTCTTTTCTTCCCTTTCATCCCGTAGGCCACTTCCATCTCTTCGTTCATATTCTTTCCGTCTGACACTTCTTCGGGCACTTCTTTTGTGATGAACCGACCCTCTGTTCCAATCGCTATCCAGAAAGCTATTTATAGACCTTTGTCGGTCACTAAAGTCACGATTTATGCCGACGTCGGGCAGTTTAGGATGTTTGTCATATAATCTCGTGTAATTGACAAGATCCTCGAAGTGTTTTTTCCAATTTAACCACACGAGCTTCTATTTCACTTTTTCTCCCGTTCAAGATGTGTTATCATTTCATTATACATGACGCCAAAAAATACGAACTTTCATTCTCTTCGTTACTTCTGATAGCAATATTCTGGTGGTACAATAGTTCTTTTTATGCATTTTATTTCTTGTTGTTGTCCTCTAACTTTGCGTTTCAAAGCAGCCTCCACTTGCAGCAGTGTAGTTCTTTCACCGACAATCTGATTATACTTCGCTGAAAGTAATGTGTTGTCTGTAAATAAATTTGTCTCCGATCTAAAAGTTATCCTTTGTCTGTCTGAAGCTGATTAATACAGCGTCTGTAACGGTTTTCGGGTTATATCCGGTTTCGCGGTCTTTTGATATTTTGTCAACGAAACGAACATTGAAACAATTTGGCATAATAGGAAATATGTGGAATGGAAATGATATTGTTAGCATTACTTTACTGTAGAATATTTAAAAAAAAGCCACTGAACACAAAAGAAAATCGAAGTAAGTTTTTTTTCCATTACGTTATTTCGTCAGTGCTGTGAAAATACAAGCAAATAGTTTATAAGAAGTGGAATGGAACTTTAAGGACGTCTTACACGACCTACGAATCTGACATCCACTGTTGGCAATTCCGTGCACAGCAAGCATTTTAATCTTAACACACCTAGAATCAATTTCGTCCCCAAATCTGGCAACGAGAGAGCGGAGATTGATAATTAGGTCTCCAGTACTTATTTCTGACGAAACTATATTATGCAGCACTTAACTGTTTTCCCCTCCCATATTGTATCAATGTTTTGAAACGTTCGAAACTTAACTACTTGTATTCGATAAATATCGAGTAGCGTTACTCACCTTAGCCATCATATTTCTTGGTTTGATACAAATAGCACGATAAAAGGAAACACTTTGAATCATACCTCTGTTACTTGGAATACTGACACGCCATCGAGAAGCGGCACGCAGCCTTAGCGATAATATTCCTAGATTTGATACAAACAATTGAAAAAAAAGGAAACAACCATAATTCTACATCTGTTCCTTTTACCTCGGAATATCGATACGCCATAATGACGGTATAAGTAGGGCAAGGTCAATTTCAGTAGCTTTCGGGAATTTTCAGATTAAGATACACACTGTGGTTTAATATCCAGTTATCATCCGATCACATCGGCCTTTTATACCATATCAGAAATTGATATAACAAGGCATGAACTAGCTATAATATATTATACATAAACGTATAAATCTCCTGTTTAAAATAGTATACAATATGGGTACATTGTATACAGTGGTAAAACAAATACTAAAATTTTGAACATTCTAAGGTATTGTCTTGTATGACCTGATGTACATTAATATGTTACACATACATTACGTTTTACATACATAAACGTATAACTGTGATACTGCATAATGCTATGTTTTGTTATATCGTGTTGAGTAAATGTCTTCATAAATGTCCTAAAATGATACACTTACACACTTAATGATACATGGTCATTGCTTTCCAACAAATATACATAAATTGACTAAGTAGGCAGTAACTAATCATTAAAGTTATGAACCATTATGTACATAACAACAGCCACAATGTAAATAATCAGGCTCGATTATTCAATTTGTCCGCATTAACTGCTCAATACACTCCACACTCAACATTTATGCGGCTTCATAAATATTGTACTGGTGTTGATCGTAGGTCTATAACCAGTCACATGGATGAAAGACTGACTGTACAGTTTTTTTGCGTTGTCGTATCGTATCAATCATTCGGCGTAATTGCATTAACTTCTCAATACCCTCAACACTGCTAACCTTTTAGAACTATTAATACGGCTTGATAAATAGTGAAATGTTGTTGATGGTATGTTTATAACCAGAAACATGGATAAAAGACTGACTTTACTGTTTTTGCTTTGTCGTATCGTTTATACATCTGGAAATTATAATCTTACGCGGTTGAATTCCTATGACAGAAACGTTCGACCTGCATTAAGTCCAAACGATCCAGTCGTCTTGAAAATGACCATGCATCTGATTTCTATCGCAGATTTGGATTTCAAAAAACAAACAGTGAACGTTGAATCAGTTGTTGAACTTAATTGGACGGATTATAGTTTGCATTCATTACTTGATTGGAGTACAGAAGGTCGCCAGGTGTCTCTGGATTCAAAGTTGTTATGGTTACCAGACATATTGGTCGGCACCGACGGGTTTTATGGAATTCGTCTGAAATCTGATGATTTTGGAAATGTTATAATAGATAAGTACGGGACAGTGAAGGCATGGGTACCTATAAAATTCGAAGTTGGTATTGACGCAGACATTACATTCTACCCTTTTGATACACAAGAAATATATGTTTCTTTTAAACCATGGACACTTCCAACCGAAGACCTATTGCTATCCAGTGTAGACGATGTATCACCGATACAATATTACAAAGAAAACGGGGAATGGAATATTCTAACGAATGATATGCTTGAATTCACATATTCTTTCGATAACTGCACGTACACCAATGTTCAGTACACATTTTCCATACAACGTCAGAGTTTATTTCCTGTGTTGAGTATGGTATTACCAATGGTTTTAACATCATCTTTAAATATTTTTGTTTTCATTCTTCCGGTTAAAGGTGGCGAACGTCTTTCATTGAGTGTTACTGTATTTCTTACATTGGCCGTATTTTTGTCTATTGTTGACCAGTCACTTCCTAGAACATCTAGAGGCGTGTCAGTATTTGTGGTTTATCTGAGTTTGCAGTTGCTTGGAAGTGCTCTGACGATTATTTCGACTTGTGTGACGATTAACATTAATGATCAATATCTGAAATCCAAAGGTCGAATTTACCATATGATGTTGAAGGTTTGCTGTTTAAGTGACAAACGCGGAGGTTCTGGACCAAATGTACAATACATCTCACAGGAGCAAAGAGATGTTTCGAATGATCCTCTAGAAATAAACGCCGATGAAAATGAACTGCATGCTTTAAATAACAGACTTGATTCGGTGTTGATTTGTTTGTCAATTACATGGAACTTTGTTTTATTAGGTATGATTGTTCTGGTGGCCGAAATGGCTTAGACATTTAAATATATATTCTGAATCTTGATAATGAAGTGTGTGCCAACGTCGGCGGCAATCATCTCAACTACGTTTGCTACTCCTTAGCTTTGAACAGATCAAACAAATTAGGATCAGGTCCATGACTATAAAAAATTTCATCAGGTTTTATCTTAAAATAAAACGTCTTTTGAACATGAGACTTAGAGTAAAACTACATTCCTGTTCTGAAAACATTATGCTTCTATATTTTACTCCAAAATCTTTAAGTAAAAATAGACAACACCTTATACAAAAAAAGTTTATAAAGTTCTATGTGTACGATTCAGATTTATATAATACACTTTAACACAACTAGTATATGGCAACGTTCGAAACATCCGAGAAATTAAGTAACATGCAAGTGTATGTAATACATCACCGTATATATCTGATATGAGACATACGGTCTTGGTATAATAAGTTCTCATCGCTAATTCACTTATCGGTTCAACGATGTTTTTTCATACATAATAAATGAAGGAATGTCAAGCTCATAATTTGCTGTATGACTGGTGTTGAAATCGATACTAATATGCGTTTTTACCATCTATGAATCAGACGCGGTATTCGAACACGGACAAAACTAACGATTCGGATTATCCCGGCCTTTTCACAACTTCATATTATTGAGGGACAGAAATTGTCGAGTCGTTCGTATTGATGTTAAGCTCTATTAATTATGTGTAAATGAGCGCTGCTATGGGATTTGCAACATCTTCAGTAAGTGACGTCATTTCTAGAAAACGCAACATGTGATGTCACTTTTTGCAATATACTATAAACAATATTTACTCCGTATGGTCACTTCGTTTTTATATTTCCATATGGGGCAAATATTGTTTACTGTCAATACATGGTGACGTCTCATGTGACGTTTTCTGGAAATACAGCGGCACTCAAAAAATTAAAAAACAACATACACGATTATATATGTTTATAAAGTAGATAACAAAACACAAAAAACATATAGTAAAATTATCTTTTTCGTTTGCGACAAAGATCACAAACTGTCAGAACCTTTATTTTTGGCATTGTTTTAAATACCATGTATTATTTAAGTTTACAACCATCTACAATCAAACGGACCTGGTGGTTGCTAAAATGTATGTCCTGAAGCAAGATTACATTAAAAGGTCTGCTCATATGAATTTAACGATGCAGTAAACTATACGGCATTTGAAGTATGTTACCGCCTGGTAGTAAGGGGAGTAATTCGTTTTCTATCTTGAAATGTAGGAGATTGGGTTGTCGGCCTTGTTGATCGAGATCCACGAGAACCAAGTGGTGGTAAAGAAACCCGAGAACTCTGGCTATGTATGGAACGCAAACTGGTTTGTCTTGAAGGTGAGTAGTTGAAAGGTGGTGCGTTGGTTTTATAATAATCAGGACTTCTTGTAGTCATGATAGTATGAGTTCGAGATTTGTCTCTATAATCATCGTAAGGCATTGCTTTGTCTGAAGATGGTTGGTAATCAAAGAACCTATCTGTACTATTTCTTCTTTCCCTTTCTTCCCGTCGACTACTTCCATCGCTTTGTTCATATTCTTTACGTCTGACAATGTCACTTCTTCGGGCTTTTTCTTTGTTATGAGCCGATCCTCTGTTCCAATCGCTATCCAAGAACGTATTTCTAGACCTTTGTCGGTCACTAAAGTCACGATTTATTCCGACATCGGGTTGTTTAGTGTGTTTGTCATATTTTCTCGTGTAACTGACAAGATCCTCGGACTGTTTTTCCAATTCAACCACACGAGCTTCTATTTCACTATTCTCCTGTTCTAGAAATTTCACCCTCCTGTGCAAAACACTTTTCTCACGTTCAAGTTCTTTTATCATTTCATTTCCCATGACCACAACATACGAACTTCGTTTGCTTTCATTCTCTTCATTACTCCTGATAGCAATATTCTGGTAGTACATGTCGTCAATAGTCTTTTTCAGGTCTTTCATTTCTTGTTCTTGTCCTTTAACTTTGCGTTTCAAAGCAGCCTCCACTTGCAGCAGTGTAGTTCTTTCACCGACAATCTGATCATACTTCGCTGAAATTGATTTGTTCTCTGTAAATAAATTTGTCCCCGATCTAAAAAGTTCCTCTTTGTCTGTTTTAAGCTGATTTATACGTTTCTTCAATTCATTTTCTTTTTTCTTTAATTCCTCTCTTTCGGCACTTGCTGCCTCTACCACTCCAACTACATGCTCCTCTTCAGAGTCGTTTTCTTCTGTGAATGTCTCTAAACTCTGTGTACGATTTCTACGTGCTGATTTACTAACTAACACAAATTCGGTGCTTTTCTTTTCTTGTTCCCATTCTTCCTTCATTTTTTTATACCGAAGTCTTTCAATCTGCAGTTCATTCTTAATACTTGTCACCTCCTTTTGTATTTCATTCATGTCTTCTTTCTTTGATTCATTTGCGCGGAAAAGAGATTCATTTTCAGATTTTAGGGCTTCGCTTTCTAACAACATACTCTCAACTTTATTTTTGTTTTCTGTAAGTTCTTTTCTCAAATCTTCAATATAAGCTCTATTCTTTGTGGCCTCTCGTTCCTGTTGCTCTTCCAATAAACTGTTCATTTCTAACTTTTCGGCTTTAATACTGTCAAAGTCTTGTCGCAGTTTTACCATTTCATCTTCAAACTCATTGTTTTTCTTTTCAAGTTCATCAATGCGTTGTTCAAGTTCGCCTCTTTCCGATTCTAATTCATCATTTCTTTGCTTCATAGTTTCTAATTCTTTCACTGCACCTTCCTTCTCTTTAATTGCATTTTCTGTGTTTCTTTTTGAAGTCTCTATTTCTTCAGTCATAGATTGTTTACCATTTTCCATTTCTGTAATTATAGCTTTGCTGTTGCTATTTTCTTCTAATAATTTTTGTCTTTCATTAAATACTTTTTCGTATGGTTCCTCTGTGTCTAGCTTAGCTGTTAGCTCCGCGTTTTCTTTTGTAAGTGAATCAACACTACGCTGTAATTCTTCCACTCTGTTTCCGTTTTCAATTGCTCTTTTGTCTATCACTTCTTGACTCTTACGAAGTTCATCCCTTTCTTGTGTGAGGATCTCGATTTCGGATTTTTGCTGAGCAACTTTTTTAGATTTGAAGAAACTCATTTTCAACCATTTAAATACGTAGTATATTCTACAATGAGATGCACATTTATTAACTCTGCTTTCATACGAAACCAATGGTATGTTCTTTATGATTTTAATGTATTAATGATCTTTGAATGAACAGCATATTAATTTTAAGGTTATAATAAGACACTATTATAATATAAAATGTAACAAAATTTACACATACCTGTATGAAAATCTAAATACCCATTCCGCTCCTAAATAAGACAATACAATACTTCGGTATATAGTAGCTGTTAAATTTTTAAATGTAAACAGATATTTAACAATCAACACAAGGGTATTCATGACTCCTCAAGCATTATTTTTCATTTGAACTAACAAAAGAAAATAATTTTGTACATTGAAATATTGTAATTGATCAGTGAACAAATTAACCAAATAAGATCGAGTTGCATGGTTGGCATTTTTTTATGAAATAAAGATTCCGCAAAATGACTTGCTTGACGTCCATTGATTTGTTCGCAGGAGTCTACACATCTGTATTTTTTCTGATAAAACTTCCGAAGTGAGTGGTATGTTCTAATTATGAGGTACTTTTCATTATTGATAAAGCACATTTGTTTAATCATATATGCAGTATAAATTGAATCATATGATCTTGTAACCTGTTGGTGTCTATAAGAAGAGAAATTTTAATATTGTATACGAGAATTTATTTCACTTGCTCGGAACCTTGAGCTGTGTACTCTTTGATCGTGAATTTGCATTAATAATAAAATAGCAGATCAATTATTTATTCTTAATCTATCGAAATCATTTGTTGAAATCTTGAATATGGTTGTATGTTTTCGTATTCCAGATTATGAGTAATGCGGCAGCTACAGTTCCAGCAAAGAGAAGCGTATATCGAGCCAAGACATCACGTATTCCGTCACTTGATGACCATAAACAACAAAAGCGGACAAAAAACCCGAGCAAACAAAACACGCAAATGAAACAAAGCAATGCTGATGTGCTAAAAATAAAACACAAAGCTTCCGGTAAAGACAAAGATGATGTTGATGATCAAAATTGCACGCACTTTGACGAATTCCAGGAAACATGGATGACAAAAACTGAAGACCTATCAAAAGCCGGGCGTAATAAAATGGATCAATCCAGCTCAGTGAAGGACAGAGGACGCTTGGGTAAAACGACAGTCGATGATACAAATGAAAGTCAAAATAACGTCAATAAACCGACAATTAAAATCCTGCATGTACAACAGTATGATAATCTTATTGAAGAAAGATCAGAACTTTTAACACTGAATGAAAAATATTCTCAGCGAATTTCTGAGCTTGAACAAGAAACGACCAGAGTTTTAGCAGAGTTTTCGAGGTTGTACGAAGATCATGAACGCCTTAGTCGCAAAATGGACACAGGAAAAGATCCACTAATAGAACCGTATAGTCGTGTTTTCGAAGACAGGAGGATATTGCGTGATGCTGAGGATGGGTATAAAAAGAGAATTCTAAGACTTGAAATAGAAGTGAATGAGAAACAAAGTGACTATAATAAACTTCAAGATGAACTGAAACGCTTAAAAGCCAAATTTAAACCCAACACAGAGAATATGCTTGTGGCAATGAAGCAAAAAGAGGCAAAGATGCAAAAAGAAATTACTAAATTACAAAACGAAAATGACACCCTTCGTAGTAAATTCGAGGAATTAGAAATTCTAACCAAGCAAGACACCAAGGAAACAGTCGTATGTACCTACAAGAAACCAAAAGCAAAGCCGACTCCCATAAAAGACAGTCAACTACTAAGAGTAAAGTTTGCTGTCGAAAAGAAAAGAGAAAAATTCGATTATGAATACTACCTCCCTGACTCGATGGTGTCTGATTGATTCGTGTTTTATCATGAACAATAGTGTTAAGTTGTCGAGAAAATGTTCGAACTTATTCTTGCATACGTCACCTTATCATTAGCTACATTTCTTTACATGGTGAAAGTAAGCCCTTAATGAAATCATTGTTGTTTGGACAACTCGTTTCTATAACACATATGTACATACAAATGGGTAATGTGCAAATTATACGGAGAGAAAAAATAACGTAGTATTTTGTTATACAAGTTTGAAAACACAATTACCTCATGGTCTGAGAGAATCATGTCCAACGAAGACTTAACACATTTTAGACAGATCCATCCATCCATTTCAAAAGCAATTGTATACCAAGTGTTAAATAAAAATTCTTACAAACATATCAGATTGTTCATATCTAGATTGTGGTGCAAAATACTGAAAGACAATACTCAACAATGCAATAAATGTACGCTAGTAAACAATGATATGAATGTTCATTGTGTGCTTGATTGTATTGGAAATCAACAGGAACGATGGGATTTCTTCTCTGACGTCACCCAAATTAATGTCAGCCTTGCTAATGAACTGCTTAATATGACCCCAGAATGTTTTTATCTCTCACTTCTTGGTGCAGAGATAATCTCGTCAGATGAATATATGTCTGTGTGAGATATATTTCTCAAACGCGCATACACATATGTGTATAGATGTTTTATGACTGACAAGTAATTACTCTGTGTATTGATAATACATGTATAAGGTGACACTGGCATAATACAGTGCGCTAATATCTGCGAATGGTGAATTTGTTTCATATTTAGATAATACGCTATACCTAGTTGATATGGCAAATAATTTGTTGTTAATATGTATATAGTGCTGTAATACCTCATCTATGGTGGAAATAAAGATATTGAATTAAAGACTCTATTCATTTTAAATAACAAAACATACTTTGTTTTGCACAATGTCATTGATTATAAATGTGTTGATCTCGTGCAGATTGAATGTCTATCATAAAATGTAAATGCGTAAAACTACTTCCGTTTACCGGAACGTGCGTAGAACGGCTGCAATTACCGTACATGTGTCATGCAAATATTTGAATCCATTTTACGCATGAAGATTTGAATATATAAAGTACACACTGAACTGAGTAATATCGTAACGCTTCATAGGCATTTGTGAAAATAAGACAAAGAAGAAGTAGCTACGGGGAACGCCACATACATAAGACAGTGCCTCAGTGAGTCAGATGCATGTAATTGTTATTACAATTGTTATTGTTAAAGTTATTGTTGTACACGTCAAAAATACATTTATAGAGAATCAGTTAGTATGTTGGTAGAGATATTTCTACTAAACGTTTTTCAGCCATCTTGTATAAATATCAATGCATATATTCATGTATATATATTTGACTGTACTTTGACTATTTCTGCTAAATGAAATGCATATATTATTCGTTTGTAACGAGTACACTGCCAACTTATACTGCATTTTTCTAGCGCTTGCGGAAAAAAACACAGTCTAGCGCTGGTGAAAAAAAATACTTTTAAAATCGTTAAGTGTATAAGTTAGAGGAACTACAAACATGTATAGTGCACTGGATAACTCTACAGCAGCTTTAGATATTATAACTGAATCATCTGAACGTTTGATGTAGAATAATACAGTGTTTTATACGCGTTTGTTCAAACAGCATTGCATATGAGTTCATTGATCTTAATCAACATACGCTACTGTTCTTAATTTGAATTTTTGTGTGATCAAGTATGAGTGGAGATATTTTGCTGATATTAAATACATGTCAGCAACATGTTCTCTTACTTTCATGAATTTGGGATACGTTAAGTTAATTTTACTCGATACTTAGTTTTTTCGCATGGCGCTCCCTACTGTTCTCGGTACGAACGTGTTGAAACTTATGAAGATTCACTGCTGCATTTTTTGCCAAATCCCACAAGGAGACGTGGGCGTTCATGTGGTTATACGAACAAAACAAACTGCAACATCTTTGAGTTTTCATGGCCCGAAATTAACTAGGTTCAATACCGTAAACGTATTTTTAAACAAACACTGACTCCAACCCCTTTACTAACGAAGCGCCACGGACCCTAAACCGGGGACGCGACTGGGAATTTAGTCATATCGGGGCGTGGATAAAAGTTATTTTCTTTAATGTCTGTTAAGTGATGACATTTAAATCCAGTGTAAAGACAGTATTCAATCAGTTTTGCATGACGACCCATAAGTCTACGTAAAAACTTTAAGACAGCTGGGAATTATAAATCAATAAGGAAGATAATCGCTGCAGTTTTCGCCATCACTACATCACATATCGTATGCCCACTTTACCAAGGTGGATCATGATCTTTGTAACGAAAATAAATCAATTTATATCGTTTCTAAATCCGTTTTGTTATTTTCAACTGGATTTGCCATAATACCAACACCCGCTATCATGTATTGAGTGAAATAAAGTGCATTATGTGTGCACTATAATACAGTTTTGTATAGTTTATAGTTTTTAATCTCGATTTCTAACCGCGGATAGATATAACTGCACACTAACGGCACATTATCAAAGTTTAAAGAGACGGGTACCGCCCATGGGAGACAAGCTTGTGGTTATGTAGTTAATTATATCAGTATGTTAAAAACAAGGGAAATGTCATTTACATGGTGTGTTATGGTATTCAATGTTTTTCTGCCACAATATACAGTGTATATACACTTTAACTGTACATAGTCAGATAATAAACAGCTTTCTATATTACAACATAAATACTAATATTCTATACTGTAATGTTGTGAGAATATAAGTAGCTTCTGTTCTGTGCTGCGCTGCTCCCTTTAATTCTGTCCGGTTATGTTCAATTCTCTTCTGGACCATTCGGCGGGATCTGTTTACATTGTAATCAAGTTTATGTTCAACCAGATCAGTTAAAGCTATAACTATGTTGAATTACCATCAATATTTAACAACACATGGAAAATACACCACATTCAGAAGTTGGACTTCCACATAATCAGTCAAGTATGCAACCGAAGATATCTCCCGTAATCGTATTTGGTTAAGCTGATAATCTTATAACGATTTTATATACGATGTATATGGCACGGCTGCAATCATGTTATAATGCTACTGTGAAACCCGCTATATATCTAAAACAAAGATGGAGTAATCGGTCAATATATATATAATATATATGTATTAATTCACATTCCCAAGTCGTGAAATTTACCACATCAAATTCGTGTCATTTACTAGGCAAACACTAAACCTAAGCGATTGCAATTGATATAAGTGAAATGGCCAAAATAATATGCTGTAAGAGTAATTGCTGGTTCAAATTTCATGTTTGATTTAGATAAAAATGCTCGATGAAGAAAACAATAACATTGAACCTTAACGCTATACTTTACACGCTACAGTACGGTTATCCTGCAATTACGGAGTCACAGAATAATTAATATATAACGGTCATCTTTTATAGTTTATAACAAATAGAAACGAATGGTAGAAAAACATACATTTAATAACATATTAACAAACACATGACATTTCAATTCAGGTCACATGACAAAAACTCAGTGTTAAAGTGACATTTCAATTTGAGCGCTGCTATGGGATTTGCAACCTCCTCTAAAAGTGACGTCATTTCAAGAAAACGCAACATGTGATGACACTAATTGCAAGCAGGAAACAACTCCATAGGCTCACTTTGTTTTCATATTGCCATATGAGGCAAATATTGCTTACTGTCAGTACATGGTGACGTCCCATATGACGATTTCTGGAAATGGCGTCACTTAAAGAAGATGTTGGAAATCGTACTTCGGCGCTCATTTATTTATGGGCGACTTGTTACTAAGCACTGATGAACAATGATACACCATGAAGTTGCTACTGCAGCAATCATAGATAACCATATGCTCGCATTGAATTATATTTAACATTAATGAAATACTTGAAATTGCAACAATTTTGGAATGACGTCGGAATTTCATCAATGAATATGACTGATTTTGTGTTAAAATGTTATCATCATAACCCCGGAAGTGATCGCGTAGGTTTTGCGTTCTTTCGGCGTGAGGACCTGGGATCATAGTTCGTTATTGGAGGCATTTGTGTTTGAATACCAGGTCCGGAACCTTTCTTTCTGGGTATGAAAAACTTATTATTGTCATCAAAATCATCTGTTGCATCACTGGTTTCTAATTCTCGAATACGCCTACTTAATCTGCGGTTTTGGATCTCCAAAGTCCGACATTTAGCTAACAAGTCACTTTTCTCCTTTTCTATGTTTTTCAAGTTCAAGTTTTCCATAGTGACATGAACACTTTTCCTACTGTTGTCAAACATAAATTTACTCTTTCTGTCCAGATCAATATTAGCATTTTCAAGAACTTCTAGTCTCCTTTTTAAAGCTCTTTCTTCGTATTGACAACTTTGAGCATCAATAATTGCAGCTTCCATCTTTCTACGACATTCTTTAAGTTCAGCTTCTATGCCGTTATTTTCGTTGATAAGTTCCTCCACTTGAAGTTCAAGATCATCTATACGTTTAATCTGTTTTCGCTCTTTATGTTTCAAGTGTTGCCTTTCGTCTATAATGGCTTCAACCCCCAAATTCCGAGCGTCTGCAAGCATATCTTCAACATTCTGAAGCTCTTCTTTCATCGAATTGTATTCTCTGTTTGTTATTTGAACGTTCCTTTTCATGACCGATGACTGTGTTTTGAATACTTCTAATTCTTTATATTGATAGTCAATTTGTTTTTGTGCTGCTTGATAGTCTAGATTTACTGAACTAAATTCGGATTGAACTTTTGCTAAATTTGTTTTAAGGCCGATAATTTCTTTGGCCATTTCCTTATTCGTGTCCTTCACATCGCACAATTCCTCGTCCATTAAATCTTTCTGTTTCTTAAATTTAGATTCCATTTTAAGATTGTCTCTTTTCAGCTGTTTGTATCTGTTAAGCAATCCATCGGACTCGATGTCATAATTCTTTACTCGACTTTCATATTCAATTTGCTGACGTTCCAATTTTTCTACCTTTTCTAGAAGCGATTCATTTTCTTCCTCAAGAGAAGTTGTTTTTTCTACATGTAATCCTCTTTCCATTTTAAATGCGTTATCTATCCTCTTTTTCTCTTCAGACACTTGATTTACTTGTTTTTGCACAGATGATGTTTCATTTTGCAGCAGTTCATTTTCTGTTTTCAAAAGAGATACCTTTTTTTCCAGCCGCTTTATCTCACTACGGAAATTTTTTATTCTTTGAGCATCTGGACCATGTTCTAGTTTGCTCCTAAGTACTTTATTTTCTTCATATATTCCTTGGTAAGAATTAAGTAAATCTTTTGTCTCTTGTTCAAGCGCAGCAACTCGTTTCTTTTGGGCTACATCTGCTTCTTTCAATGCATCTCTTTCGGATTTTACAGCTTCATATGCCGTGTAAGCGGCTTTATCAAACGTGCTTCCCGTTCCAAATTCCTTTACAGGAGGTGGCCAATTTTGCATAGTTGATGTCATAGTGCTTTATGATGTATTCTGCTGAAACAAGATAACATGACATGAATTGTCGAAGAAAACATTCGGTTAAATGCTATTCTTTTGTTGGCATTATTGTTAACCGGATGTTCTTAAATTTGTTTTAAATTGTTTACCGGTATGATAATTTAACTACGCGTTTTGTTCAAACAACTGGTCATTAGGCGGCAACTATTTCTAGAATTTTCAAATAACATAATCATATAGGCAATAGATGAGTTCATATAAAAATCTAAATAAATAATTACCTGAAATGTTTCCCTTGTTCAAACTAAAACAAAAGCCGATTTTTAAATAGCCGTATTGACATTTTAAATCGTTAAGACTGACAGTGAAAACTGACTCTGGTAGTTCAAGCTATTGTCACGGCCCGCGTCCCTTTATATCTGTCAAAGTATGTACGTATACATTGTATTGACAATGGTGCTAATTTTGTTCAATATTTTAGTGAAAAATAATACAAAGCCATATTTCCATATCGTCCTTTGTTTTATAGTTTTGTATTGTCCCAGTTTAAGAGTCTCTAAAATAATTGTATAGTATCATATTGCAGGTTTCCAATGACGCATATTTTAATTGATATATGGAGCAGTACTTGTCGTTAGAAAGAAAGGAATACAGTAAAACCCTAATAATAAGACCACCGTTGGGACTCTTGACAACTGGTCTTCTTATTGAGGTGGTTGTAAAATTGAGGTTGAATAAAGAGCAAAACAGTGACGATGGACTTGAAAAGTGTGTTCTTATTTTTGAGGTGGTCGTATTATTGCGGTGGTCTTAATATTGAGCTTGAATAAAGAGCAAAACAGTGAAAATGGACTTGAAAATTGTGTTCTTATTTTTGAGGTGGTCGTATTATTGAGGTGGTCTTAAGTGGGGTTTTACTGTATTGTTAAATGTAAGCAGTAGTTCAGAAATACACTGTTTATTCATGCCTAAGAACACGAGATCTACGTGCAACTGTGTGGAGACTCCCATGATTAATCAAATGAAATGTAATTATTTGCAAAGATCAATGTTACCCGTAGATGATTCCAGCTAAACATTGATTGATTAATGTATAAAATATTTCTCCCTGAGCTCCCAGTTCTAAGCCGAATATAAACACAAGCATACGTTTGAAAGCTTTTGCCTGAGGTTATAGATTCGAAAGAGATGCGTAGGTACAAAAATGAGTAAAGAAGTCGAGCAAGAAATGGAACATACAAAGTGCACAGCCACCCCCAAAAAATTAGGAGACGATTAAAAAGGCAAATGTGACAAAGGATACAAACAAAAAATGAAAGGTGAAACGCAGAGAAAACTCACAAAATTCGTTAAAAAAAAGGAAAATTATGCATCGAGTCATCAGTAACAGGAAAAATTGAAATGTATACATGATAGGTAATATCGAAATTTCGTCATGTGCAAATTTATGAATTTACATTTATCAAAATGTATACAAAAAACGTGTTTAAAAGTGTTTATTTATTAAAGTGTCATCCATATTTAAAGGGCCAGCCATTTCTGACTTATGAGACACCTACTTTCTGAGCACGTTTACTTCCCGATTCCTATCCTTTGATGCCAGGCACCAGGCAGGTAGGCACACGGTAACCGATATATAACTAGCTGGTGGTTCAGAACGGACCCCTACCGGGATTCGAACCTTCGACCTCCTCCCGCTCCCAAGGCGGATGCGGATCCCACTCGGCCACGGGAGACGGTATTTTTTATCAACATGTATACATGTTCTGAAGCCAATCATAGATTTTCTATCATATTTCACTTCCGCAGACTGAAGCAAACCGTTGACAACAAGCTATAAAATCGTTTTAGCCATTCCTATTTAAATATCACCAGCAGTGAACATATCAATTTACGATTGTCAATTAACATGCTAATTAAGTGAAGCTGCGAATAGGAAAACTTCGGGTAAACATCACATATGAATATTAAAACTTCAATATTTGATGTGCAAACGACCTCGGAAATAATAAGTTCTGTATTTTGATATCGTGCATAGGAATTATAAATAATTCGAACAAAGTTTTAATTAAAAATGAATGCAAATAAATCGCTTTGATTAAAAACAAATCTGGCTATATTTCGAAATATTTACATATTGTTGGACTAATTTATGCCGTATTGTTGATCTGTCGTTATTACAACATTAAACAATAAACAATGTTTATGTTTTTTCCTTTATGTTTGGACGTAAACTCGAACTAAGATTTAACTTTTAAACAGCTGTCTCTTTTTAATATTCGGTTGATCTGCGCAACCGGCATCGGAATTGAATATTAACATGCATGTCGATGTAGTTAAAAGAATACTACAGCTGTAGAGCTAATGCGCAATATACAGTCAAACCTGACTTAAAGACCACCTCAGTAATAAGACCATCTCAATTTTAAGAACACACATTTATTTTATTTTATTCGTTTTTTACTTTATATACAGTAAAACCTCACTTAAAGACCACCTCAATGATAAGACCACCTCAATATTAAGAACACAAAGTCCAAGTCCATTTCTCTGTTTTGATCTTTATTCAACCTAAATATTACGACCATTTCAATAAGAAGACCAGTTTCAAGGGTCCCAACGGTGAGGTTTGACCGTACACTGATCGTAAGAAATTGCCGACTCCGATCTTATTATGACAATATGTTTAATAACTATACAAACATGCAGTGTAATCTGAGAAAACAAAGTACTGAGAAAACCGGATTTCTGTCTAAACCGAACAATTATATCGGTCCCGAAGATACCCTTCTTCATGTCAATGTAACTAATTCGGACAGTACCATGTAGACAAGTTGTTTATATTACACAGTTCATGTAACACATGGTAATATGAGTACATAATTAGTACATACAAATTATTAACACAGTGATAACGAGGCAATTATAAATAGAAAATGGATGCATTATGCACTAGAAACACAATTCTACAATATATAATAAATAAAAATCACAGGAAAAAGTGTTCTAGTTATAGATTAAATACCGAACGAGCAAAGAATAAATTGATCAAGAACATTTAAATATTTACTGGAGGTTATCTTCTGTGTAATCATCACGATATGTAAATGTAACGGCGAATTTAAATTCGCTGGGACTCGGGTATTTTCATTGACCGCATATAAGCAGAGACCTTCTATTTATGTCTCTGAAAGCAACCACCAAAAATACCCCAAAACTCATAAAATACCCCAAACTGACACAAATGTGGTATAAAACGTGTATTTATATTGAATGTAAATATGTAGGCTACGTTCTTGAATGTTTAGGTTTCTACAGCCGTTTGTTAATTAAAATCTCGATTTCAAAGATGCTTGCGTATATTACTTCTGGACGGTGCGATTGTAAGATTAACTGTCTGTGATAAAATGTCATCCCTAATGTTTTACTTTGGAAGCATGAGAAACACTATTTTTTACTTCTTTCAGCGCAATAAAAATGTGTAAGAATAAAACTGATCACAAAATATTGATAATAACCACAATGATTTCGGTTTTACAACGTTAATATTTGATAATTTTCATCATGAATAAAACACACATCGCAAAATCACGTTAAGCAAATGCATAAAATTAATAAAAGCGCAGAGAGAACTGAAGTGGTTCCGTATTGACACTGGTTTTGTATTCCGGATTCACAGAGAGTACGAATCATTATTTCCATATTTGAACCATTAAATATAATTGCCCAGTAAAGATTCCTACCAGTATTGAGTATGTTATGCAGGTTACTCTTAGATGTTGAACTATTTTTTAACCGATTCATTTACCTGCTATTCTTGCGCCACTTCCGGAAAAAGTTGTTTTCGTTTTAAGGCGACGCGACTGTCGAAAATTGCCATAGATCTAGTTGTTGTACCGCACAACTAAAAACGAAGTCTGGTCTGAGAATAACGGACCACCGTGAAAACAGAACAAAATATGCGGTCCAAACGCTATTCGGTTTTGTACATACATTGTATATGATTGTCCTAGACTCTTTTAATTCTAATGTACAACAATGTCACTTACAACTTCTCACATCAAGACTAAATGCATTACTGTATATTCAACCTCGATATTCCGACGTCTCAATACGAGACCAGTTTTAAAGTGTCCCAAGGATGGTTGTATTATGCTCCCCGTTCCCAAAGGGGGTGGTGCATATAGTCGTCGCCTTTTTTGTCCGGACTACCTCTTAGAAACTACTGACAGGAATTATACAAAACTTTATAGGAAGCTTCACTACCAAGAGGAGATGCGCATATTATCACATTGTTTCGGTCGGACAATTTATCAATATGACATGAACAAAAACACTAACATACACGATGGACAACCGCTGACACAGTCGTCTGCAAACGATGTAACATGGAAGTTACCAAATGTAAGCAGACCATTCGGATTACTTTGCTATCACCGATAACAGGTTATAACCGATAACAGGTTATAACCGATAACACGCTATCACCGATAACATGCTATCACCGATAAACGGCTGTCACCGATAACAGGTTATAACCGATAACAGTATATCACCGATAACAGGCTGTCACCGATTACAGGCTGTCACCGATAACAGGTTGTCACTGATAACATGTTGTCATCGATAACAGGTTGTCGCCGATAACATGCTGTCATCGACAACAGGGTGTCGCCGATAACATGTTGTCACCGACAACAGGGTGTCGCCGATAACAGGCTGTCACCGATAACAGGTTGTCACAGATAACAGGTTGTCATCGACAATTGGGTCACATAGCATACGACTAGCTATTAAAGTTAACGATGCATCGCAATTAATATTTAATATTTGTTGTAATAAACAGAATAATTTAACAATAAGTACTCAATGGATTTGATAAATTATTCATCAATCTCTGCATGGTGCAGTATGGTGTCACTCGTGCAAACATTGTACAATCAATGTATAACACAATTCTAAGGAGCTTTAATAACAACGACATCTTAATCATTGTTCTATACTTCAATGGAAATAATACTTATTAAAATATTCATGAACTCTATTATGTATAGAATTTAAAACGGATTTCTGCTTCAGCTAAATACCACTTGAAACTTGACGTGCTGTTCTGTTCTCTCTATGTATGTCTGAGGCTAAATACAAAAGCATTATTGACATTAATCATCACGAGGGATCTTCGAAATGTGTTCTGCATTGTTGTTTGTAACCTTAAAAAACATATACTTTTATACCCTCAAAGTACTCCTAATGGTTAGAAATGCATAACTTTAGGTAGGCTGACTTTGTAATACTACGGAAGTACTGATAAACAGCAGAACCGAGAGAAATCTACGATCAGAAATAAAGTATTTCAATTTTGGAAAGAGATATAAGTCACACGGTACCAGGTCTTGGGGATAAGGAGGATATTTGAAACATGTGACTGGTTGACGTTTCTGTTAGCACTTTTGTATTTTTTCAATATAATTTCACGGTAGTACCTTCCGGTCACACTTCGGCCCCTTTTTACCGGTATCTGTTTTGCTATGCCTTCGCTAGAGAAATTGCTTACGACAATACACGATACATTTCGAACATCCCTCGTACGTTTAGTACGCCGAAGTGATAGCTGTCTAGAACCAGCCACCTCCTACCCTACCAACCGACCAGTAATAAATGTATACATGTTTGCTGTCGTAGGTACTTCAGTTGGAGGTTGCAATAAGCTCCGGTTTCATAAATTGTCTACAGATGAGTTTTCTCCTTAAGTGCATTGTAAATTAGCATCATTTAGCTTTTAGTAAAGTTCGTTTTGGAGTTGCACACTCGGTCATTACGAAGGCATATACATAAATAAAAGAAGCCGCCTTTTTCGGAGCAGCCGTACTAACATGGTTTTGCTATTTGCATATCAGTGTTGTGTAAACCAATCAAATCTTACTTTAACCACCAAGGCAATTTATCTTCAACCAAACAGCGGTCACCTTGACGTGGATTGGTTAACCTTTCGATAAAGGATACGTCACCATTCCGAAATCCACTGAATTTCGGTGAATTTACCGAAATCCATCTTGGATCTGGAGTGACCAACAATCGTAACATCTCGGCATTGCTTTATGTTGCACAACAAATCTTAACCTTCAAATTGCGCCTAAGATCTTTTTTCAAGATATTTCTTGTTTTTATTGTTGTTATAAATATTTAAGACAATCTGATCACATCAGCATTTTTTCTGATCTCAGACATCCGTTTCTAAAGAGTACTTAAGCGATAATGCCAGTATTAATTGTCATATAATACGAGTATAATCATTATTTCATATTGTTCTTTTAATACATACAGGCAAGGAAATCTTTAAGTTTTATGGTACTACATGAAATGCTTAATGAGTAAACACGATGTGACTGTGTACATAATATTATGCAATAATATCTTGCAGATGCAACACCGAACGACATACATGTAGTACATTTGTGGTTGTATAAATTTCAATATTTACAAATTATACTATAAATAATCTGAATGTATTATAGTTGTATGTATTGAGATGAGAATAAAGACCTCTAGTACTGTTTAGCTCAAGCATCGGTCTTACTTTCAATTGATGCTACATTTTACATTGATATACGAAAGTGATATTGCTGTAAAAGAAATTCTAAGATTATATAGCATTGTCAAATAATGCTTGAACAACGAGATTTTACTTAATAGCTGGTAACAATGCATACTTTGCATTGTTTGTGTACAATGTACATGTATATATTTTCAATGTAAGATGTATTACATATATTTGAATGTACTTGCAAGCTCAGTACCATCATAAGTGTTATTTACAGAGATTGAGAGCAAAATCGAATTGTCTGCAAAATGCTGACATGATGCACATTCCACATGAAGTACTTGCATAACATGTTGAGCATCGATCACTGCATCAGAATTACAATCGGGACACATGCAAGACAGGTTTCAGGTATGGCGTCCCGACGAATGCTTGTTAATACTTTCATATTCGCAATTCGTAGTCTAACGTAATGCCCTCCTCAAAGTACGAAATAAAACAGATATTTTACTTAAAAGCCAAAAACCCTAATAACAATCTAAAATACACCAACCGATGGGACAGGCAGTAAATATAGATGTCAACTAAAAATACTAACCACTTTTCTCAATTTTTGGCATGTCTTTTAGTTCGGTCACCTTATAACTGCATAGTCAGAACAGCCTAAGATAGCTTTAGTTTACTTAAACTCATATAACTGATTGACATTATTTGACCCCTCTATTATATATTATTGATAATGATATCAAGCGATTTTCGTTTCAGTTAAATTAAGTGGTTCTTTCAATAATGGTTGGACTAGACATACCATACACTTATAAATAATCACCAACAGCGAAGATTGAATCATTTATTAAAGCAATAAACTTTGAATACGTATCTTTAATGTATTTGATAAAAACCAACTTGGACTAGTAACTCCGGTAATGCAGAATGAAGCATGTCATTGTAGATTAACAACAAGTCAACTAAAACCAATGCGTTTAAGTGATTACAGAGTACATATATTATAATTACAAGTTGTTAAACGATGTATTTTGATATACTTTGGTAACGAGTGTCCGTCCTTTGAAAATCCTTTCTACTGTAAATTTCGCGATAACTAAGTCCAAACATGAGTCCGGGTGTCTGTGTTGCTCTATGAAGTGAAGTAATGGAGGTTGAACGTTCGTCATTAAAGGATCCGGAAGATGCGGATGGAATTTTTGGTAAAAACGGTGGTGAATGCTTTTTACTTATAAAAACATTTTCATTATCCCTTCTAACGGGTTTGTCTCTTTCTATTGAATATTTAGTCTTCACTGATTTATATTTAGTTTTTGTAATTTCTGACTTAGATACTTCTTCACGTGTCACCATTTCCCGTTCGAATTTCTCCAATTTATATTTCAAAACTAGGTTTTCCTTTTCCAGTTCAGCAATATACTCGTGGCCAGTTATTACGACTAGTTTGTTGGCTTTATGCAGGACTTTGTTAACAGCAAGTTTTTGTTTAGGTAACCTTTGCCGCTGTGGTAGAGAGTCGAAATTGTTCACATTGTTTCTGAGCTTTGTTACTTCTTCTTCCAAGCTTTTTATTTTTTGTTTGTATTTCTTCTCAGAGTTAACTAACCTGTCACGATGTTTTACTACATCGTTGTATGCTTCGTGATAACCGTGATCATTATTTACCGCCGGTTCATACTTTTTTCTCAACGCTTTCACTTCCAATTGTGTTTGTTCAAAAGCTTGAACCAAAGCTATAGAGCCATCATCTAGTTCCTTGATTCGTTTTCTATATCCCTTTTCAGCTTCTTCTAGTTCGTCAATTTTATTCTTATAGTTCTCTTCTGCTTCTAGCATGGTCATTCGCTCCTTACAAATCTCCTCATACCATGATATAAATTTGGCTTCTGCCTCTTTATCACTAAGTGGTTTCGGTTCGTCTGTCTCATCTATATTTTCAACATTTTCTTCTGATGCATCATTTATATTCCCGTCATCCATCGATGCCTTAAAATGGGTGGCTTTGTCTTGTGGGGCATCCGGTTGTGTTTTATTGCCAGTTGATCCACATGCCGATATGTTATTGTCCGAACGAGTTTCTGTTGATTCATTGTACAGCTTAAATAAATCAGCAAGCTCTGTATCAGCTTCCATTCCAAAGGTTTTAATTCCACACATACACTGGAAGAAAGTTGAGTCTTTTTATATTTTGTCAGGCATCCCCAAGAATAGTTAACTCATTTAAATATTTTCTCTTTTGCTTTAAATTTGACGTTCAGGATTTTTATTTGTATATGTATCTATTTTTCCAGTTAAATGATAAATCTGTATAATGTTACTTTGTTTTCTTTCTAAATGCACAAACCTTTAATCCATGTACTAAAAATATTTGAGCGAAAACAAATTCCAAAATCACTTTAGCGTTGATAATTCATAAAATGCTAGACTCTTATCGTAACTGCTTACATACGGCTACTATATGTAATGTGGACATCAGCGTATATAGTAATAGTTACGGTACAAAAGCGCGTACAGAATCAAGACCGATATCGGAAAACCTTTCATGGAAATTTTCATTCAGTAAAATATGTTTTAATGTTCCCATGAAAATCGTATGATATACAAAAGTATTTTGGAGTTGTTTAGAGAATAGTGTATCCACTCGCTATTAGTTTGAAGCGATAATATTAGTAACGAAATATAATAAAAGAGAGAGAGAATAAGTTGCTACAGAGAACGCCACATACATTAGACAGTGCCTCTCCACACAGACCTCCGGGAAACAACACTTCATAAAACATTAGGGATTTGAGGAGCCAGTTTAGTCAACACTAAAAATGTTTGATAATTCGTATCCTATGGCATGCATAACATGGAATATTTAAAGGTATACGAAAATTGCAATGAATGACTATTTATACAACATACTAGCGTTCGTTATCTCCTACTCAAAGTATTGAAAAACAGATATTTTACTTAATAACTCTCTAAAATACACCAACTGTGGGGGCAGGCAGTAAATATAGATATCAAATAATCCTACTTACCTCTTTTCTCAATGATTGCTTTGTCTAAGTATGACCGCATTATAACTGCAGGTTTTTATTTAAAATGAGAACAGCCTAAGGATAGCTTTAGTTTACTAAAACTCACGTAACTGATATGATTTGAGCCTTTATATATTTATCGGCGCAGCCTTACTTACATGGTTTTGCTAATTGCATATTCAGTGTTTTGTACACCAATCAAATCTTACGTTAACCACCAAGGCAATTTCGCGCAATTTCTCTTCAATTTAAAAATATGTGTAACCTTGAAGCAGATTGATTAACATTGTGTATAGTGTATTTCAAGATTTATCCAGTCAGTAGTGTTGTTATTCATCACCACGGGGAATTGTCCGGTGTTGGAATTAAGAAAACTTTCTTGGTTTTATGTACCAGTCGCGAACATTTATATTGTTTTAATCAGATAGATCGCTAGATATGTAACAAGTTTATTAACATGGATGTGTGAATTCTCGACTAATGCAATAAGTAATGTTGAACTATATTGAAACTGACTATACTGTGTCTATGACTAATCACACTACGGAGTTATTTATTATGCAGTCTCATTCGGAACACCTCGGCATTATTGGCTCTGCCGAATACCGCCGAGTAGTTACGATTGATGCAGTCTCGTACGCAGTGATCTCCCCTTACAGGTCTAGGAGTTTCTGTAGTATAGCGTAATTGAATGACATTTAGGCCTTTTTTATGTTGTACAACACATTTTAACCTTAAGATTGCAACAAAGGAGTAGGTTCACTTACCACCCAAATTGGCCCTGTGTCAGAAAGTTATTGAATTCACACAGAACGATTATTTACAAATTGCAGATGCAAAAGTGTGTTTTGAAATCTTTTACGAAGTATATAGTTGCCATAGCAACGGAAACACTGCAAAGGACAAATAACTGTAAAAACTCGTTTTTTGCTGTCTTGACATGTTATATTGTTTTTTTTTACCTAAGAATAAAGTAGACATGAATTGAATTGCTTTTGTGTTTTTCATTCTTCGGTTGCTATGGTAACGGAGAGTCCATGGGTCTACGTGATCTCGTCTGTTTAGCATATTTTATTGATAAAAGTAAACTATTTCATATCGATTTTTTTAACAAACATCTTCCTCATGTACCTTTACAATGATTCTAAAAAACATTAGCTTGATAACAATGCGTGCGAGTCCAATATTATTGAATTTAGGTGACCTGTCATTGACTTAAACAAACCGTAATTGTGTAAAAACATCGCTTGTTGTAAATGTGAAAACAATTTGCATCGCAAAGTTATGGCACATTAGGTAAACATTAACCCTTTGGGTTTCTTAATAAATATCATCTTTGTGGAAAAGTTCATACAGAAGCATAACAAAGACTAATTGAACTTACCCCACCACACGAAACAACTCGACATGTGACATTTACGCCATGTAAATCCGATTTTTTAGATATGATCTCCCATATGCGACACATAGATATTTTGCGTGTATGTTGTTCATCATGTTACTCATGCTTGGTAAAAGTTCCATGGTGTCGCATGTGGGAGATCATGGTACAATGAAGACAAATTGAAATTGTATGTCAACTTTCACAACTGTAGACCTCTACTGCCATATGTAATCATATGTCGTGAATTTTCTTTACCTATCAAACAAAATAATGCCAACCATAATGTAAAGAACACTAGGATCATTTTAAATCTTATGCGACCTATCGATTAAGTCAAAAACTTAAATAGCATCCACACGAAGTGGGAAAAGATGCAATATCCGATTATTTTGTACGTATCCGAATCTGGTCAAAACGGGTTTGTTTTTCAAAGGGAGACAATTTTGGTTGTCAACATCGCAGCGTCGTTGGATACAAGCTTCGGTGGTCCGATGATTGATTTTCGTGAATTAAACAACAAATTGGCGATGGTATTTATTCAGCTGAGATTTGTAGACGTAACAGTGAGTATTGAATCGTTTATGATCAATAAAATTATCATAAATATATACGCTATGTTGAAATAACAGTTTGACACTGATGACAGTTCGATTACTGAATGCAGACGATTTTGTTGACTAAGAATCGCCACGTAAAAACTTTTTGGATGTTTACAAGAAATATGTTGTATTTATGTAAAATAATGTATGAAGGCTAACGATCTCGTGTAGTTTATAGTCGGCTGCTGAAATAAAGCAAAGACGGGTGTGTATTATCTACTAAAATACGACACAATTGTACGTCTTGTGCGCATGCTACAGTGGTGTACGAGTGGGATTGTCACGCTGACGGTCAGCGTTCAATTCTTCCCTCTCCCGGTTTTTTTATTTTATTTTTTAATCTGGCAATTATTTTTATTAAATTTTCACATTAGATATTGATTAAATGATAACTTTCATTTTTTATTTCAGCTTGATTTAAACAATTCTTAAACATGACATGCATCACAGTGGTTTGAAACTACCGACTGGTATATTAGTGCACTGGTAATATAATAATTCATATTTGTGCATTGTATAGTTATTTTCTGAACTTTTCATAAATATTCAGTTTCAAACAAACAAAATTGACTATATTCAGTATTAGTTCACTTTGAATTAGATATCAGTATATATATTCTAATTAGTTTATGGCTATAATAATGTGTTTGGTGTTTTGAAATATATTATAGATTTACTCATACACAGTCAGGTATGAATATCAAAACAACAGAATGGTGCAATAAAATCTCACTTTAAACCACCTGAGAATTAAGACCACCTCAACGATATGACAGTTTCTTAATTTTCTTTCTTATTTCAACTCAATAATCAGACTGTCTCAAAACTTCTGGAACCAATGATGGTTTTATTGAGGTTTCTTTGTATTAGGAATAGAAATAATCATAGACATTAATATAATATTATAGCTGTACAGGCTTACCAATATGTATTCACATGTATTTTGTATGCTATGCTTTTCTTTGCTTATTTCTTTCCTTTAATTTCAGATAATATATGACTGTTTTTGTTTTCATATATTACAATGTCTTTTCATTAACCATAGCATTATGTATCTACTTAAGTGCTATACATTTTCATTGAACTTCTTATTACATTTGAAATGAACTTGTCAACACACAATGTTTATTGCTTGCATTAATATCATGTATTTGCATTCTAGCAAAGTCGAGTCAAACTTTATTTAGTGTCAGATAGTGTACAAAAACATAACACTAACTATAGACAGCTATTTACCGACATAAATTGCAATACAATTTTTTTTATATATTCAATATTACGGTTGCTATGGATTCACGATATTCAGATGGCAATACAACTTGAATACATTAGTTAAAGTCAAGTCAAATGCATTCCAGTTACATTAAGTTCTCAAAAATATAGTTTCAAATAGCTATTTTTGCATATTTTATTTTTCAAAAAATTGTGTTACCATAGCAACCGTTATTTTTTATAATTTATTAAAATGTTATACATGATGATTATTTATAAATACATTCAGTTGAAAGATATGATTGATTGAGAAAAAATCAGATAATAAAAAGTGTATTTATATTGTGTAGCCACCTAAAATGTATGTAGTGCAGGTCCAAGAACGTTTGAGTTTCCATGGCAACAAAATATAAATATTGTTACAGAAGAAAGTGTTGTCATTTATTTTGAAGATCATTACTTTTAAACTGATCAATTGTTAAGTTGCTTTTCAAGTTAGACTCAAAATGTTCTTTTCAAATATTTCAAAATTGTAACCATGGCAACCAAAACAGAACAATTGTAAAAATTGACTATTTCAATTTTTATAAACATTTTATGCAATCAGAAATAGTTATGTTAAATATTTTTGGAAAAAAATGTGTTTTTTCATATTTTTACAAAAAAATATTTCTGTTGCCATGGTAACAGTTTTGATAATATAGCTTAAAAAATGCAGTTTTGTAATATTTATTGGATTGTCTTAACACAGTGACGTTTTCAAAAGAATTTGACACAGGGCCGATTTTGGTGGTAAGTGAACCTAAGCAAACTTGCGCCGACCATCTTTTTTAAAGATATTTCTTACTTTTAATTAAATTAAGTGGTTCTTTAAATGAGCGTATCACTAGGTATCCTTTTCATGTTTTGTAGATAATCACCTTCAGAGAGGGTTGAAATAATTTATAAAGCCAAACACTTTGAATACCTATCTTTAATGTATATGATATAAAAAGACTCGCCCAAAAATTAACTGAACGCGGTCTAGTAACTCCCGTAAAGCAGAATGAAGCATGTCATTGTGGATTAATTAACAAGTCAACTAAAACTAAAACCAATGTCCTAAGTGATTGCAGAGTACATATATTATATTTACAAGTTGTTAAACGATGTATTTTTATTTACTTTGGTAACGAGTGTCCGTCCTTTGAAACTCCTTTCTACTGTAAATTTCGCGATAACTAAGTCCAAACATGAGTCCGGGTGTCTGTGTTGTCCTATGAAGTGAATTAACAGATGTTGAACGTTCGTCATCCAAGGATCCGGAAGATGCGGATGGAATTTTTGGTAAAAAAGGCGGTGGATGCTTTTTACTTATAAAAACCTTTTCTTTATCCCTTCTAACGGGTTTGTCTCTTTCTATTGAATATGTAGTCTTCACTGATTTATATTTAGTTTTTGTAATTTCTGACTTAGATACTTCTTCGCGTGTCACCATTTCCCGTTCGAATTTCTCCAATTTATATTTCAACACTAGGTTTTCATTTTCCAGTTCAGCAATATACTCGTCGCCAGTTATTACGACTAGTTTGTTGGCTTTATGCAGGACTTTGTTAACAGCAAGTTTTTGTTTAGGGTCGAAATCGTTCACATTGTTTCTAAGCTTTGTTACTTCTTCTTCCAAGCTTTTTATTTTTTGTTTGTATTTCTTCTCAGAGTTAACTAACCTATCACGATGTTTTACTACATCGCTGTATGCTTCATGATAACCGTGATCATTATTTACCGTCGGTTCATATTTTTTTCTCAACGCTCTCGCTTCCGATTGCGTTTGTTCAAAAGCTTGAACCAAAGCTATAGAGCCATCATCTAGTTCCTTGATTCGTTTTCTATATGCCTCTTCAGCTTCTTCTAATGCGTCAATTGTATTCTTATAGTTCTCTTCTGCTTCTAACATAGTAATTCGCTCCTTACAAATCTCCTCATACCATGATATAAATTTGGCTTCTGCCTCTTTATCACTATCTGGTTTCGGTTCGTCTGTGTAATCTATATTGTCAACATTTTCCTCTGATTCATCATTTCGATTCTCGTCGTCTACTGATACGTAAACATGTGTTTCTTTGTATTGCGAAGCTTCCGGTTGTGTTTTATTGGCAGTTGATCCACACAATGACATGTCATTGTCCGAAAAAGTGTCTTTTGGTGTTCTTTTATCTGTTGATTCATTGTAGAGCTCAAATAAATCAGCAAGCTCTGTGTCACCTTCCATTTCAATAGTTTTAATTCCACAAAAACACAGGAATAAAGTTGAGTCGTCTTTTTATATTTTGTCATGCGTCTCCAAGACTATTTAACGCATATTAACCTTTCCTCCTTTGTTTCAATTCGACGTCTGGGATATTGATTTGTATATGTATCTATTTTTTCCAATTAAGTTATCCCATCTGTAAAATTCTACTTTGCCTTTTATCTGAATGCACACAATTTTAATCCATTGTAACAAGAATATTTGATTGAAAAAACATTCCGAAGCACGATAGCTTCGCAAATTCATAGTTATTGCACTAAGTCGATTGATAAATGAGAGAGAATAAGTAGCTACAGGGAACGCCACATACATAAGACAGTGCCTCCCCACGCAGACCTCCGATCGTAAATGCTTAAATACCAACTGACTTAAATGACTACCAGATGACATGTTGACATCAGCGTATATAGTTTCAATGCCTATATCGGAAAACGTCTCATTGTATATTTTCCTTCAGTTGTTTAGAAAATAGTGTATCCAGTCGCTATCAGTTTGAAGCGATAATATTTTTAATGAAATATATTGAACCATTTCAGTTGATACAAAAATATGATATTCCGTATACTTTGGCGAGCATTAACATTGAATTTTAAAAGGTATACGAACATTTTCAATGAATGGCAATTAACAACGGTAGCATTTTACTTTAAACAGATGAGAGTATAATAATTATGTTATGTTGGATTTAATTCCCACTAACATATTGGAGCTTTTGGAGATCATGCCTACTTGTAACAGATGACATAGATACATGGCGTGATACCAGCCACCCATTCACATTAACCAGACATCGGATTCACCAGACCTAGCAGTACACTTATAATGCCAAGCTTAGGCAAGGAAGCTACCAGTACCATGTTTACGACTCCGGTGTGTCTGGAGTCGCGATCTTCCGCACCCGAGGTGTGTCAATGAATAATTGCAGACACTGACTTCATCGGCCTAAATCGGAGACATTTAAAAGCTTCAGTGTAAACAGATTGTTCAACTTCTAAGAATCTTGATAAATGAAAAAATATATATCTGCCTATCAAGTGCAAGCTTATTCACAGACAACGTTTTTAATGTGTTGCACCAGTTATGTTTTATGTTACTAAGAGAATAACTTTCCCACACTCTGCATATGTTACATATGTGTTACTTCTAAAATTTGAATCGAACATCTAAGTAAACCCATCCAATAAAATACCATTACATGTCTATATATTGTTTACTTCCATTCCACAAAAACTTTGCTTTAATCAACAATATAAGTGCGGACATAGATCAGACCCTATTAAGTTTCAATACAAAGGCATGTATATAAAATATGTTTTGCAGTTATGATATAATTGCGGTTAACATCACTCCGAATACATTTCTAAAGACCGTTTTAAGTAGTTACTAACATACTAGCGGCGCTGATGCAGGAAGGCACTGATGGCGGTGAGTCAGCGTATGTTCCCCGTGATCATATCACAACAGATGATCCTTATGGGGCATTCTGATGCCGTTTGTTTTGATATGACTTTCACTTTATATAGTGTTCCTGTTATTTTCTCCCCACTTTCGGCCTATTGTTGCCAGCTATCTTGACTTGTCTTCTGATGAATTCCATCCATTTACCCCCTCTCCCTGTTTGTCCTATTTGATTCTCCTAGTTATCCCGTATGGTCGGCCAGGCCATTCCTTGTGCCCCTGTTCCCTTACGTATGTACCCTTTAGCCTCCTCAAATGCCTTATGTTGTATGCGTTGTTGTTTTCTCGAAGGTGTATGTGGTGTTCCCTGAAGCAACTTATTCTCTCTTTCAGTTCTGTGTAGTTTTCCTCTGCATGATGACAACGTTGTTTGTTTACTTTCACTGACCTATAACTTATATGTTGTATAGAGCATTGAACGGTATGTTTACATGTAAATTAATCAATATATGTTACTGTCCATTATTAAAACTATTTCAAAACAAACATGGTCTATTGATTGACTGCTAAATAAATGATACATAATGACAAAAGGCATCCATAACGCTATTTTTAATATACATGTATATAATATATGTCAAGAATACTGTACTATATCGAGCACACTTGTCGAATGTTTTCTTAAAAAGCAATGACACATTTTTGAGCAAACAAAGTCATATTATACGGCCATAAAATATTTACGAATGGTATTAATCGTCATATTATTTAAGTTAAACGTTACTTTTGTTTTAATCGTCTTTAAGATTCATGCAACTCAATAAGTTTTAAAATAAACGGTATACCAAAGTTGTAGAATCGGTTAGGATATAATTATCATTTTGTAATAAGTTTGTGTATCGCAATGTTTTAATCATTTCAATGAATCCATGATTGACAATTCACATTAAGAGGATTGAAAACATTTTTCAACCGTTACAAATGTTTAAACGAAATTATTACGGTATTTAAAACCTTATTGTGTAGTTACATTTTGGTACATAATTATCACAAAAAGTAAGGTAGTGCAAAACAAAGCACCAGGATGGAACGAGATTGTCGAAAACTGAATTGATTTAATTAAATACGGATTGGTCAAACTTGCATCATATATGTGTACCTTTTGGGTAAGTAAACGCTTATCATTACTTGCATATATGATCCAAAATATGATGTCCAAGAATTTTGTTTACATCTTGAATATTTGCCTCTGTTCAACATTGCTGGTCATACATTATCATGTATTCGTTTCATTGAAGGCAAGATAAAAAGGTACAAAATAAGCAGATCTGGAATGGACGTTATCTTTCAAATTTTCAACGCCAGACCTCTCTATTTTCAGAAGACAAACAGTTTTGTTTTGGTAAGATTAATTTCTGTTAATTTTTTAAGGAGAAATATCATGTTGAAACCTGTTGCGGTATTTGAATTATTAACGTATCCTCTGGCAGCAGAATAATGCACATGTAAAAGGAATGTGTTTTTTTTATAGATGTAACACATATTTCTGGACAGCATATTTTAGATCATATATGAAATCATTCGCTGACCCCTGGATAAAAACTACAGGCACATAAATCGAAATAGCCGGAGACCGATCCCCTTATTAAGCACACCAGCACTATAGAAACAATGAATGGAACATTTTGTCAAGGCCAAATATACAGCAACAATAGAATATTCCATCAAATTTCCTTTTATGTTTTGAAATTATTTTAAACCATGCAGGTCTATATTTACATTCAATCTCCTGTTTTAAATATTGAAATATTGCCAACAATGAATCAAGGATTGTTCCGTAAATACGTTTGTAAGAACTGACTTATGAACTTCCGGATACTCTTCAATAAGCGCGTTGAGTCAAAGTCACGTGGTCTTTCTACAACCTATATCAATACAAACGATACACTGTTAGTACGTAGCAACAAAACGATATTTTATACCTGAGTTATTTCATTCACTTATAATTAAATATCTTTGCCAAAATTGTAAACTTGAATGTTTGAACTTTTATTTATTCTCTGGCACCATCAGTAGCTGTCACAATTGTTAATTTGAACCATGCAAAGTAACACAAACATTTGTATAATTATGTTTGAGTATTCAAATGTGTTCAAAATTATTCGAAGTAAATACTGCTTGTGCACAAACCCATGTCGATATTCAGACACTATGTGTATAGAGAACAATGTGTGAACTAAATCAATCGTAATTAAATTAATAACCACAACAGCAGTATATGTTTTTTTGTAATACTGACGTAAAACAGAAAATAACCTACCCAAAGACACGAAAAAAACACACACCCAGTAGTATCATTATTTTCATCTCATCATTGCACATACACAATATCACATACTATATGTAAAATTATACTTACTATACAAGCTTAAAGGTATGAATGCTAAGAAAAGTAAGCTGTTTAAAAAATAATAATAATAATATCCTGTACATAGTTGTAAAAAGACTTTATCTACAAAGTAAAAAACGACGTCTATCTAAAATATTACGACAGGTTTTGGCACAATATCTAATCAATGTTGAATCTTGGTTGGAAAACCGTAAAACATATTTTTCAGAATCCTGCAAATCCCTAAATGAACCGTTAAACAGTACCACTTTAGAGTTTAATTCTTCTCTTAAATCATCATAAACATAACAATTTAACATAACATGTAATTCACTTTCTACAGAAGTGTCATTACAAAATGTTCTTCAGTCAAGTCCTCATAACGTCCAGTCGCAATACGAATAGGGGCAACGCCTTATCTAAACTTACTGAAAGCTGACCGATGAGTAGGTGGCAAATTCAGTTTACAATAATGTTCAGTTTTATAGTCAGATTTAAAAGTCAGGTCTTTTAAATCTGACTATAAAACTGTCTTAGTTTCTTACGACCGTGCCCAGACGGACCTGTTATATTCTGTAAACTAGTATGCCATTCATTTAAAATGTTTTTCAGTGCCACAGTCTCGACATCTTGAACAAACGTATTAGCAATGCGATTTTGTAAGCATATTATGTATCTATTTAGACTGTTAACATTTAAAAACGACTTTACATAATGAAACCAGTTTTTACATGTATAACTTGCCTTACTGTAAGCCCAGGGTGCAATAGGTTTGGTAAACCTGGATTCGTCCATACGTGATAATTTTGACCAGTACAATGCAATAAATTTCCATTGACGGACAATTGGAGGCTTCCAGCCCAATTCACCAGCCAGTCCGACATTTGGTGTATATTTACCAACACCTAAGAAAAATCTTTGTGCCCTGTTATTCACTGCTTCAATACAAGAGTATACAGGCCATACATCTGCATCATACAATTTCGTAAATACATCGTAAGAAAGACCACCAATACTTTTACATTTTGCAATAAGTAAACCTAATGCACGACTTGCACTCTGAGCCACAGTCCTAACAGTAACACAGATCAAGATATTCGTGAAAAACAACACCTAGGTAAGTATATATTGACTGGAACCACACATAAACCGAGACGTTGTACGTGCTACGGAGTTAGGTCTTAAATGCACTTTATTGTTTTTAGTTAAATTAACATGCATGTCATTTATAGAACACCACTCACTTAAGGCGGTCAATAATAACTGAAGCTCATCTGCGGACTCGGCCAACAAAACGTTGTCAACAGCGTACATCTTTATACAAACTTTGTCATCGTCAACAGGCACACCAAGTGCTCTAAGATAAACTGATGCATCGTTAATGAAAAAATTAAAGAGTATCGGGGATAATATACAGCCTTGTCTTAGACCACAGTCTACATCAAACCAGTCTGTTCTATGTGAATTTACTCTAACACATGATGATACAGAATTATAAAGGGACTTAATAGCCACAAGCATTTTACCACCAATACCATATTCAGACAGACTATTCCATAATATATTTCTATTTATAGTATCATAAGCTTTTCTTAAATCAATAAAAGCACAAAAAGTAGATTTACGAGACTCTTTCCTAGTGTCAAGAATAGCATGCAAAGACATGATATGATCAGTTGTGCTACTACTCTTTCCAATCCCATTTTGCTCGTCTGACACAATATCATTATTTTCATACCTTTTGATTAGTCGACAATTTAAAACATGACAATATAATTTATACATAGATGACGTAAGAGAAATACCCTGATACGACAATGGATCTCTTTTACCAGTTGTATACGATTTCGGTATAGGATTAATAATACATTTACTCCATAGTGACGGAACAATACCTTATCAAAACAAATATTAAACAAATCATGTAGAAAAGAAATAGAAACATCATTATTTAATACTTCTACAGGAATATTATCAATACCACAATGCTTTGCCTTTATTAACAGAACCTATGGCTTTACGTTCTTCTAGCAGTGATATATGGTCATTAAAACATTATTCTATGAAAGAGACTTTATGTTATCTTTTATCCAAAGAAAATCAGATGGATGTAATTGACGCTTTCAATAATACCTCCCGTTATTTAGACGATATTTTAAATATTGATAATGAGTTTTTCCCAACCATGATAAATATTATATATCCAACAGAACTACAACTTTCGAAAGCTAACACCTTGGATACATATGCCTCGTTTCTTGACTTGGACATTTCTATAGAAAATGGTATTATTACTACTAAAATTTATGATAAACGAGATGATTATGACTTTGAGATTATAAACTTCCCCTGGCTCAATAGCGATATACCTTGGAGCCAAACCTATGGTCTATTTATATCTCAACTAATGAGATTTCTGAGGACGAATACAAATCTAGAGGACTTTAATAAACGTAACCTTCTACTAGCAGGTAAACTGCTAAAACAAGGCTATCGTTATCATAAATTATGTAAGACGTTTCGTAAGTTTTGCCATAAATATCCCGATTTATTTTAAAATATGGCACTAGTGTTAGAGACAGGAATTACCAAACCCAATTTTTATGGTGATCTGTTATATAAAATTCTCAAAATTCATAACAGTTGTTACTTTGATAAATTATTTGTGAGATTTTAAGTAAATCTATACTTGATAGATTTTCACACCTGTTTTTACTGCACGCCGGACACTAATGTTTTGAGACTAAATGAAGTTATATCTGTAAACCGTACTTGATATGGCAGGATACGACTGATTACAATGTATTTAGGGATTATGTTCGGGACTTTGTAGGCATTGATTTTTGCTCTGGAAATAATATGATGTGTTCCATGGAGTTTCTTAATACTATCGACCAGCCCATTTGGGATTGTGTTGTGTCGTCTATGTTTTTTTGGGTTTACGTTGGTGTTGTCCTTGTTTCTTTTTGTTCTGTGGCGTTCTCTGTAACAACTTAATTTTTCTCTCGTATATTTATCAGTTTTATGACGTCATTAACATTTTATGAGACATTAACACCAATTTTACCTTCAGATTTCTAAAAATTTGAAGAGTCATTATTACATTCATCAAGCAACTGTGTTTGTAGAGAATACCAATGAAAACGTTTAGCACGTTGTACTTCACAATCAAACAATTAGCGTTTATTTACATACAAAGTTTTAAGAGATCTCTTTAAACTTATATCAGTGCAAGACAACCACGATTTCTCTGCCGTACACGCATTATTCCATAAATCAGTTAAAGTATCAGACCACCATGGTTTACCAGGACGACGTTTTTTGTTACAAGAACCATACTGAATAGTTTCACTTGGTAATTTACTGTACATATTATGACTTACAATTTTACACCAATCATCATATATCCGATTGTGTTCGAAAACCAGTTTCTAATTTAGAAATGGTCTCGTTAACAATGACCATATTTTCGTGATGATACATAAAATCATTAGGCACATGTTTAACGTCAAATTTGGTGTAAGACTGAGCATTAGAGCAAATTACTGGATTGTCATCAACAGTACTTTCTAAGAAAATATCCCACAACAACAAAGAGTGGTCAGGCATTGCACTAGATGCGACTGTATACATAATACCAGACGTATTTATGAGATCTGCCACCCGAATTACATTTAACCTCACAAACTCTGATAATTTGTCATGGTGTACAAAACAATAATCTACAACAGCATAGCCTTTACTCGAAACAGAGGTAAAGTCATTACATATACTATTTCGACCATTTAACATACACATATTTGCATTAACTAAAAAATCTAAAAGTAATTCACCATACTTATTAAAAGAAAAATCGATAACTTCTCGGTCAATAATATCATCGACACCACGAATAAAGTCATCATTATCACTAGCATCAACTATTGAAATCTCCACATATAAACATATTTCCAACATCTCTATTCTGATATATCAATGGGAGCAAGGAGTCATAAAAAGCATTTACATCAAAAAGTCTGGAGGAGTTCTCCGGCGGTAAACAACATACACAAGGTAAAACAACCATATTACTATACTTATGAGATAACTTTAGTAATAAAATTCCTTCACATGAACTATCTACAACTGATATATTAAAATCAATAAAAAGAGAGTTCCTAATGAAAAATCCGACACCTCCGGAACCAGATTTCGCATTCCTGTGGATCTGTGTTCTGTTGTGGCCATACCATGAAAAAACATTAAGATGGAGTTCATCATTGCTAATTAAATGGCTCTCGGCAATACCTAAAATGTCTCCCATGTAATAATTACAAACACAAAAAGGTCACATGACACACATATGAATGGTGAGAAAATATGAGTATCGAATTGAAACGGTCAATGCCGAAAAACACCACTTGGTTTTTGAGGCGCTTTAGCGTCACGTTGCTATCATCGTCAACCAGACGGTCTACTCGAAGTACCGCCATATTCATCGTCTTAAGAAAACAGTACATGTAAAGTCCTCTGATTTTATTATAAATTTGATGAGAGTAATGGCTGATTTATCAGAGATATATCAAGTAATGGCGGGAGTCTTGATATAAACAGACATACGTGTGTACGTTATTTAATTGTTTGACTTCATATTCCGTCATATCATTAATATATGGTTTATTGATTAATTCTATTACGTCGTAATATTCATCTTATAACAAAATTGTTTTAAAATACAAAAAAAAATCAATTGCAAACCAGTGTTTGAAATATTACTTAAAAACAACAAATTCAATGATAGTTTATTCATTTGAAAGAATTTATCAAGCTTGAAGAACAGTGAAAACAAACACCAATAATACAATCTTGCGCAGATTTATCAAAATCTTTAGCTTAAAATATGGTCTATTTCAAGCATTACCTGTTTTTCTCACACTTGGGTAGCAGACATGGGATAATCGTATTCAGTAATCATAATCAGCTGTAATCGATTACAAATTCTTAGGTAATCATGAGTAATTAGTAATCTGACATTTTTTGATTACATGTAATTGTAATTTAATCGATTACACTTGCAAAAAAAGCTGTAATCATGATAACTATATGATTAAATTTAGATTACATTACCTTTTATTTATTTAAAAAAACAAAATCAGATGTTATTTGTTTATTGAAATATTGTTACAACAGAATGTCAGACTGTGAATAAAAATGTAGAGCAATAATCTGCAAATAAAGTGACTCTATTATTTGACAGTCTGCTAAGTCTAATGACTGGATAAATAGGTGTGAAATGATTATCTCAACAGCTGCAATACTATTTGGATTAAACTAGTGGTCAGTGAACACAGTGCACACAATGTATTTTATAGCCAAGGGCCTTATATTGACCACTAAGGTGTAAAGGATTAAAATGTGTTAATATTTTCAAGCAATTATTTGCCATGTCTGCACCTATACACTTAACAAAACTTGTGTGCAGGTATAAATATGACAATATCTGGTTCAATATAAGTCTGATCTACAAATATAGCGTAGATACCTGGAATAATATTGTATTTAATTCATGTCATAAGTCCACAGTTTGAACAAATGAAATCAATAAAAGTGATTGCGAAAAACTCTAACTTAAAGATGATCTGGTTAATAACGATAAATTTGAATCGTGAATCTTGATTTACACTTAACCATTTCGTGTAGAAATGTTAATCAATAAAAAAGTTATTCGATATAAAAAAGTGCACTCTTATAAAGTTTTAAACATGTTCCTGAAGATAAAGTATAGTTTGATGATGTTTTTTTTTACCTTAACTTGAAATTAATCCGGTAATCAAGAATGTAATCAATTACATTTGTTAATGTAATTGTAATTTAATCGATTACACTTAAAAGGTGGAGTAATTGTAATGTAATTGTAATTGATTATATTTTTACCATAAGTAATTGTAATTTAATCGATTACAATTTCAAAGTAATTTGTTTATCACTAGTATATCATTATGTTTTGTGTTATCATAGATAGCGAGAAAAATGTTCGCGTCTAACGCCAGTGTTCCCTATTATCTGCCAAGCTTCATTACCACCAACATTGCGTCCTTTATTGTTAAATTTAATATTTTCTGGTGAAACTGGTGGGCGTTTTTCATTATATGCTTGCTTAAATGGTATATGTAGGTTTGAATCTATAGATTGCTTCTTCAAATCGTTACCGACATCATCATGTGGCTTAATACCAAGAGTCTGGTGTTGGGTATTTCTCTGACTTTGTATATTAACTGTAAATGTTTTGTTAGTCTTTGCTGATTTCAGAGACGCCCTATTTCTTGTAGCAATGTTTCCTTCTTTCATCTTTGTAGTAGATTCGAATGTGCTGTCATATTCTCTTCCGCTGTTGTTTGATTGGTCAAGTTTGCTATCAAGTGAATTTCTCTTTGAATCAGTTTTGCGATTATTTCTCGGAGTTGAAGGATTTCCTTGGCTGTGTGAAAATATTCTGTTTCTTTCTTTCTGAATCCTCATGTCTTCCTGAAATGTATCGCTCAGATTGTGTGTGTTATCACTAGTTCTGTCCAATTTCTCAGCAGAATACAATCGTGCATTTTGATGAAGTTCTTTATAAGTATTCGGACGTTCGAAAGTCTTTGGTGTCCAGGCAACTTCCTTGGCATTAATGTGATTGTTCTTGATTCTTTTTCTTGCTTTTGTAAATGGAATTCTAGGGGACACGGGACTGGAACTGAAATTGCTTATCCCTATTAGTTCGTTGCCATTCTGTGGTACAACAGCCTTGTCTTCAGTGGTTGAACTGCGAGGTGAATGTTGATTTCGTTTAATTGTATTTGCTTTGTATGTCTTTTTAGTCTTAGATTTTGGGGTGTCTTCATTTTGCGAAACTTGTTCTTGCTCATTACTTCGTTCTGATTTGTGTCTAATTGGTATAGATGGGTTTTCAATTACATCCATGTATTCTTTAGCTCGTTTATGCTTCAGTTTCAACTTTTCGAGTCTAATGGCGTATTTATTTAGATCTCGATTTAGCTTTTCACTAATAGCATTCGCAACGACAGCGTTTCTAGTTACAGCTCCCTTTCCCATCATCAGTGTATAATCTATTCGTTCCTTTTCACGTTTAAGTTGTTTTATCTTGTTTAAAAGTTTCTCTGATTCCTTTTCAATGGTGCCTAACTGCAAATCGTAAGCATCAATATCTTCAACACGGGTGTCGTCTATCGCTATGCGCTTTTTCTTAAATAATTTACTGCCAACAAACGGACCTTGAGTAGGAATAGCGTCTTCCTCTGCACGCATTTTACGAACTTTATCTAACCTTTCATTCCAATTTTTATTCATAAGGTTATTTTTCAGCGGATCTCCAAGTCTTTCCAGTTCTTTCATTCTTGTCTGCAGAGCTTTATTGTCATCCTCTAATTGTTCGATTATGCCTTTTTGTTCCTTTTTGTCTTTTGCTAGCTGTTTTAATTTGGCAGCGTCCGGCCCATATTCAACAATACTTTTTAATTTCTGATTCTCTTGATATGTGCTTTCATATGTTACAACAAGTTCTCCTCTCTCCTTTTCAAGCTCACGGATTTGTTTCTTATATTTTATCTCTTCTTCAAGAAGAACATCTCGGTGTTTTCTCAAGGTATCATATGGTAACTGTTCTTGCCTGTGTCTATTTAGCCATCGAGACCCCTTCGGCTGCGTTCGATGGTCAATAATCTGAGGAAGAGAATCCCCAGGTTTAAGTTGATTGTCGTTGACGTCAGCACGAGGTAAAGTTGTGTACATTTCTCTGGTTTTAAGTAAATCACGAGTGTGGTTCGTGTCACCATAATGGCACCATCGCTGAAAACAATAGGCTTTTATAATGACTGTAAACATATTTTTTCACAATTTGAAAAAAACATATATGTCGTGATTTCATTCAATACACCACTTAATACTGTTAGAATCGGACGTACGCGCACAATGATTATCAAACCATGTATATGATTTAACGACTACCTCCTCGAATATTTGTTTATTGTGTACACATAGTTAAAATAGGGAGAATTGATTCTAAAGTACACGCTGTATTCATGCTCTACATTCAGAGTATAACATAGATCCTAAAACGATACTTTACAATTGCTGAGAAATGCATGCAAATGTACTTAGACAAAAAAGTAATTAGCATAGTTTGCGGTGGTCTAACGACAATACATCGATCTTCTGTAAAACATTCATTTTTTTATTGGCGAAGTAGTGAGATGGCTCCGAAAACATTTAAAGCAATCATTAGTTTCTATTTTTGTCCCATTAACGTGTCTATGCAATTAAGTTTTAAATTATACATCATATCACGTGACGTTGATAATTGATTTGTAAGATGATTTTCAGTAAGGTGAGAAGTTGGTTACATGTTTTGTCAAATTATTTTAAGTACATATCTTGATGAATAACGCATTTTTGTTTGATGTTGTTATCGAATTTACATAAATGCCATTTTATACCGTTTGTTAACTCCTGAATTTCGATTAAACATAACGTTGCTAATTGGTTAAATTGCCAACCACGCTTTAGCTTTTGTCACCATTGATTGTCTTTAAATTCAACGTTATTGAGTTTTGTTAGCAATGTTATTAAGTAAAAAAATTGAAATTTCAACTTACCTGCTAAAACCCTTATCCAAATGTGCCTTTATAATAAATATTGGACGTAGTACCTATCTTCATGTTTAAAAACTGATTTTCTCAAGGATATAAATGTACGGGTTTAAAATATCTATAAGAAGTATCTAGTTCTCATTTTCACAAACAATAAAACAAAGCTTTGTTAGACAATCATTCAACCGACCACTGACATTGTTTCACAAAATTACAATTACCTCATAGCACGAACTCTTGAATTGCGATACGAGCATATGCATTATGTTTTACACCACATTGTAACACAACTAGTATCATCGTTTTATGTACACACTGACCCGTATAGTTTATCCAAATTTAAAACATATTGAAATAAAATTGATTTAAAAGAGAGAGAATAAGTTGCTAATAAGTTTTACCACCGCATATTTATTCGAAGAAGTATAAAACAGGTAGCAAAGTAGAGCACCTACCCCCTGAGCTGAAGGTCGTGAGTTCGATTCCCGCTTAATAAAGATAGAACCGCATAATTCACAATCCCTAATTTAGGCGCGAGTACTTGTAGCCCAGGAAGCAGTCAATGAGAGTAATTCATATAAACAAAACATTTGATTTCAAATATGTTTAAACTAAAAGAATGACAAACGAGGTATAACAACTGAGCAATCCCTCACAAGGACGGTGTATACTGCGTATTCCCTGAATATTTTGCTATTAAATGGCTTAAGTCCAATGCTTTAAAATGTTACGGGTTTGTTACCAACCACCGTCTAAAGTCTGAAAAATAACTAAAAACACAAAATATATGATGTCTTCTTTATACAATTTATTTCTTGTTAATGTATTTTAAACGAATACTATTGTTCAATGTGTTTTCGTAACTTGTCTTAGTGTCACATTCATTACTTCTAACTAAACATTAAACATTATAGAATTATATACATATCACTAGCTTAAACTTTATTTTACATTGATCACATACGACAGTACTGATAATAGCATTAAATGAGTGGCTGAGATACATGTATTAAATCACAAGTGTTTAAGTTAAAAAGAAATACTGTCTGCTATGGAAGCCCTGGAGGGACATTTAAAATTAATATTTAAAATTTAAAACTTATTATTTAAAATTTAATTCTTAATATTTAAAATTTAATTCTTAATTTTTAAAATTTAATTCTTAATATTTAAAACTTATCATTCACAAAGGACGCGGGAAACCTTTCCGTTGACAGATTAAACCTATGACCTGGGTCCAATGACACAATTTCGCAGCCAATCAAAGATCAGGTCAAAATGACGGCGGACCCCCAGCAGTGATATAGTCTGTTTCGGTTAATTACCTAAGTGGATTACATATAGATAATATAGATCTAACTACTAGCGCAGACACTAGAGGGATATAGTACTTCCTAGCTCTTAGTCAACATTTCCCCCATCCCCTCACGCCGCGGTCTATATTCCTAGACATCATATCAATATAGTTTTCTTAAATTATTTTAAGGTTGTATCTTTTATTGTAATCTCTACTTTAACCATCTGTGTTCTGGTATAGCCTGCCTTAGGAAGTTAGGGCAAGTGAACGCCACCACAGATATAGTATTATAGTATATAGTATTTTCACAGGGGTTCGGCACGGTGTAGGGGATGGTATAATGACATTTTAACAAATTCTGAATTTGTTAAAATGTCATTATACCATCCCCCCTACCGTGCCGACCCCCTGTGAGTATTATAAGGCTATTGGTGACGGGGGTGACTTTTCAAAACAGACACAGATAATAAGTAAACATGTTTAACGGATGTTTTCTGAATCAGGATGTACTATGAAAGATAAAATTCAGACATGCGTTTATACCCAGAACAGAAGTTAAATTAATTTATAAATAAAATGTTAAAGTTTAATATTTAATATTTAAAATTTAATATTTAAAATTTAAATTTTAATATTTATATATTAAATATTAAATATTAAATATTAAATTTTAAATATTAAATATTAAATATTAAATATTAAAAATTAAATATTAAATATTAAATTTTAAATATTAAATATTAAAAATTAAATTTTAAATATTAAAAGTTATATTTTAAGGTAGCTCGCGGGTTTCCCCCAGCAATCGGGTCATTTTTTTAAAAGGCAACGCGGAATATTAAGAAGCTGTCTACTGAATCTGCACGCACAACACTTACCATAACATAACATAACATAACATTAGCATAACTTGTGTTCACTCCAAGCTACATATACATTAGCTATGTGAGATTACAGTTAATATATGTATGGAGCCATACTGTGCTGTGCAATCTCCATATCAACGATAACTTTATGCTAAGGCCGGGGCCTAGTCCATGGATGGACTATTTAATCTATGATTATTATATGTATATGGGTAGTCCATAGAGTTGAATATGGAAATTGCACAGCGTGGTTCACCACCAGATATACAGTTTATTACATACGTGACATGGTGAAATTTAATTACTCATAATGTAAACTATTATATAAACGTATTGTAGAGTAGAGACGTATACTGTTTATTGATATTGAGAGGAGAATTTTCAGTTGTATATTAATTAATACATTTTTGGTACTGGTTTTAGGTTGATATATTTTGACCTAGTTAGGTCTATTGATCTATAATAATATAGACCGCGGCTTGAGGGGATGGGGGAAATGTTGACTAAGAACTAGGAAGTACTATATCCCTCTAGTGTCTGCATTAGTAGTTAGATCTATATTATATATATGTTATCCACTTAGGTAATTAACCGAAACAGACTATAGCACTGCTGGGGGTCCGCCATTTTGACCTGATATTTGATTGGCTGCGAAATTGTGTCATTGGACCCAGGTCATAGGTTTAATCTGTCAACGGAAAGGTTTCCCGCGACGTTTGTGAAGGATAAGTTTTAAATATTAAGAATTAAATTTTAAATATTAAGAATTAAATTTTAAATAATAAGTTTTAAATTTTAAATATTAATTTCAAATGTCCCTCCAGGGCTTCCATAGTCTGCACTCATTAAACCACGTTTAACAGTGTTGCATTGCAATACGTGAGTACCAATAAAAACGTATCTTTTTTGATATGTTGATTGTTTTAACATATCGTTTATATATCATAGTTATGTACAGTAATACTCACTTATAAGCGCTTTATACGAACAGTGTATTCTTTGGTGTCAATGTTTTGAAAAGAATAAAACTTAAGGTAAACATAAACACAGAGAACCATTTTCAGCAAACACAAGACAGACGCTAAAAATGTTGTATCTACAAATTTGACGGATACATGCTTTGTAAGTTATTGTTTACTCGGAGGTCAGACATTTTCGTTGGTTTTTAATCTGTAGGAAGATGAATAAACTTGTCAACTGCCATTTAATATTAAATTGAACCATCGAATAAAATAATTGATATGTTAATATTATACTGGGTATAGATACTAACAATACCTTCTAATGCTACTACATCAAGAATAATAAACAAAACACTGATAAGTACGTACGTCACGACATTTCAAGCATTATCTATAACTTGTATTGAATATGATAAAATAATGAATAATATCAAATCGATCGCATGTATTTCAAGCTCAAAATGTATCATCATAGGAGTTCTAGTGTACGTGTACTTAATCTGCTATATGCATTGTACGTTCTTGCAGTATCGTCATTTTTAAGTTCTGTCGAGAAAGGCATCTTGTTTTCAACCCGTTTGTCCTGTCCACTGTACAATTCTCCGTTTTTCAGAGTTTTCACGTGGATTTGTTGGCGGCTCACACTTGTTGTTCTCTGTGCTTTTTCGTGGACTTCATGTTGCTTGTGTAGGTCAGTGAGTATTGCATCATATGCAGACACATCTCTTGTTTCTTCTTCAATACCATTTTCCAATACTTTATGCTGTATTGTTTTCTTAGCATGTTCGTTGCTTTCTGTTTTAACTTTCACAGTTGCTCTAACTGGATTTTGTCTGTTGAAAGGCTCTGGTCCATTTTTAAAACGTTCAGATGGACTTTTCTCAAATCCTTGCTGTGTTGAAACAAACCTAATGGTTTGAGGCTGATATGCGGTGTCAAATGATTTACTTTCTGTTTCATTCAGCTTCTTCGAAGGTACTGAGTTGTTGGATCGTTCTGAATAGTTTGATATCGGAGACGAAATATCATTTGTTCTATTGCCTTTTAAATTATTCGGAATAAACGATTTTGACGCCTTTGTTGAAGAGACTCTCCGTACTGTATTAGAGTGAGTCGAAGGTTGTCCGTTGTTACTCGTTTGGCTGTTTCTGTGATTAAGTTGTCGTCCTGATTTTATCCCACCATATTTCTCCGTCCTTATTAGTTTCTCAGCCAGTTGATCCCAGTGATTTACTGTTGGAGATCCGCTTCTCAATACGTCATCAGGTGTTACTGATTTAGTAATTTTATCTTTCGCTACTTTCTTTGCTTTAGTATTTTGACTTAAATCAACACTGGATGATTTAATTGTATCACCCACATGTGTTTTTGAGGACATACTTGCTTTTCTAGTTGTTGAGGACATGTTTTTATTTTCTTCTTTCTTGGTTTTTGTGGATACGTTTTTGTCAACTTCATCATTGTCTGTTTGTATTAGGCTGCTAGTTTCTTCACTTGTTTGCTTCATACTTTTCCGTCCGCCTGCTGTGTGAGAAGGTGATGTAGTCTTGCATGTGTGTGACTCGGTGCTTTCGGGGTCCGGATTAATTTTCATGAATTTAGCCTTCTTTTGGAGTGCATCTAAACGACTAGCAAAACTTTCCAAGTCACGATCTAATTTATCATTTATAGCATCTTTTATCGTTTTGTTTCTTGTTATAGCGCCCTTGTCAATAAAATGTGCATAATCTATGTCTTCTTTGTTTTGTTTAAACAGTCTGATCTTATTTAGTAATATCAGTGTTCCTTTTTCAAGATTGTCGATTTGAAGATCTCTACTATCCTGCGTTTCAAACGATTCTGCGCTCACATCATTTATCTTCTTTTTCTTATTATTCGCTTCTTTGAATGGTCCCTGTGTTCCTACCTTAGCGTCTTTTTCTTCCCGACGAAACTTTCCCAATTCAATGACTTTACGCCAATTCTTTTCTAAATACAAGTCTTTCGTTGTGATAACTGAACACTCTAACTCCTTTATCCGGTCAATAAGCATCTGATTTTCTTCTTGTTTATTTTCCAGTTCATTTGTTAACTCTTTCACATCTTTTTGCAGTTGTTTTATCTTTTGGGAATTAGGACCGTGCTTCATATGACTTTTAAGAATGCTATTTTCAGTGTTTGTCGATTCATAAACTTCCAACAATTTTTCATTTTCCTTCTCAAGTTCTTTAATTCTTCTTTTTAGTGTTTTTTCGGCAGTAATTGATTGCTCAAGCTGTTGTTTTATACTGTCGTATGTTTTGTGCCCTACTTCTTGGCCAGTTGACCGCTTTCCATCCCGGGAACCTTGTTGGCTGTGGTCTATGATTTCTGGTATTGGTTGACCTGAATTAAATGCATGATCTACAGTCTTCGGCATTGGAATCGTAGTGAACATTGTTTTTGTCTGTTTTTGTAACTGTTGAAAAAAAATACAGAATAACTTTATCTAACAAAATATTATATAATTATCATACATTATATTAAAATGTCACTCAAATTTGTATATTAAATGTCGTATTTGTTTAAACAAACGACATATACTCTGCTGCACCAGTCGTAAATTGAATATTTAAGAGATACAAATAGGTTCTTATCCTTCAAATCGATAATGCGTAGTGCCAGAATATGACTTAAGTTGGAACTTGTGGAAGAACACTGATTAGCTCTGACTAATTTTGCCTTATGTACCATTAATGCACCCTTATCTTTACTGTGAGTTTTGGTTCTTTAAATTTTTCATTTCATAAAAGCTTACACAAATAGACCTAGTTCAACTATATCTTTATGAATTATGAATGTTAAATGTGTATGAAGATATTGCATAAAATGAACAGTGTGTGTTTTAGAGCCATATAAAAATATCAACAAAATCTTACCTGTTTGTAACACAATGTCACCAAAAATGTCAGATTTCAAAATGAATTTATAATCGTTGTTTTCAATACACTCGTAAAGTATTCAACGCCATTCTATGTACGTTTTCAATAAACGGTCGATTGTACAATTGAATCTCTTTGTTTTAATAAGGTAATTTTAGAAAGCATTCATTCATAGTAGGGATTACTTCTATTCACAATAGTATACACTATGATCAATATAAAAGTTCCGATATCTGTACTAAAGAAATTTAGCATGATAATGGAAAGGTTACTATTTTTTTACTACAAAAAGGAGAGAACGGTACAACACATCGGTAATGTAAGTGTTCTGATTTCTGTCCTAAAAGTAATATGTAGCATCATGGAGCAGACCAGCAAGAACAAATGCCATATATTTTGACAAGCTATTTAATCAACAATGATGTCAGTATGCATATAAACTATATGTACGGATAGCCCACCTGTTTACTAAACAATTAATAAGAGATTACTCATATTTGCCAAATACATGTGTGTACATTTTTCGAATATTTGAGAACTCTCACTTGACACAGCTATTGTTTACTGTATGTAATACTATCTATTCGTTGGGTTATACTATTATGAAACGAAGAATAAACATTTCAAAACACTTGAGTGTTGTCATACGAACTGTGTTGATCCTAACGTTTCTCTTAACATGTACTGATTATTACAAGAGAGAGTAAGTTGCTACAGGGAACGCCACATACACAAGACAATGCCTCCCACTAAGACCTCAGGGAAATAACAGTCCACAAAACATCAGACATTGAGAAATCTTGTTGTAAATGAACAAACTGACAAACATGTCCTTATGTATGTTAACCAATTTATTACATTAACAATTTTGCTATTGTTTGGTGGTTTGAGGACAACAAGCAACCCAATGTCTAGCGGTGATTAAGAGTGGAGTGTAGATTTAATTTTATCACAACTATTTCTGCAAACATAATATAAATATGGTCTTCAATGCTTCATAATTAAAAAATAAAATAAACCCAATCGCATTCAGTTCATATTTCATAAATTTATTAAATATATATCCTTATATTTTTTTTCTAAAACATTCCTGCCATCAGTATGCTACTATAGCGGATTCTACACCTACTGGGATAGAAGAAATGTAATTTCAATTCTTCGCGGACGTTTTTGATTTGCTATGTTTTAAATCTTTTTTCCCTTTGTATGTTTGTAATGTCTGCTTGAAATCGTCAAAAGTATTTTTGTCACATTGGCGATACTGTTGCTTCAAATTGGACAATACGTTATCATAAGCATCTTCATTTGAATCCATCTTGTTCATTTCTATCACTGGTTTACCTTTAAAATGTATTTTACCATTTTTATGTGGTACTATAAAGTCGAAATCTGGAATAGCGTACATAGGAGTATCAGCGCGAGAAACATTTCTGTGATGGAAACCAGTTTCACTCTGGCGTCTGATTTCGTCTAATCCTGACGGTACAGACGCTTGTTCTTCTTTTCGCAAACTAGTTTTCAAAGACTTGATGGTACTTGTAGTAACTTTCTTAGAATTCAAGCGGGCTTGTCTGAGGTCAGTCACGCTATGTGAATTCTTAGATGTGTTACTTTGATTTTGTCTTTGTGACGCATATCCAGTACTTCTGAGTTTGGGTAGAATGTTTCTATCCATTATTTTATCGTGGATTTCCTCTGACTCAGTTGGTTCAGCTATTTTTCCGACACTTTTAGACTTAACCTTAGCTTCTTGCTTATGTTGTTGTGGACGCTTTTTGCTTGTATCTGTTTCAATGTATGTTTTTTTCGAGACTTTCTCCTGAAAGTGATTTCTCGGCGATTCTTTTGATTTCGAAACAGTTGTTTGTGGTGTTTTCATACTTTTAGCCTTTGTTTTATTGCTAATTTGAATATTTTGGTCGTTAGCCGAGTTTTTATCCCGTCTAGATTTGTCATGTTGACTTTCCTGTTCGATTTCATGTTGGTGATCGTATGATCTGTTTGTAAGAAGTTTGTCTGCGTAGTCTATCCGCCGTTTTGTTGTGGAAACCGTTTTGCGAGAAGCCATTGAATTGACGTTGTGTACATTTGCAGGTATGTTTTCACGTGGTGCTAGTTTTGTGAATTCTGTCTGTATTGCGCGACTCTGAACCGTAAGTCTTGGGCCTTTCTTTAGTTTACGCAATTTTAACCTGTCAGACGACATGTCACTTTTCGCCCGTTGTAGGTTCGTATCAGTCTGTGTTTCAACGGTATTGAATGTAGTTTTGACATTCGAAATGTCACTATTAAAACTTCCTTGTCGTTTAACGAAATCATTGACATCGTCTTTTTCGTGAGTTTCATTTTCTTCGAGTTCTCGTTTTAGTTCTGAGCTTTTCATTTGGGCAATTGTAACATTTTCCTTAAACTGCTGTAAGTCTTTATCAAGCTTTTCGTTAATGGCATTGTGTAGCGTTGGATTTGTGACTAGTGCACCTTTTCTCACAGACACAGCATAGTCTACTTTCTTTTTCTCAGTTTTCAGTTGCTTAACATTATTTAGTAGTATCTGAATTTCCTTTTCGACAGTGTCTAGTTGAAGATCATAAGTATCATGATCATTATCGTTACCTTCTTCAGTTTCTGAATGACTTGAATTGGTTTCGTTTGACATGTCATGTTTGCCTCGTGTTCGTCTTTGTCTGATTTGTTTATGGTCATTCTTACTTCCGCCAGTAAGAATTGTTTGCCATTGACGTTCCAGTGCTTTAGCCTGAGTTTCTGTACTGGAGGCATTTACCAATGACTTCATTTGTTCTGACAACGTCTTGTTGTTGTTTTTCAGACCTTCGAGCTCTGTCTCTAGATCGCGTTTGGCCTTTTTCATTTTTTTCATTTTAACTGCATCCGGACCGTGTTGTAAAATGCTCTTTAATTGCTTATTCTCATTATTCGTTGGTTCATATAACTTGAGTACTTCTTCTTTTTCCTTTTGTAACTCTTTAAGTTGTTTTTTGTAAACTGTTTCTGATTCAAGTAGGTTATCACGCTGGTGCTTAAGTGTTCTGTAAGGAATATCTTCCACCCATGTTTTCTCTGGCTGGTACCTCGCGCCTCCACGTCTGTGATCGATCACTTCCGGTTGAGGTTGATTTGTCGATCGCCTCTCTTTGACAATCGGTTGTGGTTTGACTATTGTATACATAATTACATCCGTTTTACCTATATTAGTTCTAAACCTATGCCTGAAATTAGAATATTTAACATCAATCGATTTGATCGTAATAATTCATGACATGTTTTGCATGGCGGTCTATAAATACTACAAAAGCAGAAAGATTGTTGTAATCTTGTGAAAAATCAATGCGTAACCAAAGCTACCAGTTTATCAACTGCTTTTGAATGTATTCAACAACAAGTGTAATTATGTTATGGGAAATGAATAAATCGCATGAAACAGTGGGAAAGCCTTTGTAGATGTTGATGTTTGAAATGCGATTTCAGTCGCGGGGAGAGGCCATGTGTGGAAAGCGTCATACTCTTAGTACTATACATATATATGCATATGATATAGAAGATATTTAGAAGGGGAGATAACTGATGACAATCTCCTGTGTTTGTAACTGTAAAGCCACGCCCCTATAGTCTAGACTCTTGTTAGGTTGGTCTACGATCTTAGTGCGAATATTTTCCTGGTAATTATTTAAAATCATAGGTAATAAATGTACTACTTCCCCTGATGGAAACATATACTAATGATAAAAACATGTTATAAACCAATATGTAATTAACGGAGCATTCAGACAAGAATCATCTCAATAAAAAAATACTTATAATTCTTCAAAATGATTGATTCCGGATTTGAAAAATAATATTATTCAACATCATTGGAAAATATAGCAAAACATAAAAATGAGAAACTTACCATGAACACAAATAATCTGAATAATTTCCTTTTCAAATACGAAAAAAACTGTTTCTACAATAAACATCTGTTATTGACAATGAATGACTACATTTGTTTTTCAATAACCAAATTCGTTAGGTTAGAAATGTTTTAAATAGGGACGTGAAATTCTATCCGCAGTCCATTGTTTTCAGATGAACCGAACCGAAAATAAAACAGCTGAATGAAATAATCGACTAGCGTTTAATGGGAGATAATGCTTGTTCAATTTACTTGGAACAATACATGATTTGTTTCCCTTTGCAACTGAGAAAAATAACACACGGAGGCTTATCAAATGAAAATCACAATGTATTAAGAAAACAATCAACGTTGTTAGAAATTACAAGCAATTTCGGCGAGGCTTATTTTTTGGCCGGTTTACAGGAACTTTAATTAAACAGATCAATGTTGCATCTTGCTGTCGATTGATGTCCCACAATGGTACGTGTCGATGTCGTCTGTTTGCAACATTAACACCAATCTTGCCCCCTCGTTTTGCACTGCTCTCTTCTATAATATCACTCGTTGCTGCAAGACGAATTTTCAGTTCTGTCGCTAAAATATTAATGTTGTCGGTTTCAGGTAGTGGACGATTTTTCATATTTATGGAGGCAATCCTTCGTTTTATGTCCTGTGTGAAACATAAATAAGCAATGTTGATTAAACACATATCGGAGCAATTATTCTAATTGAACATAATGCATTGCGATGGAGTGATAACTTTTTTTAACAGTGCCGTAGTTTGGATACATACGGCGGTCAGTCGACCCAACCATTATTCCTGGGTAACCAACCAGTACTGACCAGTTCTTCTGCAAAAACTGACTCGGTTATTCGAAATAAATATCAGGTCCCGATGTACGTCGAATTGAAACGGGCTATTCTAATCCATGTATTATTCGAAATAAAATGTTCGTGCCCGATGAATTCGAATGATCGAGGTACGACTGTAGTATATGCCTTTTTATATTCATTACTACAAACTGTGATATTCTCATACTCATGCTTTCATGAATACATGAACTGAGCTTCCCCTTTTGATTATTTTTATCATGAAACAGTTCAATAAGTACGCGTTGATATTTGATGGGGTATTTTGTTTTCATCTTTATTAGCAACTCTTCCTTTCGAAGATGTTAATCGAAAGTAATTTTCATTCCTATGTGCGAAATGTTATGGTCCGTTGCCATGGTAGTACTTTTAAAGAAACACAGTCCATAAAGCTATAAAGAGGGCTAATGGACACACACATATAGTTTCTATGTTTTAATGTATGATGTTTATGCTTGTATAGTCTCCTATAATTAATTCTTATTTGAATGGCTTCGTGCAATGTTTTTATGTTTTTTGACTTCTACAAATTAATAAATGTAATAAAATTATTAAAATTACATTGATATTAGCAACATTATTTATACAATTGAATTTTGTTTGTACAATATTTCCGTAAATTACGATGCTCATAATATCTTATTTAATTTTAATTATAACTTCTTCATGAAATTATTGGCTTAACATATAAATAAAACTATATCTGCGTGTCACAACACATAGAGACAGTATCATGTCCCTGTGGGTGATGTCACTACAACATTTAGGGTCATTACTTGTTTTTTTTAAATGGAATGAAATACAGTAAAACCTCACTTTAAGACCAACTCAATAATAAGACCACCTCACTAATAAGACCACTTCAATAATAATAATACCACAATTTTCAAGTACATTTTGACAGTTCCGCTCTTTATTCAACCTCGATATTAAGACCTCCTCAATATCAAAACCAGTTTTCAGGGGTCCCAAGAGTTGTCTTATAATAGAGGTTTTATACTGTATACGAGTTAGTCGAACTTATTAATATCAATATCAATATATGACTCATTACTCGCTCACGTTGATATTAATCTAAGATATAAGTGTTAAATATAAGCATGTTGTTTTGGCATAATACGAATTCTATGTCATATTATTTTGTCTTAAAAATGTTGTTTTGCCAATGGTAATATGTATTCTATGTCATTAAATTTGATTTTTCTGGTTTATTGCATTCACTGTCTCTCCCGAGAACGCATGTAAAATATCAGTATCCTGTTATGTCTACTTAGAAAACAAACATACAAAAACATGCTTTATATCTCAATACATTTTTATTGAAATTTCTAAAACTCACAATCCAAAATTAAATGCTCTCTCGCCATTTGTCACGCTACTCATTATTGTAATTATTTAAAAAAAACTATTTTCAGTGTTCAATATGCAAATACGATATCTACAGTAGGACCTCGTTCATTCGAACTCATCGGGTCCGAAATTTTATTTCGAATAATACACGGTTTCGAATAGTCCATTTCAATTCGACATGCATAAGAAGATATATCAGGACCTGATAGTTATTTCGGATGAAACCGAGTATTCGGATAGAAGGTTGCCGAATAAACGAGGTCCGACTGTATATATAAAAAACGTTCTTTTACTGTAACTGACAAAATCCGGATATCAGTGGATATTAAATCAGCCTGGAGATGATAACAACTTGTGTTGTTCTATTATACAATTATGTCAAGGCTTTCTCCTACTTCGAGTAAAAAAATTCTATATTGCTGACTAAAATAATTCGATTTATTTCCCTTGCGCAATATAACAAAAAACGCTTTATGGAAATGCCATCGGTTATGGTAAATGATGTAAACTTCAAACACTGTCGTGATAAAGTTGCGTTTCACCGTTGGGAGTTCGTTTATTGATCAGTGAGCGGAAACATAACTGACACTCTACCTTATAATCTGCTGAGTGTGAGATCAGAGATTTCAGTGATTGAAATAGATAACAAATATATACTGTTATAACCTCCAAGGTAGGAGAGCACATAAAACAAAATTGCATTCAAATATAAAGCATGCACACATACAACTCGAAGATGTTCAAAAAGGAACATGTTAACATACAGACGCACAGTAAACATACTTACATACCTATATAATACATACATATAAGCATATTGTGAGAGATTCGAGCGTGAATCGTAGATTGAGTGCAAGTTTAATGACTGTAATCAATTCTTACCCTAACATCACTGATTCCAACTCAAACGTCAAAGATTACCAGTGGCACTCAGTAAGTATTGCTATAAACAGCCGGCCCCGATTTCACGAACATAATTAAGTTTATTAATATACTTAAGTACGGTAATTGGCTTAGTGTCATACTTAAATCATGAAAGATGTATTGCTAATCAGTTCGATTTAAAGAGTTGATATACTAAGTAACGAATATACAATGTAGATTGAATGATAAATATGCTTTTTCCTTTAACTTAGTACATATGAATACTTAGTATGTCTGTGAAAATTCTAAGCGGTATTCTGTAAGCTCCAATTATTATAGCCTTGTTATTATTCTACTAGGTAGAAAGTTCAGTATAATTTGTAAAACGTATCAGAAATACGACACTCATACCACTTACTTCCGTTTGGGCCTTTCCATTAGTTCTTTGGCGCGCTCGTGATGGAGATTTCGAACTACGTTTCCGGTTAGCTTTCTTATCTCCCTCTTCAATCTCAGCGAGAATACTATACTGCCGACCACTTCTTGTCGTGGACCTACTTTTGGCGCCATCTTTTAGAAGAATCTGCAAGTCGAAGAACAACAAAAGCGTCTAAGAAATCAGCATTATATTTAGAAACTTGGATTATAGAAAAACAACAAACAGTCAAAAGTCTATTATGAATCAAAACGCGTTTAAATGGACGCTTGAACAATTTACAGTCGATCAACTTCTTCATTTTAATGATCAATGCCCTCTCTATGACAACGTAGCGCACGTGATATCACAGATTAGTTGAAGTTAACCTATTTCCATGAAAGAAGTATCCAGAAGAAATTCGATCTTAATAGGAGAATAACAGTTAAAAGACCAATTTCCTCTCACGAACGTGATGATAAAACGCGACACCACTTTAAGGAAGCAACGCGGCGTCAATGAAAGTCGACAGAATCGTGCTAATCTTTCAGCTCTTTGAGATTATGTAGATTGTGTTTATACTCGTTTCATGAAAATTGAGAATATGATCTAAGTAATGATAAATTTAATCAAGTGTCTGACTGCTATAAACCCAGACATCAACATGATAGCATAAAAAACACTCATATGTTTTTACGAAAGCCTGGTGGTGACATTTCAGTTTCAAGAATACGCGTATCAACTTCAAGAATTCACGAGTTCAACTTCATGAAAATGAAATCATGAATTCGTGAAGTTGAAATCTTCAATTAGTGAAGTTAAAATCGTGAAGTTCATATTGTGAATTCGTTAATTGAATTCGTAAATTCATTAAGTTGAATTTGAGAATTCTTGAAGCCGAAATGTCACCACAACATGCACCAGGCTTTCGTAGCTTTTGACAAAAATTAATTCGATACTGTTTCATTAATTTAAATGTACAATCTATTTCATTTTACATATGTTAGATCTCACATAATCTTTGACATACCAACACAGATTTTGATTTTGTCACATTTTGCAATTACGACATACAATACTTTCAAATTGTCAGTTCATTGGTGCAAATTGACCGACCCTGTCTCGTCCAAAATTTGTATTTTAGTTTATGTATGCATATATAAAATATATAGTTCATGCATGAACCTTTTTCTTCTTTGTCCGTCGTTTTCTGTTATCTTCCTCACCACTAGATGGCGCAGTTTTACCACTTCCGGTTGGTATCCCCCTTTGTTTGCGTTTAGCTCGAGTCAAAGGCATCGTTTTGATATCGTCTGCTACATGAGTCTCTTAATGCGAATTTTAAGTCGAGATTTCGGCTGGAAAAGAAATTCTATAATTAATGTACTTTTGTTCATTTGATTAACTTCTTCTAATTAGAAACTTACTCAAGTAATTCAATAAGTACTATTCATCCCATTATAATCGGTTAATTTTACTTAATCGTGATTAGGACCATTGTGTAAAATGCAATTACTGCCCACGGATATTGACCTGTTTCTTCATCAAACTTGTCAAGCGTTTGTCAATGAAGCGTCTGTGTGTTTAATTTCCTGTAAAACATTCATAAACAATATTAAACACGCATTTGATTGAAAGGCATTGCGCAAAAGTAGGACCTTTGTGAGGCGGATGTTTAAGTTTATCACGCATGCAAAACCACAGGTTATAATAATGTTATCATCAGCTTCTCGCTTTTTCTGAGATGAAAGTGACGGACCTCGTTTACTCGACAATCTATCCGAATATAATCCGATAACATTCGAAATATATATATCAGGTTCCGATGTATCTTCTTGAGCACGTCGAATTGAAATGGGCTATTCGAAACCATGTATTATTCAAACTAAAATTTCGAACCTGATGAATTCGAATGAACGAGGTCCGACAGTATTACGGTAATACTTACACGTTGGCTGCATCCACAGGGTCACTGTCTACAATGAACACGGGGAGCGAGCCAGCACGTCAGAAAAGAAGCCCGATTTTAGTTAAGTTTACAGTGTGTTTTCTTTCTTCTCTTTAAAGAAAAACTCAATACAATAGCATCGTTATTTTCGTTGCCACGTTTGAGTTTACTAATAGTGACGTTACGTCGTTGCTAGCGTGACATGACGTGGCGTCATTGACGTCATAATTCGTTCATATAAATTAGCGTTCCAGTGAATGTAAATTATAATATCTCCATACAGCCAATCAAATATAATTTACTATATTATTACAATGAAGGTCTAGTTTTAAAGACAGACGTGGTTCAGTACAGTATTGGCCTACAGTCAAACTTCACATAAATACCACCTCTATAATAAGACCACCTCAAAATTGCGAACACAATTTTCAAGTCCATATTCACTGTTTTACTCTTTTTTATGAACTTCCATATTAAGATCAACTCAATAAGAAGTCCAGTTTTCAAGGGTCCAAAAGGTGGTCTTATTATTGAGGTTTTACTGTAATTCTAAATCTCAGTAACTTTTCATACATAAAGATGGAAGCAAACAACTGCATGAAGTTTATATGTCTAACACAACATTGATGAATAATGTTACGCTTTACAGTATAACCCCTCCGAATAACACTCTGTGTGAGCTGCAGATATGAGACTGGTGTTGTGATGTTGTCGTTAAGTAGAGGGCTGCTTAAGAGAGGTTGCATGGTACTCGTAAACCAGTCATACAGATTTCATTTCAAATATCTGAACTCTAATAGTTACTACTGCATACGTATATGTATGAAGGCCTCTTGTTAGATAAGTTTATGTATGTATGTTTTTATGTTCATAGCTTAACGAGTTACCTTCAATAAATAAAGTTTATTATTATACTATTGCAGTATACGTATGTATGTAATGAAATGACAGTGGTATACATAGAAGGGAGTTTTCTAAATATTTAAACCTAAAACTGGCATCACGTTCCTGGCATCAGGTACCCGGCTTACATAGCGATTCTGTTGTATGGCAACGTTTTCTCGAAATATGATAGCAGATCTTGCTTGTTTCCTCATGTTGTTACTCTCTTGTAATATTGTGCAAGCAATGTTTGAGAGCGTAACCATCAGAAATTGTGATGCGTCTAACGTTTACATTTTTTTTATTGTTCATCCCGTCCACACCCTTGAAACCGCCTATGGATATTTACCAGAAAGTTAATAATAAACAGTAACCGAATGAAAGTTAATGAAAACTGTCTGACCAATGCAGTTCATAACATCGTGATGTTTATTTAATAAATGAGAATAAAAACACAGCGAAATATATTCTCAAAAAAAATCGGTCTTAGATGAGATATGCTTTCGAGCTAAATATTGAAGAAAAATATGAAAAGGGTTCATGAAAAAGGTCTTATTGATGAGGTGGTCTTTATGAGAGTTATAACTGTAACGATATAAGAGCCGTAAGACTATACAACTCTAATAGAGGTGTTATTGTATAATGTACACACATCTTTCTTCAACAAATACTGATCAATACATCATGAGTTCATTCTTTGTTAATGGTTGTTGATTGATGTGTTAACTATAGGAAATATATTTGTCATGTTTGTTTAGGTAAACAAATGAACAAAAAATGAGCAATATATTACTTTAAATGCATGATTCAATGTCTGTTTGCTACGTTTTCCCTGTCGTGTCGATGTTTTCAGTTGAATTGTTCTTAACTCGATTACTTGAAAAGTCGCTTTTAAGTCAAGTTTTGCAATATCTAATTCTCCTTGCGTCTGATTAAGATGTGCTAGAACGTTCCACCTTTGCAATAATGTCTGTCAACTGTATACGGGCATTTGCTTGTCCATGCAGTATGTAGTCATAGTTACGCAGCACAAATGAATTTACCTAAGTAATATGCATGCACGTTTTCAAGACGATGACACGTACTTGTGAGTGTATATATACGTAGAAAATTGTTCACATGGAAACCTTCCATACGTTGATTTAAACACGGCCATCTATTGATTAGTACGTAATTGTATCAACAACAGGTTCACATAGGAAAGTAATTACGTACCTACTTGCCTTATGGCAAAGTTCACTGATCTGCGCTACGGTAAAATTCCAGGCATTTCTGTTAAAATGAGGCTAATTAAGATACAACGTACATGTACGAGGGTTGACCCATTAAATCGTAAACTATGGCTGTAAAACAACAAAACATTTACAATAAAAATCAAAATGTTCAGTGTTGTATAATAATCATCTTCTCAACATGTATACAAAATAATATTGAACTGTCTCACAACTTGCTGAAAAAGCATTAAAATGAATAACAGGACATACGGACATGCGACATAACGTCGTTTTGTGATTTTGATGTCTCTGACATTTACTTTTCCTCGAAATATTCGCCGCCATATCGAGGGTTCAGTGCAAGACTACCGCAACTCCTATACAAATACATAGGAGTTAGGATAGTTTTGCGTTGAACCCTCGATAGTGTACGCATTTTTATGGCACTGCACCCAACTAGTGTACTAGGATTTAAGGTATTTCATGATATTCATATATCAAAGTAAAGTTAATATCCTATACGTCTGTTTCTTGCAAAGCGGGAAATCTCTATGTTGCTTTATGAAGCACACATCTGTAAGTGGTTGGTGACCCATCAGTCCTGCTTAGGTCAACGTCCCAGAATGTGGTTCTGTTAAGAAAAGGCTTAAACTTCAAAATCAATCTATAATGATTGTTCTACCAAGAATGTATGGTTTAAGTTGATTAACATTTATTGAACGTTCAGTTCCTGATGATTCTATAAGCATATACTATAGAAACGATAAAGGGAGAAAACTATAGAAAGGATAAAGGGAGAGAACTCTTTACAATCTCCTGTGAGCTACAAGCCCCATTTATACACAGCAAAGTGCCCGTTCTGTTAAGCTTTTCACTGAACAGTTTTGAGTCGGTCACATAGGTTTACGGGGATTTCTTGAATTCTAATACGCGAAAACATATACCCTACTAAAGTTATAATTTATGAGCAAATATTTCCGAATAAAGACAATGTAACAATTGGTTTAAATATTATTTACGTATCACATATATCAGAAAAAAACACGAAGTATTCTAAATTCTGTGTGAACCGATTTGGCTTCAATTACATGTACCACAGGAGATTGTCACAATTTCTTTCCCTTTATCCCTTCCAGAGTTCTCTCCCGTTATCCTTTCTATTGTGTAAGTATATATAATACTACAGTAAAACCTCACTTAAAGACCACCTCAATAATAAGACCATCTCGAAATTAAGAACACTATTTTCAAGTTCATTTTCACTGTTTTGCTCCGGCTTTATTCAACCTCAATAGTAAGACCACCTCAATAAGAAGACAAGTTTTAGTGTCCCAATGGTGGTCTTATTATTGAGGTTTTACTGTATATATATAAATAATAGAGAGAAATTAAGTATGCAACATTCAATCTTAACATTCGACTGTAAAAAATAAAATAATGTTATAACATAACGTCTTTTCTAAAGTCGTTTCTGTCTCTCTGTAGAAGCCTTCCTTCTGTAGAAAACTGGACTGTTAATGAAATACATAAGTTTGCCAAGAGTGACTTAAGCAAGGATCACTGTGACTTATGTACGTTACTCAAGTAAACAAGCCTTTATATTTGTAACGAAAATCCCCTGACATTTTCAGTGATTATATGATTTGTACGAGATCATTAGGCAGAAATGTTGTTTCCATGATCAATACTGTTTCATTAACTTGCAAGTTTGTAAACAAATACACATTAGTATAAACCCAGTTCGATAAGGCTTTCATTTATCCATTTATACATTGTATTGGGTATAGGGTGGGAAGGTTGTTTATATCATGTGATATCATGTGATAAATAGGTTAACAACACCCCTATAATCGATATTTAGGTAAACACGATAATGAAAGAAATAGCGAATTTGAGTTATACTTGGAAGAACGGAAAACGTAAACAGCAGAACTTTACTAAACAACCGATCCGTAGATTTGATATTTACATACACCAAGGAGCCACGATACAGAAGGTACGGGGTTAAAGGCGATGGTATCGTTGTAAAGATAGCTAAGGCATGATGCCTCAAAACTATTAAATACTATTTGTTGAATCAAGAAAACATTAACAAGTATTACTCAGCAATATTTCAGTATTCGGTTGTCATATTTGCCATATTCCCTTGTTCGCAGCAAATCGTGTCGATATAACAATAAACATCACAATATATCGAATTTCAATACACCGATGTAATCGCATTTTGTGATATAAATATTTGACAGTTTTATAGATAATTTCTATTGATATTTTTCATTTTCTATCCATCGATTCTCTGTACATTTACTGTCTATATATTGTGTGTTCTGATTGTTTCCATACCCCTCACGTTTTACTTTCCTATGTGTAACTATATACAGTCGAACCTCGTTTATTCGTCCACCTTCTATCCGAATACTTGTGATCATCCGAAATAAATATCAAGTCCCGAATAATCTTCTTTGGCACGTCGAATTGAAATGGGATATTCGAAACAAATTTGTATGATTCGAAATAAAATTTTGGACCTGAAGAATTCAAATTAACGAAGTCCGACTGTAAAGAAACTTTTCTCGACAGAACATTGCCGAAATATTGACGAAATAAGAGCCACGAAGCCCAACACGCCAGACGACAACTTCATTTTATCATATCATGTTCTACCGCATCTTAGAATCCCCCATAATTCATTTATTTCTTCACAATCAGGCTAAGTCGACCTCTCCGTGGGGAAAATTAATCTACAAACGTTGTTTAATGTTTTCAGCTGGGAAAGAAAATCAATTTCCAACGCACAACATCTGCCCGTCTGCTACAACCGTGTTTGGTACTATCAATAACATGTGTGTCTTAAAATGTAGTCGTGTCGGCAAAGTCTAGAGTATGCATGATTTGATGCCTTGGTGATATGTGAAGTCTCCGATTCGGCCAGTGTTCAATAGGTTGTGCATAGATTGGCAGCAAAGCTTTGAATTCAACTATAATGTATCTTGTATTCAATTTTGTATCGAATAGTTTGTTCTATGTCATTAAAATAGTGGACGGTTTAACAGAGCCAATCATGTACGCAGTCACATAAATATGATAGCGAAAATCAAATCTGGTGATCAAAACTTTGAGATCTTTATCACTAGGCAGTGTTTTATAAACGTTCTGGGCTTATATCATCTGTTTATACCTATTTAATAGTAATGGCAGACTCGTCCATCTGAGCCTGTGCTAACTGTGCATTGTTGTTCATGACGGGACCTCCTTTGTACACTCGCCACCCAAGCTGTTCACATCAATGCTCAATGGGGCTCAGATCTGGCGAAAACAATGGCCAGGGCAGAACTTGAACGTTGTTTTCATCCAGGAAATCAGTCGTTATTCTGGTTGAATATGGCGTAGCGTTGTCCTGCTGAAACTACGTGACGTCACGGTGATCTCGAAAATAGGACACAACGCGCGGTTCCAAGATTTCGTCAACGTATCGTCGAGCTGCCAGACTGCATCCAACCACTTTTTAAGAAGTGGTTTGTGTTGCCGTGATACACCGGCCCACACCATTACACTGCTCTCTCCCCATCGTGCATAATGTCAGACGCAGCAGTCTGCCTAACGCTCACCTCGGTGACGCCACCCCTTGCGCCTCCCATGCAGCATATCTATACAAAACCTGGACTCGTTAGTGAAAAGAACACATTTCCACTGATCTTGCGTCCATCGTAGAAGATCAGCAACAGAGCCTGTGTTTTGGTTTCGTCTAATTAACCACATGATCGTGGATTGAGAATAATGCATACTACGAGCTACAGCATAATATGACATCCCCCTGCTACCTTACAGATGGCTTTATGACGTTGAGCGTCATTTAAACGTCCCATAACGTGAATAAAGTTGCATTCATATGTGTTCCGAAAATGCAATATTGTTCCAGGGAATCTAAAATATTCCCTCAGGATATTCGTACAAGCATCTCCACATTTTGATTTATGATTTTAAAAGTGTGTGTCTGCATGATGAAACGCTCCCGCTGGGGGTTTATTTGAGATATTTGCTTAAATCGTAGAAGTGAAAGGACATTCTAAAACGAAATGAAATTCGTCCTCTAATGTGTTACATAGTTAACATTTACGTTCGGTCCTTGTGAATTATGAGATTTACGTCATCTTTCTGTTTCAGTTTCTAATCTGTGAGACGATAATGCGTAGTCTAGATAATGCAATTCTGAACGAGTTTTTTACAAAATCTAAATATCGTTTAAAACCAAATTCTGAAGATAATGTGTATTAGCTAGCTCCTGTCGAATGGTACGGTTATGTCTTGAATAAATACCTCGTTAACTCATTCTTTGGAAATATTCTACATTATTTACTCCGTGTTTTCACCAAACTTCATAAAATCCAAGTTTTCTCACAGTTGTTTTACTTATCACATTGAACAAGGTTTTATAGATAAGTTTCATCACTACTTACACCAAAAACGTATAATATTTACCATTCTCATTGTTTTAAGGTTTACGACTAAATTCACCGTATCTGAAATTGTTTTGTGTAGAACTCATGGAATGTTTTGGAATGTTTTAAGACATGTAAATGACTACGTTCTAATAGTTTGGCACTGTCAAATCCCCATTTTTCAGAACCGTAATTCAATATTGGAAGTATCAATTTATCAACAATGACAAAATATGACTAACGTAAAAAAGTGGGAAACTGGATGAAATACGACTGTAGTTTAAACATTGCTTTAGAGCATTGAGCGTTTCAAATGTTTTTAAATGACCACCCAGTAGGATTAGTTTACCTAGGTAAGTACTTTACTATTTCTAGTTCTTTGTCGTTGTAAAAGAATATATCGCACCCATCACAGTATGTACGTATAGTGTCTAAATGTTGTAAATATCACAAATACCATTTATGGCCATCAAATGGTTCAAAGGGACCCTGTTAGCTGTAAAGGTCATCGAGGAATTCAAATGCCATTGTCTTAATGTTCCTTATAACAATTTGCATGTCGAGTGCAGATAGTAAAAAAAAAATCATTCAAGTTCGATGACGTTTCATACAGAAATTGTAATGTTGTTCTTACCTGATATTTACGATATATAAGAAAGCAGTAATTGGTATACACCGATCTCAAAATAAAATTGTAATATACGTTGTACATAAAAATATGCTATAAGTTTTATAGTATTATATTTATACCAATATGATTTAATTCAATGGGCAATATTATTAAAACGAATTTCGAGTTGCGTCCCTTACTCCACTCGCATCGTGCGCCCCTATTGGTCCGTTTAACAGTTTTAATGACTCGAAGCATCAAACAATGTACTTGACTCCGCTCGTATATACATGTAGATATTATTGTTGTTTATGATCGGTGTGTTCGCCTTTAAGAGGACAATGCTGAAATCAATTCATCGACCATCTAAGTTAATATTTTGTACAGTGATCATTCCGTTAGTCTCTAGAACGCTGGTAACACGCTTGGTTCTATAAGAAAACTTTCCGATATGGATTTTCTTCTGCCGATACTGTGGAATATTTAAGCTACTCCCTATCAGTGCCTGTTCTTGTAAAACTAAGCCATTGGTATTGATAATATTCGCCTGTGATACAGCTACTGTTTCGATCAAATGGAAAGACAAAACATTGGAAAATTGTAAAGGCATATGGATTATGAATGGACTTGACTTGTTTTTCTACTGAGAAAAGGGTGCTTTCATATCCGCGGAGTAAATAACAAATGAAGCGTTGCGTTCAGATACTGTGATAACCTTGTGTTTGAGTAAACGGCTTCGTGAGCTCTTGGACATAATGGAAACACCATGGGTTAATTGTTCGTCAAATTAGTTCACTATTGGTCTGGGAATTGAAGTATTGGATAATTTGAACATGTCGACCATTAGAAAGGCGTATATGGAAATATCAAATGGCATTCGAGGATTGAGATTACACAGAGAGCAGACCCAACAGCCGTCGCAGGCGACACCTGCGAAGGAAATTGTTACTAAGCAGACGACAACAACAAACGGATCGACAGTACCATCAGCCCAAGGTCAGAGGATGGTGCGATCACCGAAGCCTCTTATAGCGCGAAAAATTAGAAGCCTGTTTGGCCGAACGCAGCCGACAGTTGTGAGGGATTTATTTCTGGACGAGAGGTTTTTGTCTAAGTTTTTCATGTTTTTCTCAGCAGAAGAAAGAGGAAAATTGTCACAAGTATGTAAAGCTTGGAAGAATATTTTGTATCAGCCAAAATTTTGGATGAATGTGATTCCTGTGATTGCGTGTAGGGAGTTAAGTAAACGCGATGAAACACGTCGTTTATTTTATGAAAGCTTGCAACAACGAAGTTTTGATGCAGTCTGCTTGTTTGGAGCTACGGATGAAGACATCGCAGATTTTGTGAATCATTTCTCAAACTGCAAAAAGCAGATACGTTCGGTGTGTCTCAGGTGTTCAAACGTGACCGATTCAGGGTTGGAAGTTCTGTTTAAGAGACTTTCTGGGATTTATCGTCTGGAGATTTCCGGATGTAATGAATTGACTGAAACTGGTTTATGGTCGTGTTTGAATCCCAAAATAGTATCTTTAAGTGTAAGTGATTGTATTAATGTAGCAGACGACACTATAGGTGCTGTTTCTCAGCTATTACCCTCGCTGTACGAGTTTAACCTCCAAGCATACCACGTGACAGACGCTGCCCTCGCGTTTTTTAGTGCTAAGCAAAGTTATACCCTGTGTATTCTCAGATTACAGTCATGTTGGGAAATAACAAACCACGGGGTGGTGAATATAGTTCATTCTTTGCCAAATTTGACTATTCTAAGTTTGTCGGGTTGTAGTAAGATCACAGACGATGGTGTTGAACTCATTGCCGAAAATCTCCGGAAACTTCGTGTCCTTGACCTCTCATGGTGTCCGCGTGTCACAGACGCCGCACTGGAATATATAGCTTGTGATCTAAATCAATTAGAGGAACTCGTGCTGGACAGGTGCGTTTTACTGTTGTAGAAATATTTGGTTCCAGTCTGATATTTAAATATTTAAGTAAACAAAAATCGCAAGTTTAAGGGGGTTGGGATGGCGTCATTTAAACTGATATACAGAAATAAACGGTCGTTTAAATAATCTCTGAATGTTACAAAGGCATGTTTTCACAAAGCAGCAGACAATGATTAAGTGTCACGTATAGGGGAAGTTTTGTATCGATCCTCTCACTCTGCAAAGTCCAAATGAATATTTTATTGCCTCGAAGAGTTGGGGATTGCCAGCGCATTTTAGATCATTTGGCATACGTTTGACACCCTTTATGTACGATTTGGCATTCTGTGTATTTACCAGTTCTCGTAAATATTTAATATGCAATTAGCTCCCTGGTCACATGATGAATTAGGCGCGTTAATATGTAGAGGGGTCATAAAAGTTAGGTTTGTTTTTTTACGGAGCCCATTAAGATGATATTTTTTGAAACTATGCTGTATACATAAATAACGCTAGCGCCGCTCCAAGATTTATACAGATCATTTACTTTGTAGATAATTAACGCCAGGCCAGGCATCTGGAATATTTCATTTTACTACTGAAATTGATATAAGCTGTTTTTGAAGCTCATTTGTCAGTGATTGCTGAGTGAGGTTTTTAATTAATAAACCCCCGACACTCCTTTGTGATAAGGTATGCCCGCTACATACTGTGTAGGATCGCGTCGGTATATACACGCTTAACACTTAATGGTGTTAGTTATACGGAACTTGATGTTAATATACGAGGGATGATCCAGAATTAACCGGACTGTGTCTATAACTTCCATACTTAATGAGCGAAATTAATAACCGACACACCACATGTTCACAGACCTTTAATACACAAAACCTAAACATTTCATGACGTTTTCAAGAAAAACAATCAAAATAGATGTAGTACAGCCCCTCCTCTTAATACTGGTAAAACCTCACCTAAAGACCGACTCAATAATAAGACCACCTCATAATTACGAACACAATTTTCAATTCCATTTACTCTATTTTGCCTTTTGTTTAACCTCAATATTAAAACCAACTCAATAAGAAGACTGGTTTTCAAGAGTCCCAAAGGTGGTCTTATTACTGAGGTTTTACTGTATATTGTGATTAATCTGAAATCATTAGTGATTCAACAAATACACCAAGATCAGCTCGCTGAATCAGCTGTTCATAGCGTGATTGTGGGGAAAACCTTGCTGTTTTTTTTCTTATTCTAAATGAATTTATTCATGATCTCATTCAGAGGACTATCCAGTCACGCGAAATGAGATTAAATTTAAAATCTGGGAAAATATAATTGATTTGATGTAACAAGTTCTCAGACGACTGAAAACCTTGAGATTGTCTCGAAGTTCTAAATTCGAATCTTTCATACTTACGTCTGTTATTGATGATTACTATGTATGCTAGAGATTACTGAATGTTTCTCAGTTTTGTTTCTATTTTATCATCTATATATTCCTTATTGACAGAAAATGAGTTATTACACCGATGATTTTGGTGTTTTAGTCGTTCGCGGAATATAAATGTAAAAAAACATTCATCTGGGAAGCTAAGATCTAAAGTACATTTATAATTACTGTTTATTTGTGTACAGTTTCACACTCACTGTTTGTTCATGTTAACCCCCATGTTGCATATACAGTCGGATCTCGTTTGTTCGACAACCTTTTATTCGAATACTCGGTATCATTCGAACTAAATATCAGGTCCCGATATATCTTCTTATGCTCGTCGAATTGAAATGGGCTATAAGAAACCATGTGTTATTCGAAATAAAATATCGGACCCGATGAATTCGAATGATCGAGGTCCGACTGTATTTCCTTTAACTTTGTATGGGGATTTTACACGTAAACGTAGTTTTTGTCGATCAGATGTTCAAAACACATGTTCCCGATATACACAGATGACTTCAATCATGAAGAGCGCGTGTCACCGCGCGTTTGTTTTATGTTACAGCGTTCCACATTTGGAATGACTCAGAGGTTATCGATTGGAGCTGTAGTGTAATCACGATATTCCAATATAGTAACTGTACACTCATCCGCAGATATTTTCAGATGTTTGATCATATAAACAGTAGAGTATTTATTGATCGAGTTGACTATCGGCTTCGGTAGCTTCAAATTAATTATGTGATCTTATATTAGCGTCACACATGACCGCTCATGTGTCGAGCGTTATTGAATTGTCCGAGTGTCTCCGAATGTTACGCATAATTGGCCTTGAATGCCTGCACTGAAATTAGGGAATACATCTTGATTATATTGTCATGAAAACAAGCCAACTAATGCATTATTAATCACACCGGTTTTCGAATTGATGAGCTTACGAATGTCAAAAATTTGGATCGATAATTGCTGTTGCAACTATGAAATAATGGTAATTGCCTAACTATGAATAGCATTGAATATCAAGATTTTAATGCAAATATTATGAGATACAGAATAGTCGTTCTAATAAGTATACTCGACAAAAAAGAAATGCACCAACTAGTTTGCCATCAATGATTTTATTTCTGTATCAGATACTAACGATAAGTAAACTCAAGAAGTCATTCTGACAGTTTATTGATACGGATGCATACTCGGATGTGTGAAACATTTTGATTTTGTACATTAATATGGTCACAGAGCTATAAACCAGTTTATAGGTCCGTGATATGGTGCGTTTTTATTTTTGTAGAGTATAGTTTAACTTATGAGAATAGGGGTGTTTGCGTGAATTTGATTGGTTATATGTCTGAGTTTAATTAATAAATATAGGATCTTTTTCATCTATCCTACGATGTTACATGATTTTGGTTGGTTGAACTTGATCATAAAAGTACAGTTTCTTATGTCGGTAGCCTATTTATGTATCAGGTTATTGTATGGAGAAAAGAAAATTTACTATCATACAAAAGCAAGTGTTGTCAAACATAATTTGCATGTTGAAATATTGACGCATCGAAATCTGATTGAAACTGCTGTCACCACAGTTAACTGAGATAATAGACCATTTCAAAGCATGCGTGTATTCTAAGCAGATCTTTAAGTGCTATTTCAGGTTAAGTAATGTTTTATGGCAATTGTCAGGCAGTGAGTACAGAATTCTTTTACGGATTGCCCCGCCGTAACAATGCGCTCACGACATTTGGCGCATTATGCGTCGAACGAATAACAAAATGTACCTCATTTTGAAGACCTCTTCAAAGTAACGACAGGTTGCATGCACTGGTCTACTCAGACAAACTTTCGTCAGGATGGTGTTTTAAGTTAATATGTGTTTACATACTATAATTACATAGATTGTCACGTTATATTAGACGTATATATGAACACATCTATCTGTTTATGAAATGATATACATGTAGCTATACTGAAGTATAACATTCACATTGTATTTTGGCGCCTTGTTTTATCCCCATCAAATAAGTCACGACTTTAATATCTCTTTTATTATCTGTTTCGTACATACTAAAAACGAACCACCATTTCCGACCTTGAAAAGTGGTTCAGAGTGAAATATTGTGATGCCCGTATTGCAAATAAAATCGTTTAATCGGCAATGTTCAACATTCCGGCATGACCTTAAGAATTTGGACTTTGTGGTGCTAGGAAATATCTCAGGTATCTTTGTTCACTTCCATATAACGTCGCCTTATTTCCGGAACCCAGAAACCCAATTTTTGGCGGTTTTGAGTATTTGGTATCGTTGAAACCGTCTTTCCAAGCTCTTTCTATCTGTACAACCTATATTGTTCTGTAATTCTTCTAACTGAAATAAAATGCAATTCCATAACCCCGTATGAAACAATTATCTCAAGAGGGTAAAACTTTAAAGTTGTTTTTCTCAAAAAGGCGAAAAACAAGTTATGGGATTCTAGAAATAATGCGACGATAAGTAGCCCCATTGTCATATAACCTGATAAATATATTGCATTCCATCCGCAAGTTTGGAAATTATTTTAGTTGACACTTCCTTCATACCAATCCAACCATCATCCCCGTGATGCCATTGTTTATCCACGAGCAGGATACCGTTCGTGCTTCCGCAATCCACACATACTCAAAACCCAATAAAATCTGTATTTGGAATTGAAATTCTTGCTTTATATGCTTTTCATACTACTGTCGTTCATACGTTTCCTACATAAAATACACATCGCGTTTCCTGTTTTGTTTTAATGTTGATATTTTAATCACAACCAAACTTCATTGCCCAATGTCTGCTGCAGATTATAGTAGCCTCACGTATTGATTATTTCTCCTCTCTCCTATCGTCTGCGTGTGAAGAATGCAATAAAACGTCTTTGTTCCCTCGTTCGCTACCAAATTTACACAGAAGTTAACAATCATTTGTCATACTGCGCATAGTCCGAAATTAATGCATTAGCGGAAATCATTCCTGGTATTTGTGGCATCCATTGTTTCATCTGTCTTTTAATAGAATCACTCCCATAACTAGGGATTATTTTTGTTCATATCTTTCCTCTGTCATAAAAACTCACATCAAACGCATTAACAACAAATGTTTTTTACTCACTTCCTCTCATACATATATATATATACAACCACACTGAATGACCACCTCAATAAAAAGACGACCTCAAAATTAAGAACACAATTTTCAAGGGTCCAAATGATGGTCTTATTGTAAGGGTTTTACTGTACAGTACAACCTCTCTAGAGTTACACCCTTTGAGAGATGCGAAATACGACTGTTGTTAATTAAGAGGATTTCACGCTAGGGAGATTAAATTGGTAGAATTACTTCGATGGGAATATTGATACTGTTGCTGAAGAAAGGTTGTTGCTCAATGGAGGGTTGCTGTGTATATAATATGTGTTATTATTGTATTCAGTTATAAGTTTACGATCTTTTTACAGATCTAGATCTATCTATTCGCTATTAAAAAGTTAGGAAGCGGCCAAATATGAGACCGTAAATATTTGTTAATTAGCAGATAACCTGATTATTAAATATTCCTGAGATCTGAGCTATTCATTTACTTATATACAGTGCAACCTTTCCAGAGATACACCCTTTGCATAATGCAAAACCTATAGCTGAGGCGTTGTTGCTATAGAGATGCTAAATTGATAGTAAATTCTTACTATGGAAATAATTCATATGTTTATTAAAGACAGATTGTTACTGAAGATAGGATTCTCTTAAGGGGTTCACTGTATATTGTATTTGCTATTTTCATAAGCATTTACGTTTACGACGCAATTATAGATATCCTGATATATATTAAAAAAACTATCGAATCGGCCAAAAACCAATTAGTAGATATATTCGAAATGACTGATAAACTGATTACAAATTATTTACTTATTCTGTGTGTAGCTTTATAATTCTAGCTACCTATTTACTCGTATACAGTGCAACCTGTACAGAGCAACACCCTGTGGGAGAGATGCAAACTTTGACTGTTGTTGAGAGGTTGTTGTTCTAGAGGGTGTTGCTTTAGACAGGTAGCGCTCAAATGAAGATACTGTAAAACCTCACTTAAAGACCACCTCAATAATAATACCACCTAAAAATAAGACCACACTTTTCAAGTCAATTTTGACTGTTCCGCTCTTTATTCAACCTCAATATTAAGACCAGATTTCAAGAGTCCCAAAGGTGGTCTTATTATTGAGGTTTTACTGCATAAAAAACTAAAACATACGTTCAAATCGGAAATATCACGATTTCAAGAATTGTATTACAATAGACAAGTCAGACATACCTATCAAATAAACAAATTACTTACAACCTCACAATACTAAATAATTCAGCTTGTTTTGTCAACGGTCCAATGACAATAAGAACAAGTTAACAGAGTTGATATGTTATTACATTGTGTTTATATTTATTGTTACGTACGAATCATACGTATTGTCTACTTTTTGATTTCGTGTACAGTTAAACCTCACGTTAAGACCACCTCAATAATAAGACTACCTCAATAATAAGACCACCTCAAAATTAAGAAAACAAATTCAAGTCCACTATTTGCTCCTTAATTAACCTCAATATTAAGACCACCTCAATAATAAGTCCACCTTTAAATTAAGAACACAATTTTCCATTTTTGGCTCCTTAATTAACCTCAATATCAAAAACACCTCGATAATAAGACTCGTTTTCAAGGATCCCAAGGGTGGTCTTATTACTGAGGTTTTACTCTATACGTGTAATATGTTTATCATTATTAATTAAGATTGATTCAATATATATTACATTACAGTGTATAATTGTATATAAGGTTTGATACACGTTGCTTTGTATGTTTGACAAACTTTGTTCGAATATGTTGCATAAATGATGAGGTTTGCTCACATCAGAATAAACGTTATGTTCTATTCTGTTCTGTTACCAAACGCGTGAATTTTATCAAAAGTGTATTAATCATCGCCATATCCAATAATTACAACCTGTTCTATTCCAATATTATGAATGAATCATACTTGAGTGTTTTCTAAGACGATACGATTTGCGCTTCACTTGCGTTGGCGTGAAAATGTGGTTTCGCTGTAGAATCAAATAACTTCTTCAGAACCATGATTGGAATAAAATCCTTGGGGGTGATTAAGACAATGAATAATGTCTGCGGACTGATCTAGCCCACGATGCCACACCAGGCGGATTGGCTCACAATTTAAGTTGAGAACCTACATATCGTGGCCTAAGAGATCCATCGTGCGTATTGTTAATTTTATCCAGACAGTTGTACCAGTAAATGTTAAATTGCGACATGTTTAAGAATACATTTAGATCAGTTGACGCACCGGCTTACGGGACCGAACCTGGTCCGGTTTCTGAAAGCTCTTTTAAAGCTTACGTGGCATTAATCTACGTGTAAATTTTTAACGCCGGGTTCGACTTAACGGAGCTTCGTTCCGGACCCAGTCTGGTCAGTAACGCCCGTTTGTTTGTAAAACTTTCAGCTCATAAACGCCTTGTGTCCATTGAATTTTGGAAAATATCAAACTTTTCTTTAGTACAAATATTTTTGAGAGCTTGAGCTCTGAATTCATGAACCTAAAAAGCGTTCATAAGCCACGAGAGTACATAGACATTTTAATTATTTAAGTGGTTTGAACTTTAACGATGCTCGTTACCGATCCGGAAATACTCCTTATTTCATTCGTAAATAATTATCCAAGTACATCCGGAATGGTTATTCGGCAATTCTAGGTCTAAATTATTCAAACAAATCACCCATTAACAGACTTGTAACTCAATAACACTGAATAATCATGTTTATAACTAAATCAGACATTTTATGGTATTTTATTATTGTGTTATGCATAAGCCGTTCGGTTACAAGCAACTTAGGCTCGCTAACTCGGTATGGTAGATCTGTCCTGATCCGACTTGTAAAAATAATAAGTTTACAATGAATCTCGTGGTTCCACAATATTAACGCATGCACAAACGGGCAAATGTTAATGGAAAGGATTTTCGGAAGAGAGATAAAAAAAATCGAAAGGATTTTGTATTCAAATCCGAGCCCATTGAACAACAGCGCTACATGAAATCAATATGCCCGGCGTTGATACGCCGCGACATAACACGATTTGACTTAATAATTACTCCCAGATCTCATACTATACACTAATCACTAAATTATTGGACCACGTAGAATAGTCCAGATTCTGGACCTACACGTATAATAAAGTTCTGTTTTCTGGATTTCTAACCGTCTAATTTGTTCCTTCTATCGTCTTTACCGATGATCTTACCTTATAAACTTTCATCTGTTTGTTCGTTTGTTCGTCTGTTCATCTGTCTTGTCGTTAGTGTTTGTCTTTTGTCCATTTTTAACTATATATCTTTTATTTCCTCCAGTATTGAAGAGCATAAATATAACATAAAGTAATCATACAAAATACATAACCAGCACTATAAGACAAAGACAAACATTAATTAATACACACTGAAATCACATGAGAGCATTAATTACGTACACAAAAGACGACACATTATAATATACAAAATACAGGATATATACGTACCATTGAGCTATTCAACCTTGTCGAAACGAAATACAAGGAAGAATTAATGGTACCTATGTTAACTGATAAACATATGAAACATATTCTATAAACACTATTAAGTATAAATTAATAGTGTTTACAACATATCGCAGATTACATTAAGTAGTGAGAAATGACAGAAATATTTGTTTTCTGATGTATGCAATGCACGATAGACCAGTCGCTTACTCATAACATCAATAGGTAATTGAATGAACTGGCAGTACTCGTCTATCCCCATTACATTGCAAGATTCAATAATCATGTTCACTCTTACTACTTAAAAAGACAGTCTTTCTCATAATTGTGGTGTGAGGTATCATGTATGTGGCGTTCCCTGTAGCAACTTATTTTCTCTCTCTATCTGTTAAAATTGCTGAATGTTGAAATATACGGCGCTAATTTAGGGCGGCATTGAGGTAAACAGATTGAGTGTCGGACACCTGGTTCAATGGTTGTCACCGGGAATAATCTCCAGCAATCACAATCTTTTATTGAAGTAAAAGAACTTCGTCAGATATCAGGGACCAGTCATTGAGATTGATTAATATATGTTACAATAATTTCGTTCACAATCGATGTTTAATGAATAAGTTAAAACTTGAAACTAAAGCACAAGTCTGCTGTCGAGGTGATAAGGTATTCGCAAAGACAAAGCGTTAACATTGTAGCTGTCTTAATCAAAACGAGTTCACGTTAAAGATGCAGTCTCTGGTGCCGTTAGTGCGCCATTGTTGAAAAGAAATTTCCTCTGTGGCTCTCTTGTGTCGGCTTGGCGAATGTGAACCAATCCTCTGGTGACATTTATTAGATAAGAGAATACAAATTGTCATTTTATTTCCATATCAATTTCTCTGTTATATTTAATTAAGGTATCAATGATTTATGAGTTGATTGTGAAAGTATTACGTTTTGAATAAAATTGAATTTATCAAGGGAATGTATAAACATGGTAATACAGCCTAGCGTAAAATTAAAATATGCTAGATGTTTTCGCATTTAGTCAGAAATGCAACCAGAGTTATCGTACTTGACATGGAACTGCGTGTACTTTAAATAAGCAATTTGTTGTCTCGGAGTTTCTATATAAAAACTAGTTTATAAACTACCTCCATTGACTGGATATTTACTCTCTAAATATACGTACCAGCACTGTTGAGAACATAATTATTGACTATCTAAGTTTACGTACCAGTACTGTTGAGTACATATTTACTCTCTAAGTATACGTACCAGCACTGTTGACTATTTATTTACCATCTAAGTTTACGTACCAGCCCTGTTGACTACGTATTTACTATCTAAGTCAACGTACCAGCACTAGTGACTACATATTTACTATCTAAGTTTACGTACCAGCACTGTTGACTACGTATTTACTACCTAAGTTAACGTACCAGCACTAGTGACTACATATTTACTATCTAAGTTTACGTACCAGCACTGTTGACTACATAATTACTATCTAAGTTAACGTACCAGCACTATTGACTACATATTTACTATCTAAGTTAACGTACCAGCACTGTTGACTACATAATTACTATCTAAGTTAACGTACCAGCACTAGTGACTACATATTTACTATCTAAGTTAACGTACAAGCACTGATGACTACATATTTACTATCTAAGTTTACGTACCAGTACTGTTGACTACATATTTACTACCTAAGTCTAAATGAAATTCTTGAAATTTGAATTTTGAGATAGATCTCTATGGCGCTATTTTGTGAAATCGGGCCCCAGACCCGGTATTATAATGGATACACTGCGCTCAAATCTAAAATCAAATCACAAAATTTATTTTTATGAGTCGGAAAGTGACTTAAATACTTTATGATAACGTTAAATGAGTGCAGATTACTCTTTGTGGTCCTATTTCTTTGAGATATGTAAGGTAATATGAGATCTGGGAGTTATTATTAAGTCTGAATGTGGAGTGTAGCACTAAAACCCAATACCTACTCCCACATTTTATGATCATACTAAAATATCAAAGAAAATAGACCGAAAAGAATATAAGGAACTCATCTGTCATTTTCATGCATTTTCCACACTGAAATTTCCACTACCAGACTAATAATAGTAAATTTTGAGATTTGAGTGTTGCGTGTTAGTATCAGTAATAATCCTGGGCCCTGGACTATGAGCAAAGAGGGAGCATATCAATAAAATCAAACAGAATAAAGCACATTCTGTGTATGTACTTATTGTCTTAATCACAGTTTTATTTCTGTGAAGAGTCTATGAAATGGTATCTTTCAACTGCAATCAATGATCTTATTAATTCATAATTTGGTTGTATTGAAAATCACAGTACAGTGGTTAGTTAGTTATACAACTCATGTGCTGTAGTAAAAGTTGTATAGTTATAAGACCAAGGCCGTTTACTATATATTACGCTCGTCCACTTACAACGAATGTATAGATATGATGTTTGAAATGTCATTAAAATATGTACACACGGGGTGACCTCAAAATGAACAAAAAAACGATGCATCTAATATTAAGAATAATACAAATAATTGAGCAATGAAATATTTTTACGTACATAAATTATAGTCCTAGATAGTTGTACATTGTTTGCACTGCTGCTGAGTTATTTGCAAGCCGATGTTCGTGAGTATATGGAACACAAAGACATGGATCTCTCTTATATAAATGCGATTATTCCGTGATCAGAACGATAACCATTCATTATAACATGTAACTGTATGCATAAAAAGGCCAGTCGATAATACGTCTGTTGAAACTGATTTTTTATTACGAACATTACGTTTCTGACTGAGAGAGCTTGAGGCAAAACAGCAGTAAAATGCTTAACACGATTTCAAAACTAATTCAAACCGACGAACCGTGCAAACCACTGGAGAATGTCTAATGAAATTGCTGTCAAAACTAGACCGTCGAGTACTGGTAGAATTTGACAGGGCACGCTTATTTCAAGGTTCCATAAGCGAGCAGCATGCAAGATAAAACTCAAATGCAGCGAGTTGCAATTTCTTGTCATCTGAAGGATATCAAATTGATGTATGTCGTAGTTGCATGATATACACTGACAACTCTTACTTGGTGTAATTATCTAAATGCACATCTTTGTTTCGTGAAGAGACGCAGAATATTTATAACATCCGTTTTTAACTGTTGTGTTGTCAGATGTTACGAGCTGGTATGCATCACGCGGGAGATGAAGTCTATGAGTGATATAACCTCTGCATACATCCTAGATAGCTCAGCCACAAGGCCATTGCAACTCGAACAAAAGAGAAAAAAATCACATATTTCTTCAGCTAAGGTACCCGAAATGTTAGCTGTGACAAAATCTAAGGAATTTCAATATCATTATACAATGTAATATATATTCATATATAATATGTATATAATAACGTGTACGGATATTATATGCAAAATGATTATAAGTAAGAAGTCATACACTTATAACCTGACAATTAATCATAACAAACGGGGTGAACGGCCGTGAATGTCTATTTCCATATTTGAAACTAGCGTTATTGATGTATCATTGAGAATGCCATGGTAACAGAATGTCAGAATTCATCTTAATAGTATCGGTTACTGTCTTGATATTATTGAAGAAGCGATCGTCTTTTCTATTTGTCTTCTAACAAATTATCGACGCATCGTAAATATTTTATGTCTGTGGGTTCGGCAAGCACTTGAGAAAATTGGTTTTCAAGACGATGTTTGACTGACACCATCGGCTGTAAACACTCCTGCCCAGCGTAAACCACAAATGGCGTAGAAATAGCCTAAGCCGTCAGTTTTAAGGTCATTAGAAGTACAGTTAACCTCACTTAAAAATCACCTCAATAATAAGACCACTTCAAAATTAAAAACACAATTTTCAAGTCCATTTTCACAGTTTTGCTCTTTATTAGTTGCTCAGTATTAAGATCATCTCGATATCAAGACCAGTTTTTAAGGGTCTCAAGGGTGGTCTTATTATTGAGGTTTTACTGTACAGGTATTAAGTTTGCGATAATTTAGAATCTTTTTACTTCAGTGTATTAAATTATATTCTGAAATGTGATGTGAATGTTGGATAGAGCCTTGTGCGGGATATGACAAATGTCTTGTGATTCATATCGATTTCAGGATTTGTCTGATATTTTGTCGCGTTGGCGTTCGTTGTATTTAATGTCACGACAACCTAGTTGACGGTTGTGGCTCCTACTAAAGACTCAGTGGGCATATTAGGCAGACGTTAGCACAGACTCTCTGGTCTGTTTTAAATTTCCTAAACATTGCTTCCTTTGAATCGAACGATTTGAACATGCGAAATAGTGATTTAAACAACAATAATGCAAAACTTCGTTTGTTTGCGCGCGTTAATTTTCACGAAATTGCTCTTATAAACCAAGCGTTTCTTTTCTATCTCCTCTTATGAAGAGTGAAGGACATAAAAACTAGCGTCCTCTAACGGAGGCAAATTGTCGTCTGCTTGTTTCATTACATTCCCTGGCGCCTACGCAATACATTCATTTCACTATCATGACATTAGTTCTCTAAAACCCACGTGTTTTAATATGTTTTAATGTAGTCAATTTAATTGTTTATTAACTTCCTCCTAATACGGAGAGCCTATCACAAACCAGGTCTATAATACAGTGCATGTATGGGTATAAATGTGGCTTGAATTGATTGTTGCGTGATTACCTAAATTGTCGTAGTTTTCTGAGAATATGAAAACCAATTGCTTACAATTAAAGGGTTTTGCTCTTTGGTGTATTAATTCAGGGAATTTTGTTTCGTGTGGTTATTTGGTTTAAAGAGGAACAACGAAGAATAACGAAATATAATTTTATATACATTGACAGTGCAACCTCTCCAGAGCAACACCCTCTGGGAAATGCGAACTTGTGGTTGTTGTTGAGAGGTTATTGCTCTAGAGAGGTTAAATTATGAGTATCTGTCTACGAGAAAAAGTACCACGGTTGAAGAGAGGTTGTTGCTCAAGAGAGTCGCCCTAGAGAATGTGCACTGTATTCCAACATTCGTGTTGCGTGGCGCCCACACCTTTGTACACACCATTATTCGTTTCATTAGTTATCTTTATATAAAAGAAGTCAATGACATTAACAAACGATATATGGTAAGGTCACTAACGGACATATCACTTTAATATGGCCTGTTATGTATCATTACATCAGCCCCGGGTCGTGTATCAGAAACGCTGAATTAATTTTGCAATCTACTTACTTAATTGTACGTCTATTTCTGTCAGTATTAGGATCAGGATTCAGGGAACGTTAAGTATAAGATAGAAAGTGAACACTGATAAAACAGCCAGTAAAATGATTTCAGTGGATTGGTCCATAAGTTCTGATAGTAAATTATAAACATTTTATTACCTTTGGTCCTTTATCATAATTGTTTTGTCTCTAATTAGAAGAGTATGTGCAGTAATATCAGACAAGACCTTATCACTGTGAATGCCTTCCGTTGTAGACGTAGACATGATATTTATGTAATTACACTTCATTTAGACATCAGGCTCATTAAGATTGTAGATTTACTAGACACTAGAGGTTATGTTTAATTATTTATCTCTAACGGTGCTGTAAGAGTATGTCTGTAATTTTAGTTCTGGTTTAGAATCATTTATGGAACATTTTGAAAGTGCAAAAATGACTTCCCATTTGACTGATCTTCCTACTTCCTGCTGCCCACTCTGTCCCAAATGACCCTATAATTGTCAATGATATTTTAACATAATATTATCTAATTATCATAATAAATATGATAATTTAATCACGAAGCACCTGATGGATTGATTAATGATTTATCTTTCACAAATGTACCGTATGGTCAATTCATCAGCATCCGATAAGTATATTAAGTTCTTAAACATGTTTGACCGTCTCAATTACAAGTACAAAAATATCTGAATAATAAGACCACCCTTTGGACCATTGAAAACTTGTTTTGATATTGAGATTGTCGTAATATTGAGGTTGAATAAAGAGCAAAACAGTGAAAATGTGTTCCTATTTTTTGAGGTGGTCTTATTATTGAGGTGATCTTTAAGTGGGTTTTTATTGTACTAGTACCGTTATTAGAATGGAAGAGATTTTCTCCTGGCTATAAAACCATCCATTTACACCACGCAATACTCAATACACATTTTCCTCCTACAACCACTTGCATTGATATGATGATAAATGAACTGGGTGATAAAAGTCACGCAAATAGACGCAACATTCAGAAGGTCCCCCGCGCGGAAACACAATGTGGTTGTTTTCGCCATGAACTGTCTGTTCTGTACAAAAAAGCGGAGGTTTTGAAAGATGAACATGTATTTTTGACTACGTATTCTTAGCTATGTATACGTGGATTTATGAATACCATAGATTCTTAGTCTATTCAGCAGGGCCCACACGTGTGAACACGATACAGTCCACAATTTTATCCAATCTTCAGTAAATTTGGTCAGAATGTTTGTCATGTCTTGATGAACTTTATGTCAAGTTAGAAACTGTGTCACTTGGGACCAAAAAATAGTAAAAAAATGTCCGTCAATTAAAATAATAGGATAGGATATAAAAATGGTAGCCTGTGTATGCTGGACATTGAGACATCATTGTAGTCGATCAAATCAACTCTTCGGTATGTTGTTTCCTATCGAACTCTGTTTTCTTTCAAGCTTTGGTGCTGGGAAATCAATGACTGCTGTAGACGATTCGATGATAATTGTTATGACTCCCCTGAAATGCGAACCTGTTTCAGTTTTTGGCAGACACCATTAAATATATTGGTTAGACATATACACCAACTTTGTATTGATTGCCGTTGGGGTTTACGCATTAGTGTTTAATGTTGGTGAGATACGAGCGTATATGTATATTTTATTGCATGGCTGTCTGAAAATAAAACCAATTCGCCAAAATTGTCGATGGAGCTAACGCAATGACGCTGAGGTATTATGGTAGTAAAAAAATAGTGACCGTCTTTGGAAATAAAATTGTAAAGATTAGTGTGAACATATGCAAGACAACTCGTCTTTCATCCTAAACCAATACTGGTGTTGTTGTCACATACGGTTCCGGTGCCTTCTAGTGTTGCCCGTCAGTCATGTTCGTGCACTGTGTCACTTCTGCATATAAATAATTGTTAACATAATCGAATAAAACATGGTTTGTAATAGCCCTGTTCAATTCGACGTAAGAAGATACAATGAGACCTAATATTTATTTCGGATGATACCAAATATTTGGATAGAAGGTTGTCGAATAAACAAGGTCCGACTTTTGTCCCTGTGTGGTTATTTCCGGTGTACGTGGCACACTCTGCCCGACTGCATATTTCGTTTTAGGCCTTTAGCCCAATGCCTTAGTATCTTATACTACATTCAGATGCTATGCATTTAACCCAATTTCCCTAAAGTGAAATTTTCTACGCGGAAAGTAGTTCAGCACGGACTACGTTAATTTCAAATACGCTTACATCTTAAAAACCAATCATTTTAACGACAGCGCTGGAATACTAGCGTATGGTGTAAAATCGATAATTTTAATCGTGTTTAAGTAGTTACGAAATTTTGTCGCTGTCAACGTGAAGACTCGAGTTGATTTTATTAGAGGCATTGTTTTATTCCACTAAATAATCACTGAAGTCTTACACAATGAAACTTGCCGCTTCATACTTCGTTGCTTGGAAAACACATGTTAATTTGGCTTCATTTCAGCTTGAACTTTGCCAATATTCCGTTAAATGTTTACTTGAAAAAATATTTCAAAAATGTTTAAATGGTTTTCACATAGTTGTTCAAATTATTTTTCGAGGAACGAGACCGTCTTTTAAACCGTCATAGGCAAAATACAGTGAAACCTCGATAACATGACCACCATTTTGTTTTACAGGAAGTCGGACTTAATTTTGAGGTGTACTGATAACCGTGTAAGTAAATGATAGAAAAATTAAAACTGGCTTGTGAAATTATGGTCTTTTTAATGAGGTGGTCATAGTATCGAGATGGTCTTTATGTGAGGGTTTACTGTAATTCATATCACCAATGCAAACTTGTGTCAGTATTATTTGCTGGAATTTAACCCGAGAGACTTAAAATGAAGAATAGTAAACATTGAAACATTGCCCAGTTCCCGTCCAGGAAATACAAACAATGCTATAATCTTGTGCCAAGAGATTACTTTGTTAAATAATCAAGAGTCCCATTAGAAAGAGTTAATGTAACGTGAAAGGAAATTCGTCTGATGAAACGTGCAGAATAATTCTAGTTTTCCTTGAATAGGTGGAGCTTAGATACCGATTCCAATGTAACGTCAATAACCTAACGGAAACATAAAATAGTTTAATTTAATCATACTTCAGTGTTTATATATAAACGCACAGTCTTCATAATTACCTAATCATACAAATAATATATACACAAAGAACTGGACAATTTTCACATCATTTATTTTATAAAGATAATGATTTTATTGTGTGTTTGATTTCAAATACATTACGAGGCAAGTTTTCTACATTATAGGTCGTTTCCACTGGGAACCTTTTACGCTGGTTTCACTGTACACGATCGAGTAGCGGAATTTTGATTTGAAAGTCAAATGTTAAACGTTCTTTTTGCTCCTATGTTGTTATGACAATATAAATTTAAATAAAAATTGGCGACAGTGTATACAGGGAAACCATAATTATTCAGACGGCATTTTATTTATTTAGATTTAATGAACACAAAATGCTGGAAAATATAATATTTGCAAATTTAAAGTCTGAGTTTTAGACTTAAACGTGTTTGTGAATAACGCCCCTGAACAGTTTTCATATGAGCGCCGCTGTACGATTTCCAATCTCTTCTTTAAGTGACGTCATTTCCAGAAAACGTCACATGTGACGTCACCATGTACTTACAGTAAGCAATATGAAATAGAAGTGACCATATATAGTTAATATTGTTTCCTGCTTGCGAATGGTGACATCACAAGTTGCGTTTTCTTGAAATGACGTCACTTACAGAAGAGGTTGGAAATCCCATAGCAACGCTCTTAGCAGAGCTCTATCCGTTTCTGAACTAGAAACCTGCAGATACATAGTATTTTTTGCATTATTCGTGAATTATTAATTGCTATTGAAGAGAAATGTTGTCCGTGAATTTCACTATAAAGACAGTAAACAACAACATAGCATAATTGATAAGACAGACAGACAGTGCTATGATATTATTTCATTATTTCAGTACTCGAGCAATATTAAATAACGCCAAATGTTCGGTCTTGTTTCGTAACATAAGCAGACAATACAACCTTGATAAGCGTCAGACTGTACACAGCAGAATGCCAACATACTGTAACACGTTGGCATATACAGTAACACCTCAATAATAAGACCACCCTTGGTAATATTGAATACTTGTCGTTACATTGTATATTGAGATTGTCGGAATACTGAGTTTGAATTAAGAGCAAAACAGTGAAAATATGTTCTTAATTTTGAGATGGACGTATCATTTAGGTGGTCTTTAAGTGTAGTTTTACTGTACATGTACATGTAGACGGGATATTGGAGTGAACTTGGGTCAACTCGACTATCAATCTGACTACCGTGAACTTAAAACAGACTACGGGAAATTGTCAAAAGTTCTTTCACTTTATCACGTCTACAGAATATGTAAATATAGTACTTACAGTATAAAGGGAGAGAACTGTAGAAGGCATAAGGGAGATAACTCGTGACAATCTCCATTGGAATAGACCACTGTTACGCTATATAACGTGTCTCTTACTGTATACATTATTCATACTGTAATTAACCGATATTTGAATTAAATAAAGTAATGTCTTAATAAATAGTGCTGAATACATGTCGTCTGCTACAATCAATATGCTAAAACACAGTGCTTGCTACGGGATATGTATGATCTTTGAACCTCACAATGACCGTCTAAGTCTTTATTAAATAAACATCTTCCTTTCGCGTACACGCGTACTATGGACGGAGTTTTAATGATTAAGTCTTGTATATACCACTGTTCAGATTACAGGTATTCATCAACTTGTTAATTAATGTATATGTATACAGCGGATGTAACGTAGCCGTAATTACTCTGAAATATGAGAGACAGAATATCAACTTATGTCAACGTGATTCTTTCCAAACGGATCATTACATTTCAATGACGTTGGCCTTTAAACAAAGCTTATGCAGACATGCTGAGCTATTATATTGATGCTGATTTTGTTAATTAAGCGCACGACTGGCAACCTGCAATCGGATCACCTCGGTTATTTTTCCGAACTGTACGGAAATTGCCGAGATGTTGCGATTGTGGCAACCAGTAGTAAACTATAATTCACGAAAAATCTCAACTGAAATCTGCCTTACAAGAACTTATATTTATAGTTAAAGAACAAAGTAATGGCTTATTAAATAAAGGGTGGATATACTACTAGTATGTTGATACATGTTTGTGCCACTATCAATGTGGAAACTGTTTGTGGTATTATTAGACTTTAGAAAAATATCTATTTGAGATACGTGTAAAACTGAGGCCTGGTGAGGGGTGTATGTTCTTCATTTCATATGACTGAAGATAGATAAGTCATATAATAGCACTGATCGTCCATCTCGTGTTTATCCGGAAGTTATCGATTGCTTGTGAAAGAACATATTTGAATACTGGGTGAAAATCAGTATTAATACTCATCAAGTATAAATACCATTGTTTTTCCCCATTCCTTACTGGTCTCAATGTTCTAGGGAATGGTAAAGTATATTCGGTCTCTGTTATTGTAGTGCAAATATCGTATTTCATCTCAATAATAGGAACACACCTTGGTGGTTAGAATAAATTGCCATTTCAGCAACGCTATCTGTAGACTACATGTATTTGATAAAATGCACTAGAAATACTCTTCAATGTGGAGGCTTGGTCACAGGTAAATGAATCAAAGCGCTGAAAGCACTCAAGTCGTTCGGTATTGAACACTGGTTTTGTATTCAAAATTTCCAGATTCACAGAAAGTACGAATCATTAGTGTACATTGTTGAACTGCGCAGTACAGATTACAACCATTATTGAGTATGTTATGCAGGTTACGCTCAGATGTTGAACTATTTTTTAATCAATTCACTTACCTGGTATTCTTTCGCCACTATGGATAAAAGTAGTTTTCTTATTAAGGCGACGCGACTGTCGAAAATTGCCATAGAACTTCTACCGAACAACTAAAACGCGTTCATGTTATACTTACTTCTAAACAACTAATTTTATTTCTCAGCTTGGGAGCAGTATTTGTGGAATAAATGGCGATCCAATTTGAGGGACACATATTGTTACAGATAATCATTATTGCTATTGTGCACTAGGGGACACTCAATTGATTTGATGCCAATCCAAGATTGAATTAATGGCCTTTTATAGGCTGAACTATGTGGCAAACAAATGCTGAATCCATCAATGGATGGTAATAATATCCGCGAGTGAGTGTTTATGGTGATGTTGTAATATGAGCATGTAGTTTGTGCCTTGTTAATATTATATATATGCACAAAAGGACTCTATAATTTACCGTGGAATATGAATTAATGCAACACATTTCAGTCGCTTCTTTTGAAACCTGGAAGATGTCATTCACAGCACCCAACACATATTTGTGTAGCGTGAAAAGACGCACAAAGACAGAACTGTTAAAAAAATATCTTCATCAAAGCCGCGTGTCTAAGCAAATTAAATGCTGGAAGGGAAAATTATTCGCATTATGGAAAATGGTTTAGAAGTTTGTTCCAGAATTAATTAAATATTGGTAGGGATGACTAGGTCACATACGACATCAACACTCAGTGTGATTGCCGTTAGGCATTTAATAAATGTTGAAACGTTCTTGGAACAATGGAACAACAAAGTAATTATACAATATTTCATTTTTTTGCTAATCAAACACAACTGATAAATTAAATAAACTTTATAGATTAACTAAGAATATGAGATACGGTGCAATGTTAGGCATTTGATATTGTGCGTGCTTGATTGTCCATTATGTCGTCTGCGACCGAAACATTTTATTATTTTAATCATTCGTCATGTGCCTTTTGGATGTGTTTTACACCGCAACAGTATCATACAAAGGCAACACAGTATCCATAAAACTTATCGACGCCTCTGCGTTTTGAAGCTATTTACAATTCTCACGTCTAATGTGACGTTCTTAAGAAACCAAGACTTGTAATACATCATGTACGGTGTCATATTATAACCACATTCGTCAAAATTACGAATATGCATATTGCATTGATGGATAATTCCGTTTCATTTCCATTGTCGTTACTTATCTCTGGTATATTCGTTCGTTGTTGATTTTTGACTTAGGCCTAACAAATGTTTGTTTCAGGTTTCATGCCCCCAAAAGGCTAGGTAGGTCGGACATTGTTTGGGAGATGTTTTTCAAACGAAACAAATTAAACATAGATTTAAATGAATATACGTTTAAAGACAAATCCCCTTTCCATTTTAACACGGATCATCTATATCAAGGGGAATACAATACTCTATAGATGGAATACTCGTAAAGCGTCAAATAACTGGGCAGAAATGTGAACCTAAAGAACTTTAACCATAAGGAAGAAATTTTACCAAAAAGAAAAAAAATGTTAACACGTGAAAACATGTTCTAGGGTCGGGCAAAAAATAGGGTAGGTCGGGAAACCTGAAACAAACAATTTGTTTTTACGCCTTGGACATAATCAATGAATTTGTCTGATGTATTGCCATTTGAATTTATCGATGGATCTCTTCTACCAACAATCTTTCCGCCATAAACAAACTGTTATGTCTGTTTCTGACAGCTCTGGTCTATAAATAGAGTCAGCCAGTTTCACCAAGTGGAATTCTGAATGACACTATTTGTCCATATCGAAAGCGGAATTTCTGACACATAGAGAAAAGAGATAAATAATTAATTAAATGTCCGAGAAGATCAAGCGTTGTATGTCGCCAACCAGGTTGATGCAGAATTAAGTTATCAATTCAGACATTTAAGCTGATTTTCCGAACCACCTTGTTTTGACAGACTGACTTAAGCTTCGTTCTTAGTGCTGAATCGTCACAAGTATATTCCAGTGCTGATGATCCTTAATGTTGGGGAGTTGTAAAGCGGGGATTATCTTACATATACACTGTTCATTTGTGTAGGTATATTATCCCCTTAACTATCAAACAACTACTTCAAATTGTACTCCTTATCAATGTGATTCTGCAAAGTCAACACAGTGAACAATTTAGGGCTTATTCATCTAACTCCCTGGCTTATAAGTAAATGCATTACTCTTCATTGCGATATCAATTCGAATACCAAACAATTCGTCCCAATAGTGCCCCTTTTACTTTGATTCTACGAAATCTATGTTAGCACTACCAGTACTTTGATTCTACACGGTCTTTGGTTTAGGATCAATTCGTATTTATCGCATTCGGCCAATTCCGACATGGTTTAGGATCAATTCGTATTTATCGCATTCGGTCAATTCCGACATTGTTCGGGTTAGTCTTCGTGCGTTTCCGGGAATTTCCGTGTATAAATAATATACAACAGCAGTTCCTTTTAAAAATATTAGTATACATTTTACATTTCCCCTTCACCTCGATGTATTTGCGTTTATTTATTTATCGTCGCCACCGGTTTCCCATATGGGACTTGAACATAAAACATAGAATTTTTTTAATTCCAAAGTCGGGCAATTTCCCGAGGGGGTGAATAACAGAACTACTCACTAGATAACTCTTGAAATATACTATATATCTACTTTCAGACGCAATTGTTAAGGCAAACAATATTATGTTCATCTGGTTTTCATACAACATTGTGATGTTTACAATAATAAGAATAACGCCTCTATCGTGATCAAAATGTTTTCTTTGCCACCATAATACTATTGCAATAATAGCGTCCATTACTTTGCTTCGGAAGACAAAATACATAACAATAAACAAGTTAATGTGTTTTATGTTTGGTTAACACATACGTATATACAGTTAACCAATCCGCGTCAAGGTTACAAACGTTGTTCGGTTGAAGAGAAGATGGTTTAGTGGTTAACGTAAGATTTTATTGGTTTACACAAAACCGATATGCAAATAGCAAAGCCATGTTAGTACTGCTGCGCCTAAAACAATATCTTTATCTAAAAAAGTATATTGAATCGTATCAAACATTGCATCACATAGATATACTATATCTGATTTGATGTATATAACAGATTTACTTCCAACATGGTTATAAACAAACGTAATACATAAGTTAACCATGTCTAGTCCATCAAAAAAGGACACATCAAGGCAGTTAGTAGTCCTTTACCAAACATAATGTAAAATGTGTACAATTGTATTAAACGTAGTGAACAGTATGTAGTTTTTAAGTTAAGCAGTTTTTGTGCCGTGGTCAATGACACTCGTTGCCTAATGGTATCTTGGACTGTTGTTTACCCGAAGGTCTGTGTGGAGAGGCATTGTCTTATGTCTGTGGCGTTCCCTGAAGCAATTTATTCTCTATCTTGTATATACTCATGTTTCGGTATAACTCTCTATTTTCAAGATAATCGTTTATTGTACTTTAATGTATTCGATAGAATACTCAAAAGTTCTTGTTGCACTATGACATTTGAATATGTAAATATGCATTTCATATTGTATGTTGTTTATTGTTTCAGGTGCTCACATGTGACAGATATCGGGGTGGGGTATTTGTCCACGATGGCGTCCTTGTTGAAGTTATTTCTTAGATGGTGCACACAAATTCGTGACTTTGGTCTGCAACATATGTATTCTATGCGAAATCTACGTGTCCTGTCCCTGGCTGGTAAGTTTTGCTTGTATTTTGAACAGTTCTTCGTGTTTCCAAGGTGACATAAGAAGATTATACGTCGTCTCCTTGGACTGAATACGTATTAGATGGACGCATCACGTTGCTCGATTAGACATATTCGAATCAAATATATTCCCAGTTTTGTGGTATCCTAATACAATATTAATTGACCCACGTTAGAGTGTCACGAGTTCTCTTCCTTTATCCATTTTAGAGTTATTTCCCGTTATCCCGTCTATAATATATGTAGATAATTATAGTACTATAGCAGGGATAAAGGGAGATAACTCTAGAAGGAACAACGGGATAGAACTTGTGACAATCTACTGTGGATTGACCTTCATTATATGACGAGCAATATCCAGATTCAGCAGAAATGTTAGGACACTAAAGCATTAATAGTTATTATAACGTGTTTACGATTATCACAAATGCGAAATCAATGAATTCCGTTACATTTTGTATGTATAATGAATTAACCAGTTGAAAGAAGGTCAAAGACAGGTCTGTCACACCGATGTTTGGTGGGCGTTTACATAAACGGAGTTCACAAATCAGGTTTTGTGTTTTACGTTCCCTATTATCAGAATATATCAACTATTCACAAGAGTAATAAATTCTAAGTGTTTTGAATAAGCGACTTATCCCCAGTTTTACACGATAGTCGCTGTTCCTGACAGTAAACCAGACGTTGTTTCGAAATCGATTTGTTTCTTTTATAATTTGCTAATGTAATTTACAGTCTAGGAACACATTTCACCAAATACCACTCGCCAAAATAGATAAAATGAGAGATTTCTTGGCACAATTCATGCAGAAACTAAAGCGACATTGTTGTCAACTTTATCAAAGCTTTGTGTGAAAAGACCTTTTGAAAAGAAAATGAGGTCAAAGTAGATCAGTGGTCTCTATCGACAGAATCAACTTTTCACTATTCAAATAAATTATCGCTCGAAAAAAAGTATTCATTATTTTACTGGACTAGTGAACGGTGCCATTTCCATACACGTTTTGGTGTGTTTAGTTCATTCTGTGTTAACAACCAACTGTAAATAAAGGCCACTCCAAATTCCCGCATCATAAATTACTACTGTATAAGTGGACAATATCGCGTGTCGAAAAGTACACGAATTGCCGATTCCAGAAGTTTCGCGTGCGGAAATGTTTGCGAATCGCCGAAATTACTTTGATAACAATATCTACACGCTATTTTAGAATCGATTGTATGACAGGGAGTGCTTTGGATAAAAGACTCCATGGGGTACCGGACTCTTAAGTATCGACTTCACGGTGGGTAGATAAAAGTATACTTCGGTGAATGCGGAAATTTACGCTGTGGAAAATTCGCAATACCTCGCAACCTTTACCACCTATACAGTATTGCGACCACCAGCCGATCGCGTATATATATGGTATCCATTAGCACTTTTATAGCACAAATGAATAATGGTGAACATTGATGATATCCATAGTCATCGTATTACCATGTCTACCTCTGTGTTGGTGTAGACTGTGTCCGTGATGTTTATATGGCTTCCTATTATTTACATTTGTCATAGCAACGACGGAACTCCTTTTCCACCTTTTAAACGGTCAACGTTAGATCGACGATAAATATGACCTTACACTGAAGTACAAACAGTACTTTGAGCTATTTACGAGAAACAGAACATAAAATGTCATGTTCACGATCTCATTTAGATAATATGGCCGTGATGCTGAACGCGAACTTGTCACGATTTCATTAAAAATCTCATAAATGTAGGAAAACAAATTACTTGTAAACAGCTGGAGTTAGTATTATTTCATGTACATTAATCATACGTTTTTAATATATTCTTATTGATTGCATACATAACAATGTCTATGCATTAACCACCTGATGGTATCTATACAAGCACATGTAAATTCTAATAAAATATCAGTCAGTCATTTTCTATACGGATCACCACAAACCATTTCTGGAAAGGTATTCCACTATTATAAATATGACGGTCTACTAAGGTTTTCGATAATTGTTTCCATTTTGGTATTGTGTCCCAGAAGCATTATTATACAATGTGAACAACAGCTTTTTAGCCAATATATTGGATGTGAAGGTCTGCAACTAACACTCAAAACCATACAAAGACAGTATACATGTATTAGATTTAGAACTTCCTTGGCGGTCTTTTCAAACTTGGACTGACATGTTACACGATGGAACGGTCTTCAAAGAACAGTTGCAACATATCCTATTAGGCTGATATACATTTAGTCTGATGACATCGATAAACTACAACCTCATCATATATAAATATTATCATTATATATGATGATGTTTGGCAGATAAAAGTTACATGCCAAGTACCTTTGCTGGCTATAAAACCTTTTTGACAACAACAACTGGTCCTGTAATATATATGGTGTGTTTAACTGGTCCACCTATACATATATACATGTAACAGGCTTAATTAAGACACCATCAAACTTTTGGCAACAAGAACTGGTCAACCAATTTATATAATGTGTTTAATAACTTTAATTGGGACACCATTATACCTTTGATAACAATAACTGGTCCACCGATATATCTAACGGGTTTAATTGGGACACCATCCAACTTTTGATAACAATAACTGGTCCACCGATGTATACACCATCTAACTTTTGATAACAATTACTGGTCCACCGATATATCTAACGGGATTAATTGGGACACCATCAAACCTTTGTTGGATAACGTATGTTTTTTTTAATTTTCAGGTTGTTCATTGATATCTGGACAAGGTTTGTGCGGCCTGACACAATTACGTCACCTGGAGGAGCTAGAACTCACAAACTGTCCTAGTGCAACTAAAGAGGTGTGTCTGTATTTGAAAGAAAATATGCCTCGCTGTATGATTCTTGATTGATGTATGGGTTTGTTATACGCATTGCAGAAACAAGTCACTCGATGTATTAATGGACAGTACGTACGTGTTTTATACATAGCTTGATTATACAACATTTGTCGCCGGAAACGAACAAATGAGCCGACTATGTTCGATGGTCACCAAGAGCGTTTCCAGGAAACTGAGGGGCAATATGTTCCAATATGGCGAGGATGAGCTTTTTGGACGCAATATGCAGCTGTTTGGTGGCAGTGTTGTTTAAAAGGAGTTGGATATGTTTTCATCAAAACGAGCACTCACTTTTTTTGCTTTGTTGTGTTCACATAAGTTACTGGCTAATGGCTTTCTACAATTTTGCACACAAGTATTAAGTCTTAATCCTCCTCTAGGTGTAGAAAATCTTCTTATCGTCTTAAGTGTGTTGACTTGCCAGATCTAATTATCATCGCAAATATCTGTGTCTCTGTCCACAACCACGTACATTCATTGGTATGTATTGAATTTATCATCTTATAACAGGCAGATATATCGAGCCGTACATCGACGAGTTCCAGATAGGAATTCTAGAAAAGTACAAACGTTAACAAACCGAGTTTTAATTCAACAAATAAACTGCGTAGGGATATTCAAGACAATGGTCCGTGAGTCATAATACTTCGTCTTGCACAGTTTTGACGTTTCAGTGTTGTGTTGCAGACTGTTTTGTGAGGATAATATGAGCGCTGCTGATTTACAACCATTTCTGTAAGTGACGTCATTTCAAGAAAACGCAGCATGTGATGACACTATTTGCAAGCAGTAAACAATATTTACTCCATTACGGTCATTTCGTTTACTGTCAGTATGTGACGTTTTCTGGAAATGACGTTTGAAGATGTTTGAAATCGTACAGCGGCGCTCAATTATGAAGTTTCAAAGAATGGTCTAACCACTGTTGGTACAAAGTATTGTATTTTTATTCAAACAAATGAAATTATGAAATATATCCGATGCATTCCGTGTTCTGTATGTAGTTTATAAGACTTTCAAATGTTCGTAGTGCAAATACTCGTAAACATTATAAAGACCATTAATGTCGTTGTGATTAAAACTTTTTTCTTCTTTTTTAAAACGTTACCGAAATACTTAATGTTTACTCTAAATTTTCTTTTCATATCAAACCACACCTTCTTTTGAGTAGTTTTATTTTATAGATAATTAATGTTCAATGCTTTGGTCATTGGTCGAAATTGAAAAATAATTACGCAATTTTCAAATCTATCTGTTGGCGTAAGGTTGTGATTATAAACTTAAAGCTCATTCATTCACCTAATGTGTTTAAGTTTATTCCGTAAAAGTAATATTTTTTTTAATAATGTTTCAGTAAATCCCGGGATCATGTAAGCAATTTATCAATCAGTGTCAGGAGTAGCTTGCAGAATTCTCCTCGCAACTTGCCGCCATATTGTTCAATTAATGCTGTGATTTTCAGGAAAATGGATTCCATTTTGGGCCGTTATGGATTTGTCGAGAACCTGCTTTATCGAAGTTCTGTAATTGTGTATCTATATAAAGCATGGAAATTATTCACAGAATTAACACTAAAGCTTATATATTTACTTCCATAATTTCGAAGTCAATTCTTCTGAATTCAACTTTACTAAAATAGATTAGAGTTCATTTCTCTCAATTTACGAAACTACACCAATAAAATGTCTATCAAAGTGATGTAATACTATAAACAGAAAAGTACAGAATATGTTGGAACATATCAATATGGCGATGAAATTTCTACAAGAGTGCTGGGATTACATTAAGCACTTTGATAGGAAATGCTAAAGCCACCATTATACCACAGTATGTGTTTTCGTAAGTAATATAACACAAGGATAAAACATTACTACTATATTCCGAAACTAATTTAGTTTAATGCTATAAAATAAGACATTATTTCTGTCTACAATTTATTGTAAGCAATTTGACGCTAACTTAGGTTTGTTGGAATTGGTTGTCATAGACACACTTCTATTTCTCGTATAAATACATGTATTAAGTTCCATACCATCCCAAGATACACCTTAATGACGAAGTTCAGAATCTAAATTAGACCAATGTGCACATTCCTAGTTTTGTTCCTATGTTAGCCGAACTGATTTGTGTAATGTACACGTAGACATCTCTGAAATAATTATATAGGAATATCACATATTATTACTAAAGTTACAAAGACAGTTTCGTTTAAATTACAAAATGTGTCTATAATAAAGTTCGTATATAGAAAATACCGTTTTTCTTAAATATTGGACAGTGGTCCGGTTGGAGATACCGTGGTCAAAAAGAATGGCCAATCCAACCAGGCGCTATGAACATAAGTACTTTGACGGCCATAAAGAATTTGACACTTTGACAATATTTTGACAACGTTTTGGCTTGTTCTTTTTTGTGATCATTTCTCGGATTTGCTTAAATGTGTGCTTTGTATATTTTGTGTTTCACTTTTTGTCCAGTCAGACTGTTGAGTCTGTTTGACTTTATTGTCCATAAGGATCTAAATGTATGGCTTTGTGTTACATTTGCTGTTTCCCAAACACCACGGGGCACTGTACTATATGATTGCACCAAACAGCTAGTTGACAGCGTTTTATTCCATGTGTGTTAATTGCGTTGACAACTAATGACGGTCGCCATATGCTTGTTCTTGTTCTAAATAATACCTGAACAATAGCTTCTGGTGCAACATATGGCTTCTCATTAATTAATTCAATTACATTTAATTAATGTCGTCTAAAAAATTACACCTTCTTGATACGTTGTTTGGCTGCAACCAATCTTAACATTACAAAAACATCGGTAACAAAAACCAACAAGAAGACGTTTGATGGCATAATATGTCTCGCCAGGGTTGAGTGCTTGTTCAGGAATAGCACTTATATAAGTTCGGAAAATAAATTACGCTATAAAAGCCAACTTTACTTTAAACAAATAACCTTTTGTGTGCTTAGACAACCCATTGACTATTTTCGTAACTGAAACTAATATAGAACCTACTTCAGACAACGTAATGTTGTACATCAATATCAAGATAATGTCAAAGAATGCTTCATTCAATTGATCCAATATGGACTGCTATGTTATATTTTCCTAAAACAAGCCGAGCATTAAATCCAGTTAGTTAGGCTCAATTATCTCCCAAAAAGGATAAACGCTCTATGTCTCCAAACTGGTGTTTCTCTCTGGGCTACATTAACATCAATATTCGACAATGCAATGACGTCATTGACTCATCAAAGTAATAATTATCAGACCCGATTTGGAAGCGGAATATTGTGGAAAGGATGAAATTGAACGTCCTATCCTATAATTTGACTAAATTTCCCAATTTAGCTCAGAGAAACTATTATTGTGTTTTGTTATTGCCAAACTCTAACGGTGAGCGCAATGTTTATCAGCAAATTGTTTTCGCCTCGAGTGAGCGAGCAGATAATGGCTGGGTCACACACATGTCCCGTGACAATGTGCATTTAACATTTGATGAAGCATCCTATAAGCGTAGGCAGAATCCGAAAATTGAGAGGATCATATTATGAAAGTGATAGTGTATTACAAAATTGCAAGTATGCAGCTTTTATAGTTCGGATATTAATTATGTTTATTCAATACCGATGAAATGAATATTTCACTCTGGGACTGGTTAATGTTCATGCAGGCCCGTAGCCAGAGGCAAAATTAAACCGAGGCAATAAGTAATCAACATCTTATATAGTTGATCAGGCAATTATTCCTACATTCTGTTTAACTATTTATTTATATTATTTAGGTTGCTTTGGACATTTTAACCAAGGCAGCTGCCTCAGTGTGCCTCAGCGGACTGACGTTGCTTATTTTTGCAGTTCGTTAAGGACTTAATTCGTATTCTTAGATCTTACTGTCCTACAGATAACAATTATTTCGTCATTAATGATGTCATTTATATGGCGTAGCGTTGTTTTACCAAGTGTGTGAACTTAAAGTATGTCCTCATATACTTGATATGTGTAAAATGGGACATCTTTGACGGGTTACGGTGGACGTACTCCAGTCCCTAGGGGTGTTCCGTGTGCAAAAAGGTCCAGAGCTCATAACGTGTACAACAGATTAATGAGATTTCTCGGACAGGTCACGGTGTAAGTGGGGGACAAAACAGGACAACCACGCCCAGTAATTGGCATTGTTGCAAAAACTTCACAATATAACAAAGTATTGCAATGAAACACAAAATCCCATGAGAGATTTCTAGAACAGAACAATTCCACAGAATGCAATCAAATTACTGTCTGACATGCACAACACTCTTGTTACTTATTTTTATTACGCTATGTGTACGATATCATTCAGTATAACTTTATAAGGTTGTATGACTAAATGCAAACAACGGTTAGTATCATTCCAGTTTGTTAGATAAATATTGATATTGCCCGGAATATTACAGAAATAGGATGTTTATCGTATTCTGTCCCATATTTTCCGTAATTGGTAGATTCCATAATAAATTATTTCTAGCTGTACGCCATATATTTAGCATTGGATGTGCTCTAATAGAAATGTTATTTCTACTATGTTGTTCTCATTTACTGCGAAAAAGCGTATTAATTTTAATACAAAGTTAACACTTAAATATGTATTTTATTACACATGTACATAACTATCATGCAATACAATACCTGTGCACAAAATGATTATTACGGATTTTTTAGAGTAACCATGGATACGGTTGAATACAGTGCACGCAACATCTTCAGTACAACACACTTGACTTAGGAAGAATCAAATTTCGGCTGTTGTTGAGAGGTTGTTGCTTGAAAGATGCCCTCTTATGAGAGGCTGCAATGTATTTCAACTACAATGGCTTATGTTTCAAATTGGAATACGCTTTGTGCTCAATTTTATAACTTTCCTCATAAAAATATTTTCTTTAAAAAATGTTTGAGTTTGCGTCTTCTCAAGAAATAGATTGTGATGAATGTTTTGTTAAGGAAATGAAGTGGGCACTTCACATAGATAGTAAATCTAACCTTGATAGTCAAGTAGTTGTACTTATCTTAGATAATCAAAGTGTGTTTTGTATGCATTTTTGTCAATTACGAAACATTCCAATGTATATACAGGTTAGCATGTTTGCATGTCAAGTGTAATACAATGAATTATATTGTTGCTCGACAAGGGTGTGTTTTTTTTATGTTTGTCAGTACACAAATGTTGTTGATGATAAATGGAACTATGAATAATTTTATAAATTTGTATATATGGACAAAATGGTGATTTGAATTGACCAGTATTTGTATCACAGGAGATTGGCATGAGTTCTTTCCCCTTATCACTTCTAGAGTTCTCTCTCTTCATCCCTTCTATAGTATATGTAATAAAACCTCAATTATAAGACCACCCTTGGGGTCTTTGAAAACTGGTCTTCTTATTGAGGTGGTCTAAATATTGAGTTTAATAAAATGAACATGTTAAGTGAGGTTTTACTGTATATATAGTACTACATATACTATGGAATTGATAAAGGAAGAGAACTCTAGAATGGATAAAGGGAAAAAGCTCATGACAAACTCCTGTGATTTATTTAGTATAGCTAGAGCTGACCATCATGTGAGTTGGGAGCATTGACTGAATATACAGTAAACCCGTTGAGCAATAGCACTCATACAGGTTTCAGTACATTTGTAATGCAACCAATTGCTTATATCTGCTTCTCTGTAAACATATGGTAACCACTGGGACATAAAATGATGGTCAGTCCTTTGCTACAAATGTAACCCGTTCCTGACTATTCCTCTTACATCCATATAAGCTAGGAAAACATTATTCTGGAGTTCCTTCCCCTTTCACTATGTTTGAAATAATTGTCAGTACAACGGCAACCAGACTAGGAAAACATTACTTAAACATGTTTACTTAATGAATCATTCAAGACCAGCTTGGGAATAGGTAAAATAAACAAAGTTAAACAGTATTTCAGTTGTGTGTGTCAGTCAATTGACCGAACTAGCGTTCCTGACTTACCAACCGCAGTAGTTATAACCTGTACTTCTGGAAACAACTGATTGTTTGTCCTCTTTCAGAGGACAAATGACTTGTATTATCCTCGGTCCAGTTGTCACAGAGAGCACACACTTCACCTGGAGTCCGAACTTACTAACACCAGGTTGACAGTGGAGTGCACTCCGGACAGAGCTCATCTGAACAGGCCAAATAATCAACCAAATAGTTATGTATCTTGGCCTAAGAAACAACTAAAGACATAAAAGTCTGAAACTCAGTTAACATAGGCATAAACTGTCCTCTTGATATACATGTGCTAGAACTAACTGCAGTTGTTCAGTAACGCTTGCAGTTTGGGTATGTTCAGCATTCCAACAGTACATGTATGTTTTATGCACAGGTGATTGTCACGAGTTCTCTCCCTTAAACCCTTCAACAGTTCTCTCCCTTTGTCCATTCTGTAGTATATAAATAGAAGGGATAAAGGGAGAGAACTGGTGACAATCTCCTGAGGTTTTATGCACCGAAAGATTCAATAAATTATCATAAATTATACATATATATTTATATGAGTTGGTATGACTTGTGTTGACAGTTCCAGTCATTGATCTCAAACACATTTTATTGATTTGAATTAATTAATTTTTGTCACAATATATGTACATTTATTTCATGGTGAGATAAAGTAGTACCGAGTCTGTATACGTTTATTGTGATTTATTTAGTAATTTTATTGTTTGAATTTTTGTATAAATCATTATGTTATTTATTTATACTTCTTAATATTTATGTTATTTAATATTTTGTATGCTTTATTTATGGTTATATTGTTTTGCTATGTGGGTATTGTCTTCTCATTTTGTCAAGATATCTTTTTAAATTTTTTGTTAACTACGATATACAAATTGTTTGCAGTTAAGAAAACTTAATAATCAAAGCGCTGAAAGCACCAAAGTTGTTCGGTATTGAACACTGGTTTTGTATTCAACATTTCCAGATTCACAGAAAGTATGAATTATTATTGTCCATTGTTGAACTGTTAAACTTAATTGAGCAGTAAAGTTTTCTACCAGTGTTGAGTATGTTATACAGGTTACACTCAGATGTTGAACTATTTTTAACCGATTCATTTACCTGTTATTCTTGCGCCACTTCCGGATAAAAGTAGTTTTCATATTTAGGCAATGCGACTGTCGAAATTTGCCATAGAACTAGTTGTTCTACTGAACAACTAAAAAAACATACATGTATTACTACAAAAATGCAATCACACTAAATCATGAACATTATAATTTATCATCATATCTAATGTATCAGATATTGCAAAATGTAAAACCAATCACGGAAAATTATACCAAAAGAAGTTACAGATCATTCATGATGCAATTGGATCACCTCGGCTATTTTCTAAACAAACTGAACAGAAATTACCTAGATGTTCCGATTGATTCTTGTAGCCTTCCATTACTTTAAAACTGGTAGAAATAATGTCACCCCGATATATCATACAGGTTCAAAGGAGGTTCAATGTTTGCCTAAATGAGTTCACCACCGAATGCAAAACAATTACGTGCTTATTTCCACGTCATTCACTACTATGTTAAGTGATGTATTCTTCATATCGTTGTTCCATTCTGTTCATTTTCTCGTCTCAATGACAACATGATAATGTTACACACGGAAGTATGATCAATAGTTGAACACAGTATATATACAATAATTGTTGTCGATCTTTGTACAAGCTATTTCCTGGGTATTTAATTTTGTGCCACTTATAGTGTTTGTAATCCATGATGAAATATTTGTGAACGTGTTTAGGAATATTGTTGTTTTTGTTATATATCAAATAAAGAAATCAATTTTTCAATTACAGTTGCATTCTTTGTATTTATAAATACAGTCGGACCTCGTTTATTCGACAACCTTCTATCCGAATACTTGGTATCATCCGAAATAATTTTAAGGTCCCGATGTATCTTGGGAATATCGAATTGAAATAGGCACTTGAAACCATGTATCATCGAAATAAAATTTCAGACCCGATGAATTCGAATGAACAAGGACCGATTGTACTTCATAATCAGGACTTGCTGACGTTTAGTAACATATTTTATAAGTGAAAAGGCAGCTGCTGAGCATTATTTGAAAGATACATATTGACAAAGTTCCTGCCATTTAACACCCTTAAAGGGAGTCCAGTTGTATGTATACATAGACACATGCACTGAATGACAGGGGCAAACAAAACTACAGAAAACCTCACTTAAAGACCACCTCAAAAGTAGAAACACGATTTTCAATGTTTTACTCTTTATGCAACCTCAATATTAAGACCAGTTTTTAATGGTACCAAAGGTGGTCTTATTATTGAGGTTTTACTGTATTAAATGTTTCATATAAAGTCCAGTCCAATTCCATCAGTCATGAAAATATAAGGATCAAATTCCTTACAGACTTTGCAATTTAAAGCTGGTATTTTAATTTGTTTTTGCGATGCATTTTTCCAGTTACGTTCAGTGGTTGACTGACCAAACCATTGTTCTTGAGCCAGTAACAACTTCTTCGATTGAAACAGTTTTGAGTCCATGTAATGAGCAATCAGACTTGTTCAAGTATCACTACATGTATGACCAGTTTTCTATACCAAACATTGTAGACATTCAACTATCCCTATGTCCAGTATTCAATAGCAAACATTGTAGACATTCAAGTATCACTATGACCAGCATTCAATATCAAACATTGTAGACATTCAAGAATCACTATGACCAGCATTCAATAGCAAACATTGTAGACATTCAAGAATCACTATGACCAGCATTCGATAGCAAACATTGTAGACATTCAAGTATCACTATGACCAGCATTCAATAGCAAACATTGTAGACATTCAAGTATCACTATGACCAGCATTCAATATCAAACATTGTAGACATTCAAGTATCACTATGACCAGTATTCAATAGCAAACATTGTAGACATTCAAGTATCACTATGACTAGCATTCAATAGCAAACATTGTAGACATTCAAGTATCACTATGACCAGCTATCAATAGCAAACATTGTAGACATTCAAGTATCACTATGACCAGTATTCAATAGCAAACATTGTAGACATTCAAGAATCACTATGACCAGCATTCAATAGCAAACATTGTAGACATTCAAGTATCACTATGACCAGTATTCAATAGCAAACATTGTAGACATTCACGAATCACTATGACCAGCATTCAATAGCAAACATTGTAGACATTCAAGTATCACTATGACTAGCTATCAATAGCAAACATTGTAGACATTCAAGTATCACTATGACCAGCATTCAATAGCAAACATTGTAGACATTCAAGTATCACTATGACTAGCATTCAATAGCAAACATTGTAGACATTCAAGTATCACTATGACCAGTATTCAATAGCAAACATTGTAGACATTCAAGAATCACTATGACCAGCATTCAATAGCAAACATTGTAGACATTCAAGTATCACTATGACTAGCTATCAATAGCAAACATTGTAGACATTCAAGTATCACTATGACCAGCATTCAATAGCAAACATTGTAGACATTCAAGTATCACTATGACTAGCATTCAATAGCAAACATTGTAGACATTCAAGGTCATATTCCAAGCTCATAGAACTATTCTCAATGTACTGTTCTACAGAGCTTTCAACTATTGATCCTACACAGGATGATTTTGCACTTTAATTATGTCTGATCCAAATTAACAGCATGATGTTCGCTACTGAAAGATATTTGCAGCTAACATAACAGAAATGTAATGTGTGACCATCTGTACAAAACTGGAACCAAATACTTTGCCCATATTAGCATAGAGACACTTGAATGATGTGAAAAACACTATCTATTACATCATTGCTATGGGAACATAAATGAAAATAACTTCAAGGATATTATAAGATTGTAATCTGGTTAAGTTTGCATCTTAATTTATTCTAACAACAAACTATGATGAAAGCAAATTTGTTAATGACAATTTTATTTTCAATAATCTAATATAACTTCAAGGATATTATAAGATCATAATCTGGTTAAGTTTGCTTCTCAATTTATTCTAACAACAAACTATGATGACAGCAAATATGTCAATGACAATTTTATTTTTCAATGATTTAATATATCATAACAGAGAATTTCCGTACAATATTTCTCCTCAAATACCCATGCTATGAAATATGCATGTATCAATGTTTTGCCTTGGGCGAAGGGAACAGCGGGGAAAGATGGGACTTCAGACAGAAGACGCATCTTGACAGGAGGGACTTTGATATGCCGAACGCTTCTGGGTGCCGGGAAATATATATATTTCTCATATTTTCAATAGATCCCAAGTCGGGAATTAGCAACTCCCACTGTGGGAATTACACTTAATGCTTGGCTCTAGGGTGGGGAATTAGACCCCAAAAAGGCAAATTTTCTAATTTCCCTGGGACAGCCCACCATTCCCCAGGGGCAAAATACTGATAGGTCCATAACAACGAATGAATCGATATGTGTGTACGTTTGAAGCTATCAATTTTCATTTTGCCAGTCGGTATAAAACATTGTTCTACGGTCTATACGACACTAGAGTTATAACAGTGGTGTCAGGTGTACTGTAATATCTCTGTATGCTGCTATATAAAACATTGTTCTACGGTCTATAGGACACTAGAGTTATAACAGTGGTGTCAGGTGTACTGTAATATCTCTGTATGCTGCTATATAAAACATTGTTCTATGGTCTATACGACACTAGATTTATAACAGTGGTGTCAGGTGTACTGTAATATCTCTGTATGCTGCTATATAAAACATTGTTGTACGGTCTATACAACACTAGAGTTATAACAGTGGTGTCAGGTGTACTGTAATATCTCTGTATGCTGCTATATAAAACATTGTTGTACGGTCTATACAACACTAGAGTTATAACAGTGGTGTCAGGTGTACTGTAATATCTCTGTATGCTGCTATATAAAACATTGTTGTACGGTCTATACAACACTAGAGTTATAACAGTGGTGTCAGGTGTACTGTAATATCTCTGTATGCTGCTATATAAAACATTGTTGTACGGTCTATACAACACTAGAGTTATAACAGTGGTGTCAGGTGTACTGTAATATCTCTGTATGCTGCTATATAAAACATTGTTGTATGGTCTATACAACACTAGAGTTATAACAGTGGTGTCAGGTGTACTGTAATATCTCTGTATGCTGCTATATAAAACATTGTTCTACGGTCTATACAACACTCGAGTTATAACAGTGGTGTCAGGTGTACTGTAATATCTCTGTATGCTGCTATATAAAACATTGTTGTACGGTCTATACGACACTAGAGTTATAACAGTGGTGTCAGGTGTACTGTAATATCTCTGTATGCTGCTATATAAAACATTGTTGTACGGTCTATACGACACTAGAGTTATAACAGTGGTGTCAGGTGTACTGTAATATCTCTGTATGCTGCTATATAAAACATTGTTCTACGGTCTATACGACACTAGAGTTATAACAGTGGTGTCAGGTGTACTGTAATATCTCTGTATGCTGCTATATAAAACATTGTTCTACGGTCTATACGACACTAGAGTTATAACAGTGGTGTCAGGTGTACTGTAATATCTCTGTATGCTGCTATATAAAACATTGTTCTACGGTCTATACGACACCAGAGTTATAACAGTGGTGTAAGGTGTACTGTAATATCTCTGTATGCTGCTATATAAAACACTGTTCTACGGTCTATACGACACTAGAGTTATAACAGTGGTGTCAGGTGTACTGTAATATCTCTGTATGCAGCTATATAAAACACTTGATGATATTTCATCTGTTTTGCTATTCCAACCAGACAATACACAAACAGGCCAAAGAGAAAGATATACATATATATCCGTATACAAATATACTGGCATTAATCAAGATAAGACAAGCAAAATAACCATACCATAAATGAATGCAAATCACCAGGGGCAGCTTTCAGGAATGTTCCAATATTTGTTATGAATATCTTGGAAAGGACACCATCTTGGCCATACAGAATACTTCTCAAATATAGAAAATATGACCTCCAGTTTTTTACAATCTCACAACATTGTTACAACTCGTGGTATAATTTCGCCCTGTAATTATTAGTTTCTCTTCAAATGTCACATAAAAACTCTCGAACACACAGGTTAGCTTTAAGGTATTTTCCGATCTAATATAGCTGTGACTCAGTACACATATCAAATTTTCTGCAGACTTTTTCCATTAAAATAAATGTATCGCCCTTTTGCTAATCATTTCAAAGGAGAGGCATTTGTTTGAAATTAGTTGGAGTGATATAGAAAAACTAATAAATTGTATCAGGCATGCGAATACAAAATCAGCTAAAAATTCGGCAAGGGGTCCATGGGGTCGCTGAAGCTCCAGGCTTTTAAGCATCTAAGATGGCTTAAATTGTCACAAAAACGGCCGTTGCAAGAATCCACGAAAAATTCTCATGCCCGTTGTATGGAACATATTAAATTGAAAGTCATGTTTGAAGCACATACTGGCATAGCAACACGGATGGACAAAGTCCAAAATTTTGTAAAGCAATATATTACATTACCTCAGCTAATATTGTTGTAATACCTCGATATATTGCCTCATTCAAGTTTTTGTTAGATAAAGCCAACTTTAGCCAATTTATGACTTACTGCTTTTCATATTTTGTTACCCAAGTATCATTTTTGGCTTGTGTACAGTGATTGAAAAAATTCTAATTATGGATTTATAATTGAATATCTTTTTTCTCAGACTTTTTCATATAACAACTCAAGATTTATTTTTTGTAATTGACTGTTAACCCACCATATAATGCTGTTTTTTTTAATAAAAAGCTCACTATAAGAGCCTACTTAATATCGTTCTCCGATAATACCCTTATCTAAAAACATATATATTAATAAATACATTATTGCTAAAATTAGCCAATATAAACCTATATTATAATAATCCGGCACATCTCCAGCACTAGCTTACATCATGGGAATGTTGGTGAACTAAGGTAGACATGTGTTCAGTTAGTTGCCGGCCCTAGTTTGTACCGGTCACCAATTCATTGCTCCAATAGACAAAATATGAGTTAAAGATGTATCTGGCTCATCTGAATGTTACATGTTTGAATGGGTTTGATCCAGTATCCTCGTTATATCAGCTAACGCATCTTTAATAAGAACCATTGCAATACATAACCAATTGAAAATATCTTGTTTTATCATATTACTAACAGACAAAACTAGAAAAATACCCCCCTTGTTAATAAAACTGGAATATTAATTAATTTGCGATAATATAAACTTCTTTTTTCAACAAATACAGATGATTACATAATGAGTTCATTCTTTGATTATGCATATTCATTGATATTTTAACTGTATGAAATACATTTTTCCTGTTTTTCCTGACCCCAAAAATGAGGTTTCAAGATTTCGGTTCAATTACAAGTCGGGATTCCAGTACTAATACCCAAGCTGATAGATGCGTTCATCAAACCTAACCATCACATATTTTGCCCTCTCAGCAGATATTGGTACCCAACAGACACAGATTTGCATACTATCAGATAATACAAAGTTGAAACTTGGACAGTCAAAGAGTTCCTTATCTTCACAATTTGCATAATTATATTCCCCTTGCATACATAACATCTACCAGGGTTATAATGAATTGGTACAAGATACAAAACAAGGTATTGACTGGTTAATTAAAAGTAACAAGTCTTATGTAATGAAAATCCCCGTCTTTGTCAGAATAGAGAAATGGCCAGGGAAAGACTATTTTCTAAGACATTTAAGGAGATATCTGGAAGCTGACAGTATTATCCGTGATTAGGTATACAGATAATTTTGCCAGAATATGTAAAACTAATTGACAAACATAACAAACAACAACAACAGTGTACAGTAAAATCTCACTTAAAGACCATCTCAAAATTAAGAACACAAGTCCATTTTCACTATTTTGCTCCTTATTTAACCTCAATATTAAAACCGCCCCAATAACAAGACCACCTCAAAATTATGAACATAATTTTCAAGTCCATTTTCACTACTTTTCTCTTTATTCTACCGCAATATTAAGACCACCCCAATAAAAAGACCACCTCAAAATTATGAACACAATTTTCAAGTCCATTTACACTACTTTTCTCTTCATCTAACCTCAATATTAAGACCACCACATAACAAGACCAGTTTTCAAGGGTCCCAAGGGTGGTCTAAATATTGAGGTTTTACTGTATGGTATTGGAGTAAGAGGAAGCTCTCTGAAAATGAATCATAGACTTTACACTATAAATCTGACCTTTAAATTTACCAGTTTCCAAATATAATTACAGCAACTTCAGTCTCACTAGAGAGTTCCATCTGAACAAAACAAGAATTGTGTCTCGTGTTTTCACATGAGTTACATAGGATGGATTCACATGAATATTTGCAGTCAATGTATTCACATGAATTGCATAGGAGACATTCGCATGTATTGTAGTGAATGTATTTACATGAATTGCATGGGATGGATTCGCATGGATTGCATCTGATGAAATCACGTAAAATGTATCTGACATGCTCTCATGAATGGTGTCAGTGGCATTTGCATGAATGGCATCAGGAAGGTTATAAGTATCTCGTGTACTTGTTTGACAGATGACTTGTGAAAAGAGAATTTGGACAGCATGAATGTTATAATAACAAACAACAACAAACAACTTGAACAATTTAACGAGCAGACGCACAGTACTTGATTCTGACCAATACTCCATTACAGAGGGTCGCGATAGAACAACATCCAATTTATTGGAATTCTCATATAACGACTAACACTTTTTCTGACACTAAATGGATGTGTTACAATGGAATATATGTACTCTGACTCTGACAATAAAAGCTGGGAACCAATTTGCTTATTTGCACTTAATTTTCTACTCGATACACTGACATCTTTGGGCTATTTTTATCAGGTAGCGAAAACATGTTCAGATGGTGTTAATTGTGTACATATCGAGGTTACACACGTGTTTTTGTCAGTTTGTAACATTTGGAACAGTCAGTTGTTGTACATATGGGCAATCATAGCAGAACCGCCACTAAAAAGACGGACTTTTGAGCAAGAAGGATATAATAGACATTAAAATTGCAAATCCAAAAAGTACACAAAATGAAATCAGTTTACACCTTCTATCTGAAGGTCCTCAGTGAGTGACATTTTATGAAATAAGGATATGTTTACAGACTTACCTGTATACATACATACAACTATCAATGAACACAACTGTAAGTCAAATTCAATGTACGGACAAATGCAATACAACAACATTTTCTCTGGGCACATACAGCGTTGTTGTATCATGAGAGTCCACTGCATCAAGTTAACCATAAAATGATATGCCTCAGAACCAGAATAACACTCAAGCTTAGTGATTGTTACTCTCTTTGACATTCATTCACACTGTCAATGCTTATGCACTATTCAGTGGCCTCAGGGGAGGTGGTAGGGATTCATGGGACTTTAGACAAAATACGATTCCCTTCCTATGGAAATTTGACATGCCGAATGATTTTAGGTCTTTGAAATAGAACTTGGTTTTCCCAGAAAGTAGAGTATTAGCTCACCCACTGACAAAATGATTGGCTCTAGGATGAGGAATTAGACCCCCAAAAAGACCAATTTTCAAATTCCTCTGGGTCAGTGCCTGCTTATTGGACAATACACTGATAGGTGCATGGCAGATTCAATAAATTCCGGACCTAGTAAACTGTACAGAATAATGTTGTATGTTACTATCCCAACTAAACTGGAACATTTTCTATTGCATACAAAATCTAATGCTTCAAGCTAAAATACTGAGGAAAAACAAACAACGATAAATTCTTGACAAAGTCACATACTGTATTTGAAATAAAATTATTATATATACAGTAAAACCTCACTTAGAGACCGACTCAAAATTAAGAACATTATTTTCAAGTCCATTTACCTTGTTTTGCTCTTTATTCAACCTCAATATTAAAACCACCTCAATAAGAAGACCAGTTTTCAAGGGTCCCAAGGGTGGTCCTAGTATTGAGGTTTTACTGTATTTTAAAGACATTTGACAAATGTCAGTGATAATACTCAAATTTTCACAGTATATGAGTTTCAAAGTCATGGTGTATAACAAATAAAATAGTCTGTACACTCATATATATCAAGCAACTGAACACCTTATCTGAATATACCAACAAAGGTCAAACAATGACAACATTCATAATGCTTTCTTCCATTGAAAGTCATGAAATATTCACAGAGTGATGCACTCAAAGCAGCTTGTACAGCATTGCCTGAAAAAATCTTCTATTTGCTGTTTCTATGGCACTCAAACAGTGAAGACCTTTTCACTTGGCACACTCTAGTCATCTTATATAACTCTATCAACGGCAGACGATTTTTCAATGAACATCTAAGACTATTAACCAGTTAAATCAACTCCCAAGTGTCCATTGACATCAAACAGTACATTGTTGTTATCCCCAACTTCATTATATCAAACAATATAATATTTTCCCATTACCGCTATCTTAAACTTAAATGTCATAATATGACATCCAGTCGAATAGTTTCTGTCTGGAGTATTTTCAGTCTTTTTTATCTCCTCACTTTCTGCATCCATTGTCGCTCGAATAAATACTGAGTAATCTGGCAAAAGTCGCAATGACCCATAAACCAATCACATCACAGCTGTATGAAACTTGGGTAATCAGCAGTTAGTGTCAAGAATTCCACCAGGATAATAAGCCCAGCCCAGGTTCACTTATAGAAGCCTGCAAGGAACCAGAAATCATTACCAAAACATATCAACATCAAGCATGTACAATTGAACATCAAAAGGTAAACAGTTGCATCTTAACAAATAAAGTATTAAGTATGTATTTGTATTCACTAGAATTACTCATATTTAATCAGAACGACAGCAAAACTTCAGTTCAGATTGTATGCTTTAATTACAGTAGGCTAATTTTAGTCAAGGGAAAGCATCATATATAAATATTTTATCCGTTTTCTATGTGTAAGAGTTAACTCCCTTTGCACAGTAGCTAAACTAAAGAGTCCTCGAGCTTTACGACAAACTTAGCCTCACACAGCTTCAATCGCATTATTCCTGGCTTTGTCATCATACACAAACAGAATGTTTAAGTTTCGGAATAAAACAGAGAATTCAAAAACAATAACTTACAGTAATAGTGTACGGTGATTTTTTTATTTCTGGCTCAGTTACTTCAGAATCGTTACCGACATTTTCTGGTCCTATCGGTGTTGTGTCGACATATGTATTATCTCCAACCCTGAATCTAAAAATATCTCAATGATATTAATCTAAAATATGAGCAAGTGGATGCAGACAATCGTCTGCCAGTTACTTTGCAACTTATGCTTTTTCAGAATATGAGCTGAATGCACAATTTTTTACGGTGCAGACGAGAGGTCAATGACAATTGAGCTACAACTTGCTCTTCGTTCTTTCAGTCAGACGAGCCAACAAAAGTTATGTTAACATCTATTGCATGTATTTATTCTCAATAATATACTTTTTTTTTATTTGAACCAATTTTACATGATTTTATTAAGTAATGAAAACAAATTGAATGTCGACATAAAGAAATATAATGTCATAATATTGACTACATGACATTGCAGTCACTAAGGAGAAAATTAAAGTAGCATCCAAGAATATTGATTTGATACATAAAATACACTAAATCTCACATCTGCATCTGGTTACAGACGGACATACCGACCGACCGACATGCGCAAACCTATGGTTTCCTATATGGGGGGGGGGGGGGATAATAATAATAAACTTTACCTTATTTCTTCTCCGATATCCATAAACAAATCGTGTTTACCATCTTCCATTTGATATTCCCAAGCCCAGAGTTGCTCGTTTTCATCACTTACACTAATGTCAAGGTCATAATAACAAATAACGAAGAACTGATATGACATAAAGACAATATGACGGATTTTATCTCAGGACAGATGGGATATAAAAGACATGACATATACTGGAAAAAATTACTCCCCCACATGGACGAACGTAGACATTTTTCGTTATTCAATGCTTAAAAATGACAGATCAACACATAGCTTTTTCTCAAAATGTATTGATACCCGTAACTGAAGTGCTTGCATCATGATGTATAGCTTAATTGTCTTATCACTAATAGCTGGACACTTTGTACATATGTACTGCCATTAAAGTGAGGAAGTCAATAGCAATATGAAAGGATACAATCTCGTAGGATCTTGCATGGCATCTGGGGGTATCACTATGTCATCAAAAAATCCCATCGATACTGAAAGTACACACACATAATTATGTATTTCATCATTAAAAGCACAGGCTGATGTTACTTGGTACAGAAATGAAATGAGAAAGAACCTTAGTGATAGTTACATCAGCGGCTACAACAATATTATAGTGATTTACGCCCACTGCTGCCAGTGTTTTTTCCACTTTAAGGGAAATGGAGGTGGGGCCCTTTGAGAGAGGAAATAGGGTCCAGATAGGAAAAAGGGAAAAACATTACACTACACAGTTAACATTTCTGTTTCAAAACCTTGAAGCCATTACCTCACACTGGTACAACCATGTAAATTACACATCAGTGTCACGAGATATGGAATATGACTGGTCATACAAAACAAATCAGATCGGTTATGCTTTTCAATAAGGAGTGTAGATTTTTAACACTTGATATATTTCTGTACTCACCATGAACTCCTTCTTTGCTGCAGGATTTGATTTTCCCCAGCAAAATCTCATCAACAAATGGTCTAAACACAACATATCTGAAGTGCACTGAAAAAATAACAGTATTCAATCATTCAATGATTTTCTAAAGTACCTCATATAGATATTCTGCAATTTAAACGATGGCGGACAACTGGATCTGTGAGTGAGTCAAATATAAGCAATTTCTTTAAATTACAATTAACTTGACCAGTAACAATCTCTGAAAAAAGTACACTTTGAAAAGTAAACATGAGGCACTAGAAAACATTCACTGACATCACAATAACCTACAAAGTTAAATTTCTTTGAATTATTTTTCAATCATGACTGCTAGAAGGGACGAAGATTAGAAGATTCAAGTTAAAAAATCATGACATCTAGGGAAAAAAATATTGGGTACTTCTTGCTTATATATGAAGAATATATGAATGCTGCAACAGGATTTACAACCTCTTCAGTAAATGATGTCATTTCAAAAAACCGCAATATGTGATGTCACTTTGTGCAAGCAGGAAACAATATTTACTCCATATGGTCACTTCGTTTTCATATTGCCATATGGGGAAAATATTGTTTACTGTCAGTACATGGTGACTTCACATGTGACGTTTTCTGGAATAGACATCACTTAGTAAGAGGTTGGAAATCGTACAGCGGCACTCATATATAAAATGCTGATCGTAGTATCATTTTTGCAGGTCCTTTCGATGCACAGTCAGTTGTCTTGAGTCCAAAGATTGCACCAGAGATGCAGAAAATCCATGTCTGGGAAATTCCTGCCTATCCCATAAAAAGAACCATTATAAGGGCACAAAATACAGGCCCATGCAATCAAATACAGTATATACCTACAAACATGAGCGTTCTTATCTCTCAAACATGTATCTGTTATAATTATAATTAAGTACAAACCTATTGTATGATGAGAACCATCTCCAGGGAATATATAACTGTCTTCTAGTTTCTGTATGTCCCACAATGCGATACACAAACCAACATCATGTACTACCTGCAATCAAATGAAACACTTACAAACTAGGAACATAATAATAGGTCATGATATATCTCATTATTCAAATTTATTGAATTAACACACAGAACATAATGCTTGTGAAAATTAGCAGAGTGATTTTGGAGAATGAAAAATATCAAGAATTTTGTTCTCTTGATTTCCATATAAATATATAGATCTACATTCATGCTGAGGGCTGCTATTAATTCAATTTTTTTCCTATCAACAATACTGATATATCAAAAGACAAATTTCTATGATAGATCAATCATATTTTTCAATTCCTTTAATAGACTATTAACTCATACTTTTCTGTATGCATGTTTGTATACCCTACATATTTAAATTTTCAACTTGTATTTTTATGATAACAAGATACCATATAAGTAATTAATCCATATTTTTAACTTCACAGTATTATATTATATTGCCGACATTTGGAATGCACTATCCTCTAGAGTACTGTTAAACAAGCAGCTGACTACAAAGCTACGTTACACTAATTTGGCACATTGTTAGACTGTATACATTCTCCTGTGAGTATAGCATATTGATAGAAAATCATTGATATATCGATATTCACTGTATAAATGATAGACCTATTCCACGAAACAAGCAGTTTGGCTAAGTTATCACTATATTTAAGTATCTAAGTAGACCAATACCTTGTTAGCAAACTTCTTATTGAGAACATTAACAATGGCTTCATTTACATCGATGTTGAAGAGCCATGGTTGTATACGAACAGTATCTTTCATTTCAACCAACACAAACATTTTTTCTGGAATTTCAATCACCAAACATTACAAACCAGTTCACAAATAGTTGACCTGAAAATAGAAAATTAATAAATAATAATCCAGCATAAAAGTTCATAATCACCTTCAATCATGTTGATATAAAGTGCCCTTGAAGCAAGATCATATTAGGCAGACAAACAACATTCATTTGATACTACAGGTAGAATCTTTATACTTAACTGTAAACACATGAATCTTTTCATAGCATTGAGCTACACTCTGATTTCAAGATAATAGAGCTATGAAAGAAATACTCTGTTACTGTATCAACATCCTAGCTGGTAGTTGTGAAAAAGGCAATAAAGAATTGTCAGTGAATATAATTAATAATAAAAGCGGAAAAAGCAACTATATGATCACAAAATAAGCTACCCTGACAAGTCAAGTAAGACATCTTACACCACAATCACTGGCATCAATCACTAACCTCATAAGACAGACCATCTCGCTAATCAGAAAGTCCCCCAAGTGCATGGTGTCAATGTCAGGGTTTTAATGTTTACATATTAAATTGGCAGCTTTGTAAGGACGGAGGGCAATACAATCATCTACACGGAGATCATTGCAGTGGTTTGGGTTGAGCGGCTGTCTGATTAGCTCAGTTGGTAGAGCAGCGTTCTAGTGTTTAGGGGGTCATGGGTTCGAACACCACATGAGGCGCACTTTTTCCCTTGATTAACTCTAATGGTGACAGCGGTGGTTGAGTCTCAAATCCCTGAAGGGGGAAGAGTGTAGTGGAGTGGGGTTAGATGGCAACCTGGTTAACTCAGTCAGTAGAGAGCCGTACTAGTGTTAAGGATGTTGTGGGTGCACCACATCAGGCGCACTTTCCCCCCTCAATTTACTTTATCATACAGGGCCTTCAATCACATATTAATGCAATAAAGAGGCATGATCATACAGGAGGGCAACCAGTCTGACTGTCTTGTTGTACAGTAATAGAATATGAATTTGCAGTAGTTTTCCTTAAGTAGCTTTGGCTATAATCCTGACAGTTACCTAAGGAGAACATTTAAGACATTTAGTATCAAAGATAACAGTTGTTAGAAAAGTTTACAATATATTGAAGATGAAATTAAACGCAGTAGTTCTACTTGCCTATGTAGGCATCAGTGTCATAGAATTATTAGATGACACGTCCGAAATACTAGTGTATCTGGCTATTTCAGAAAATTGCCTCATGTAGACGATTCAGCGAGGATGATTTGTACCACGACACCGCCCGCAGCTGAATGCACGTTAAATTGTTAACATTTTCTTTATGCGGAAATGATATCAAACTAAATAAGACCAAAAATGTAATTCCGATTTCTTCCTTGTAATGTTCTGATAAGCTTATATAAATTATTTGCAATCAGTTGTGGTATTCTTTGAATTTGCTACATTATTTTGCACACCAATTAAAGATGGCTGCCCCCTTGAAGTTTATTTTCTTTTGGCTTATTTTACTGTTTTTCTCCTGTTTTCTCCCAAGATCTGATTGTACAAGGAGAGATATTTATTCAACAAAAACAGCATATTCATGGATATACGATGTTGATCAAAATGTTGACAAGAATGAGCATATGACTACTAAATTCGACAAAAAACACTGCGTTGCTGTGAACTCGCAAACATTTCTAAGACATGGTGCTCGGTATCCTGGTTACAAGGACATAAGAAAGATGACAAACTTCCATAAAAAGTTGAAACTTACAGTTAAGTCCTCAGAATTTGACTTTGTTCACTCTTGGGAGAACGACTTTCCGGAATCTGAAGAGAAACAGCTAGTGGATGAAGGCGCTGATGAACAGTTCGAACTAGGTCAAAGATTTGGAAAACGTTTGTTTAATTTGTTTGGTGAGAGTCTAAACAATGTGCAATTTATTTCCTCGAGTAAGGAAAGATGCATAGACAGTGCGATGGCATTCTATGAGGGAATTTCTGAAATAATATTACATGAAGCATTTGATGATCTTGAACCAAACATTAATGATGAAATTCTTAGATTTCATACAAAGTGTGGCAAATATTATGACGAAGTTGAGAACAACAGAACACATATGCTATTTCATAAGAAATTTAAAAAGCGGCCAGAAATGAAAACAGTAGCAGAAAATGTACAGAAAAGATTGGGTTTGGAGCATGCAGAACTTGATGCAGGTAGCATTATTTGAATGAATGTCGGACGAAGCGTACCACTACCGAAGCGTACCAGGACGAAGCGTACCATTTTACAGGACGAAGCGTACCACATATAACATATAGAGGGAAACAAAACAATATAAAACAAATTATTTTTATACTGTTAATAATGAATTAAAACAATTACTGTATAAAACAATGAATTTAAGATGATTTCAGTATGAAATACTGTCGCATTCATTCTAAAATAAATAATTAACAACACAAGTACAAGAATTAGAACAGGTAACGTGTAAGGGTAAATTTAATACGTTCTATAATTGAAAAACAAAGATAATCATAAAAATTTGAACAAACAATTTTGATAATAAGTTTTTACTAAGTTATAAACTATAATTAGATGAGAATGTGTCACAAATGTGTTACTAGTATAATTACAAACAATTCAATTTAACACGATTATTTATCGACATTAGGTGTTTTTACACCTACTACATAGCTGAAAATAACAGATTAAAAATCACTATATATTCTATATGTGGTACGCTTCGTCCTAAAATGATACGCTTCGGAAGTGGTATGCTTCGTTAGTGGTACACTTCGTCCTGCATCAATTTGAATTCATTAGAGTCAATACCATCAAGTTAGTAATTAAATTGGAAATGCCCGTTTCACTTCATGCAGTGTCTGTGCAAAATAGTTAATTCATTTGGACATCTTTACTAGTTTAGAAAAGACAAACAATACTAAATAGTTTTCAGGCTTGCCTTCCCATATTATTTATTTGTAGTTTTTCATGCTGCGACTATATACCTAATATTGTTATAAAATTATATTCAGAGGTTTTATTCTATACTTGATCATGACAGAATTGTGACCTGAATGCAAACAGTTTGATTCTTTCTTTTCAGGTGAATTAAAATTGATATATTTCTGGTGTACATTTGAGATGATCGTTTTGGATCAAGACCACTGGTGTAGTCTTCTTACAGAAGAGGAAAAAGAAGTCATTGAATATCATAATGACCTAAAAGTATGATATTGCATGTGCTGCCATGTAGTACCGTACTTCTACGTTAAAGCCAATTTCATGGATTGAAAATGTATTCATCTCCGTTACTAAATGTTGTTCTTTTACTTAAAGTTAATGACCTTGAATTGAACAAATAAAATGCTTCGAAACAGAATTTTGATGAATATTCCATTTAACAAATAACTTTAGTTAAATTCAAACAAGGTAATGTAGCAAGGCCAAATTCTTTCTTCTGTTCTAGCTTATACAGTTTGTTGTCTTATGGATTGTGCTGATTAAATACAACAATTTACAAGTTTGCTTAATTGTTTGAAGACATATTTTAACGTAAGAAATCTGTATATGTTGTTATTCATCTACATATGTTTTGTGTCTGCTTAAAATTAATATGGTCACAACTTTCAGCAATATTGGAAGAAAGCATATGGACATCCAGTTATTGCTGATATGGCGTGTCCCTTAGTGAATGCAATGTTCAGTGTTTTAGACAAAACTATTGAGAATCAGCTTTCTGGTGAAAATACTAGGTACAGTATATTGTTATCAATACTAGGTTAAACAAAAATGGTTCTTAAATTGTAAATCAATTGTTCTTCATAATTATTTCATAATGAAATTGTATGTAATTAAGGTGTCTCTAAAGATGATAGCTCTTATTAAAGAACAATTGAAACCTTAAAGATCTGATATTATTTGTGTCAATTTATGCTGGACTAGAAATGTGTCGCAGACACGGATGCCCCTGCTTTGTGATATGTGACACAGAAATGAGTGTTTATTTGAGATATATGATTGATAATATTTAATTATATGTCACATATAGACAATATATTCCGGAATCAAAAATGATGACTAGTGCAACTCAATACCCACCATTTATATATGGTGGGGGCATAAAAAAAATTGAAACTATTATTTTACACTCATTTCAGTTTGTAATCAAATTTGTCTCGTCCCTGAAAATGCTTTCTTTTTTCTGCAGTGGCAATGTAGCAACATTTTACTTTGGACATACCGAGACCCTTGCACCTCTGTATGCTGCCCTTGGACTTTTCCATGATTCAACTCCACTTATGGATGCAAACTTCAATGATATGAAGTCTCGAGTGTTCAAATCCAGTAAAATCCTGCCATTTTCTGCCAACCTAGCGATGGTATTATACAAATGTGATTATGAAGAAGAACCTGAACCAAGTGTTAACGACTTTGTGCTGAAATTTTATGTTAATGAACAGGCAGTAAAAATTCCAGCATGTGATGGTTATGTTTGCCCTTACGAGAAAGTCAGGAAAGTGTATGCAAAGCATATTGATAATTGTAACTTTAAACAAACTTGTGGAACAAAGAAACTGCATGATGAATTGTGATAAGATTACAAAAAATGAACTCGGGTGTTTTGTATTTAGTTGGTCATGTTATCACTATTGACAAGTTCATATTTCTGTGTACATCACTACATGTATTGTAAGAGGATGTTTGACATTACCTACTTTTACAAGATGTAGTAAAGCAGTATTTTCAAGTTATGCAAATATTTAAGTGTCTATAATCAAATTTGTGTTCGTGTTTTACAGTTGATGTATTTGTGTGTTATTGTATTCAAATGTTACATAAAATATTTCAATTTTTATCTCAGAGGTATAACTGAGTATGTTTTTGATTTGAACCCAAACAATGTAGGTAACTAAGCAAGTGAAGAGTACTTCTGTCTGTTCTAAGTGTACCTCTGAAGAAGAAGACATTGTTCAACCATCTTAAATCACAAGCTGAATAAGTGGCTCTTTAAAGCAGTGGAAAATATTATCCAGCACCCAATATCTTTATGACAATATATGTAAGTTTATTATGTAACAACAAAATGCAAGAAAAGTAACATAATTCAAATAATTCAATGCAATTGCATGTATTTATTCTTATCTTCATAAAAAATCAACAATCATGAAAAACACAATTCAATAAATATTCAAGTAGCATCCTAGTGCACATTCAAGTAACAAGGAAGTAAGAGAGATTACAAAGCTTGAAACATCAGCCTCATCAAGCACAGTCAATACTTTGCCCTAAGCTGTCATTTGCGTGCTTTGTCAAACAAATTCATTGCCTAATGTCACCTTCTTTGAGACAGCCATTTTGTCAAACCAGACTTAATACCATTACGTATCCATTATGACCAGCAAAACAGAAGTCACAAATGTCAAAACACATTAATGAACAATAATGGTATTTCCATTTCATTCAGTCCACAAACTATCAGTCAGACTATCCAACAGCTGTCTCACTACATTTCTACTTTGTTGAGACACAGACAACGTCACACAGTAGCCGCAGTAATTTAAAGGATTAGTAAATTTTTACGTAAATTTTAAGGTCAAGAACTGTCTAAAAGCATTTCAAAATCTGGTGTACAAACGAGTCTATGATCAATATGTCCCAATATAGATATATCACCCTGCGTGTCATTACATCTCACTGAAGCAACATCCTGAAATAAGTACAAAACTATATAAATACATAGTAGTAAGAAACTCGCGATATACTCTTTCTTACAAATGAAAAGTATCATACATGTACATAAATACCGATTTCCGTGAGAGGTTCCCAGATTTGATAGGCCACTCATGCTTTCTTGGCCAGGAGCAATCTCTCGACTTTCAAATACATAAATTTTTGTTTTGGGTTATTTTTTAGTCAATTCCCCACTGGTTTGCTGAAATGACATGTAAAACTGATAACCGGAAGTAGTAAAACAGGATATCAGTTTGAAAATACAACCCTCTCATAGTGTTGTTTATTAAAGTTACCCAGATCATGAGATAATACACAGAATATCACCATTAACATCTTTATTTTGATATGGTTACAGACATATTGACTAAATTTCAGTCACGGAAAGAATCGCTCACTTTGAGTCTCAATATCCCGCTATTCAGGGAGCAATCTCCCAATTTGAGTCTCAATATCCCGCTATTCAGGGAGCAATCTCCCAATTTGAGTCTCAATATCCCGCTATTCAGGGAGCAATCTCCCAATTTGAGTCTCAATATCCCGCTATTCAGGGAGCAATCTCCCAATTTGAGTCTCAATATCCCGCTATTCAGGGAGCAATCTCCCAATTTGAGTCTCAATATCCCGCTATTCAGGGAGCAATCTCCCAATTTGAGTCTCAATATCCCGCTATTCAGGGAGCAATCTCCCAATTTGAGTCTCAATATCCCGCTATTCAGGGAGCAATCTCCCAATTTGCCTTCTGAAAAGACTCACATGTATGCATAATCTCTTTGTTTCTCACATGTCACTGAATGCTGACAATTATGGACATGTGAATAAGGAAGCAGACATAATTAACAAGCAGCTGATATAAGACAACATTTTTACCTGTAAGAATCCACAGGGTGTGCCCATATTTACATCCAGGTAGGAACTGCCTAACAACAGCTGAACTCGACCAGATTTACGAACAATCAACTTTCCAATTTGACCATCAGAAAAACTGTCCAAGTTGCACCCACTGAGCTTTTTGTTTAAATCTGACTCCTAAAAATAATAAGACAACAACAACATCAGACAGAAGAACAGTCATAGACAACAGTCACAAACAACGGCTATTAAGATCTGGTTATTGGAACACTTCAAAAACATAAAAATGTCGGAAAAGCATTATTTTAAAGCCATCAGCGATTGCTTGCATTATAGCAATGGCAAAAATTGACAGGAAAATTTTATACCCAGACACATCGTCGGCTTAATTCCAGAGGGACGTTAGTCATATTTTGCCAATAGTGAGTGTTTGTATCGTTTTGTTCGTCTCTTTGAGCTCTACATGATGGTGAGAATTGTTACCCTGTAGAAGTGTTCTAAATAGACTAAACTCCAATATCACAAAGACGTAAGTATAAAAAGTTATTGACTCTTCAATCTTTAAACGTTTATTTCTCAAAACTAATAAAATGCTTCTTACGTCAGTGTAGAATTAAGGCGACGACATGCAATGCAAATTATCAGTTTTATCTGGCATAGCTGTATATAATTGATTTTGACCTACATTTTAGACCAATCAAATGTTGTATAAGAAGCGCGTTGTTTAAACATAGGGGTGCCTCGAAAATATAATTCACTTCTTACCAAGACTATTAAATCTTAATGCAAGAAGACATGTATAAAGTAGATGATATGAGTAAGTTTTTCTACCAAACTTTGACATGATTTCTTTCAATTTCATAGTTTTTAGTACTTTCGTTTCCTGTAGCTAACCCCATAGCAATAAATAACATTTGGTTTGTCAAAATTCAGAAGACAGACCATGTTAAAGAAAATCTGAAACACAAACTACGCGAGAACTATTTGTATTGCATAACAATTAATTTGTTGTTTTCAATGGAAAACTTCTACCGTTTTGTTTTAAATTTATTTAACATACTGCAAGATATCATTCCATCCATGCCATATATCTTGTCTAAAGATATATCTTGTTTCTTATAACATACATGATTAATCCATTAATCAATTGATTCTGAAGGTAATATGCATTGTTCATGTAGTCGGTTTACTATTTATACATAATAAAATCACATAAACATATAAAAATATGCTTCTTATAAAAGACTTACAGCACTATCATCAGTTGTTTTATCAGGAGCTTTTTTCTTTTTAAAATCATCATCTGTTGTTACTGGTAACCCTGGTAACATATCAGGTAGTTGGAAATACAATAACTGACCTTCCTCTGAAAAGAAAAGGCAAATGACTGGTAATATCAATGACTAGTATTGTTCACAGGATTCGGCATATCTGATCAGTCCGTCTTTGTCTAGCTGCCACACAGGCTCTTTCTTCCCAATCTCCAGAAAAAATCCTAATTCAAAGCTGGTTGATTTTGAGGGCAAAAGAAATAAAACAGGCAATTATCTGAACATCCTTGTTTAATATTAACTTGTGATTGTGTGCAATTCATTCATTCATGAAATATGAAATTCATTAACATAATCAATTGATTGATTTTTTTCCTAATTAATTATTATGAAAGAAATTCCCATTTCAAACACCATAGAAAAGGCCGTGATTAACCATAGCAAACTTGGCATCACATTCTGCCAGCAATCTAGGCCTTCAAGGGAATCTTCTCCACCTTTCTCTGGAAGTTCAAAGTTGCTTTGACACAATATAATTAGTTAATGTGACAAATTATCCACGTAAGTTTTTTAAGAAGGATGTAGAAATGGAGAACAAGCACCAGTAGAACTATTTTCATTTGAAATACCATCAAATAAATGTTTACCTGATTTTACTGGATTAGTAAACAGCTCACTACAAGACACAAGTCTCTCTGTTGGTTTGCTTTTCAGTGTATCTGCTTTTTTATCAGTTTCAACTTTCACATTATCTGTAACATCATCAGTCTCCATTGGTTCACTTTTAATTTTAACTTTAGTATAATCTTCTGTTTTCACTTCTGCTTCAGCTTTGAATTCTAGAGGCAGTTTAACAGGCATCAATGTAACATCCTCGTCTTCTAGATCACCAGCAATAAACTGTAATACACGGAAAAAATTAGTAATAGACAGCCAATTAGTATTACAAATTAATGCACACAGAATATGGATACATATACATTTGATCACTCCAAATATTGATTGCATTAGATTGACAAGAAGATTGTACTGATCAATATTAATCATAGCCCTTTTCTATAAATGCACCAGTATGGGCCAGATCTTCCTAGTTGCTAGACATTCAGCTTACAATATTTGATATTAGTTATATTCCATTTAGACATAGCAGATAAAAGGTAGCTCAGTATCGCCTTGAATATTCACAAAAATGTTATCTTGGCTGCATACACACTTATTTATTGAAAAGGCCGATTTAGAATGTCTGTTATCACCTTGTGTAGATTGGCTTAGATAGAATTGTATAATGGTAATTATCTACTTACCTTGGTTTTTCAAGCACTTTAAATTGATTTTGTAGCAGAGATTTGAGATGCAAGAATTGTTCAGATCAGAGATGCGTTTTAAGAGGTAGGAAAATTAGAATTTTACCTAGCAATTTGTAGGTAAAGGTAACAGTGCTGTAAAGATAGTCCCAATCGGAAGAAAAGCAGCCTGATCTGACATTGCTAGCTTTTCTGAACAAAATGGCGTCCATGCGGAACAATGTTGTCCGGTCTTGCGGATGTCATTTTGTAGCTAGCGAAATGTTCAAGCGCTTTTTAGACAGCTACCTTTTCTACCTTAGCTGACTTTTCTTGCTTACTTCTCCTACCTCTAAAAAACGCAGATCAGAGGTTATATAAAACAATTCTACTGGCACATGAATGTAACAACATGAAATCTACCAATCAAATAAACAGACAAGTACATGAACTTACATCGTCCCTAAGTAGATTGTCCAAGACTTCCTTAGTCTCCTCATCTGTTCTCTCTTTCTTGATGAACTTTTTGGACGGACTTGAAGAACTTCCACCTCTACCACCACCACCACCACCACCACCACCATATGAATATTCTGAACCTATATAGGAATATACGAATTTCAAAATGATAATAACTGAGACTTTCAAAGCAAACATTCTACAGAAGCCAATTTGTGAATCAAGCATCTCAACACTTACATTTTTTGTTTATCATTTAACAACAGATTTTAGTATTTTGCAAATAGGCTTTGTTTTAAATTCAAGTTTACATGACATGTGCTAACATGTAAACTGTCACTGACATTAGTATTATACCATTTCAAACTTAAGGATTTATCAAGTTTTAATGAAAGTATGTGCACAAGTGAAAGAACACTATAAATACCAGACAATTAGGAAACATTGAATGTTTATTTGAAATTATTTATTGAAAAAAAGTGAATAAGTTGAATTGTTGTACCTCCAGTAGGTTTGTGTAGTTTCTCTGTAGGACCTTGTTCAAATAAAGAATGTGTCTGGATTACATTGGATGACATTCTCCCCCTGCCTCTCCCTCTACCACGCCCCCTGTCACCAGAATCTCGACCACGCCAACTACCACCTGGTTTCTTAGACTGGTTCTCATTAGGCTTAGTAGATGACGAATCACCGCTTTTACTAGAAAGAGTGTCAAAGTACATGATTAGATGCATAGAAGTAAAATTATGATAAGAAACAAAGATTGCTATATCCCCTGTCAAGATGAGTAACAGAAACAAATATATAATCAATATGCTAGCATTGACATTGGATATTATAAGGTCAAAAATATGAGATCAGATTTCACTGTTGCACTTTCTTTTACTGAATGGATGTTTATGAAATCATAAATAACTTAAATAGAACCAACTCCACACGTTGCAATATCATCTACCAGTATTCTACCTTTAGTACCTGACATAGGTCTAAAATATGTCTCGGGCAAGAAAAGCAACTGGGAATGATTGACTAAGATACTGCACTACTCCTCTTTTCTGCTAAAATTCTGTAAGATTCAGATTTTTCTTTGAAACAATGTCTGACTTTGGCCCAGAACAAAGACATGTGAAGTCAAAAGGAAGTACATTGTAGCAAATGGGACTAATTCCTTAAGAACTTAACAGGGAATTGTGAGTCCTGCACTCTGCATATCTCCTTGATGTCACCAGACTATCTTTGAATGTTCTAATCACTCTCTCCCCTAGTTGTCCAGTTATGCATCAGACAAAAAAAGTGTCACAGATGCATGTTCTCAATATGGCAGCCGTTTGAATGGCAATAAACAGACAAACAACTAAATAGACATATTACAAGCTGAAAATGCTCACAAAGAAGAGGCCAAAAGTGAAAATTGAATTGTTTCTGAAATAAACATAGATGTATACCAGTGTACAGGACATCATCACATATAAACAGCAGCAACTTACTTTTCATTCTTGGTCCTTCGTGCTGGAATGGTGGGCACAAACACTTTTTTCTGAACTCCACCTAAAGTAAGATCTCGAGGTCCTCTGATTGAAGGTAGTCTGAAAATATTAAATGATCTTTCATTTTATTCAGTCAATTTAAAGATATACACTATGAAGTAAAACATGATATGGTAGTTTACACACAATTTTAATGCCTGATACTACAAATTGAACAATACACTGCAACTCCATTATAACGCGATCAGGGGGTCCAAAGACTCGCGATCGCATTATATCCGACCGCATTAAAATCTAAAGACATATGAACCATAGAGAAGGGATACCAACTTACCCCACCCATCCAATATAGCGTTGTGCATACTACATTTTCATAAATTTCGTATTTGTTATTTGCTAATTAAATTTTCGTACCTATCGATATTTATCAGTTATTCACCAGAACAAAAGAAAATCCATCATGTAAAACTGTTGATTCGACCAATCATGCATGAAAAATGCGATGGCCTGCAGTTACGCCCGGTCGTATCTATATTACATTCGTCTCATAAAGCATTTCACACCAATTAAATAATATCAAAATGTGCATCATAAACAAAATCACCACCCATGAAGGTTGCCCTCGGAGATTAGAAGACGACATGGCGCCTTTGAACTCTGCTAGTAGAAAATTTTCGACGTGCGTTGCATCAAACATTGGGCCGATTGCACTGTTGATCTAACAAGATGCGGCGCCTTAAAAGTCTGCAGAACATTGTGTTTGACTCGCAGCACTTCAAACACTCCATGCCGATTTGTCCGCTTTTGCCTCGACTTAAAAGGTTAACATGCCGATACACGGTTAGTTAACGGGAGAGATTGAGAAATAGTCGACCGACACATCTAGTAGATTTGTGTGAACAACAAGTGTTGTATTAATCGTAATTAGCGCATCCGGATATCGCAAACAGGTTTGCATTGTCATTATTTAGTTTATTGGGGATTAACAATGCTTTGTTCCATGATTGACATGCCCTACGGTCATTCACTCAATTAAAGAAATCTCGCCGGTTCGCAATCATCAAATTGGTCAAGATAAGGAGAATAATTGAACGTGGGCTTGTCTTGACAACTCTGCATCAGCTACACATGTGACTTCATAGATTCAGCACAATCCAAGGTCAAATTATGTTGATGTTTATGGAATGTGTTGAAACACATTAGAAGGTGACATTTGTGTAAATATTGTTGGTTATCATAATTGGACATATATCTCAGTCAACTTATGGCTGCGTATAATCAATTAAAGAAATGTCGTTGATTCGCGATCGCGGTTCGTTAACAGAACGTAATTTCGCGAAAAAGAGCACATTGCAAATCACGGAAAAATTTAGGATTTTTATCAATTTTTTTTTCCTTTTTGACAAAATTTAGGATTTTTTATGAAAATAATCAGGAGCCACGATGACATCGCGTTATAATGTATATCGCGCTATAACCGACCACCTAGTAACAGAGTTGCAGTGTATATCCTTTATTTAAACTATAGATTGAATGGAGACCTTAAAACATATGTCAGCATTAAGGAAACATAACTAAGCTTTGCAACAAATGTGCATCATATGGTACTGTAAAACATAGAATTTGGCAATGGAAAAATGTCAAGCTAAAATACAAATCATGTTACAATTTCATGAAAACTTACCTAGCCCCCTTTCCACTAGGGGCACCTGTTCTACCTATCAATCCTCGAGGTAGCTGGGGTGGATCATTGCCAGATGCCATCTTGGTATTTCTATAATGAAATCAAAAGTTAAATTAAAAGACGATTTGAAGCATGTAATAAAATTAGGCTATATTCTAATTTTGAAATAAGACAAAATGGTTGAAGTTGGGCGACATTCATTTTATTCGTCAGTAACACCCGAAAGGGAAGTAAACAGTAAACGAAGGCAGGTAGATTCTTTCCAGTCCTATAAATAAGACCCTACATAACTTATTTAACTGTTTGACATTTTCCGGTTATGTAGGGTCTTATCGGCTTCCTATCAATATCATGTAGCACTATCCGAAACGATTCTGTGTCGCTCTTTTTCCAAATAGCTCAATTGATGCTTTCTACGCCGGATAAGGTCAAGAATTCCCAATGCCAGTCGCTAAATGTACGTACAAAGATGCGCATTTGTTTCCATCTAGTGCAGATTTCGCAGATATTCTTCGTAATGGCTGTGCAACATATCTGGTTAACTAACACAGTCAATATACAAATCGAAAATAAGAATATGTTGGGTGAAAACCCCGGATTCCGGCATTGTTTGAATCGGTTAAATGACATGTGCGTAAAATTATTTTGTTCACGTCGGCTTCGTATAATAAACAATACTTCTCTTCATAAGAAATGTTGTGTATTACCACTTAATTACAAAACTATGAAATACAAGTGCAAATGTTTGTCAAATTACTATGCTTGTAACATTTCGTATAGAATTATCGTTTTTGTCAGAGAAATGTTAATTTAACTGTATTTAACATGTTATTCATTTATTTAATTTCATGTCATATCAAACTGTACTCTATGTTAAACTGTGACTTATAGGTCCATTGGGCTGGGTGTATTTGTTGTATGTTATATATTTATTGTCTTGTAACTTCATACACATGTCACTTTAATAAACAATTTACTACTACTATAATATATTATGTGGTACCATGTTGTGGACAATGTGTAGGAAAGATAACACGATGAACATTTCATCGAATAGTAAGCGTTTAAATGTGGCTTTCATTAAGTTATCAGTACAAAGCGATATTCTACAGTATTTTTAACCATTTCTTCGTCAATATGTATAAGGATAATTCCCGGATCCGAAAATATTCTAAAATGCTGCATGACATTGCATAGGGCCCGTTTAGACGCAACATAAAAGTGAAAGTAAAAAAACAACATAATGAATGTTTATGGTTAAATGGGCATGTAAACGTCTAATATTTTGGACTAGATTCTTCCCTGTGAAAAATCATCGCGAAAATGCATGACAAATTATAATTTCCAATACAACTGTCGTTCACGCATTATCTTTCAAACATATATTTATAGCAAACAGAAATTTCAATGCAAATATGAGTATCAAACATGTAAGATTTTGCTATACTTACACAAATCTGTGAGTATGCAATCACAACGCAACACTCTTCGATTTTCTAGACGCTTGATGGCTGATAGTGCTCCTCACTGATTCAGATGTTGGGGATTTGTTATATGCGTTTTGATTGGATGGCTGTTATTCCTACTCTCAAATCAAAATCGACATAACAGATGTAAACGACAAATACAACAACAACAAATTACAGACTCCAATAACTGGAAAAAGGCTCGTCATTTTACTTCATTATGCAGTTACGCGTGGATATTTAACTTATTATCAATATCGGTAAGCAATAATTGTTTTTTATACATTTCATTATGTACGACTTCAATTGACATTGTTGTTTTGACGAAAGGTATACACTGCAGTCAGTGATTCTGACATGAGTGTAGCCTGTTTTAACTGAGTGGGAACTGGGATACTGTGTGTGGGAAGAAAGATGTTGTGTAGCTGTTGTCATTAGTCTCTACTTGATAGCTTCCCTTGTTTGCGTCTCCCATACTTTTTCAGAAGGCTAATCGAGAGATTGCTTCCCAAAATGTGCGAGAATGAGGAGTGAGACTCAAAGGAAAGGGGCAGATCTTTTCGGTAAAGGGTCAACTCGGCCCCTTCAAACTCAGCCCGCTTTTGAAGCGCAATGAAAAGGCAAAGTTTTTCACACCTTCGACATACTAAAGAAGGTGATAGTTGTCGTCTTTCTAAGTGCAATGAAAAGGGGAAGATAGTCGTTAATTGGGGGGGTCATAATTATTTAACAGTTTGAATCATATATGCGCATGCTTAAACTATCAATGAACTTTGATGTACAATGTGAAAGAAATTCCTCTCATAATTGTTTTAATACCAAAATACATTTCACAGGGAAATTTCCACTGCACCGCGAATCCAATACTGGGAATATTCAATAATGTTTACAACTTGCATTTAATTGGTTTTAACTTAAATATTAAACACTTAAAAGGTTCGTATATATCGCTTCAATTATTGGGCCGAGTTGGACCAGGCCGAGTTGGTAAGTGGGCCGAGTAGGACCAGGCCGAGATTGGAAGTGGCGAGTTGACCATGAATCGATCTTTTCCTTGGCTAAAATTATGTCAATAATATTATGTTTATAACCATGAAAATAAAGCTGTTAATACTATATAGTAATATTCTGTGAATTAACTCGTGATCTGGGAGTCATCCCTTTAAAAATTGTCATGTCTGAATACAATATTTAGAATCATTTGAAACTGTAATAAATCACATGACAAGTAAGGATCGAGTTGTATTTTGATCAGGGCTGCCATTTTAGAGCTTAATTTCATGGTTGAGAGCAGCTATAGATATAACTCTGAAATCATGGTATTTATGATTTTCAGACTGTTGTCCCAATATTACTACTTCAAGTTATCAGTTTGACACATGATTTCAGTGAACCAGTCGAGAATGAACTAAAAATCATCCCATAACAAACTTTGAAAATTGCTAGATAGTGGCTCCTGACTGGGAAAGCATTAGTGGCCTATCAAATATGGCAGCCTCCAACAGAAATCGGGACATTTTACACGTCTGGTCTCATTGGTGCTTAAAGTGCTTATACTTATAGTACCCGACCAAACTTGGCTTGAAGTATATTGGATACTGGAAAACAGCTCTGACCTCCTAGAGGGCAGGATCCATAGTGAAAATAGTCATTATCTTAAATAATTTCCTGTCCAAAACTATACAATGGAATTCTGCCAATTTATTGCTGGAAAGAGCCTTTGCTTTGTTCGATAATTTGAGGTCCTGTTACATACAGGGTTGGCATGGTATTTACCGGTGTGGTATTTACCAGTGGTAATTCCCGGTATTTCCCGTACTTGGAAATACTCTTTAATTTAAGAAAGTGGGAAATACTGGGAAATACTCCAAACTTGTAGTTTATTATGACCAAAAACACACACAAAATAAGTGACAAATTAATAATTTTACATGCACACATATGACATTATTATGAAACAATCTTTATCAGGCTGTGGAGCCAATTTAACACATATAGTTCTTATAGCTTCTATGAATCAAGCCCTTTTATGGCAAATTTGGGGCCGATATTGGGCCCTATTCCCAACAGAAAAAAGTATACATTTTCCTCTACTTAGAAAGAAAATTCCCCTTCAGTAAAATTATTTAAAATTTTAAATACTCAAATTTGGTGATTCATGATGTAAATTTCCTCTATCATAAGGACCTGCAAAACTTCCCCTAACACTGAAAAGAAATGGCTGGAGTCCTTAGTCAGTTACTCTTTGCACTGACAATACTTCCACGTCTTTACGCTTCACTTTTTTTGTAGAACCATCAGACTCAGAGTCTATTATATCATAAAAGATCTTTAGGCTTCATGTTTTACTGCCAGAGGATCAGAAGTTGAATGTGCATTTCACTACAGTATCATAGTACCTAATAAAAGCAATCTTATCATCTTGAGAGAGTGAATGTTAAGAGTTGAGATTTGTGATTTTTTTTCTCTCTTCTGACTATCATGGGATTTATTATACATGTACAACAATGTACTGTTACTTTGTTTGCAGCATACTAATTAGTAAAGAAGTAACTTAGGCTATGCTCTGTGTTCTGTGTCACTTACTAATCCATCAATAATCTGAGGGTATGACCAAACCTAGAGGTTAAACTTAGGGTCTCAATAGTATTTCCCGTGAATTACCAGTATTTCCCGCAGTCCTGGGAAATACAAGTATTTCCCGTCTTTTTGCCAACCCGGATTACATATCGTTGCCTCATGTTTTGAGGACACTTGGGGACAATGCACTGGAGCTGTGTCCTTTATAACTTAGTATCAATCAGCATAACTTGTGCATTGTTAATTCTTTTCTGTATCAATTATTTTCCAATGAAGATGGATGAGAAATTCAATATCATCCTCCATTAACGTGTACCTTTTGCACAAATACACACGAGTATTATTTGTCATTCGTTGTGACAGTGACAGCATGAAATTGTCCAGTACCTACCAACTCATCAATAACCCATTGGCTGTCAGCTTTTTACTACTGTACTCTTATTTTGTTATTTTTAAGATAAGAGACGCATTTATAGGAGGTAGGAAAAATAGAAATATACGTAGTGCTATGTAGGGAAAGTAGCGCTGCCATTTCTTACATGTAGGAAAAGTCATATATGGCCCTAAATGTGCACCTCTGGGCCATATTTTTAGATAGATAGCATGATCTAACAGTGGCGTCCATGCAAAACAAAGGTTTTCTGGTCTGGTGGCCACCATTTTGTTGCTAGCAATGTGTTCCCAGCGTTTTTTAGACACTTTCCTTTTCTATCTCTGCTAACTTTGCTCGCTTACTTCCCTAATGCCTCAAAAAATGGGTCTTTTTTTCAGGTAAAATTTTTTCAGAGATATTATTCATCCCTTGATGTGTACAGCACAGATAATTTATACATTGTTTTATTACAGATGGATAAACTCATTGACATGCTGAAAGAAATTATCCAGAGTTATTGACAGCACCATAACTGCCTGTGACCTTGTTCACAACGTTTTCCAATGGAGACAGGGGACGCTCTACACATGACTGATAGTGCTGGTGACCCTGGTCTGTCAATCAACAATGATGGGATGATGGCAGTTACATGTCATGAACCTTCTGAAAGGTTGTGTGTTTTAATTGTTTATTAATATTGTAAGGGGGACAGAAATATATTGATTGTGATGGAGTAAGATCATAGGAAGTGGCATTCAAATGCTTCTTCAACAAGATTTCTAGAAGTGAAGGTCATGGAATAAATCAATGTCTGATCATGGCATCATGCATATTAAATGGTGAAAATTAACAGACACCATTAATTTCATTTAGTTTCAATCATTGGAATGGTGAAATGTCTAATAGACTATCTAATTAATTAAATATGTTTTGAATACCATATGCTCTTGCAATGACACCATTCAGTGAGTAGTCAAGTACCATGACCTCTGTTAGATTAAGCTGTTGTATACTATATATATTGTCTAAGTTCATTTCTCATATTTCCTACTTTACAATACTTTAGGCTTCAGAAGATTGTACGTGTACTGGTATGACATAAAATTTCAAACACATTAAAACAACTACATTGTGCTAACTTGACTCATTCCCATTTTAATTATTTGTTGTTGTCTTTCTAGTGGGGACATGATTCTGCCTTCTATAACTTTGTTTGATGTGCCGTGGACTGATGTGTTATTTCAATACATCTTACCTCTCCTGCCAGTACAGACATTGTTTCAGTTACGGCGAGTCTGTACTACATCTCTGGAGATGATCGGGGAATATTTCAGTCAAACCAAAGAGATTAATATTGCCAGAATTGCTGGCAAGGTGACGCCTAAAGCATTCCGTATACTTACATGTGACAATACAAATTTGGTTCGATTGAATTTACGCAATTCCAAAGACTGGCTTACAGATGCATTATTAATCCCAGTAATTAAGTGCAATGCTAAACTTCAGTTGTTAGATTTGACCAACTGTACAAGTGTCACAAACGCCGTGCTACAGAATTTATCATCAAATTGTCAGGGGCTACAAAAACTGATTTTAAGAGACTGTGTTTGGTTAAGTCCAGAGGGTGTAACTGTTGTTGGATTGTATTGTAAGAATTTGGAGACAATTGACTTCTCTGGATGCTGGAATGTGAATGATGAATCACTGACAATATTGGTGTCTGGATGCTCAAAGTAAGTTTCCTATTTGCAGTTTCTCCTTTCTGTCATTTTGCATAGGGTTTATTTTCTCTAGTTACATGTAGTGCTTTTTTATGCCCCCACTCTGAAAGGTTTTGTCCATCTGCCCATCTTTCCGTCCGTCACGCATATCTCAAAAAGAATATGAGACAGAGTTATTTAACTCAACAGGAATTTTCAACAGCCTGTGTAGTTGTGCAGCTAGGGTTTCATGTTTTGCTGTGCAGAGTAAGTGCAATGTTATGGCCCTTTACTTATCACTATAATCTGTAAAGTTGTTCACTTGGTAATTTTGGTACACATTCACAAACTATGAGCAGAATAATAGCATTTGCTTTTGTGACAAAGGCTGCAAGTGGCGGCATCTGTGCCCTATGGACACATATCTAGTTATTATACTATACTGTTGATCAACTGTCCGTCTGTTTCTGGTTTCCACTCTTTGAACTATGATCTTCAAAAGTTAGAAGGCACTTTGGTCATGAATTGCATTTGAGGTCCCTTTTTCAAAGGTCACAGAGGCTGTTATTTAAATTTTAATAAAATTGTATCCTTTCAATACTTTGCTAATGATATTTGGAAGGCACATAGGAGATGAGCAGTAACAACCCCTATTGCATTTGAGATAGATTGGGTCAGGGGTCAAGGTCACAACAATTTGAGTGCAAAAACTGTTGGAGTTTCATAACTAATTAATGCTTTGACCTTTGATTCATAAACTTGGCAATGGGCAGTAGATAGCCCTAATTAATGTTGAAGCCACTTTGACTGAGCTAATTTTTACTTGTTAGTGTAAAAAACCTGTCTGCTTAATAACTGGAAAATGCTTTGACTGTAATCTTCGAAGTAATTGGTATGCGCAATGGCGGTAATAGGTAGTATGACCCCCTAGTCATTTTGAGGTCACTGCAACAAAGCATCCAGGACAATGTGGTTGTTGGATACAAAAATCAGTTTGATCTGGTAGTAATTATTGCTGATTGAATAATAGTGTTTATAATTTATGTAAGAGCTAATTTGAAAAACAAGCATAGTTTTTAATGAAATTTCATCACTTAAATGTAGTATTTCATAATTTAATAAAAAAGCTGAAAATTTGATGAGTTTATTCAAGCACGGTTTCTCAGTCTCTGAAACTATTTCCAGTGAGAACAATAGTAAAACGTGTGCAAGACTAAGAAGAGAATATTTTAGTTACGCCAAGTCCCTAGTTTTATTCAATATACATGTATTCAACAAAGTCAGCTTCAGAGCTGTCTCTAGGTGTATATTGTTAACCACAGTGGTTATTTTGTGACACTAGCAGTGAGATTGAAGTCAATTTAATGAGATAAGTGAATCATACTTGCTGTCTTAATATATAAGTAATAGAGCATGTTCAAGAGGATTTTGGACAGCCGTAGTTAGTATGTACTTCAATCTCATTCCTGATATTCATTGTTTCATGTATCATCTCTTTGAACAGAACAGGTTATTGAATTTATTAAATATGTTTGGCTACAGTTTTCATTTGATTATGGATGGGGCTTGTTGTAAGTGCTTGAGTATGCAGGTATTACTTGTAAGTGAAACTTGCCCAAAAATTGTTTGACTTCAGAGATGCTGCAGTATGTGTCATTGTTGCGAAGTTTGTAATGACGGTGTCTTAATTCTGGAAGTAATTCTAGACTGTATGCTTCTATACTTACGGTATATGAAATTTTCTATGAGCATAAGTCATCTTAACTACTACCAGTACTCAAAAAATGTGATTCTGTGTTCTAGTCGAGATGTACATTTGTAATTATTTTCGTTCATTGTCGTACTTTCTGTGTGTTCTTTGTTTCAGATTGAAGTCAATTCAGTTAGCAAAGATTTATGGTTTAACTGATATATCAATGTCGGTGCTAGCTAAACATAGTCGACAGTTATACCATCTCAATATTCAAGGGTGCTGGCGGATAACTGATGATAGTATTAGGTAAATAATTCAACAACATAATCATTCTTGCACTTTGTGTAACATCCTTAATTGTTAAATTACTTTCAAATCTATAAGGGCTAAGTTCTCTCCCCATTATCCCTCAATCTTCCTGGAGGGGGGGGGGAACGACAATTGAAAATATGGGAACTATCAACAGAATTTTAATTGGTATTTAGCCCCCACCAACAGATTTTGACCACCCCCAAGGTCCGATTTTCATGCAGTATGTAATTTCTTGTAGTATGCTGTTCCAGTTCATTTTGTATGATCAAAGATTTCTTAGTGCAATATATCAGCTTAAAGTAACAAGATCATTTTGAGTTTTACTGTGGAAATGGCAACAATACAGTTTCTTAGTATGAATGATACATTTGCACTGTATGTCACATTCGAGCACGTCGTCCTTTGTCAAGCTGAAGCCATAACTCTAAACCTCTGCATGCATTTTACTCTAAAATGTTATAGTATAGTTGCCTGCAGTAAATATAGCTTGACAACCAATATTTTGACCACAGGAGATTGTCATATGTTCTCCCCTTTAACCCTTTTAGAGTTCTCTCCCTCTATCCCTTCTATAGTATATGTATATATAAGGGATAAAGGGAGAGAACTTGTGACATTCTCCTGTGATAATGACTAATGTTAATCAAACCACACAGTGTTACAACTAACAATAGCTAACAGGGGTTCAATAAGAGCCAGGAGCTGGTTAAGTATCATTACCCGGCTACTTTTCGTGTATGAATGATCATAGTTATGGGATTACCCCCCCCCAGACCCCTGCCTACTATTGGTGATTTTCCTGCTACTTCATGAATTAGTGACACCCCTGAGCTAAGCTGTATATAATTGTGTTACAGATTTCTCGCAGAATATGGGAAAAACTTGAAGATGTTACAGATCAGAGAATGTCACCAAGTGACAGAAATGACGTTATCAAAACTTCGTGAAAATGGTGTGAAAATGGACAAGTTGTCTCCACCTAGTCGTCAGCCAAGAATAAATCAGTTATTGTGGAGTATGAGACACAGACTACATGTACAAATATGACGATAAAGGTGCATTAGCTAACGTCCATTTCATACTATTGCTTCTAGTACTTGCTTCTGTCTCAAACACAACGAAAATCCGCTGTGGCTTTTAACTCAAAGATTTTATTGAATGAATTGTGAAATATGAATGAAAGACAACTTCCACTTGTTGCACCATTACCAATGGGTTTAGTTTAAACTAGGGCTGTCATTGATTTAGGTTTTTGATATTGACATATTGAAAGACAAATATCAACGATATATAGATTATATTCCTTTTATAGACTATTAACTCATATTTTTCTGTATGTTTATGCCCTACATAATTAAATGTTTAACTTGAATCTTTATGATAACAAGATACCATTTAAGTAATTAATTCATATTTTTGACTTCACAGTATTATATTAAATTGCCGACATCTAGAATGCACTATACACTAGAGCACCGTTTAACAAGTGGCCGACTGCAAAGCGTAGTTAGGTTATTTTGGCACATTTTTACTGTTAACCCCTTCTCCTGTACTTTCCCACCATAATATGGATATTTGTAAGGGTGTATCGATTATTGATGAACAGAAAAATATTGTTCATGTATCCATTGTATCAATGACAGCCCTAGTTAAAACCGTTCTTCATGTTATTTGTAACTAACGAACATTGTTACTATGTGCACTGTTTATTCTAATTTATTTGCTTTCATTTAACTGAAATGTGTAATACTTTCCATGTCTTGTTTGATTTCAAACTGCTTCACGTTGATCGTTTCTATAGTAAATGAAATAATTTTGTGTGTACAATGTGTTAGTGTCACTATTACATTGTATATATTGAGTGTGTTGCTGAGACAGTAACTATGTTCCATCAAAATTTACAATGTAGTAACTATTAAAATATGGACACATGTTTTGAGTATCATGCGTAGAGAATGTTTGCTACTTGTTGATTCTTGTTGTTTATATATATGATGATCTTGTTAATTATTGAAAAAAATTCTAAATATTTGTTATAAAAATAGTCTGTATTAAAGTGATAAAGTCGTAATCAAAGTGTACAGTATCTGCTCCTTTTTGTATATAACACATGATTCTCTCTCAGATAACAATTCATGTGTGTGACATGACCCTTATTGAGAAGGTATCTTTGTACTGGTATTTTTATACAAAAATACCTTCCTTAACTAGATGGTTGTTTTTTAATAACAACATGTCTCCCAGATGGCAGTTTGTAATTGTAATACTGATACAAGATGTTAGAATAAAATATCAAGCAAACAAGAAAGATAGTGTTTGATGAGTTCACCATGCACTGTATATGTATAAAAACATGAAAGGGCCATAACTCAGTGAAAAAATATCTGAGCGGAAACCAAAAACGAAGATGCACAACGACACATGATGTTGATCAATCCTATGAAGTTTGGCTGAAATCCAACCAGCAGTATTGGAGATGAAGCCCGGACAAACTCCATATGTTTAAAAACATCAAAGGGCCATAACTCAGTGAAAAATTATTCCAGCGGAACAAAAACAAAGATGCACAACTACACTTGATGTTGATCAATCCTATGAAGTTTGGCTGAAATCCAACCAGCAGTATTGGAAAGCGCGGACAAGCTTATAGTGGACGGACGGACGTACCAATATTTATGGTTTATGAGCTTTTTTCTTCTTTAAAAAAAGCTCATAAGCAGGTGATATTATGAGCTTTTCATATAGAAAACAGAACAAAAAAGCTCCTAACCCTAATGTCAGTAAGCTCATAAACACTAAATGTTTAACCGCTGAAGGCAGAAATAATATGTCTCCCTCGAAGAGAGGGAGTCACAATTACTTTCACAATGGAAGAAACTTCCCGAACACTAAATCAGGAGATGCCCCTTTCCTGTTTTCCAATCTGGAAGTGCGATACTATATAAGTTTTAATTCCCGTTTGGCCAGCAAAACATCACTTTTGTGATTGTTTTAGAAAACTCTCTGGAAACATTTGGTAAGTCATCAACCAGAACACATTGATGTTTTAAGAGCATTAGTTTTATTATTAGCAAACATCATACATCCAGTATTACAACAGTGCTAAGAACAAAATCAGTTTTCCCATACATAATGTTGTTATCAATTCATATCTTTCAGCAGTAATCAGATGAAAAAATTATGAAAAAGTGAGGAAAGAACAACTTTTTGTCTCACTTGTGTCACCAAAATCAAAGCCATTAATTAACAACAAATACATCATGAAACTACTTGTACTTTCAAACCTCCCATATTGGTAAATGTAATCAAAATTTCAAATGTAAGAATTGTGTATTTGTCTTATGGATGTCTCATTAATTATCATCATAATCTGGAAGTTCTTCAGCACTAACTTCAGCATCTGCTATTGTCTCTTCTGTTTTTAGGTCAGTATTTTTGGATCTCCTGAATTTAATGTTTGGAAATAATTTAATTTCTCCAGTCCAGTTTTTGAAATATTCAAAACTTTTTCCATTAACTAGATCAGGGACTTCTATGCCAGCAGTTTCAAACTCATGTTGTTCTTTTTCTTGTGCGATTTTAATGGCACTTTCTCTAGGCTGGTGTTGTTTTGATTGCCTGTTTCCAACACTATTGACAATGCCTATCTGTTCCAACTCTTCTTTAAATCTGTCGAGGTATTCCAGAGTAAGCTCGGCTACTTCTTGCTTTGTGTATGCTGACTTTTGAGCATCTAGATTAGACTGGTACCATAAAAGCTTCTGTTTTAATTGTTCCTTTTTGATCTCAGTATCTGCCTTTGATTTCATCACCCTTATATCCCTGTTAGCTTGTTTTTGAAGGTATTGTGCATGTCGACTGTTTGGATGAATAACCTTGTCTGACTTGTTGGCTGCTGATTTTGGAGTCTTAGGCATTTTGGTTGTAGTCTATTCTGCAACAGATGAACACAAGAGATAGAGAAAATTTTAAAATGTAAATTCAAAAGCATTCATATTCACTTATTAGAAAAATCTCTATGTCTGAGAATGTGATCATAAAATATCATCACGGACATATAAACCATGGATAGGAAACGTCCTACAATGTATGTTTAGATTTGTTTGATCTGCTGTAATCGTAATATTTATAGATTTCTGAAATCTTAATTAATACATTTATAAATATCTATATTTAGACAAGAGTAACACAGATCAATAGGTAATTGCGCAGACATTTTAGTGCTAATCAACAAAGCCAATGAACTGAGATTGCCAACTATCGCCGATCGAGTGTTGGAAATTCACGACACAGAGCGCGCTCCAAGGTTTGTGGGTAAATTATTTCTCATTATTGTTTCACCAATATCAGCCTGTTTCGAATCATCAATGCCCACGAAATGAACCATAGATTGTTCAATACGAATTTATTATACAAAATGGTCTTTCATTAATTCTCAATCTGCATGTAAATTGTAATGATGTACAATACCAGTGTTTATTTTCCTCCAGTGTTTATTTTCCTATTATATTATTGAAGGTAAAAAGTTGTAGTTGATAAGAAATGATGGAATAATCACTGCCATTGTTTTGCTGTCAAAGAATATCATCCTATAATTACGTGTTCAATCACCGCATAAATATAATCTGTAAAACTTTGTAATACGTAAATAAACATCCGAAATACTATGTCCGAAATCACATACTATCGGCACGTGCAATATTTCGACATCACAATGCGATGTGACAAAATAATCCATAGTTTTTCCCGAAAACTTACCAAATTAATATCTCAATGTCACTTTCCTGTCTTATAAACCCTTGAATCGAGTGTTTTATCGTCCAAATTAAAATAATATTAACTCACGTTGTGAAATCAATCAACGTCAACAGATGAATGGCTTTCCAAGCTCACAATGACCGAGATGAAGTCTTAATTTAGAAATGGGGAAATCCAAAAAAATGTAGACAGTGTCAAATGCATGTGCTTAAGTTTAGATGGAGTAAAACTCAGATTAAACTATGACAGATACTGGCCCTGTTCTGTCTGATGTTCATGTCGAGTGTCAGTCACAATGTGGAAAAGAATATGCAGGTGATTCGTCTGTCAAAATTTTAAAGTGCTCCAATATTTTGTTACTCTGGTGGCAGTGGGCATTTATTATCAAATATGCCAGTGTCATTTATAAGTTTGAAAATCTGAATGAACTGCTTGACAGGGGAACACAAATATAAACAAAGATATCTTTTATTTTAGTCTTAATTTATTTATTTATTATATATTAATATTGAATTCATAATTTAAATGTTCTATTGTTAAGGTTTTTAGTTTAAATCAACTGTACCACAGACATAGATTAGAATCCACCATACTCTCTAGCGCACACTAAGAATTGTGGGTAAATTGCGTGCTAAGGATTGTGGGTAAATTATTTCTTCTTATCGTTTCACCAATATAGGCCTGTTTCGAATCCATGGTTTATAATATATGTGTGTGACTGTACTAATATTTCCTTGGTATTTTGCTTGTATCACAGACATTTCGAATCCATGGTTTATATATGTCTGTGTATATGTCTGTGCTTGTATATTTTAGATAATATTATATCTTAACAAAAATTTATTTATTCAGTTATAAATGTTTCCTCCATTTTTAGTGACAAGATTCAAGTTTCATCTCCCAGTTCCTGGTAAGAAATCATCCAGTTCTAAAAAATATTTTTCTATTGACAACGGCAAGGACTGTGCAGGTGATGACAAAGAATTCAGATTGCGCCATTCAGGTGAAAATATTGATGAATCAAGTCAATCTGAGGATGAATGTGAACTACAGTATGATTCAGACGGGGACTTGATAGTAGACAGACCAACACAACAAAGTCCTGTCAATATTTTTCCAGTGCGGAAGAAGCTTAAGATTGAACATTTGTCGAAGACTGTGCATGAAAAGGCCCTAGAGTGTGTTCAGTGTGATACCAATAATAAGAATGATGTAGAGGAACAATCTTTTCAAGCTAGTGCAGAAAATTCTGCTATTGAATTGTCAACAGATGATTTAAATGAACACGCTAGTGATATTAAAGGAATCTGTCATGGAAGTGACAAATCTTCTAAGCAAGAGAGATGCACATGTGGCTGTGATTCATGCAGTGTCACAGATTTCGAATCTATGAAACCTGTCATTGACCCATGTCAATGCTTTACTAACACGGAAGTTTCACCAACATATTCACATGTAAGGAAAATCCGTTGCAGAGATTACAAAGTTTGTACATGGAATAACGAAGAATTCTTTATCAATATCAGTAAGTACAAAACAAGGTATTCAGTTGACTATACAGTAAAACCTTGATAATTAGACCACTCTTGGGTCCCTTAAAAACTTTTTTTATTAATGAGGTGTTCTTACTATTGAGGTTGAATAAAAGAGCAAAACAATGAAAATGGACTTGAAAATTGTGTTCTTAATTTTGAGATGGTCTTATTATTGAGGAAGTCTTTACATGAGGTTTTACTGTACATATATATTTTGTACATCAATTTGAACAAGCAGTGCAGTCAGCGTACTTCATGTGCTATAACTCTGTATGTTCACAATTCTGTCGCATTGATTGAGGTATTATGAGTACTGCAATATATAAAATTTGTCAGTACTTGTACATGTGAATCTCCCATTAGTATTGTTGTCATATTTCGTTATCTCTGTCTGTTCTGCCTAGCTTACCTTGCATTTTTTCTTCAGAACACAGTTTAGCTACATATCTTCAAGATGTTGGACAACAGGTTGGTATAAAAAAAAATAATTGTATGTTAAATAGTTATAAACAAATAAATTGTGTGATATGAACACGCAAATACTTGTGTTTCGTTAAGTTTTGTCTTCCTTTGAATCATGATTTTTTGTTCTATAAAAATGTCTTATATAAAAGTGAGTTTGAACGATAAGTTGCCAGATATGAATTCTGCATTGTTTCCAATTATTAAGTATTATTATGTATACTGCACTGGACAAATATAAGCGTACACATTTCAGGTATGGCATGGTGCCCTGTTGTTGAGTGATTACCTCATACATCATGCTGACATCTTGTCTGATAAAGTGGTTGTTGATCTTGGTGCTGGTGTTGGACTTACAAGTATTGTTGCTGCTATGTATGCAAAGTCTGTGTACTCTACAGGTATGTGGCATGCTTGTTTGCTGGTCAGTGCTAAGGAGATTGTTCTCTCTCTTTATCCCCTCTCGAGTTCTCCCCCTTTATACACAGTACTATATATATATACTTATACTATAGAAGGGATAAAGGGAGAGAACTCTTGACAATTATTTTTGGGGACAGGTGGTCTTCTTTGTACACAAATTCATGTAAAATGTATTGCATGACTGATATTAATGTTCAGTTGAAGAATACTTTTAAGTAATATTGTACTCAATTTTGTGTTCAGTTTTACCTAATCAAAATGGAAAAAACAATTAATACAGTTAAAACATCAATAAATAACTGTCAACTAATACAACAACAATGTATTCCTCTGTGAAAAAAGATGTTAGTAATATCTTTAAACATAAAAAAACTTGATACAATAAGATTTTTTTAATCAATATAACACTGCAATTATTCGTATCAAAGATGTCTTAGCTCATGTAGCAACAACATTGGATGAAGCCTATTCAAATGTTTTATGTTTAGATGGACCAGATGCATCATTTATTGTTCTCCTATGCTGAAGTTGAAAACTTGTTCTCGCAAACTTGCCACTAGCTCTTTGTGTAGAATGGAATTAGTACCAATACTGTTTAAATATAAATCAATGTGCATAGATTTTGTCATAACTATTTTTGGTTAGATGTACAAAGCAAATGTTAGACTTCATTAATATGTCTGATTGTAATCTGTTTAGATACTGGTGACAAAGTACTCTCCCTAAATGAAGCCAACATTGTATCTGCTAAAACATATCCAACTCTCCCACATCCGTTGTGTCAGATTTTAGTGAAGGAGATAGACTGGTTTCAAGGATTGACAGGTATGTGTTAGACTGTAAGACTGGTTTCAAGGATTGACAGGTATGTGTAAGACTGTAGTTTGTGTTTTCCAGTGATGTTTTTGTCACCAGCTCAAAATGCTAAACAAAATCCTAATGCACATTTATGGAATTTTGATTGACCCAATATGTCCCCCGCACACCATTGAGGGACTTTTTGAAACTGAAGGGGGAATTTCACCTGTCAGTAGAGCACTATAGGCCAAACAGACAATTTTGAACCCAAAGACGGTCACTGCACAGTGCCTGTGTGACCCATCGTAAATATACCATTTTCCTGGCATCTAATAATCTCTTTCCTGGAGTCTAACCTGTACTTTCCTGCTTACATAACAGAACTATGTTAGGTGGAAAACACTGAAGAAAAAAATTACTTTGAACTGGACATCAACATATTGTATAAGTTCCATATATGGGCATATTAACCTCCTGTGCCCTTTCCCACACTTGTGAGCTCCTGACTTGGGAATTAGTTTATTTGGTTGCTATGTATTATGGCATAATAATTAGAAATGTTAAAAATATATGTTATTACTCTTACAGCATCCATAGCTTAGAGTTTTGCATTGAGAAAACAAACTTAAAACATAAAAAAACTGTATTTAATTTTCTGCTAGATAAAAAAAAATAGGAAATAATGAAAACAGAATGTTCATCATTTAGTAATTATAGGCTGATAAGCTGTTTTCTTTGAGTATGTTACCATGGAGACCATACAACCAAAGTGTTTGGTACTGTGGTTTCTCGTCCTTCATTTATTCTGTATGTACATGTATGTCATTATATTTCAGTTCAACAAACAAGTTTTGGGTTAACACCAGATGACATTGATTGTATTAAGCAGTGTGACATTTTGCTTGCAGCTGATGGTATGTGCTTATAAATTGCTTTTATAAATCATGGACAGGTTGTAATTAGGGGAAAGAAAGGTAGAATTGTACTGAATAAACCTACCAACAGCGGCTCTTCAGAACACCAGAAAATGCGTTTCCGGATTAAAGTCTTTTATATTTGTTGGTGGTGACATTCATTGTACACACATGTTCCAATAATAGAAATGATAGAAGCTATAAACAGTTTCAATTTAAAAATTAATATTATGTTGTTGTTTTCGACACAGCCGTACTAACTTGGCTTTGGTATTTGCATATCATTGTGGTGTAAACCAATCAAATCTTACGAAAACCACTAAACCAACTTCTCTTCCGAAAAACTTTTGTAACCTTGATTGGTTAACCTTGCGATAAGGGGTGCATTACATTACCAAAATCCACTTAATTTCAGTGAATTTACCGAAATCCATTTTGAATCTGGAGTGACCAGCAATTGTAATATCTCAGCATATTTTTTATGTTTGCTCAACAAATCTTAACCTTCATATTGCGTTGACTATCTTTTTTCAAGATATTTCTTGTTTCATCATATATGTTAGGTGGCTTATGAACAATTGTGTTCATACTGTTTTGTTATGGAATACATGTATTGCACATTCAACCAATTTGTAACTTAAATTCTACTTTCTATCCAATTGGCACGACTGTCAGACTATACCAATAACCGTGTGATTTCGTATTTTAATGTAATGTTTCGTATTTCAGTTATATATGATTTTGATATCATTGATGCATTTTTCAACACAATAAGACAGATAATGGATCATCCTCCTTGTAAAATGCTGTATATTAGTTTGGAGAAAAGGTAAACCATTATCTCTATATAATCCTGGTGTTTGCTGAATAGTTATATTCCATAAAAATACAGTAAAACCTCAATTATAACACCATCCTTGAGACCCTTGAAAACTGGTCTTAATATAGGGGTGGTCTTATTATTGATGTGGTCTTAATATTGAGATTGAATAAAGAGCGGAACAGTCAAATGGACTTGAAAAGTGTGGTCTTAATATTGAGGTGGTCTTATTATTGAAGTGGTCGTTAAGTGAGGTTTTACTGTAGTTTACTTTTGCTATATTTATAACTACTAGCTGATACGTATTTGACTATTGCCTTTCTGATGCAAGTATTGCTTTTCTGATACATGATGTTCCAAAGTCAACAAATAAATTTGGATTGATACAATTATTTCTGGGTTTTTTATTCCTGAAATACTCCTCTAAGAAATATATGGGACTATTTGTGTTATATAATTGTATTTAAAGTGCATTTTCTGATAAAATGTGTCTGGAATTGTCAAAACTTTTATGTTGTGTTGAATAATTTATTAAGTTCTTTGTTAACATTTCAGACTGGTATTCACTGTGGAAGATCTATCAGTTACCAGTCCAGCTTACAATTATTTCCGTCAGCTGCTAGATGACCTTGAAAGTGAGACATGTGATTCAAATGTTAAATACAAGGTTACATCCCATGATGCAGCCTTTCAGCAATATTTTCAATACAACAAATCAAAATACTTGGTATGTTAAATTTAAGTCAAAATAAAAAACTTGCGGCTTATATTTTTTTCTTTTTGTTCAGTATCTTGTACTGCTTAATTATCAATGTATAAGATTGTTGATGAAAAATTTGCCAGTTGCTCAACTCTGGTTTTGTCAGTAAGAACCACAAGAGTTTGTCACAAGTTCTCTCCCTTAATCCCTTCTATAGTATATGTATTAGATAGACAACAAATGCCACAAGATTGTCTATCTGACTTGAATCACATGAACTCCATGAACGTTGTATATTTGATATAGACGGCTGAAATAGAGGTTGCTGATTGGATGGATTGCGGTGAGCGTTGTTTAAGTATATATACATGTAGTACTATATATACTTGTACTATAGAAGAGATAAGTGAAAGAAATCTAGATGAGATAAAGGGAGAGAACTTGTTACCTGTGGTTTGAACCTCTTTATGGTTTCTGTCTCTCATTTGGTTTTTGGCAGAGTTGGCTTGAAAGTGATTCAGATCACTATAAATGCTTACATCAGAATCCAGCCAAAATAAATTGAAATAAACGCATAACAACTAAAGATATATGTATAAAAGATTTCTTTAACAACATTTATCTCATAAAATCCTAATATTTTTTTATTCATTTGGTACTTATATTGGAACTGATTTATAGTCACTAGAAATATTGTTGTATGCTTATTGAATCATTTTGTTCACATATATTTTACATGTTTATTTTTCAGGAATTATGGAGTATTTCTTCCAAGTTTGAAGATTCTTGACACGTATGTGGAAAAGATCCCTTAAATACTATGTTCTTCTATCAGGGACCAAGGTGGTATATCGGTACCAGGTTCTACTACGCTTGATATTTCTCACTTTCATTAAAACATGGACACATATACTCAACATCCTGTGGTGTTTTTGTTTGTAATTTTTGTTGAAAAAATTGAAGTATGTTTACTCAAATATAAATGACAATTGAGTTTATGTTTATTGTTTTTTAACTCTACTTGCCAAAGGCCAGAGAGCTTATGTCATGGCGAATTGTCTGTCGTGTGTGTGTGCATGTTTTCTAAAGACTTATAAATAGGGAAATCTGAAGAGGATAAATTATAAAGCATCTGAATGTTTTACCTTGGATGCCATTTGTCATTAGCTCTGACTAAGGGTCAAACACAAGTCTTCCCGCGCCAAAGTGAATCATTAGCCCTTACTATGTTGAATATGGCTGGGTGGATTTTTTACTTCGTGAAAACTGATATCAGTTCTGGATCTCTGGTGCTAGTCTCGTGAGGTCTCCTTTATTTATTAATGAAAATAATAATTGTAGTGACATTAGGAGTTAGAGAGAGCTTGTGTCATAGCATTGTGGAACCAGTAATATGAGTTTTCTGATTATTCATTTTTGTGAATGAAAATATGAATAATACATTGGACGCTTGGAAATAAATGTCATTTCTGCATGAATAAATTGTGTGCATTACTGCTTTACTTATTCTTCTGTTGTAGAATTTTGTATACAGACATTTCTTGAGTTGTACTGATGAAAGTGCAGATGATTTACTTCTGTTGAATTAAGTTATACATGGAATTCATCAGACAATTGTGTCCATAGCAACTACAAAATATTTAATCAGATGATTATGCGTTTATTGCATCATTTTGCAAAACTTATGTCAATATTTGGATATACAGTTAAAAAAGTTTAATTTATCCTTAGAAAAAAAAGAAATGTATGTGTCTGAAATATGCTGAGCATAATATTCTGCCACACTTATTGAATCAAGTTATTTATCAATTCTAAACCATAGCAAGTATCTAGCTTCTTAATAACTTATATATAAGCGTTTCAACCAGTTTTTCATTTTAAGCGATTCATCATTGAAACAGTAAAAAATGTAATGCCGCCATGTCAGTACTTTGATTTTGCAACCCTCGCTTACCATGTAAGGGAGCTAACAATTCAAAAATCTGTTCTTCAAAGGGAAGTAACTTTTTACGTAAGTCACGTGACAAAAAGTTAGCTTCATGTTGTCATTAGTTACGCGATCTAGTCGGCAATTTAATATACTTACGCTGGGAATATAGATCCAGCAAGATTGGTCGGCACACAAATATATGGAAAACATGTTCAATTAATTATAACGTTTCTTCAAGTTAAGTAATTGTGGTCAAATGAGTTAGCATAAATATTAAAAATATCTTTGAAAATAGGATAAAGAATATCAGTGAGTAAACCGGAAGTGGGAGCGCATTAGTTTCATTCAACACTGAACTAGGAGTAAACAAGTGAATAAAATGTAATCAACTGTTTAATGGGAACTTAACTGTGTAATTAAAGTTAGAAAGTTTTTTTTTCGATTTTCGGCGGTGTGACGGTGAAGTGCAAACATGCCGACGGCAGTGTCACTGGCTCAAATGGTGGATTTGTCCCTCGGGACACCAGAAATAGGGTCTGTAAATTTCAATGTGATGCACTCGCTGCTTCACGCGATTATTAAGAAGTTAAATATATCGGACTCTAGAGCGGAAATTAATGAACATGACAGGGATTTTCTTGCAACTTCAAAATTCCGAGCTCGATCCACAATCAGTGATGCTGACAGTGGTAGGGGTGAGGATTCGGAAGATGGGGTCAGTGAGAAATCTGGTGCCCCTCCTTTTCGACCATCTCCCTATCATAGACTTGAATTGAAAGTAGAAAAGTTAACTCAACAGATGGATGAGCTTAATAAACTCCCAACTAATAGTGAGCTGTTCGATCGCACAACAAAATCAAAAGGAGAAACCACTGCTGATAGACCTGTCACTGATATGTGGCAGTATATGCAACTCAAGAAGAGAGTTGATGCAAACGAAGAAGGTGTAGGAAAGGTAATTGAGACACTGTTTCATAATACAATCATTGTAGTATTTTCCCATATTAAAAAACCTAGTCCATATTTGAAAATATCATTTCCAGCATTAGCGAGATTATAATGTTTAAGTGATATAAATTCTATATACAGTTCAGATATATCAATAACATGCATACTGCAGATACTTCCGTCCATATGAAAACCTCTGTTCAGTCATCATTTATTTATTTATTGTAGTGCAATGGTCAAAGCAATTCTACCGTGAATTTGTTACTCTATCATCTATGTAAAAACTGAAAGGTTAAAACGGTACATTTCCAGGGAAACAGGATACAAATCATATAATACAACCCAACATTTTCTAATTGTAAACGAATGATGATACAGAAGTGTAAGAGGACTAAAATATTTGTGTTGGTGTTTTACTGAGATACACTAATTTATACCTCCACATAAAACATTGCTTGCTGACTTCATTTTATTTCTTGGTGATTAATAAAGGATAAAAAGTGTATCCATTGTGGGGCTTGAACTCGCAAGCCCCTAAAGACTGGTGTGGCACTCTACTGACCAAGCTTACTTGGAGCTGTCAAACCCCACACTATACTCCTCCCAGCATTGAGGCTTAGTCACCATGGCTGTTAAACAAAGGTACCACCTTCAAAGTAACCAAGGGAAAAAGTGTCCCTGATGTGCGGCTCAAACCCACAAAACCCTAGTAGGGCTACATCAATAATGACTGGATTATATTAATTGCTGTTCAAGTAGCATCCAAAAATTAATAAGTTTCAAAATTTCAGGACATGATGTCTATGCATTGATTGATTGGTAACATGGCCACAATCATATTTGAATGATGTTTTGAATAGATCTACAGGTTTTATAGAAATTTGATGGAGATATAAAAATGTTGAAATAACAGTCTGTGAACTTATAATCATCCTTGCATACATATTCATGTTTAATGGATCTACACTCACAAGCTTCTTCCTATTATGTAAAATATCATTAATATGTATTAGCATGTTATCTTTGCTTTAAGTTTCAAATGAGTTTTAAGTACAATTTAAGTAAAAAATCTGCTCTTATAGAATTAAATTGTCAGATAATTCCTTAATGGATACTAGTATTTAAAGTGGTTTATTCCCGTCACAGTAGTTAATGAATTATATAAAATGTTAGTAGCAGGACAGGAATTCAATCAATCAGACCCATTGAAATGGTTTAAGGGTCATTCTTATTTATCAATGGTGTCAATTATATCTTGATCCTGCGGCATCCATTGAAGTTTGTCTTCAGTAAATTGAATTTTCCACGGGAGTGTTTTATTACTTTTCCTACCTGGGGTATAATTGCTTCTGCACAATGAAACACCAATAAATACAGCAATAAATAAACTAAAATTATCTTTGTGATTGAAGAGTTTAAAGTCAGGAATATTCTGACGTCAGACATACAGTAAGAAATTCTGTATTGTCACTGTGACTACTAGCAGACAATTTTAACTTATTTCAGTAAAGTTTTATCTACATAAATTTAATGATACATGGGCTGGGTACAGATTGAAGAAAATTAACTTTTATTAAAATTATGTCAAAGGAAAATGTAAACTAGCAGTTGTTTTTACCATTGCAATTGAATATTAGCCCTTAGACCTCGTTTAGATACTTTATATTTGATGTAATTTTGTTGTATGTACTTTGATATCAGACTATATATATGCCAATAACCCCGGCTAAATTTTGGTTTATTCAAATATGACATTGAGACAATGTCATAATCAAATATGTGACAATTCATTGATCTAGATCATTTATTAAGTAGATGATTTATGGTGATATGTTGACGACAAATATTTGATTCTATTGATTAACTTGTGGTGATTTGATAGATACAAGTCTGTGTGTTTGTACATACCTACAGTGTATATGTCTCATCTATTATCTGTACACCTCTGTCTGAGTTTACAAAATGTTATTTGTATGAAGTGCTCTTCATGTTCTAGAAGGTTTAAAAATGCCTAACATTTTCACAAACACATGTTTCTCTATTTTGAAGGATTCTTTTTTAAAAGTGTGTTAATTAATAAACCTTTTTTACACATGTATTTAATAATCAAGATAGATGCACATATATAATGATAATATTGAAACCATATAAATCTGTAAATTGGTCATAAAACTTCCATTCTCCAATATTTTACTAACATTCAGAGAATTCCTACGAAGACCTCATCAAATTGTTTGAAATATTTTTTAAATCATGCCCTTAAAATTCTTAAACAAATTTTGAAGGAATTAAAAATTTATCTAATAGATATTAAATTGAGTATTACATGAATGACTTAGAAACTTAGATATTTTGACAGAGCTCTCTTTTGTTATTCTATTTCACAGTAACCTAGTATTTAATTTAAATGCAAATTTTATTCAAATGAGTCAATTAAAAATTGCCTTATATAGATACATTATCATGTTGGATTGCTCAAGCTTAGAGTTAATCTTATGTATATTTGGTCTTGTGTTATACATGAATATCCACAGTCCTCTGTTTCAATCAAATATCGCAATTTCGAAGTCAGACATTAACGACACAGTAATGAAAAGTCTTTTCGCCAGTATTATTGAAAATCCTTTCAGACCTACTTGTAGTTTGGATTGGTAATTATTTGTAGAAGTTTAAATGTACATTCACTATAGGTTAGATTAAACACTTGGTTATATACTGAGGTGCGGTTTTTAGAGGTAGGGGAAGTAAGCGAGAAAAGTTAGCTAAGGTAGAAATGGTATGTGTCTAAAAATGCATTCAATAGAATGGCTTCCATCAGACGAGACAACATTTTTCTGCATGGACGTCATTTTGTTTGGCAAAGCTAGCACTGTCAGATCACACTACCTATCTAAAGATAATGACTACTTTTCCTACGTTTAAGAAACGGCACCGCTACTTTCCCTACATAGCCCTAGGTAGAATTATATTTTTCCTACTACTGAAAACGTGCCTCTATATCTATGGTTTGAAAATAGCCTAATGAAAATACAGTATTTTAAGAACATAACAGCGCTAAAGTCATTTAGAAATTGAACCTAGATGAAACATTTTAAACAATATGTATGAGGCAGTTCAGTTATATTATGCAAAAAAGTATATTTGTCTGTGATATGTTTATTGCATTAAATATTAATATAGATCTGCAACAACTGATTCTTGATTCATGTCATGACAATGTTTTTTCTGACCTGTTTGGGGCTGTAATTTAGCCCCTTTCTTGTCTCAAAAAAGTATAGTTTTTCCTGTTCTCCCCTCTTGCAGCATTGGTACTATGTTTAACAGACAAACAGAACTGTTTAGGGGTTCCATCTGAGGTACTGAATCTCAAGGGTCATTTTGATTTTACAATTTCATAGCCAAAATACCTGTAATTTAGAGAAAAATTGATACTTCAGCAGCCAGAATCCTTAGGGTTAAAATGTGTTTTTTTGGAATTTCAGGGGTCAAAAGGTCAACTCCAGGGTCAAATGGAACCCCCGAATGTTGACCTGTATGTTAAATCACTCGTAAAATAATGCAGATCTATTATTTACATGTTGTTACCAATGAATGTTATGGAACACCAGATTTGGATATAGAAATGTGTACGAATGCCTTATGACGCTGTGTTTCCCTCTCAGCGGGTTGTCACCATTCCCCTAAAATTAAACATAATCTGTGAATGAATATAAAGTATTCTTCTCTGATATTGTACTAGTGTTCATTGCCATTAACATTTAAAAAGGCTGTGAAATGTAAAAAAAATCTTCAAATATAAATACAGAAGGTGTTGAATGGTATAGAATAAATGTATGGAATACCTCAATGGCTTCTACCCTAAGTCTATGGCATAATCAGGAGCAATATTGCTTAAAACATTATTCATTCATAATATCCAAAAGATGTGTTTTATATAAACCATACATATAGAAGACTGCTTTCATGTATACTTTAGTACTTACAATATAATTATCGTCTCTGTATTTTTCAGTTATTTTCCATGATCGAAGACATGATGAAAGAAATGAAAGAACTTAAGGATGCAAATAAACAATTACAAGAAAAAATCAAAGGGGCAAGTGTCGTAGATAGTGTATTGGAAAGTGTGTGTAATAGAGTGAAAATTGATCTGTTTTAAATCTACTCTGAATTAATGTACGGAGAGCTTAACCTTGAACACGGAGCATTTGTAATGCGTCTTTGATCGTCAATATTGAAGATTACTTTTGGCTTATTTTCTCAAGTATGATAGATTCTTTGAAATTTTAAGACTAAAAAATTGCTGTCCATTTGTATTTAATTTTAAAAATACAGTAAAACTTTAATATTATAACCACTCTTGTGCCCCTTGAAAACTGGTCTTCTTATTGAGGTGGTCTTAATATTGAGGTTGAATAAAGAGCAGAATAATGGAAATGGATTTGATTTTTTTTCTCATTTTTGAGATGGTCGTATTATGGAAGTGATCTTTAATTAAGGTTTTACTGTTGTTTCGATAATCTTATTGTTAATATGGCAGTATGTTCAGTTAATATACACTCTACGCTCACAAACAGCACTTTGATTCCACTAGGGTTACATTCACATGTATGAATATGAAGTTAACGTATTAAGCGCCCGATGCTAAAGGAGAGTCTAAACAAATTATACACTCCTACATTTGAAAATTTCTCATTACTGTAACTGGTAGAGTGAAGTTTGCATAATAGATTTAAAAAATGCTATTGAACACTGGTGTAGGTTTTGTTTACTATGATTGTGAACTTGTTAATGGACGGAACTGTTATTTTTACCTCCATTTAAAGATCATATACCATATTATGTTGGACATGTGCATGGTGGAAATCTTTGAACATTCTTTTATCTTAAAAGCCTTTAAATTATTTACAATTTTGTATTACCACTGGTAATTATTGTAAGATTTAAGGATCAGCTATGATCATAATTTACTGTAACAAATGACTGCTGTGAAATTCCTTAATTTTGCTGAATTTATATGTTTTTGTGATGGAAATTCATCAGTTTATATTTTTTATATGCCTGTTCATAGAACGGGACGAATAGTTTCACCTGCTGCGGGTGGGCGAATTTGGTCAGAATGTGTAGTAGCATAATATCTTAGACAAGTTTGTTAACCAACCATATTGCTCGAGTCACTGCGGGGTTTAACACCACTTTATTATAGAAATTACCTGAAATAGGTCTTATAAAATCCTTTTTACAGTTGATTTTTTTTCACATATAACCGTAGAATGGGCGTATTTTGCGATAGTCGGCATTCTTGTTTATATATTTTGGATGAATATCCTTTCGTTTATCTAAATTAGTCCATTCTTTATAATTCCTGGTTTACTCTGCAGGTGTGGCATTTTAAGAAACTTAATATTTACTGTGTTGACTACCTGCTTGACAACTTGGATTGTATATTGTGAAGCAAGCATTTTTTTGTTATCTTAAATCCTTATTCCATTATCCCAAATGAAAGAAATTTCACATGTGTTTTAATTAAATTAAATTTTATGGGAATACATATGATTTTGTTAGTTTTATAGATTTTATTCACTGTGGCAATATTTAATTGTGTTTGTGTATCCCTGCATGTGCAGTAATTATTGTGCATGTCTAAGAATATGTACACATTTTGTCTTTTATGATTGTTAAAATATTTGAAAACAAGATATTGAGGAGTGAAAGTAAGACCAGTCTATGTATCTATTTATTTATACGCAGATAGACTGGTTCACCCCTAATGTATAGATAGTTCCCACATCTACAATAGTTCCCTTCCTTGTTCTTAATATCCAGCCATTTTGATAGGCAAAACTGATAAGGACTTACAGGGACTGGGAGTAATTCTCAAATATGTGATAATTGAGAAAATACCAAGAGAATTTGCATGTCACAAACACTTCAACTTTTTAAGCCATCTGCCCACATGAGCATAATGAATAAGTTTTTATATGTCTGATTATTTTATCATCCTTTATACATTATATTCCCTATAAGCTTGAAGGAAATTTGCCTATCAATATGGCCAACTATTCAGAACAAGGGAGGTAAATATTGTAAATGTGGGAACTATCTATTACACACAAGTGTTATTTTTTCAATTATTTACTGGTGAAATAACAGTGATATGACATCATATTTGCCTTACGGTGATACCTGCTGCTATTGTGGATGATAACATTCTCTTTTACAGATTAGATAATTATAAATTCATGATTATGACATAATGCTGCAATCAGTATTTTGTCCCAGAGGGGGGAGGGGGGCAACAGGCAAAACATTGATAAGTACATAAACAAATTATTACATTCATGTTCATAAAATACTGAATTTATTTATTTAGTTTTAGAAAAAGAATAAAAAATCTCTTTTTATTGTTTTCAGACAACTCGAGTAGTAAATTCAGTGATTTATGACCATGCAATGTAATATCCTCCAGGCATATAAAGTTGATGTAATGTTTTATTTTTGCAGTTAAATGTTGATGATTTGAAGAAAAGATTGGCTGAACTTGAGAACATAACTGTAAGTATCTATAAAATCACACAATTTCTTAGAAGTTCTAAAACACGCAAAATATTACCATTTTTGGTCTGTATTCATACATACCAGAGGTGTCAATAAGAGCCGGGAGCCGGTAAATTACCCGGTAACTTAAGCATCATCACCCGGCTACTTTTCTTGTATGAATGATCATAATTGTGGGGAGTATCCCCAGACACCCACCTACTTTTGGTGATTTCCCTGCTTCTTCAAGAATTAGCGACACCCCTGCATACACTCACACTTTAATGAATAATTTGTTATCAGTTGCATATCAAATGAAATAAGGTTATGAAGGACAGATAGAATTTCAAATTATGTGAGAAATGTCCTTGAAATGATGCACTTTTCCCAGGAGTACATTGGTGAGGCGCAATTAGCTATAATCTGCATATTAAATCAAGTTAGCTTTTATTTGAAATTTGAATAATTTATTAGATGTTTTGTGAGAGTAAACTTGAAAGTTACTGCATGGATTTGTAATTGATACATATTCTATTAATTGCAATGAGATTGTGAAAGTTATGCAAATGTCCCTAGAGTATATTTACAATCATCAGTACTTCATTGTGGAATACCGTATCAATCTTCCTCGAGTCTGCAAGGCTTAATTATTTACAACCCCTGTCCATGTCATTTATGATACTATTCAAAACTAGACCAGCCCTACATTCAGTAAAGGTATTTGCGGCTCATGTTTCGTAACTTTTTGCAATTTGGTTCCCCCTTTGCAGACAATGTGATACAGTGGGAGGGAATACAATACAAAACGTTTGTGACTGTTAGCCGTAACTGAACTCAGGGCAGCATTGCCCTGTCATGGAGTCAGTGAAGACTTAAATTAAGAATGATTGGTTAGTTCAAGTCATACAATGAGTTTATAACCTATGAATGTCTGGTAGGGGGGCATATTCAAACTGAATATTTTCAGAACATACTTGTCAAACTTGTGATGAGTACAATTTGTTTAAATCATGAGCCAGTACCTGTATGATTGAACCATTTGCAACCCAGATATCGAGGTTTTGGTGCCAGAATCAGCTATCTCAATATAAATTTATTACGGAGATGGTAGATTCTGGCACTAACACCTCAATACTGTCATAGCCACATCAATAAAAGAGGTTTGGCTGGCTATGTTAAGCAGGACATATTAATATCAGAAAAATTTAATTCTTGCATACCTGACCACAGAACTTCAGTGTTCACTGGCTTTGTGTGTGGATGGAAATATCCGGCTTGCAGGTGACTGTGAACACAGTAACTAGGCAGTGATAGATTAGTATAGAATTCGTAATGTTTTTCACTGTTTACTGGTATGTTTATTAGACTAAATTGACTTTTACAGAAAGAGCTCAAAGAGAAGTTTGCTTATCTACCCTCACCAGAAGAACTTAACCAGTTTGTAACATGGCCTGGCCTAGAGGATGCTCTGAAAGGAATACGAGATGACCTTACTCCACAGGAACGAGTTGTTATAGAAATGTCTAGTCAAACAGAAACTGTAAGTATCTTTTTGTTACACGTTTAATGTACCGAACACAATGAAATTTTGCATGGAAAAGGGTCATAACTTAGCATTGATACAATTTTGGTGACTTGATCTGCTGGGGTAAGGTAATTGTAGAAACAATGAAGTCTTTGTCTGCCTACTCTACTTTGTGACGTTGGGTAGGTAAGTTTTTATGCTTTTTGTAAATCAACACTTCTTGTAATCACAGAAGATTGTCATGAGTTGTCTCCCTTTATCCCTTCTAGAGTTTTCTCCCTTTATTCCTTATATAGAATATGTAAATATAGTACTACATAGTTACACTATATAGAAGGGATAAAGGGAGAGAACTGGTGTGCTTGATGAAGACTAAAAGAAGTAACTCTTGCTATTGGCCAATGGAAATATTGAAAGCAGCATTTTTTAACTGGTGGTTTATAGGTAGATAGCAAACAAACACGTTTTTAATTTGGCCTAGGGTATTTAAACCATTGTTTGAATTGTAGTCACATTTGCTGTATCCCACTGTAGGACAAAATTGATGCATTTCATTTGAATCAGTATATTTTTTTATGGCATGAAAGTAACATTGTTCATGCTAAGTGTTCACAATTATGTCAAATTGTGTTACCAAACACTCAATTTGTAGTATCTTACCTGTAAATCAATTCCTGACATCATTGTTATAGTTCATGTTTTCAGTTGATGAACATTGCACAATGTGGAGTTAATTGCCGTTATACCATATATATTGATTCCTTCTTTCATTCTCATACAAGTTTACATTATACCAAAAGGGCCCACATGTAATTATTAACAAAACATTACCTTTTATTATGCATCTTTTGTAAAAATAATTTAAGGTTGAAAAGATCATATATTTGTCCCGTAATTTTACTAGGATGTAGATTTATTTCTCATACATGTACCAATCACATGGCAATTTCAATATAAAATACGTAAAACCAGGAGATAAAACTAGGAAATTGCTGTCGATTCAGTAAATGTTTAATTTTGTTTTTCTTTTGTTTTCTTGTAAGATTTATAATTCAGCAATAGAAATAAAGTTCATGATCACATTTATTATACTCCTGATCATTGACTTTTTATCAGCCTTCATTTTTAAGTCATTGGAACTAAACCTCAAGTACACGATGGAGAGAGCAAAATGATCTATGTTCTCTTTTATTTAAAACGTATTTAGATGGTTTTTGCTTCCATCGTTCAGTATGATCAATCTGTTTCTTAGTTTGCTAGAATCTTAGACACTGAACAAAAATGGAATTAAATGTGTCCTTAGAAGCACACAGTAGTACTGACCGAATACGCTTGACCGGTAGGAATTTCCTCGATTTTTTTACGAGATTTTTTCTCTGATACCATCTTGTATATAATTTCACTGAACATTATAAGCTGTGTCTCATGAATGTGTCGTCGTAAAAATGTACTGGTTAGTTCAATGTCTAACGCTGATTTTATACGTCGCACATTATTTCATACCGGTACTTACGTTATTCAGCACTGTATTATATTTCAGAAAATACGTGTAAGAGCTAAGTACAGCATTGTGCTACTAAACTTTAAATTGGTGTCTGGGGAATTTGTTATGCGTTTATATAGCATGTATAGTTTTGCTATCTCATGTAATGTGTATTAATTTGTCCATAAAACTAAGCATTTAAACGGTTCAGCCCTTTTGAATATCTCTAGTTGCATGCAACTTAAGCTCTTTTAAGTTCAGATTTTGCTTGGGAGAAATTTTCAAAGCTTATGAAAAGCTTATAAGGTGAATAATGGAATATGATTATCAATGCAGGTTTATAGAATATGGACGTGTGAATACATACTTAAATTTATTCCCATTAGACATGTAATACGAAGTATGTTTTAGAAAATACTGTATTGAATAGATACTTTACTTGAGTGGGTAGATTTGAAGTTCATTTTTCGTACCAAGACTTGTTTGCTCATATCAATAATGGGCTCTCAATTATAAGATAAGCCCAGATTTTTCACCAAACAATGGGTGTTGGGAAAGAGATTGTGAACTATAAGTCTTGCACTGTAGTTAAGTGTGATCGAAGATAATTGTATCAGATCGAAATTGCATCTAGATGACTTGATCAGGTGGCTGTACCGTAAACTGAGTCATATTGCCTAGCTATTTATTTTTAATTGATTTGGCTTCAAATAATATTTTTCTGCTAGAATTTATTTAGTTTTATCCTATGTAACTCATCATTAACAAAATAACGGTTGAGTAATAGTTTTTCTCTTGTTAGTTTGAATTTTTATGCATTTGGTTAAATTGTGTAATTTTTTAACCATTTAAACATCCAATATTTTACGGTAAATTCGTAATCAGTAAAACTATAATTCCGAAATTGATTTTTCCTTTCACACAGTTGAATTTTAATGTTTATAGCGTGCTTTTATGTATCTATGATGTGAAGGCGTATGACAATATGATTGATTATCGTATCCCATCGTTTGAATGAAAGCATGGCATGTCAGATCAATGGCCGCCTGTCCAATGATGGAGCAATTGCGGCATTCATTACAATGTGATATAGGGTTTGCATGTCTTTACATTACATTTGAAAGCCTAGCTGATAATTAAACATGGCTGTTAAAGCGTAGAAAAATATTGTAATCCAACATTAAATAACCCCAGGTTATTGTAATAATACAGTAGTTTATTGACAGGAAAATATTTTGCTAGTTTGTTTCATGCATTTTTTTTCTCTCTCAATATTTGTTTTGTAATTCTAACAAAAATACATCCCAGTTAGGTGTTTTTAGGTATATGTCTAATTTATAAAGGTATGATTTAAATTTCTGCAACAAAAATAAAACCCCATCTTTGCATGGATATGATCCAGCTGTGAATTGCTTTTTTCTTCAATGGCTTATGGAATCAATTTAAAGCTAACTAGAAACTGCTTTCGAACTTTTTTTGTTTGACTGTCCGCATGTCTTTAAACTTTTCATATATTGGAGGAAAATAAATTATATTTTTATTTACAAATGTTTGAATTCATGGTGCATTATTTAATGTATGAATGATTTTAACCATAGAAACGGTTAAATGTCAGGGCTAGGAATGTAAGTAGATTTTGAGAGATTTAAAGTAGAAGATTGCACGTAATTAGCATGTCTATTTATTGTGTCAAAATTTTGCAGTGATTTTTTGTGGTAAGCATGGATTTCGTTAGTTATGTTATGTAATGTGTTAACTCGTCATAGTATATGTGATGCATTTGTGTCTCGGCTTCAGTGAAAATAACAATAATTAGTGCTTATACGCATCACATTCAGGGTTCAATACTCTGCATTGTTAACAAAATGTAGACAACACGTAAATACCTATCATCTCTTATGTATGTAAGAGTGATAATTAACCGTGAACCCAAAAATTCTTTGTTAAAAATACTATGACCTCATTGGCTTTTATCCTTGTTTGTCCAATAATGGTGTATACATGTATTGAGTATCATTAATCTGTCGAAATTGTAAATCCCCTTTTTGACAATTACATGTATAAGCATTTAAAACGTGTAACTGAAGTCAAATTTTTTATCAAAAGCTTCTATACTTTAGTGTTGGTTTCTACATATTGGCCCTTATTTAAAGCGATGTACAATTAAGGGCTTAGACGTACATGTATCGTATTTGTAATGTGTTAGATGTTTTGTTTACGCATGAGTATTGTGTACTTGTGAATTGTAGGAGAAACAACTACTTAGGAAATGGGTAAGACTGATAAAATGATCACATGCTATATATAATGGAGCGGTCCCCGTCAAAAATCAAATACCACTTGATATGTTATGTATACAGCATGAAAATGCCTGTTCTGTCACACCCCTATATGTATGTATGTACATTGACATGTAAATATGTACTCATTCGTCTCGCATGTCATGGAATGTATCGAGTATAATGTCACACATTTCCTCTGTTCTACGCTATATTTCTCCTGACGTTTCTTTTCCAACTGTTACCTAGCAACTCCAGCGGCCATTTTGGAGTCTCTGCTGTCATCCCCCCGTCTGCATCCCTTGTAAATAATTCATTTGTAAGAATTTATATGTACGTCCATTCCATTATGTTTTTATCCGAATCTGAGAATTGCTTAATGCCATATGGATTGGTCACACATAGTAGATGTGTATTCATTTCACAATTTTCATTTTTGATTATTTTTTCTTTATTGGTGGTGGAATATATGAGCTTTGAACACAGGTTTGTGTGCAATGTTTCACAACACGACATTTCTATATTACAGCTTGTAACCAATGGAAACAAACTGTTTAACATTGAACTCCTTTAGATTACTGATAATGTTAATTCACTGCGATCTATCAATAGCTTCAGACTTATTGACCATCCTCCTGGATTGTACTAAATACAAAAGGCTTTCATATTTTCGTAGTGAATAGATATTATTTTAAGTGTGGGATTCCCTAGCTGGCTTCATGAATACAGTGTAATTTGTATTCCATGTATAATCGCATTGATTTGTAGAGGTTTGACTAAACAGCAATGCAGCTAACCTATCTTATATACATTGTGTCAGTCAGTGTACTGATAATGAAAGGTAATGATTTTACAAACGATCAGTCTTACAAGTTGAAATTAGAACCATTTTTGGATCATGGAGACCTATGCATGGAATGAAAGCAGAACTTGTTGATATACAGTCAAACCTCGTTCATTCAAATTCATCGGGCCCGAAGAATTGCACATTGCAATGTGAGGTGCATAAGAAGATACATTGGGACCTGACAATTATTTCAGATGATACAAAGGTAGAGGGTTGTTGAATAAATGAGGTCCGACTTTACATAACAGTAAATTAGCAGATTGACATACAGTCGGATCTCGTTTATTCAACAACCTTCTACCCAAATACTTTGTATCATCTGAAATAAATATCCGATCCTGATGTATCAGGTCCCGATGTATCTTCTTCGGCACAATGAATTTAAATGGGCTATTTAAACCATGTATTATTCGAATAAAATTTCAGACCCAATGAATTTGATTAACGAGATCCGTTTGTATTTCGCTTTCACTTCTAATATAGCTCTTCATGCAGTAGCCTTAAACATCAATTCCAGACTGCATTTTCAACTATGTGTGAGGAAGACCATTATTTGTGTTTGTGTCCATATTTGTTGACTGATTATAGAAATAAATACCTAGCTGTAAACTTTAGTTTTGAAGACTACATGTGGAATGCCTAACTACGATAAATCCCCAAACCATGCATTATATTCCAGTTTTATTTTCCCCTTGACCATGTAATGTTACATTCTTATATTTAAATGAGCTTAAAAAGTAATCCCTTATACAATGGTAGACCGAAATCTGCAACTCTGACACGAACAGTGACCTAACACGCGAAGGTTTTTGATGATTAATTGTCTAACATTATCAAAATATAACTGGGCATGGAGATATTACTGATACAGACCTGTCTCGGGACATTCAAATATTCTTTCAACTATCTTTAATTAAAACTTTCTCCCACTTTTTATATTTACTTTTTCATTTTTCGGCACCATTAATATCGGTGTTCAAATACAATTTCTTTTCTCATTTTTCTCATTTTTCTCATTTCTGTTTAACTTTCATTTTCTGCTATTTCAATAAATCTTTTGTGCATATGAGACAGTATAAATAACAGTGTTTAATATTAGATTTATGTTTGTCCATGTTTGTCTCATGAACCCCATTTGTTAAGATTTTGAAATTTCATACCGTATTTAACCTACTGAATGCCCCAGAGATTGTATGAGAGTACCCTTGTGTTTGTAAATGTTCTTACAAGATGATTGTGTCTGTCTGTGCATCTGTCTTTGCTGGAGTCAGCTGTAAATCAGGCATGAGAATGTTACGCTCCCAAGGGCTGTTTTCTAGATTGATGCCCTGGACCCACCAGGGGCCTTCAGCTAACCCCCCTGGACCCGCTAGGGGCCTTCAGCACCCCCCTGGACCCGCTAGGGGCCTTCAGCACCCCCCTGGACCCCTTGCCGAATTTTTAGCTGATTTAGACATTTTGCATTCTCATGCCTGGTAAATGATGTTAATTAATATCTTTTATTTTTTGTGATATAAATTTGATATTTCAAATAAGATACTTATTTAAGTAAGCAAATTGCAAACAATGTGGGTATATATAAATATCAAATTTCTATTATTTTTAATGATATTTTTTTAATAGTACAAAAGTAAGAAGTTGATTCCTTGGATCATAGTGTTTATATTTTCATTTCTGTGAAATCTATTGTACATTTAAATCGTCTTAACTGGTATTGTATGGTACAGTGTTGAAGCGTGGTAGCTTACTGGTTATTCATTTCCTACAATGTTTGATATCTAGACAGGCTCGGGATCTCAAAGTACGAGAGATCATGATAGGACATTTCTTTATTGTATGAAATCAATCCAGATTTTATTTGTTCAATGTGATAAATTGTATACCTCTTATCTAATACCCTGTTTTTAGGCAATTATCTCTGCACTTGTATAGAAACTGTCTGAAGGGTCGTCACCCTGCGATACGTAGTAAATACTTCCAAATAGTTTTGTTTCAATGATGTAAGCAAAAATAAGTTTGATTTTAGCAGTTCATAAATTCCTGCATTTTTTGCCCATAGAAGTTTCTTCAATTTGTTTTATTGTTTGAACAGAATTTCCTCTGAGTAAAGTTGGTCAAATTGAATTCTGTATTTTAGTGGTGTGTGGCCTGATACATAGTTGATGCTGACCTTTTACTGTTAAATTCATGCTTCAGTCATATTTTTCCTCATTGAATGTTCAAGTTATATTTTTCTTCGTAAACCAATGTAACATAATATAACTGCTCACTAATTCTAAAAATACATAAATTTATTAGTTTATAATTATATATATTTCCTACATACTAATTTATATAAAATGTGTATTCCAATGATATATTTATCTATAATCCTTTCTGAAATGCTAATGTCCCTTGCTAGCTAGGAAGAGTTTTACCATGTATTACTTATCTATTTATTAGTCATGTATACTATGTATAGTTGGAAGAAGTAGAATGCATTGATCTTTATGTTTCATCGAATACTTGACATATTTCAGCCATCCAGACCAGGATCTTCCCGCCCTGTTTCACGTATGAGTACACCCGGACCATCCGAACAATTGCTTGAAATTCTGGAAAGACTTGGAACACTGAGCACTGACCATGTGGCCCTTAAAAAGCGAGTGGATGATCTTGAGGTTAGCAGACCATTTATAGATGAAATAGACAAAAACATAATTGTATTAGATTCTTTTAAATGAGCTTTAATATCAGTATGTCATAGCTTGGATTTTGAACATTTTAAAAATGCTTTCGATACATACAGTAAAACCTCAATAATAAGACCACCCTTGGGACTGTTGAAAACTGGTATTCTTTTTGAGGTGGTCTTAATATTGGGGTTAAATAAAGAGCAAATCAGTGAAATTGGACTAGAATTTTGTGTTCTGGTTTTGAGGTGGTTAACTGTATTTATATTTTGGTAATTGTGGGCCTGATAAATTGCACATTTTTTTGTTGTCTGATCTGAATATTCATGACCTTATCCAATGAAAGCATAAATTTTTCAGACATTTCTAATCAAGTCTTTCAAAGAATCTTTGTGTCATTTTTTTGCTGGAACATTCTAATAATACTTTGTTCAGTAAAACCTCACTTAAAGACCACCTCAAAATTAATAACACAATTTTCAAGTCCATTTTCACTGTTTTGGTCTTAATTCAACTTCAATATCAAGACCACCTCAACATTAAGTACAGTTTTCAATGGTCCAAAAAGTGGTCTTATTATTGAGGTTTTACTGTGTATAACTTCCTACCAGATGTTGCTAGTATTTATGGTATTACTGATTATCCACATGCTTGACATTTTCAGGAGGAGTTGAAGAACAAACTTGACAAGTCAGCATTGGAAGGACTCGGTAAATATAAACTCAGTTTATGAATTGATTAGATAATATAATCTGGCTGAAGGATTATTTTCAATCTGTTTTTGTCATAATCGTTCTGTTGAGAAATCTTTAAAAAAACAAAACAGATTATTTGAATAGTTATTTTTTGAGGGTATCAAAAACTGGGTTAAAAGTTGCTGCCCTGTTGATAGTATATGTATATTTAATCTATAGTGTATGTTATATTCCATAATATTGGGACAGCATAGTTTTTGTTGATTGTCATTCAAACTTAAAAAAAACATACTGGTATATCATTCAAGTTAGTTATGCATTCTGCCTTGTTCACTTCATTTTAACTTTTTTGTGGGTATGACCTTGGGTCTTGTTGGCGTATCATCATATCTTGTTGGTGTATCATCATGTCTTGTCGGGGCTTCATTATCTTGTGGGTACATCTCCCTATCTTGTTGGTATATCACCATGTCTTGTTAGTATGATTGCCTTGTTAGTATATCACCTTATCTTGTTGGTATGATTGCCTTGTTAGTATATCACCTTATCTTGTTGGTAAAACAGTCTAGTTTGTATACCCTATCTTGTATGTATATCACTCTGTCTTGTTGGTAAAACAGTCTAGTTTGTATACCCTATCTTGTTTGTATATCACTCTGTCTTGTTGGTATAACTGTCTGGTTGGTATACCCTATCTTGTTGGTGTATCAACCTGTCTTGTTGGTAGAACCATCTTGTTGGTATATTATCTTGTCTTGTTGGCATATCACAATCAATCTTGTTGGTAAACTATTTCAGGTGTACCAACTGAGTTGCTAGAACAGATTGGAAAACTTAAGGAAGAGCTTGATGCTCTCGCATCTGCCAGAGAAAAGGTAAGTGATACAGATTCTGATGATTCTGGTATTTATTCCAGACATGCTGTGTGTGTTACCTGCTAACTAGTGTGTTTCTTCTCCTACTTACCAGGTTTCTTAGATTCTTCGTGGTATGATGTCTTACTGGGTGTAGTACTCGAATTATCAGTTTTCAGTTTGTGAAATGTTTACCAGTTTATATATTGTAAACTTTGTACTTTCTTATGCTACCCAAAATTCTGCATTCTATATGCTAACTTTAAGATTTATAACCTTGTTAAGCTTATGATTATAACATGAGTAGTATCAATGCTTTGATCTCTTCTGCTGGTAGACTTTTTCAACCCTACTCTAGCTTACCTATTGCTTTTAACCTTAAGAGTTGTTCATACTTAACTAAACCAACCATGCTTTACTACACTATTGCAGCCATTTAATAACAAGGATACTAAATCTAACTTTAGTAACGATTCTAGTATGAATAGTTTGCACAAACAAACTATAGATACATCTGGACCAACAGTGAGTTTGTCATAGTTTTGTATGATGTCATAATACCCTGTCTGATGTCATGTCATCATCCCCTTGTGATGTCACTTCTCCCAGCATGTTATATGATCTTATTTGATTACACATATCCTTATTGTTTACAGTAAAACCTCACTAATAAGACCACCATTGGGACCCTTAAAAACTGGTCTTATTGAGGTGACCTGAATATTGGGGTTGAATAAAGAGCAAAACAATGGAAATGGACTTGAAAATTGTGTTTTTAATTTTTAGGTGGTCTTATTATTGAGGTAGTCTTTGAGTGAGGTTTTACTGTATATATTATGGTATTGTTGGATGTAACATGACCTTGGATAACTTTCAGGTCGCTTGATGTCTATTAATATTGTATACAATAACTATCATGCATGCTTTTATATTAAAACCTATGATCATGCTCAAACACTGATCACAAACTTTCTATTATTTCTTATTGATATTTTGTCCCCGCTTTTTGTCTCATTAAATATTGCGTCATGTTTCAATTTAAACTACCACTCATGCTTAAGGTTATGATAATGTGTAAGTTTTGTTTCAGTATTGGGCATGAACATTAATCATGACATACATTTGTTTATCTTCTTCTCATCTTACCTTTTTCTGTTCTTTGTATTCCTCTCATTGTCTTTCTTTCTTCTTTCTATCTCTCTCTGTTCTCTATAGCATCTTGATCAAGATCAGTCTAAGTCTCTGAAAGATAGTCCTCCTAGTGTTGTCTTCCTAAGTTCAGTTGTCAACATGTTGTCTAAGGTACGTGGTAGAAGTGCACCAAATTCATCTTCCGAAGCAGGAACTGGCGGTGAGTCTTCAGATGAGGAGGTACTATCGGCTTTCCATCATGGCAGCATGCAAGATATTGCTCTAAGTTCAATGCAGCAGAGACTAGTCATGCTTGAAGATCGTTTCAGAATCTTCCAAAAGAATTTGATGGATGATAGCACTTATCAGAGTGATGTTACTGATCTAACTGGTTGGTTAGCACAAATGGAGAATAAAATTGCTGGTAACGATGCAGACATTGCTTCTGCTATGGAAGAAAGCGATGTTGACAGTGGTAAGGAGAAATCTGAAGTGGTAGAAGCTCCAAAAGAGGAGAAGAAAGCACCTGCTAAACCTAAAGCAAATGAAGATGCTGTTGTGGAGAGACTTGATGAAGAAGCGGACATCAAGAATGCTTTGGATGACATTCTGAATGAAGATGCTGATGAAGTGTCATCACAGTTAATGCTATCAGCCCCTGAACTGCAAGCTACGAATGAGAAACTGAAGGGTCTAGCTTATAACTTGAATGATCAGCTTCATTCATTACGTGACAAAGTATTTTTAGTGGATCATGAACTGAAGAGGATGGCCAAGGGAGTAGAATTTGCCCTTATGAGGGCTAAGGTAGCTGGTGCAAGTGAAATGGTTAGTTCTTTCTACATTTTCTGTTCTTCTTAAGTTCCAGTCTTTGTTGTTTTTCTTTCCTGAAATTTATGTTTATATTTGATTGTGTTTTGGCTGTGTTTTGATTTTTTTTAAGCACAAATGTCACAGATCTATTCAAATTCGCGCAATTACTCATGAAAATGTTTTTGAAATTATATGAAAACTTCATGATTGTATGGTCTTGGAATTGATAAGTCAGTCTATTAACACTTTTATTTTAATACTGTTTCAATCACTTCAGATTTTATTGCTTCGTTGGTTGTATTAAAATACAAAAGATAAATAGAAGGTGGTTTTAAAAGAAACAGACACATTTGTATTATTATATAAATGGCTTGATTGTGCAGAAGCATTGAAAATAAGTTTGCCTATTTTTTTATTTTTTCAAGCACAAATATTTTGATGTACAATATAACGTGTTTAATCTTACACTGACTGGTATTTTACACTTACAAATTTATCATAAGTTGTACCTTAAAACTGTCAATACAAGCCTTAACTGTGGGCGTAACATTTGATCATTAAAATCAATAGATGGTATGAATCACGGTGATGACAGCCGATTGAATACGTTCGAATTTCGTGCATAAATTTTAACCTCGCCCATTTTAAATTTAACAGTTATATGTAAATACTCCTTAGTGATGAAGATTAGGTTCAAAATACATAATACTTTCGCTTGTGGACACTTATGTGTATGTTGATAAGTATAAAAGAAAATTTATATGTGAATTTTACTAACCTGACTTAATAGTTCGTACATGGAGAAGTGGTTCACATTTGAATATCTTGAATATCAGTTCAAGCCATAAACTGTAAAAATATTGCATACTTATGTTGTGTAAAATGTCAAGAAAAAATGTATGATAAGTCAATTTTTTTTCACAAATCTCAAAGATGTTTTTCATGCTCAGAGGCATAGATTCCTATAGGCTTCAAAAAATTGAAAAATAAAATGGTCAAAACTACGATTGCAGACATTTAATCATGTTTTTGATGTTATTGTAAGCATATTTACCTGAAAGAAATATACATCAAAACGCATCTCTGACAATTTAGCTACAACAGTTTTTCTGGGTTACCCCCGGCCCTAAAACTAGGCCTAACACATCAATTTCAGCTAAGCTACGCCCCCGATGCAAGACGTTCATAAACCGTATTTCAGTAATGTTGGGAGTGCTATTATTACATCAAATTATACTTTTAGGTTTTAATCTAAGTAATGAAATACAATGCCTTTATGAACATTGACATGTTTTTATGTGTGTTGTGGGTGTCCACCTTATTTGAGCAACTTTTACATAAGTATTTCAACCTTTGTCTTGTCAATCATATACTTGATTTATTATTCATAATATCATACCCCACTAATGTTTAGTTATGTCATTAAAACACTTGTCCCTTAAAAAGGTTTCATGTTTTTATACATAAACCTACTAATATTTGAGTTTTACCGTCGTCCTTTTAGACTTTCCACTTCAAAGCTTTATATTGTTTCTTAAAATCACTTAATCACTTAATATTTGCAAACCCTTCACTTTGACCTTACTTTGGGTTCAACTTGTCTGTACGTTTTAATTCTATCGGAAATTGAAAATTTTTACATGTGTGTATTTACCAATCCAATCTTTTCTATATTCATTAACGCAACTTTGAATTTGTTCCCTATGTTTGTAATATATAAATCATTCAATATGTCAAACAAATAGGATTGTTTGCTGGTTCAATATTTAAACTGAAATTGAACTATGAATAAGATCTTGTATAATATTTAACGTTTGACTTAGTGAAGCAAATACAACAACGCCGTGTTGTTTGGTCTCGTAAAAGAGTCTATATCCATGAAAAATTTCGGCCACGAACAAACATCATACATCACAGACATTTATTACTATTTCCACTTGATTTCATTTTTCAATCTTAGCTTTTCATACATGAATTAAAGTCATTGGTATAGTCTAGCCTTGATTTCACCCTTTTTTTGTATTTTTAACGATATAACATTTACCAATGTAATTCATTGTCCTTAATTGTTCAATATTGGTTTTTATGTCTGTAAGAGTTTTAAACGCCTATTTAAATGAACTATGACGTTGACAAGTCATTGAATTAAATTTGTATTAAAGCATTGCTATTGTTGCTGCAAATTTCAGTTTGATTTGTTGTTAAGGAGATTTCGTTAATTGTTATAAGTTTTGTTAGTTCACTTTTGTGACCAAAATTATATCTATCTTCTATCTTCCATAAAAGTCAAACCCCGTTAGGGGACTTAGACTTGACACGCGTCACCGACAAAGAAAAATTAATAAGACAAAGTATAAAAGTGTATAAAAGAAATGAAGAAAGTTTTGTTAAAAGGTTAAAAACAGAGCAGGTATGAATTATGGAGAGGTGTGCTCAGTCTGGCTTACAGCCAGACTGAACTCAGGGCTTGGCAGGGTTACGATGTCTTGAGGGAGGGCATTCCAGTGGACAATAGTTCTGGGGAAGAATGAATATTTATGGTAATCAGTTGTGGTTTGAATTTGATGGAATGCTTGTGAGTGAGAGGATCTAGAGGATCTGGTATTTTGGAGAAGATAATCAGGTATGGGAATGGCTACCTGGCTATGTAAGATGTTGTGGAACATAACCAGGCGTTGGTCTATACGGCGGAGGTCAAGTTCTCTCCATTTGAGGGTGTCCATCATGTCAGTGACACTGGAAGTTCGGCCGTAGTCATGCATGGTCCAGCGAGCAGCCCGGCGTTGGACAGACTCGAGTTGGTCAATCTGGGTTTTAGCGTGAGGGGACCAAACAGATGAGCAGTATTCAAGCTGGGGCCTGACCAGTGTCTTGTATGCAGTTGACTTAAGTTTTTGTGAGTTTACTTTTATGTTACGTCTGAGAAATCCTAGTGTCTGGTTTGCTTTGGTTGTGATATTGTCAATGTGTGTGTTCCATGTTAAGTCATTTGATATTGTAATGCCGAGGTACTTTGCTGATGTTACTGTTTCTAGTGTTGTATTGTGTAGTATGTATTTGGTTGGTATGACTGTCTTGCGTTTTGTAATTTGAATGACTTGGCATTTTGACGGATTAAATTTCATGTCCCATTTATTTTCCCAGAACTGAAGTTGGTCTAGGTCTTGTTGAAGAAGGCTAGAGTGAGAAGAATTAGATAGTGCAAGATAGATAGCTGTATCATCAGCAAATAGTCGTACTTTGGAAGATTTGACAAATTCAGGGAGATCGTTTATGTAAATAAGAAAGAGTAATGGTCCAAGGACCGAGCCCTGAGGGACACCGGAAGATACTGGGATAGAGTTTGATGTGCAGCCATTTACGACTACTGATTGTGATCTGTTGTCAAGGAATCTCTTGATCCATAGTAGTGTTTGACCTCTGATGCCATAGTAATGTAGTTTGTAGAGAAGTTTTTCATGGTTAACCATGTCGAAGGCCTTTGAGAAGTCAAGAAGAATAAGATCAACTTGACTTTTCAAATTAAGGTACTGGAGGATGTCATCGACTAACATTAGTAGTTGACTCTGACATGACCTTTTTTCCCTGAAGCCGTGCTGTAATTCATAAAATAGGTTGGATTGAGTGAAGTGTTTTGTGATGTGAGATGCGACTATGTGTTCCAGGGTCTTACACAGAATACAGGTGAGAGATATAGGGCGGTAGTTGGCTGGGTCTGACCTGGTGCCTTTTTTATAGATGGGGGCTACATTTGCTGTGTTCCAGATATTTGGTAGGATACCAGAATGAAGTGACTTTTTGAACAACTCTGCTATGATTGGGGCAATTTCTTTGCAAGTGTTTTTAAGTATGATTGGTTTTATTTGGTCTGGGCCTGCAGCTTTGTATGGGTTCAGGTTTTTAAGAAGCTTTTCAATACCATTAGTTGATATGTCAATGTTAGCTATGGGATCATGAGGGCTGAAAGACGGTTGGGGGATCTCTCTACCAGTATCTGTGATATCCTGTACTTTCATTTCAGCTAGTGATTTAAGAGATGTGGGTGACTTGGGTGTGAAGACTGAATGGAATTGCTTATTCAAAACTGTGGCCTTGTCTTGATCTGCTGTGTGTAACTTATTGTCTTGTTTGAGTGAACCAATGCCAACAGAATCTTGTTTAGAGTGTTTTAGAAGAGAATATAGTTTCTTGGTGTTTGGTCTGTTTTGTGTTTGCTCGTGTTCTGGTGTTTGGTTGTTTATGTTTAGGATGTCTTCAAGATAGTTTTGATATGCAATTTTTGTTTCTTTCCTGCAGAGGTGTTTGAGATTGAAGTATTTTTCTTTGTATTTGTTTGTTTCGTGTTTTTTGTATTGTTTGTATGCTTTGTCTCGTTTCCTGTAGTGGCGTTTTAAGTCGGCTTTAATCCAAGGGAGCTTATTTTTAGTAGATGAAAATTTGGATGGGATAAAGGTATTAACTCCTTCCTCTATTGAGCTGGTGATAGTTTGCCAGAGGTTTTCAATACTGTCTGTGATGTATGTGTTTGATCTGGTGAGTGAGTCATGAAGGTTTGAGATATGTGATTTAAGGCCATCCCAGTCCGCCTTATTGTATAGGTGTATTTTGCGGGGTTCCTGGGGTTTCATTCGAACAGAGGTGTTTGTGTCTATCAGGACAGCATCATGGTCGCTGATTCCAGGTATGACGCTGGTTCTGTTGACTATGGAGGGATTATTTGTCAGGAAAAGATCAAGGATATTGTTTTCACGTGTGGGGTCTTTGACTACTTGTGTAAGGTTGTTATCGTAAATTATGTGTATGAATTCTCTGTAAAATGATTGCAGTTTGCAGTCTGAGGATGGAGTAATACTGGACCAGTCCATTTTGGGCATATTAAAGTCCCCACCGACCCATACTGTTGCCTTGGTTTTGGTGGCCATGGAGAGGGATTTGTTAAATTCCTCCAGACTGTGTCGGTCATATTCTTTGGGTTTATAGTAGCATCCTATAAGGAGGGGCTTTGAGCCTTGTATATCAAGTTTGACCCACAAGTTTTCACAATCAGTCTGGAGTTCAGTGGCTTCTTGTGCTAGGAAGCAGTTTTTGACAGCAATAAATACTCCACCCCCAGCCTGATTTGTTCTATCTCTACGAAAAGGGGTGTAATCAAGATCGGGATTAAAAATTTCATTATCATAGTGTTTAGGTTTTAACCATGACTCAGTCCCTATGATAATGTCTGGTTTTGTTGAAATAATCATGTTCTCATATTCCAATTTCTTATCAGCAATAGACCTGCAGTTTACAACTAGTACTTTCAAGGATCGTTTAATTTTGTTCTTTTGATTTTGTTTGGTTTTAGTTTGTTTCAAATTTTTACTTTTGGGTGTTGATGTAGTGATTGGGTGGTTTAGCTGTGAGTTTGTCGGGCTTAAGATACTGTTGCTGAGATTGTTGTACTTATTTGGTGTGTGATATGAGTCTAGGCTGGCAAGGCTAGATGTTGTGATGTTTATGTTGTCACATGCTAAGCACTTCCAGGCCCCTATTTTAGAATCACTTCCTAGTCTGTCATACATACTGTCCGACAGGTTTTGGCAGTCCGCGTGGTACCAGATGAAGCAGAACTCGCATTCTACCCCCTTGCATGACCAAGTGACAGGCTGCTCACAGCTACCGCTTATACACCAAGATATTGTAAATATATAACTTAAATAACATTAATTCATTATACATTATCGCAAAGAAAAATCTTTACAAATTTTATACTCAGTTATGCGCATTTAAAACCTATGGATTTTCTTCAAGCATATTTAATAATTAAAACTTTTATCAACCATTTGAATAAATATCAGTAGGAGCTATGTACTGTTAAAATTATTTTGATCTGTTATTGTTAATATTCAGTTACCATTTTGTAATAGATTTGTGTTATAAAACGCACTTATTTCCTAAGCACTGTATTTTTATCACCTATATTGTGATATTTATATAGAACTCGGGTCAAGAAGTCAAGCAAATAAGCATAGTAATGTTACTATTCTCATTTAGTGCCATGTTCTTGTTGTTTCCAATGTTTATTGTTGTTTTGTTTGCTCGTATTGATCATCCTGGGACTGTTTATTGTTCAGATATATAAAGCATTATAAAAATTCTACTGATTTGCCGAAAACAACCAGGTCATATTAAAGCATGTTTCTAAATAAAATATTTTATTAGAAAGTATAAAATAAAAGCTCAAACCACAAAATGTCTAAATGGTCATAACCCATCTGTCTTTCTGTACTTTATTAGTTAGTGATCACATAAAGGACTTGTTCAGAATGATGTTATATACATTAAATATGTTTAAGGCACCAAGGACCAGATTTTGATTTGTATTTATGGTGATGGGGAACTTTTTGTGTGTCAGCGTGGACAAATTAATTATATACTTTATTTTTCTTAAGAATATTTTATATTATATGAATACTTATTATAGTTATGTGAAGCTGTTGTTAGTTCTTTATGCATGCCATCTTGTATTAAATGTTACTGTTATATTCCACTATTAACTATCATTCTAATCTAATATACTGTTGTATCTTGTTCATTCACATTCATCAAGTCTGAAATTTTATTTCGATTAATACATGGTTTCGAATAGCCCATTTCAATTTGACCTGCCTAAGAAGATACATCATAACCTGATCTTTATTTCGGATGATACTAAGTATTCGAATAGAAGGTTGTCGTATAAATGAGGTCCGACTGTATCTTATATGTGTTATGACCTTTTTAACATCGTTATAAAACTCCTGTTATGCTACCATCCACATATATGTACTAATCATACATATTCTTAAGACCTGTTTTTCTGCAAGTCTTATAAATTCAACTCTTATCTTTTTATATTACTTTTCCACGTAATGATATTGATTTCATATTGTTTCCTATTGATGAGCGGCACAAACTATTCCTTTAAAGAAAAATTGGACTAATCGAATTCTCCTCGTAGTTTGTATATTGATTGTTTTGTCGTACTTACCATTAATTGTATATGCTTTATTTTCCTCAAATATTCCTTTTTAAATACGATTTAATTATTCATGTTTGTTATTTACAGTAAATTCCATGCAATGTTAATGCTTCCATCATTTCTGTTAAATGGACTTATCATACATCATAAAAGAGATGCAAAACTGCGATAAATTATCTTATAATCATTTACAATCAATACTAATAGTTGAGAGCAAAACTAGTGTATCTGCCTATATATAAAGAGGCAGATAGTCTTGATTTGCTATAACATCCTTCAAACAACTTACAATATATGTATGACAATATATTGTGTGACTGTTATAGGACAGTGATGCACTGACCAGAGCACAGCAAGCTATCCTACAGCTACAAGCAGAGATAGAGAAACTACACCATACAACCTCAGATATAATCGATGAAAATAAACAGAGAACTTCCCAGATACAGGTATATAATGAGTCAATCTTATTTTTTATGTATAAATCTAAGTGCAGAGCCAGGCATGAATATTCCTCTTGCTTAGTCAGTATTACAGTCCATATGATGGATGGATAAGGGGTAGAGCACCTGGTCCCATTTCCATCCTAGCACAAAGTCAGTGAAAGGTTCTTTTTCTTATATACCTTATTTTAGAAGTAAAGGACAGGATTGAATAAAACTACTGAAGTTTTGGGGGATTTATGCTTGTAGTAACGTATTATTTTACAAATTCATTCGAGTGTAATGACGTCATCAGGACAAGACTTGTTTCTCTCATCCTATCCTGGGGGATGTTAGATAGAGTTTTCCAGCACCAGTGGAAACACCGGACACCTGGGTCTGGTATGCAAGAATATAGCTGTCATACATTGTCTGTGGCTATGTCCATCAGAAACAATTTAGTGTTTTCTTTTTTTGTATAGTTAGTGTTGTATGATATTCAATGTGCTCTTCCTTGTAAGATTTAACTTTTGACATTTTGAAGGATTCAGCTTACTATGATCCGTGTAACTAATATCTTATTTCAAGTTGAACTATTAAACCAAAGTATGTATCACATGGACATAATACGAAGATACCCTTTAAAATATATTTCTTTTGATGGTTCCAAATGATTGAACTGACTTTTATTATTACAGGATATATTGAAATATTGTGACAAACTACAAGAAGAGAAAGCAGACAAGGACTATGTCCAGATGGAAGTAGATGTTGTAAGTAATAGTGACATGGAACTGAAATCCAGTTCTTCGTACAATCATTTACTTTTTAGTGTCATGGTTTTGCTGACAGAAAATGATTTAAGTACAGTCCGACCTCGTTCGTTCAAATTCGCTGGGTCTAAGATTTGATTTTGAATAACACATAGTTTCAATTTGACATGCCTGAAAAGGTACATCGGGATCTGATATTTATTTTGGATGAGACAAAGTATTTGGATAAAAGGTTGTCGAATAAAAGAGGTCCGACTGTAATAAGTTTGTAGCCAAACTCCTAGGTTGGGTCTCCAATGGTTATAAAGGAGAATGACCACAATGATATCCTTTCTTTTATTATGCGAGACTGATAAATCTTGATTGTTATTTCATTATATTGTATTGATTCCTGATATTTAACATGCTTTATTTCATCATTTCTGAATGAAAATGATTATAACCTTCATCAGACAAATGCCATATGTTTATGTGTAAATTGTGATTTCTAACAAATTGAGGGGTGGAAGCAAACTAGTCTATCTGCATAGAAATTAAGAAACAGATAGACTTGTTTGGCTGTGCCCCTTAAAGGTCAGTGGCTGTGCCCCTTAAAGGTCAGTGGCCGTCCATTTTACATGCCAATCTTTTACACTTTATACATAAAGAAGTTTATAATAAATGAAATTTCATAACTAAACCTTACATATATAACGATGCCTTTGTCGTTTAAACATCGGTAAATCACGGTCGTGTAAGAGTTATCTCCCATTGATAGACTTCACTCGCACATTTATCCCTACCAAGTTTTGCAAAGCATTGTTTTCACACGAAAGGTTGTCATAATGTTTGGATTCCGTTGAGTTATGAAGGAATATTTCGCTGATTATGGGACAGGGAATGTTTGAGTATATTTTTTATTTCATTTATCTTACATACAACTTTTGCTTTAAACATAATGGGACATTACTTGATTCATCATTTTAATGTTCAATTTTCAGAAAGCAGATAAGAAGGCATTGGACAACAAGGTGAACCATAAGTTGTTTGACAAAACTACTGAAGAAATTAACAATATGATCAAAGAAATTTTGGATAAACTCACTGGACATGTAAGTACATGAATTAATTTATGTATCAAGTTACATGTGCGTTAATTAAGGAAAGCTTGATAACCTTACACTCTCTTTGTGGTCCGTATGATAGAAATTAACAAAGTTTAGATAACTGATAATAAAACTTAAGTATGCAATAATTATTGTTGACTATTTCATATCCAATCTATTTCTATATTAGGCTGATATATTAATATTATTATCATTTACTTAATGATGCATATCTGGTAATTATATCTGGTATTCCCTCTCCCTTGGCCAAGTGGTTAAGGCATCCACCTTGGGAGCGGAAGGTCGAAGGTTCGAAACCCGGGAGGGGTCCGTTCTGACATGGCCGATTGGTAAGTCACCAGTTAGTTAAATAATGGTTATTGTGTACCTACCTGCCTGGTGCCTGGCATTAAGGATAGTAATCAGGAAGTAAATATGCTCAGAAGGTAGGTGTCTCATAAGTCAGAAATGGCTGGCCATTTAAGTAGGGATGATACTTCAATAAATAAACACTTGACTGTTTGATAATTCTGGTGTAATTCAACTTAACAATAATTTCGAACTTGTTATGATTTTAGGATGAAGATTGGAAGAATGCGTACAGTAAGCTAACAGAAGAGCTGGACGGTAAACTGGATCGATTAGAGCTTGATCCGCTCAAAGAATGGCTTGAAGCTCGTCTTAAAGCTCTCAATGATAAGCTCAAGAAGTATCAGAATAGACAGGACTTCAGTGAGGATGATGCTGCTGGTATTAGGAAGTATGTAAAACTATAAGTATTCAGTTCTTGTTTTTGTACAGTCCCTTTATGTTCACCATTTGTAAGGGCCATTCTTTAGTTTACATCGATATTTGTACAGTCGGACCCCGTTCATTTGAATTCATCGGGTCTTACATTTTATTTTGAATAGCCCATTTTAATTTGACGTGCCTAAGAAGATACTTCGGGACCTGATACTTGTTTCGGATGATAACAAGTATTCATATAGAAGGTTGTCGAAAAAATGAGGTCTGACTGTATTTAAGTTTTCAATTCATTTTAAGTGATGTTTTGGCAGTTTATGGCTTTTAAAGATGACTTAAATGTATAATTATCATTATTTTTACATGCACTTAATTTATTTGTATAGATCTAGTTGCAATAAAAAATTTCCTTATGATTTCCGTTTGATACCTTCAATAATTTGCATTTGCACTGAACTACTTTCAATGGGGATGTATCGACAAGAAGCGTACTTGTTCTGGTAACTCATAAATGTCTTGTTATACCTATGTAAGCTGCGCTTCCCAAAAATGTAAATTTTGACTCTTTTATTTTCAGACAATTAATTCAGAAGTTCCACTGTATATCCTGTGATAGGCCTGTAGATATGCTTCCCACCGGGTAAATATTGCAATAGTTTTATAATGTATCCACGTTATTGCATGGTTCTGTTGTGTAGGTATATTTGGCGATCACGTTATATTTTATGTTATTATCAAGACAGTATTGTTACGTTTGATTGATATTATTTAGAAATCTGCCTGTTATGAAAGCATTGTTCTGGCATGATTGCTTCACTTTTAGTTGTTTGTATTCAGTAGTTGTATAAATATGCATTTTGTTTTAATGGTGCATTGATTCACAGAAATCATTAGTGTTGATTCAATGATATTTTTTTGCAAAAGGTTGTCATATCTTAGAACTGGAACACATTCTACAAACCTTGCGTTTGTTTGGGTGTCTCTTATTGGAACTCACAGCACTCTAAAAGTCAGGCCATAATAGATGAAATCTTGAATTCACTAAAAATGTTTTTTTTACCAGGGGTACAAACAAAGTTTAATTTTAGATCCATTGAGTGATTTGAGCATGGTGTTAACAGTATATTGTTGTTTGTACATGTACTGCAGGATTAGAGGGAAAACGAAAACCCACATTTATACCAAGCCGGAGTATATCTCTTAGGTTGTAGTATAGCATACAAATTGTGTTACATCATGTGACAATTTGACTGATGGTAATGCATATAAAGTCATTTGTTCTCCTGCTCTGATGCATATGGAGAAGATGTCAGTTGCTTGATGAAGGGCAGGTTAATACTGGTTGGTAACCCAGGATCATTGGTTCGGTCATCTGACTGCCATGCTCAATTGAAATGCTGCCAAAACATGGCATAGAACTCTCACCCAACCAACCAATCTAAACTTCTGATCCACTTTTTCTCAAGTTTACAAATTTGATTCCAAATATGCACATTTTAAGGCCTTCTTTATAAAACTATACTCCTGTATTATGCTGAATTAGAAGATGAAAATGTGCCTAGAATAAATAATTACGCACATAAAACCTTGATTAAACCACCTATCTTCAGGTTCAAATGTTCATTTGGTTTCTAATTATTTTCTTGAATAGATTGTGAGGTAATTTCAAACCTCATATTGTCAGTGTTATTTTTTCAGTATGAGAATGTTTTAATACAGGTATATATGGCAGGATTTGACTTACCCGTAAGACATATCTCTTGAATAATTCATGTAACTTTAAATTATGGCAAGGGAATAAATGTTTGTGGATTTTTTACCCGTAACTGTTTCTCTTTGTTGGTTGGTTAGAATAGATACTTTAATGTGCATGTTCTTAATACTGATTTCAATTAAGTGTGTTTAAAATTAAATTAGTGGGTTAGATAGAAGTAATGTTAACCTCTGTAGTCTTGTCTCATCATTAATGAATGAATTATAACTAATCGTTTGTCAGAAAGAAACTTAGGTTCACAATGTTGATAGAGAAAAAAATCTTCTGCTCTTCAAATGGAAAAATACAAATTATGCAAGACTTATAAATATTTCCTCATTTGTTTAACTCTATTCCAAAAGATCTTCAGACAAAAATTAATTTGTGACGTCAGAACTTCAATTGAGAAATGGTTGACGTCATAAACAACGTCATAACCAATGTTGCTAATACAGGTTTGTCTTGACGGCAGTCAAATAATCATCATAGAAACAATACCATTTGTGACTCTATATTGCATTTTATGGGTAAATTCACTTGATCTCAATGCTTTAAGAAAACTTGAATCCTTTAGGACTTTTCATTTCAGCTATGGCATGGAATTAGCAAATTGACCTTGTCTTTGGTTGTTGTTGCCCTGTCAGCTATTTTTGTTAATTCATTGTCCCGTTATTGAACATGAAACACGGAACTTCCAGCTCTGTCTTCTTTATTTATCCAGGCGTGAGAATTTTCCGCAGATTCACTTAAATCCGCGGATTTAATGCTTGCAAGGGCCGTTTTTTAGACAATTTAAGCCATCTTAGATGCTTATAAGCCAGGAGCTTCAGTGGCCCCCTGGACTCCTTGCCAATTTTTCAGCTGATTTTGTATTTTGCATTCCCATGTCTTTTTTATCAGAACTTCAAGCTGCATCATGAAATCGTTGATTTCTTTTATATAATGCTTTTTCTTATATTTTGTTTTAAGCCATTCAAAAGGGTAAGGGAGTTGGATTGCTGTACTGTTTTATTCATATAAAGCTTTTTTATTAACTAACAAAGATGATGCTTTGTTTTACATGGTATTTGCAACTTTTTTCTTGCAATATTTTATATATAAGAGTATGTAATATAATACGCATAAAATGTATATGAATATTTAAAGCAATCCTAGATTATTTTGCAACTTTATATTTTTCATACTGACTGATGTTCTAATACAATACTTCCTTTATGTCTACTATACATTTATTCTAACATAAAATGTATAAACGTAAAATCGTAGTTTTGATGCAACAACTTAAATGTAACATTCACAGCATTTATAAAGTCTAAATATCATTTCTTTACTCATTGTATTTTTGGCTGCTTCAATGTGTGTTTTGTTTTGTTACTGTTGCTATTTTGTTTCATATAACGCTATGTTTGAAATTTCAGACCTTTACCGTAAGTTGGTAAAATTTGTGTGTAGAAATATTTTCAGCAGCATTTTTTTTGTCTTCTCATTGAAGATTCTCTTCTGCCTTTTCACTGCCTAGTTGACTTACGTTTTAAGAAATCGTTATATTGTTGATTTTAACACAGACATTCTTAGAAACAGAGCTAAATATAGAATTATTGGAAGTGAAAGGTGCTGATAAGCCCTTTATTGGAGATAATGCACAAACTATTACGTGTCATTATTTAGTGGTTGTACTTAATTACTATGCCTGTTTTTCAAACCAATCAGAATTGAACAACCTGATGCTTTCGAATACATTTGACAATTTTTGTCTTTTCTATTTTTATCTAAATTTGAAGAATCGTTTTTATTACAATTTTGTCTGTATGTTTAGTTCCTCAGTGGTTGCTTTTTGTTTCTATTTGTTGATAATTTAATACTAACTTGTCCTTTTAGCTTGATCATATTCCCAATTAGATGTGTATAATGTATATTAAAGGAACTAAACCTTGGCATACTTTGTTTTTATACATATATGCTGCAAATAATAACCAGAATTTATGTTTTATTTTTTAATATAATTTTGTAGCTGTATGTAAAGTCAGTTTACTTCTATCTTTTATTATCTGACAGTACAACATTTACTGTTATAATCGCCTTGGAGGAGACTGAAACATTAAGTTAGAGATTATAGTCCAATTAGACCATGTTGTTGCCCGCACATGACTGTTAAGGACTTGCTTTAAGGATCTGTGCTATTATAAGCTTCCGGTCGTCACTTTTGTTTGGCTGAACTGAGTTCAAATCACCTTCTGTCTTAGATGATATAGCATAGAAATACAGTGAAACCTCAATAATAAGACCACCATTGGGACCCTTGAAAACTGGTCTTCTTATTGAGGTTGAATAAAGTGCAAAGGTGGTCTTGTTATGGAGGTGGCCTTTAAGTGAGGTTTAACTGTGATTACATTATTTCTATATACGATTACAGTGTTTTGTATTTCATTCGAGTTTCATGTTATACCAGCTTTCACATCATGTACACAACATGTTTTCAAGCAACTTGTAGCTATACTTCTGTTATGATTGTGTCCGTCTGCTACCCACAAATCTTTACATGCTGTGGTTGGGCATGTCGTCTGCCCAACTTTTTTTTAATAGATTTCGAAGAAGTTTCTCAATAAAGATCTGAAATGACACTCAGTTTTGATAGTTCAGTAATGTGTTATTGCCTCGACGTTTTGGTACATTGCTGTAAATTAAAAAATTTGAATTCACTGTCCATGTAGTTTAGTTGAAGGAATTATAGATCAGTGGTGTCTGTATTCTATTGATATAATTTATGTTCTCAATTTGTTCAGCAAGCTTTTCACTTAATTCGCTTCCAATATGACATTTTTATAATCATAGATGACTGATCAAAACTGCTTATTTTCACAAACACATATATTACTGTTATTTAAACAATTTAGATGTAGATTTTTGTAGATATACTGCATATATTTATAGATTTTTATATAATAGATACCGGTATATAGATATACTGTAAAAGTTTCGTAAAATATTTTTCTGGAATTATTTGTACTTTTCATGTTTGGTTCTTTAGCAAAAGGGTCAAACTTCAAGACTTGAATGGATTGTTTCAGTATAGTTGATGAAATGAGCATTTAGAGTAGTATTGCATGCTCACTGGCTTACGTTGTTGGAGCATGGGGCTGATGTTGAATCTGGAAAGTGCACTGTTTGGTCCCTACTTGGTCTCTCAGCTTTACCAATTTCAGACTGCATTATGGGTAGCATGTGAAGACCAGATACACTTTTAACTCAAAAAAAATTCTTATCAATCATATTTTTTAGTTTAAACCTATATATTTTACACCGATGACTGCTTCCTGGCTACCACCAGTACTCGTGCCAAATTAAGGGATTGTGAAGTTCGTGATTAAACCCCGCTAATTGCAGAGCTCAAACTCATGACCAATGACTCATGGATCAAGAGTCAGGTACTCTATCCCTTGACCACTGCAATCTTATCAATAAGCATGAATTTGTTCTGAATAAACATTATTGTTAGATGAATTGAGCTATATTTTAGTATACATGTATTGGTAGCTTTGAAAATGGACAAAAATTGTTGTTAAAATGAATTATTTATTTCCCTACTTTCTTGTGAACTACTCTATAACTTCTCCTTGTCTAGTTTATTTAATAGCAATACCATCAAATGTCTTGATATAACACGCATACTTATTTCATTTACAGACCAGTGCCTTCCCTACCGTCCCAGCAGGGTTTGAATCCTACCAAGTCGCCTAGACCTTACACAACATTTGAGCTCGATCAAATCCGACAACATGCAAAGAGGTAAATCCTTAAACATAATGCTTATGTCATTGTTGTTCTGGCAAAAATTTCTCACTAAACTATATATACCGGTAGTCATATTTATAGAGTACTATTCATAATTGTAGAATCAAAAGTTATATTATACTGGTTATATTAATTATATTGAACACTGTTCACTATTACAGTTATCACTAAGCATTATATTGTTCATATTACTTGTGTCTATCAATTACAGTTTGCTCTATAGATCTATAGAGATTTACGCAAGTTTGACGTAAAAAATTAAATTGCAGTTTATGATGTTTTAAGGGTTGCATAATAATAATTGATTTAACTTAAGTTCCAAGTATATTCCATCTTACAGATATTGTCAATTAAGCTAATTTAATGTTAAGTGTTCAAATCAGAAATTTTGGTATAAAGTTGTGATATCATTTTCATATCAAAACAAGTCAATCAAAACCATATTTATTTTATAGTTTCATATTATATTTGTTGTTCATTCTTGTTGATTATAAGTTCCTTGATTTTTCAAGTTTGATTGGTTTTTTTTCATAATTTCGTAGTATTATACAAACTGGTATACATGATTAGTGCCACTTCAGACATAGATTCTTCTGTTTGTTAGAATTAGACTATATTTGTTGGATGTAGTTATAGTAACAGAATGACAATCTGTGTGTTATACCTTTCTAGCCATGAGTATTACACAAGGTAAATGATCTCAATTAACGGAAATGGACTAACGATAATTGTTTTGTAAAATTGATTAAATCATTTTTTTTATGTAGATGTTAATAATTAAACTTTTTTCTGTTTTAAATGTAGCTGTAGGATAGCAAGTAACATTTAATATCCACTGATAGTCAGTGAAACGCATCTTTTCTTCATTGGTCCTCTTTATCTTTTAAGTGTCTTTTATTCTTCACTGGAGTTATAATGTCTGTTTTGGATCATCTTTTCCCAACCCACTTCCAGAAGTCCATTGTATGTTTGGTTGATATTTTTGTATTGTTTCCAACCAATTCCAACAACATGGTATGTCGGTATATTTGAAGATTCTGTTTTAGACAATGGTTTCATTTGTCCAGCTAGTAGTGGTATTCTTGATATCTGAAGATACATCACTTGTTGTTGTAGTATTTGTTATGATGTCATTTGCCCCATGTTACACACTTATGATGTATCTTTATATAACACATACTGTCACATCAGGCCACAACAATCTCCTCCAGTTATCCTCACCATCCAGAGTATGACATATGTCACATCAGGCCACAACAATCTCCTCCAGTTATCCTCACCATCCAGAGTATGGCATATGTCACATCAGGCCACAACAATCTCCTCCAGTTATCCTCACCATCCAGAGTATGGCATATGTCACATCAGGCCACAACAATCTCCTCCAGTTATCCTCACCATCCAGAGTATGACATATGTCACATCAGGCCACAACAATGTCCTCCAGTTATCCTCACCATCCAGAGTATGACATATGTCACATCAGGCCACAACAATCTCCTCCAGTTATCCTCACCATCCAGAGTATGACATATGTCACATCAGGCCACAACAATGTCCTCCAGTTATCCTCACCATCCAGAGTATGACATATGTCACATCAGGCCACAACAATCTCCTCCTGTATCCTCACCATCCAGAGTATGACATATGTCACATCAGGTCACAACAATCTCCTCCAGTTATCCTCACCATCCAGAGTATGACATATGTCACATCAGGTCACAACAATCTCCTCCTGTATCCTCACCATCCAGAGTATGACATATGTCACATCAGGTCACAACAATCTCCACAACAATCTCCTCCAGTATCCTCACCATCCAGAGTATGACATATGTCACATCAGGCCACAACAATCTCCTCCAGTTATCCTCACCATCCAGAGTATGACATATGTCACATCAGCAGCTGGTCACAACAATCTCCTCCAGTTATCCTCACCATCCAGAGTATGACATATGTCACATCAGGCCACAACAATCTCCTCCTGTATCCTCACCATCCAGAGTATGACATATGTCACATCAGGTCACAACAATCTCCTCCTGTATCCTCACCATCCAGAGTATGACATATGTCACATCAGGCCACAACAATGTCCTCCAGTTTGCCCTGGATGTAACCTGTATCTTGTAGCTCTGCTGCTGTTACAGTTCTCATCCAAGAGGTCTCCATGGCCTTCTCTTTCCTGATGCTGTCCATTTTGGTGGCTTTCTGGAATTCTATTGTTCATTCTTAGCACATTTCTTGCCCATATTTATGTTTATACCATTTTACTTAGTCATTTGCCCCATAATATTGTTCTGTAATGTCCACTTTCTTTATTTCTTGTCTCAGGCCAATGTTTTCATGTATTTTTATTAAATGTTAATACTTAGTTTTTGCTTCAGTCATTTCGCTTAGTATCTCCACTGTTATGTCTTAATGATAACATTTGACTTATACATGTACATATGGCCCCTTGTCTCTGCTTCTGGAGTCTTTTATTTGTCTTTGTCATTTTCTGGCTGATAAAAGAAAGGTAGTCTCTGCTTCTTGAGTCTTTCATTTGTCTTTGTCATTTTCTGGCTGATGAAGAAAGGTAGTCTCTGCTTCTAGAGTCTTTCATTTGTCTTTGTCATTTTCTGGCTGATGAAGAAAGGTAGTCTCTGCTTCTTGAGTCTTTCTTTTGTCTTTGTCATTTTCTGGCTGATGAAGAAAGGTAGTCTCTGCTTCTTGAGTCTTTCTTTTGTCTTTGTCATTTTCTGGCTGATGAAGAAAGTTAGTCTCTGCTTCTTGAGTCTTTCTTTTGTCTTTGTCATTTTCTGGCTGATGAAGAAAGGTAGTCTCTGCTTCTTGAGTCTTTCATTTGTCTTTGTCATTTTCTGGCTGATGAAGAAAGGTAGTCTCTGCTTCTTGAGTCTTTCTTTTGTCTTTGTCATTTTCTGGCTGATGAAGAAAGGTAGTCTCTGCTTCTTGAGTCTTTCTTTTGTCTTTGTCATTTTCTGGCTGATGAAGAAAGGTAGTCTCTGCTTCTTGAGTCTTTCTTTTGTCTTTGTCATTTTCTGGCTGATGAAGAAAGGTAGTCTCTGCTTCTAGAGTCTTTCATTTGTCTTTGTCATTTTCTGGCTGATGAAGAAAGGTAGTCTCTGCTTCTTGAGTCTTTCTTTTGTCTTTGTCATTTTCTGGCTGATGAAGAAAGGTAGTCTCTGCTTCTTGAGTCTTTCTTTTGTCTTTGTCATTTTCTGGCTGATGAAGAAAGGTAGTCTCTGCTTCTAGAGTCTTTCATTTGTCTTTGTCATTTTCTGGCTGATGAAGAAAGATAGTCTCTGCTTCTTGAGTCTTTCTTTTGTCTTTGTCATTTTCTGGCTGATGAAGAAAGGTAGTCTCTGCTTCTTGAGTCTTTCTTTTGTCTTTGTCATTTTCTGGCTGATGAAGAAAGGTAGTCTCTGCTTCTTGCGTCTTTCATTTGTCTTTGTCATTTTCTGGCTGATGAAGAAAGATAGTCTCTGCTTCTTGAGTCTTTCTTTTGTCTTTGTCATTTTCTGGCTGATGAAGAAAGGTAGTCTCTGCTTCTTGAGTCTTTCATTTGTCTTTGTCATTTTCTGGCTGATGAAGAAAGGCTCTTCTACTTTATGTTGAATTGATGCGCTAATATGTCTACAAACTCAAGCATAATAAATGATAACCTAGGAAGGTTTTTACAGATAACACATGTTTGATAACTGTTTCTTCAGGATTAATTTGTACTGTAACATGTTTGAATAAAATTTAACCACCTACATGTTTTGATCTGATAGAATTTATCACGGTGCGGACAAGTCACCTAAATCCTGGTAACGATTTCCTTCTTAGATGTTTTCCCATGTTTATAACTTACCTTGATTTTATCTCTTGATTACATATCCTTTTTATGTGCATAATTGTCTTAACCTTTCATATCTCCCTTAGTTTGTTGGAATACTGCATGGCCTATTTTGTAGCGTTTGCATGAGAATGTCAATGTGAATACTTCATTACAGTCTAAATGATTGTAAATGTTGCGTTCTTTGTGTAGAAATGCATGCATGTTGTCTTATATTTACACTTAATTTATTTTCCTGTATTATTTTATCTTTCCGCATCTTAGCCTGATTATGATTTTGATTATTCTGTCTGATTATTATTCGCTGAATCTTCAACATTAGCTTTTATACCAATTTCTTTTTGTTTCTTTTACCTTTAGTATGTCTTCGGTTAGTCTGTTTGTTTTTATTTTCGACCATTTGTATAGACTCATTACTCTCAAATAATTAAAACAAAACAAATTCCATGTGTAATATTTAATCATCTGTTTTGTAAAATTAAGAATAAAGCATGGAATTCTTTTTAGTTATGTTAGGGGTAAATGCTTGTCTACCCAAAAGAGGTGAGTATCAGACCATGTGACTGATTGACTTTTGGCATGTGTAATTGATTGAATATATTATATCACCAGTCTGAGCATGAGCACCACAATATTATAGCAAGTTTAATTTCTCTCATATCATTTTAACCTTTTGATTGTCCTAATATCATAGTTACAGTTTAATTTTCCCAATATAAGTTTGATTGTCGCACTTTCATAGCAAGTTTGAGTGACCCAGTAACATAGCAAGTTTGATTGACCCAGTATCATAGCAAGTTTGATTGACCCAGTATCATAGCAAGTTTGATTGACCCAGTATCATAGCAAGTTTGATTGACCCAGTATCATAGCAAGTTTGATTGACCCAGTATCATAGCAAGTTTGATTGACCCAGCATCATAGCAAGTTTGATTGACCCAGCATCATAGCAAGTTTGATTGACCCAGTATCATAGCAAGTTTGATTGACCCAGTATCATAGCAAGTTCGATTGACCCAGCATCATAGCAAGTTTGATTGACCCAGCATCATTGCAAGTTTGATTGACTAGTATCATAGCAAGTTTGATTGACCCAGCATCATAGCAAGTTTGATTGACCCAGTATCATAGCAAGTTCGATTGACCTAGTATCATAGCAAATTTAATTGACCCATTATCATATTAGCAATATTTATTGTCCTACTATCGTATATAGCAAGTTTGGTGGTCCCAAAAGCATAGCACATTTGTTTTATTATAATAGCATGTTTGTCCTAATATCATAGCCCGGTTGATTGTCCCAATATCATAGTAAGTTTGATCTTACCAATATCATAACAAGTTTGATTGCCCCATGTATGTAATTTTCCATGTTTTACCTTTGACTTCTCAAAGTTGATAAAGTCTTCAGCTTCCAACCCATAACAAAATCCCTATATTCTAAGGTCTGAATGCAGTACTGTTATTATGATGTACCAAAACATTTGTGAAATGCACCATATAATATTTTTTGGTATATCATAAGCTAGATATTTCGTTATTTAATCCGAGTTCTTACTGTGGGCTAGTGTTTCAACATGGAAAACTAAAGATAAAGCAAAAATTGTACTCCTCAAACTTATAAAAGATAATTAGTGTTCATTCGTTAAATTTGAATATCATTATGCATGAGCATAGTTTATTGCAGTGAGCATAATATGTATGGCAGTGAGCATGCTGTAAAAGAAAGAGCATGAGCATAAATATCAAAGTGTGAGCACAGTTATATCACTGTCCATGATCTAGATCACTTTGTTAAGACTCTGTCACTAAGTTTATGATTGGTGTTCATGTTTCATGTGAAATAAAAAAGACACAATGATTGAGTAAATACATTGTTAAAACTTTGTTTAGATGTAAATATATCAATGATTAAAGTTCTCTTATTCTGAGTAAACTATAAATTAAAAAAAAACGTTTTAATTAAATCAGCGCTTTTACTTAGTAATGTCTTGGGAATATCATAAGCCTTGAACAATTTGTTTGACTTGTTCTACATAATATTTGAAAGTATTGTTGGAAGGTGGTATACTGGTACATGATCTCTAAATGAAACATATTGTCAGAGATATCATTCTAAGCATGATTTCAGTAAAATTTCATGAAAAGGTACATTTTGATTGAGTTTAAACTATAAATGATGTACTACTCGTATAATGATCTTATAAAGATATGATACATGTATATTTAACCTACGATAAACTATCAGTCTTAATTTTTACAGATTATCAAAATATGTTTGAAATTGTAATTTTATATTTTATTTGCATACTTTGCCTTTCTTTTTTCTTTATTTGTACTATTCTGTTTGTTTTGTTGTATATTTTACTCATCGTATTACAAACTTTCAATTCATTTAACATCACTCACACTTTCTCTGAACAACCAGTGAAAACTGCTGTATGTATGTCTGGTATGCTTTGACTAAACAAATAAGCATACATTTAACTAATGCAGTGATTTTAAGGACAAGTATAGTGCTGTTGGACTGATTGCAAACAGGCGTACAAACTTCAGGACTGATCTTTGTCAATTTAGGTAAAGGAATGGTCTTGCGCGTAAAACTAAGACTGGTGTTTGGATTACTTTTTTGTCAAAACACAACCGCAGCTTTTTCTCTGTCAAGCTTATTGACAGCCACAAACATTTCAATACAGCTATTTTGAAATGTTATGGTCCAGGTTATATGTTCATGCATTCACAGTTAATAAAACAGCACTATAAATTAAAATTTTACCTGAGATGTTTGAATAAACAATTATCTGCTACTAGTATACCAATAACTACGGTAGTATATAAAATAGTTCAAACATTTATTTCTTGTTTACATAATTGTTTACATCTTCGTTAACTTCAGTAAATACATACAGATTGTCGGGAGAAGTTTTCACTGTTTGTTCTTGTACTAACACTCACATGGCCAGACACAGTAATAGTCTTATAAAAGTGTTTGCAAGCTTAAACAATTGAGATAACAGACTGTGGGTCCCATGTCTAACACTAGGGGTACCTGTAATCAATGACAAGATGTGGGCGGTTGGTATAAGCACATTTCTTGCCATTCTCAAGAGCGCAGGAGATTGTCACAAGTTCTCTCCCCTTCTATTCATTTCTATAGTATATGTTTATGTTAAACAATGTATACATATACTATAGTGTGGATAAAGGGAGAGAACTCTGGAAGGGATAAAGGGAGAGAACTCTGGAAGGGATAAAGGGAGAGAACTCCTGATGATCTCCTGTGCTCATGAATTCTTGAAAAGCATGCAGTTTAATTCAATAATGTCTTGCAGTCATACACTGATGAACGTCACTTGGGGTTTCTATTGCTGGCTACAGTTTTTGCGTTCAACTTTAAGTTAATATTCAAATTGCGCATTGGCTGTACAATTCTGACATAACTGCCATCGTGTTTCATGAGCATTTACAGTGAGCCTTTGTTAAAATGAGTTGATCTATATGTAAATCAATGGCAATCTGAACTGATAATATTGCTGTTCTCTGTGAACTTTGTTTGCTATTTGTTTCAATATAGTTACAATGCTGGTAAGAATGTGATGAACTTTGAGCGAGCCCTTGCTGAGAAACAGCTTGCATCGCTGAAAAAATCAGATCTAAGAGCTTTCCTAGTTCACTTTAAACAAGACTTAGAATCACTTGCACAGTATTCACAGAAGTAAGTGCATGTTACACGTTATATTGTTTGCGATATAAGAGTTCTCACAATGTAAATAAAAGTGTATGTTTGGATGGCTTTCGGTTTTCAGAAAATTGCCGATAGTCGATCAATGCAAAAGTCGTCAGCAGCGTTACTGATTGATTCTTTGTAGTCTGCTACGGCAATAACTTTTCCTCAGAAAATATTTTTAAACTTTCCAATCTCGGAAAGAATTTTACGGTCTTGCAGGCTAAGAGATGGCTTCATATTTGGGAAGGCTATCTCCACCAAATGCAAGTACAGAACTTGTAGTCTGCTGCTTTGTCTGAAGGTATCAAATTTGTGAGAACTCTTTATATCATTTTGTTTCAGACATTTTCATAAGGTATGTGTTTGATGTAACATTGTAGACTAGTGTGCTTATAATTTTTTTCTCATTCTTCGGCTAACATTGCATGTCTTATCCTACTAGACTACTTAATGCATGTTTGGTGTGTACCTGCTACTAATATTCTGTTCACTTTTACTTCTTTGACTATCTAGATAGTTTATCTCTCTCTCTCTCTGTCATTTTCTTTTATAACGCTAATATGTCACCAGTTAGATTCTGCTATTCTGTTTGCTAGTATGCCTTAATGCTTTGGTGTTATTGTTGAACTTTGATATATGTAGTGCATTGTATGGTATTTTTTCAGTTTCGTAAATCCTGAGGTGACAGATTATTATGCAACGCCGAGACCGTGTGGAGGAAGTCATACAATGACTTACCCTCATAAACGAAACACAAAATTGACCCACCTGAGGTAAAGATATATAATTTTCTAAAGAATGTAAACAAATGTTTTGTTAATTTGTTGGACTTCTGTGGAAAAGTACAGTTAAATCTCATTTAAAGACCACCTCAATAATAAGACCACCTCAATATTAAGAACACAATTTTCAAGTCCATTTTCACTGCTTTGCTCTTGATTCCACCTCAATATGTTGACCACCTCAATATTAAGACCAGTTTTCAAGGGTCCTAAGGGTGGTCTTATTATTGAGGCTTTACTGTATTTAAAACTTTAGTAGTTATGATACCAAATTACCATTTTAGTTATCTATTAAGTAAATGTTAGAAGAAACCTACTCTCGAGAACTAAAGAACTGAATGATACAAACTGTGCAATTTCTGTATTTGTTGTGCAAACCAAAGGAGGCAAAAGTTTTGTTTAACTTTCATTGACTAAGTTTATCTTAACATAAAATATCGAAAGACTATTGGCCAGTGAATTAAAGTAAACACTTAAATTCACCATATATTTGAAATGTCATCTATTTTTCAGCCACTTGTTCAGGGAAGATGAAGCAATTATTATTCCAGCAACAAAGTAAGTTATTTAGCAAAATTTTGCAAATACAAACGGACCTCGTTTATTCGACAACCTTCTATCTGAATACTTGATATCATCCTAAATAAATATCATGTCCCGATGTATCTTCTTAGGCAGTCAAATTAAAATGGGCTATTCGAAACCATGTATTATTCGAAATTAAATTTTGGACCCAATGATTTCGAATGAACGAGGTCAACTGTATTGTATTCTGCTTTTTGTGCATTTTGAAACATATTGTGCGCATATTGGTTTGCACATGTCGGTCGGTTGGTCGGTATGTCGTTTGGTCATCAGTCGGTCCGTAACATTTTAGTTTCCGATCAATAACTCAAGAACCCCTTGACCTATCATCCTCAAACTTGGTCCACACATTCACCTTAGGTAGCAGAGGAACCTATCGATTTTAGGGTCATGGGGTCAAAGGTCAAGGTCACAGGGGGGGGCATAATGTTTTACAAACATCTCTTGTTTAGCTTGTAAATGGCTACCCCTTTGTGTATATCATTAACAATACCAATGTGTACATGTAGCATTTTTTGAGAAAATCACAAGTTTGACTACTCGTGTTTCTTACAAACTCGATACATGTATTGCAACCATTGTAACACAAACATCACTTACAAATTCGATACATGTATTGCAACCATTGTAACACAAACATCACTTACAAATTCAATACATGTATTTCAACCATTGTAACACAAACATCACTTACAAATTCAATACATGTATTGCAACCATTGTAACACAAACATCACTTACAAATTTGATACATGTATTGCAACCATTGTAACACAAACATCACTTACAAATTCAATACATGTATTGCAACCATTGTAACACAAACATCACTTACAAATTCAATACATGTATTGCAACCATTGTAACACAAACATCACTTACAAATTCGATACATGTATTGCAACCATTGTAACACAAACATCACTTACAAATTCGATACATGTATTGCAACCATTGTAACACAAACATCACTTACAAATTTGATACATGTATTGCAACCATTGTAACACAAACATCACTTACAAATTCAATACATGTATTGCAACCATTGTAACACAAACATCACTTACAAATTCGATACATGTATTGCAACCATTGTAACACAAACATCACTTACAAATTTGATACATGTATTGCAACCATTGTAACACAAACATCACTTACAAATTCAATACATGTATTGCAACCATTGTAACACAAACATCACTTACAAATTCAATACATGTATTGCAACCATTGTAACACAAACATCACTTACAAATTCAATACATGTATTGCAACCATTGTAACACAAACATCACTTACAAATTCAATACATGTATTGCAACCATTGTAACACAAACATCACTTACAAATTCGATACATGTATTGCAACCATTGTAACACAAACATCACTTACAAATTCGATACATGTATTGCAACCATTGTAACACAAACATCACTTACAAATTTGATACATGTATTGCAACCATTGTAACACAAACATCACTTACAAATTCAATACATGTATTGCAACCATTGTAACACAAACATCACTTACAAATTCAATACATGTATTGCAACCATTGTAACACAAACATCACTTACAAATTCGATACATGTATTTCAACCATTGTAACACAAACATCACTTACAAATTTGATACATGTATTTCAACCATTGTAACACAAACATCACTTACAAAATCAGCAATACAAACAATATATGCATATTGTTTATAGGGAAGAAATGGATATCCAGGGAGCAGATGGTCACATCTATAGAGGACGTAATGAGGGGCGCAATGTACAGAAATTAGAGGCTCGATTCCCAACTACTCTAGGACAGAATAACAACAATACAATGGTTTGTATCATTCACCTGTCTTAATCAATTTGAAAAAACTAGTTTAATAGGTGCATTTTGGTTATTTATCATTATTTCATTTCAATCCGTTTCATTGTCAAATGAACATTATTTTGCTACTCATATTAATAGATCATGTACTAATGCAAACTTACAGAATTGTTCAACAACTGAGTGTGTTTAGTAACTTACATGGTTACATTTCTATCTACTTCAGAGTATGAATGTCAGATCCACCAGCCCTCAGCCTCAGTATCGACCGAGGGCACCTCAATCACCATTGGTTACCCAGCAACGAGCTCGTCCAGTATCGGCAAGGACTCCACCATCCCCTAGGCCATCCTCTTCAGGTCAGCAACAGGGATCCAGGCCAGTGTCCGCTAAGGTACCCAGACAAGAGCCGCAGGAAACGGCTCCTCCTCTTCTGGAACCAGCAAGGGAAGCATTTGGTTCCCCTGAAGGCAATGTAGAGGAACAAGCTACAGAGCAAACCATTCAGTTAGATATGCCGTCTGCTGAAGTAACAAGCAATTGAATTATGGGATAGCAAAAATGTTGCATTGTGGGAAGAATGTTGCATTGTGGGATAGGAGTGACTTAGCAATAACTTTTAAGCAAAATTGTTTTGGAAATTGTTTTGTGTATTTATGTGATAACAGAATATTTTATTAATCTGTGTATAAAACCTTTTGAAATGTCATAGAGTGCTTTAGAACTTTATTAGTTTTAAATTTTATATATTTAGGGGATAACGCTTGTGTACATAGTGTTTAAAAAGCTCACTATATGTACAGGTGCTGATCAGACGACGCACTTGATTCAATTTCTACGATTTATTTATTATACAACAATACAGTCAGTATTATGTATGTGCCTTTGTGATAGATTACTCCCAATTTTCCGTGAAATACTTTCCCACCATCTTGTTATCGTTTTGTTTTTAATAGTTCGAATTTGAAAATTGGGTACTATTCACAAATCTGTTAGTTGGCATTTAATAGTAGTCTGTGATCTTTTAATTGTTGCAAATTAATTAGTCAGTTAATTGCTTTATTAATTTCGCTGCTTTGTGTTCTGTTCTATTTTTGGTATCGATACTAATGTACCGTCTGCTTTCGTAATCACATTGTACGTGTTTTGATAACAGAATATGATATCGGCATTACGTCTGTACGTCTGTATGTCTGGACTGAATGTATCAACATTATGTTATTTTTTTTTGTTATTTCTATACAAAGTTGATTTATTTATAGTGATTGTTTTTTTTATGTATTTAATGAGAAATATATATATCTACTGACATGTTTATCTGTAATCTGTATAATGTTTCTGTCATATATTTCTATACACCATTTTGTTCATTGTAAAACCATTTCTGGTACAAAAAATAGTGTATAATTATATTCAAATACTTATATCTACTCACATCTTGTGCAAATTACATTGTCTGGTCAACTGTTGACACAATCTATGTACATGAATTATGCTTGGTATCGAAATGTTGTGTACAAAGTTTAATTGCAATGAAAAAATTCTTCAACTATATATCCAACTACTGGTGTTCAAAGATTGAATTGTATGTATAAATAATTTGATATTGTTAAACCCATGAAAAATATACCTAATTGTCAATACGCACTTGTCTGAACTTCAACTTAAAACGGACGTGTCGCATGGTCTTGACGGACGTGTCGCAAGGTCTTGGCGTGAAATTTATGTGACATTTTGGCAATGTGTCCATGTAAAGCATCATATCCTTGCCTGTAATTCATGTTATGTGCATATATTCTGTCACAGTTGACTATCATATTAGTGCAATCTCCTATGTCTTGTCTGTCTTATGGCTAGTGCCTTCTGTTTGTTGCTATGGTAACATATCGTCTCTACATTACCTACGTCAACAATGTGCCTTGCACCCTAGTAACTGGAATTGTGTGTTGTATGTCATCATTTCTCTAAAACAGTATGTCTTTATTTGTAATGTATCAGTCAGAAACTTCATAAATACATTCTATAATTAAGTCTTGAAAATCTGGTATAAGTTGATTTTCCTAGAAAAGATTGTTTTTGCCTTCTTTTGGATGTATTTCAGTGAAATGTCTCTTCACACTTATAGAAACCTATATATCAAATCTAACGTTGTACACTTCCCTTTTCTTTACATTTTTAAAGCCCCACTGAATTATTTCTGAAAAGGTGCTAAGTTGAGTCACAGACTAGTTGTTGTAGGTGAAGATCCTGTTGAATTTAAATATTGTTTATAAACCCAGTCTGTGTCGGGCATTCTAAATGTAAAGTTAGGTATGTGAAAATTGTTAAATAAATTATATTCAATTTGATCAACACGTTTTAAACATCAGTTGATGTTTATTATTGCTTGGGTTTGCAGTAAAGTCAAATTTTAGACCCTCTCGGGTAATTGACCAATCACAAGATTGATATCTTGGCCTCTATCGGTTGTTAGGGATTTTTATCGGCAGTTATATGTCGAAATCATGTCGCAAGTTTGATTGGGTAACTTACTATTTGACGTGGATGAACAGTTGATACAGTAGGACTTGGAGAGGTCTAGAAATGAAATTTGGCTATACTGGTAATCAAACCTTAAATCAGCCCTGCATTCAGTAAAGGTGTTTGTGGCTAACGTTTCGTAACGTTTACAATTTGGTTCCCTGTGTGCAGTGAATGTGATGCGGTGGGTCAGGGATACAAAACAGTTTCGTAACGTTTACTATTGTTAGCCGTAACTGAACGCAGGGCTATTGTTTGTTCTTGTGAAGTCTTTGTTAGGTCATTCATAGTGTATGCTGACCTTAGTTGTTAAGTTATGCCTTACTGTGTGCTTCCACCTTTTTAGTATGTATTTCTGTTTTAGATATTTTAACTAGAAAAACTGTCCATGCTTGTTATATTGACCTTTTTGTCTTGTCTTTGTCAGGTTATTGAGTATATGTAACACAGAAATGAAATCATTTATCATTATGTGTACTTAATATTTTGTTCTGTTACTCACTGTCTGTTTGCGTATTTTGTTTTTGTTAGGTCATCTTTACTAATTGCATTGAGTGAACTTTTTTTTTTAAATTTGAACACAACCGACAGAAACACTTGTTTAAATATTTCTACCAAGCCTCCACTGGTGTCCCTGATCTAATGAAAATAATTTTAATGCTGATGCTAAAAAAATGAAAATGCCTCTATGAAAGAACCATTTACTAATAGTCTTATTGTAGGTGATAACATTGTTAAGTTTGTGATCTTAATACATGTCTGTATTGTTGATTTAATGCTATCTTCTTTTCCCACTTTTGGAAAAGATTCAAACTTTTTGTTAATTTATATTATCTGTGATATTGGTGTAATAGTGTTTCATCCATTTATTGATGTACTTTAGTCTGCTATTACTCATAATTATGTGACCAAGAAACGAATTAACAGCAGTCCAGTGTTTTAACCCTGGTTTAACCCTGGTAGTTGTAGTTGTAATGGATTGTTTGATTAAATTGATAAATTGGATGTTAATAGAAAATATTACCCGCACTCTAGCAGATTTGTATTAAATATTTCATAAAATTATTGCCAAGAACTTCAGTTGTTTGATGAAATGGAGGCCAAAGTACTATGTATTGTGATAATTTTTTCTGAAAATGTATCAGAAAAATTCAGAGCTTACGATATTAAGATAAATATTTGTACTCAAGTTTGCACTTATTGTGCCCTTAAAGTCTACAATTTTTGTCTAATAAAAAAAATGCAACAAAGGCCAAATTATGTCTCTTTACTGTAACTGTCTAATTACTTGAATTACTTGAATATTCTGTTCAGTGCCCTACTAAAAAGTAGTTTGTGCATGGTTTTCTTTATCATCAAGTCTGTTTAGAATTTAAAATGAGCCCTTTAATGAGTTTCCCCTATTTTGAAGACTTCAAAGTGGATAAAGTTGAATACCAGAAAAACAAGAATTTTGTTATTTTCTTTTAAAAAAGTAGAAGATGTCTCAGGTTGTATATGTGTGTGTTTGTCCAAGTTAAGTGTTTTATTTACATAAGATATACACATCATTGTGGTGATAGACATAATGTATTCGAGCGCTGCTGTATGATTTCCAACCTCTTTTTTAAGTGAAATCATTTCCAGAAAACGTAACATGTGACATCACCATGTACTGACAGTAAACAATATTTGCCCCATATGGCAATGCGAAAACAAAATGCCCATATAGAGTAAATATTGCTTCCTCCTTGCAAATAGTGACATTTCTTGAAATGACGTCACTTACAGAAGAGGTTGTAAATCCCATAGAAGCGCTCCCTAGAAGTTTATTGTTACATGAATATGATCAGCAAACTGTGATTACGTATTGTTATTATTATGGATGATTTACTAAGTATTGAGTAGTTCCTATTATTTGTTTCCGTCCGATATTCACACAGGTCTTTGTCTACCCCCCACTGTTTTGTAAAATAAAATCTATACTTCAATCTGATGGCTTTGTTTTCTATCAAATGTTTTGCTCTTGTCCTTCAAACTGGAGTTTTTCAAACTTGCGTCTTGGCTTTTAGTTTCATGAAATCATTTTGACAACATTTAGACACTACAGTGCACCCTCTCTAGAGCAACACCTGTATGTTGGTTGCAATTTTGGCTGTTGTTGCTAAGGAGAGGTCACATTGATGGTAAATATATATTCCTGTGATGGTAAATATATATTACAGGAATAATTGATACTACTGATGTAGAGTTGTTGCTCTTGTGCATGGGAGATTGCCTTGAGTTATCTCCCTTATCCAGCCGAGTACTAGAATCAACCCCGGAAAGTTTGGGCAACAGACTGATGTATGTAGTTAAAATACTGTAGAAAAATGGTGTTAACTGTTCACAACAGTATCAACATAAACAATAAGTGATTGTGTCTAGATTAGTCTGCAATAGTCTCCTATAGTTCCAACATGGAACAGCATCGTAAATCTGTTGCTGAACATAATATTCTAGACATATAGAGTAAAACCTCAATAATAGGACCACCCTTTGGATCCTTGAAAACTGGTTGTCAAAATATTGAGGTTGAATAAAGAGTAAAACAGTGAAAATGGACTTGAACATTTTGTTCTTAATTTTGAGGTACATGTATTTGACAATAAGAATAAAGCAAACTTGTAGTTCAGACAAATATGAACAATAAATGCAGACAAAACAACAAAAACATTTCAACAATAATTTATTATTTTCATAATCAGTTATAGTATGAAAAAACTGATCGGTAATTGAATATAATAGTTTTATCACACAAAGCACAAATGAAAGACAGAACAGGTTGATAAAAATATCAGACAATATAGTGATACAAGTTGCGTAATAACTTCAATTAATTCAACCTAGAGTTCATTAAAATACATTCAAAAATTGATATGAAATAATAAAACAGTACATTTACATGGAGAGAATTTCAACAAGCTTAAGCTTTCAATTCAATCCACTTGTCTGTATTATGTTCATTTGTTCCATTGTTATTTGCTATGAGACATTGTAATAATAATAATAATATAATAATAATTCTTTATTTAAAGATGGAGGCTCGATAAGCCTATAAGGCTTATCTCACTCGAGGCCATCTATCAAACAACATAAACATAAATAACAAGCAATTCATATATACAATGTATAGACAATACACAACATGCATACAATGCTAATTAAAACATCATAAAACAGTTTCATTATAACGTACATTACTTAACGAATACAAGACAGATGCAACAAATACAGAGAAATATATATATATTGACATACAACAGCAGTGACCCGAGTATAACATTGTGTTAAGGTAGATTTTTAACAATGAGCGGAAATGTTTCTCAGAACTGATATTGTTTATATTAGATGGAATGATGTTCCATACTGACATGGCTTTGTATTGGAAAGTCAATTTCGTGTTGTAAGATTTACAAATAGGATGCAAGATGTTTTTGCTAGAAACTGATCGAAGAGAATAACTTATCATTTTTCGACAGTAGACAAAGGAATATGACTTAAATTTAAACCAGTAAATGACGTTCGGGCAAAGCAATTTCTGACTGAAAATGGTGCAACTACTTGCTTTGCTCCCGCTCCATATGCTCCATTATACCGGTGTAATAGGCCAGCACCGGTATACAGCTTCAAAGGTGTATCCTATAAATTCGTAACATTTAAAGAATATCGATCAATCTTAAATGAGATGCAATCGTGCATGCATGAAGCAGGTTTTTTGCAAATGGTGGAGTAGCAAACATTAGCAAGAAACATGTATATAGAATTCAATCGTAGTTCGAGCTAAAGCTATTTCGGAAGATATTTATTGGTTTGAATAAATTTGTAATCCGATTTAATAATATACATGTATAAATATGGATGTTCATATAAAATTATCATCTGCACTGAAACATTTTATCTACAGCAATTACGTTTTGTTCCACACAATAATAATATATCACAGAAAAACATGATCACAGCGCTTTAATCATACATTGTATCAAAGCAGGAAAAAATTGTAACAATATATTAAAGCAAAATAATAACATACACATGATTTATTCGAAAAAATGTCATTGGCATCAACAGTCCATGTGGATATACAGAATTCAGTATAAAGCTGATCGATGGTACAAACAGCTCTAGAAATATGATATACCGGTATGCTTATACATGTATGTTCAGTTTTTGAAGATTTCAAATTTTCACAATTTGTTGTGAAAATAATGATAACAACAGAATCATATCTTAATATCAATTGTTATCTACTTGAAGCATAAACTAACAGGTATCGGCCATTTTGTTTTGCTTGTTTGTAATTTTTATATTTTAGAAACAACATGCCATTTTATTGAATATACACTGTAATTAGAAAATCCTATAATTGAATAACTATGCAACAGTATGGTGCTTTTTAAATGCTGGAGCAAATATTCTTGGTGTGGTTCTATTTGAATTTCTCGATTTATCGTCTCTCATACTAACTCTACTGCCACCAACATTCTTTCTTGTGGTTACCTCCCCTTGCTCACCAGGTGGCGTTTCTCTCCCACCATAACTGAAGTCCATGGTCATGAGTTTTTCTTCAGTAAGATTATTAGAATTGTAGCCTTTGTTGACCATTCTGGAACTTAGTGGCATGTTGGTAGGAATCTTAATGTCAACCACACTCTGTAATATAATGTTTAAAATACTATAACACATCATAAAACATTTTTGGAACAGTTGCTATAGCAGCCATTTCACTGTCAATACCAAATCAACAATCAATCTCACTTATTGCTCCTTTTCCTTTTTTTTTTTAAAAGTAGTTATAATTCTTACTTACCAATCTATCTAACTACGCAATTTTAATAAATGGGTAAAAATGCCAAAAATGAAAATTTTATTGTGCAATACGTAGCTCTTATCAATAATGCCGCTATTTTAACAGATTGCTTTATACCGCACATATAATCATGAGCCCATAACAAAACTATAATCATGGTCATTTGAACCAGCGACTCTTAAACACAAGTAGTACTGAATTTTTTAACATTTTTTTCTGGTGTAGAGATACGCAGACTCACTAACAAACACTAGTTGAACCTTTGGACTCTTTCACAGAACTTCTACAGTAAAACCTCAATAATAAGACCACCTTTGGAACCCTTGAACATTGGTCTTCTTTTTGAGGTGGTCTTAATATTGAGGTTGAATAAAGAGCAAAACAGTGAAATAGGACTTGCAAATTGTGTTCTTAATTGTGAGGTGGTCTTATTATTGAGATGGTCTTAAGGTGAGGTTTTACTATACATCAGAAAACATCCATAAGTCAATGGAGAAACTTGACAAAACTTCACAACTTACAGGAACAGTGAGTGCTTGGAATGGTGAACACAATTTTCCATATTTCTGTGTTTTCTCCATTTTGATACCACCAAAGTTTTCTCTTCTGCCTTTTCTGTCCGCTTGCTTACGTTGAAGTTCTTTTTCTACCTTAATTCCTAGAAAAGTCTGAAATAATGACGAAATTAACTGATGATACATTTATACACATTACACCAAATACCAGTACTTAAATCCTTCACCACTTCAGAAAGGTTGTTATCATATGTTAGATATACCAATCTATTAGAACCATCACCTAATCCACAAACTTTCCGTAACCAGTAACATACCCACTCCTTAACCAATCACAAACCATTCCATTTAAAAATCAAATACCAAATAGTTATAGTTCAATACAAATATTTACATTTAACCTAAATGTGATAGGACCTTACTCAGGGGCCTTATTCATTCTCATTATTAGACTGAAACTCGGACATCAACTTAAGAAGTGTTAATTGTTTGTGCTCTTTTGTTGCTTTAAGAACTCGGATTTCAATAAAAATTGGCAAATGTGTGAAACAACGATTATTTAAAAAAAAAATCAGTTGTTTAGAGTCAATTAAATAAAAATGCTGGTCAAAATTAATTTTGTAAATTTTAAGTCTCAGTCTTAAAATGTTTGTGAATAAAGGCCCCAGATTCATCAAATGAGTGTCTACAGACTATTTCAGCTTGTTCAGTAAAGAGTCGAAACGGAAAAATATCATGATATATTTTATCTGTAATTGCATACATGTCATGCAAACTCATAGATTTCTATACAAAGTGACGAATAATCAGAGCTACAATAATATATGATGTATGATATTAGTGTATATACATATACATATTAGTAATGCTGTACTGTTTACATTTTGAAAAAGCTCTGTTTAAATAAAGTGATATACAGTTACACAAGAATATAATAGTAATATCATTCTATGTGCATGCAAATTGAAATGCATTAATATACAGGTACATGTTGTTAATAATACAAATATTGCGACTGACATAAATATAGAAATTACATGTATACTGCATAAAACTGGGGAATATTTGCGTGAGTTTAGTGATGATTTTTGAAACAGTCTTTGAAAATTGTATCATAGTTTCAGTAGTTTTCTTTGAAGTTTGTTGAGCTTCTAGAGAGGTGGAGCTAAATTAAAAGTTAAGTGAGGCGACGCCCCCTCGACTAAATCATCGGACCAATGTATGCTTCGAAGAAAATGGCGGTCTTTACACATTAAACCATTGCTCAACATTTCCAACAACTTTCTGTGTATAGAAACCTGCACACAATTAGGTTCCCATAACAGGCTGATATAATGTTTAAAATTCCTCATTTATAAAAATGCACACAAATTATACCTAGCAATCACACAGCATTTCGGAACACAAAACTACACTTATTGACGATCATATTTACGTATATGACCGACAGTGAATGGGACGCTAGGGGTTCAACATGTGTCACTCCCTATAAAAAACTAAATAGGATTTTTTGCTAAGAAGTAAGCACTGCACGCATCTACATCTCAATGAACCAAAAATTACATTCACCTTAACCGTGCTGATAAAAGGAACATTCATACCTATACATTTATTTTTTAATGTATGTGTTTGAATAATTTTGGTCAAAACAATACCTCAAAACACATCAGTCCTGTGAAGGATTCTGATAGGGATGACATTGGTGGCTAAGGCCTATGTCACATGAAGCTTTCGAGCAGGTTACCGGCTCTGTAAAGGCCGAAACCTTAAGAGCCTGTGGGTAATTGCTTGGCATGCCATGCGGGCCCGCACAAATTTTGTGACCCGTAGAGGCACTGTATAGCCTGTGGCCGAGAGTTGAGCATGCACAACTTTCATGCCTCAGATGAGACCTACAGGTGTCACAGGTCCATAAGACTTGAGGAACTGTGCGGGCATGCAGCCTGTGGGAAGCCCTTAGGCCTGTAGTTTGATGTGACCAAGTCTGTATCAGATAGACTTACTAACAACGAAACTTATTTATGTATCAATAATATTAAATGCTGCTTATTACATAATTATTTAAATATACACAAGGTTAAGGAATAGTGTTTAAATGTTGTATATAAAGCTATGAATCTTGGATACTGTAGTTAATAGATAATTCATATAAATCTCTGGAATAATAGTAAAAAAGTCTGCAAATCATAGTTACTCAGTCTGTATTACATGATATTACAAGATACATGTATTTTTAATTGGACCATTTCTAAAAATGCCTAGATTTTGAGACCATAAAGACAAAGTCATAAGACTTTTGTTATTTTAGGAGCATGTCACAGATTAATTTTTTTTATTCAATCAAATTTTTCTTAATGGTATGAATTATGATGCAAATGGTATTTCAAATACCTGACAAACAAAACTGCAGAGAAACATTTTACACACATTAAGATCGTGTGCAAAGCATGAATAGAACTGAAACACTCAAGAATGATTTCCAGTCACGTTAATGGCAACACCATAGTATTATTATTAAACAAAGTAAAATAATGATCTTCAATTAATTATCAAAATCGAAATGATTCAATTGCAAAGAAAATCAAAATAAACTGTAATATCTCATTAAGGTAACATTCATATTTTGCAATAGATATTACCAGGTACGCTAAACTGAAGCATAATTTATATTGTTATTTTAGAATATATCCGATACTAAATACTAATTTTCTACATTCCTATACTACATGTAGTTCATGTGTGTGAGTGTAAACAATCATCTGATTATAACTATGAAATCATCAAAAAGGCTAAAACCAACTTCCTTTCCTTTAATTACTTATATATCCAACCCTCTAAATTGTAGAAAAATAAAGAGGCTGACACTAACATTTACATCAAATGAAACCAACTTCCTTTCCTTAAATTCCTTGTATTCATAACCCTCCAAATTGTACAAAATTAAAGAGGCTGACACTAACAAACATTTACAGTTTATCAAAAAGTCATAAGCACTTAAGTAAAATCACTTTCTGTCTATAACTGTGTTTAATTTTGGTATGACACATGTCGGAATGCCTCTTGTGCTAATTTGAAGTAAATAACCTACATAAATCATAAAGCCATTGTCTTTTTGATTTATAATTCAGTTAAGTAAAACATTATCTTAATGAGTAATTTCAAACTTTTGGACCAAATAGAACACAGTTGGTTTTCCAGCCTTTTTGTATCTACCAGTATATATAGCACACAAAAAAAGCCGACACTTCATAACACTGCATTTTCTGCTGCTAGAGTTGTCTACCTTTGACCGTTCTGTCTCGGGTCGTGAAGCATTGTACGCAAATGTATGAGATCTAAACTTTACACGTAAAGGACCTGAGTCATCGTCCAATTTCTTCGTCTAGTGAAATAATAGCAACATGAGAAAGCATATATATTATGATAAAAATATATATAAATCTATCACACTAAATAAATATTTACGAAAAATTTAAATAATTTAAAAAAAATCCTTCCTTATTCACTAATGTTACAGTTTTTGAACTTGGAGATTAGACTTGAACATAAAATTGACCAGTTTCATGTTTGTCAGTATGACTATATACAGTAAAACCTCAATGATAAATCCACCCTTTCGACCCTTGAAAACGGGTATTATTTTTGAGGTGGTCTTAATTTTAGTTTAGTTGAATTTAGTGTAAAGCTATGAACATGAACTTGCAAATTGTGTTCTTAAGTTTGAGTTGGTCCTATAATTGAGGTGGTCTTTAGGTGAGATTTTACTGTATTTGATTTGATGTTGTATTTATTATGTCAGACAATATCTAAAGAAACTAAGACCACACTTCACAAATACAGACATATCAGCATGCTTTGATATACATAACCACATCAATACATGCATAATTATATATGCATATGTCGGTAAATACTGCAAAACTTAAAACATGCATATACATATAAAATTATAATATATTAAGAAGAGATTAAATAAAGAACAATAGTACAGCCATTCATTACAGCCAAACCTGTATTGTAAGTACTTTATATAGTACAAGTGTTTATAAGCATTCATCCCTTTTTTATGGCAAATTTGGGACCGCTATTGGGCCCCATTCCCCAAAGAAACAAGTATAGTATTTTTCCCCTACTTAGAAAGAAATTTCCCCTTCAGTAAAATTATTTAAAATTAAAGCTTAATTAATACCCAAATTTGGTAATTCATGATGCAAATTTCTCCTATCATAAGGACCCACCATACTTCCCCTAAAACTGAAAAAATGGCTGGCATTGTATACTTTTTATGGGAGGGTTCACCATATTTATAATATGTTCTTTTTACCATTTACAAGAAACCCTAGACCAGAAGCATACAAGCAACTTAAGTTGTTTTTTTCAAACACCTTTCCAGTAAATGTCTCTCTCAAAGGAGTCTTTACATACAGGTTTGACTGTAATGAGATCAACTTAAATTATTTGAAAAACCCAAACAAAAATATTTTTCTCATTATCTTTAAGTTCTCAAACCAGAATTTCCAAAACAAGGCACCTAGAAAACATACTAATACATGCCCACATCTCCCTATTCTAGAATTCAAAACTGGTTCTAAACAAGCCCACTATCCTGTCCCTGAAATCCTTACTTAAGCACATGTAAACCTTTCTACACAAGGATTTAATTTTGATAGATAACATGTCCACCATGTGTGTGTAAATAAATATTTGTTGCTAGAGGCAAGTTAAATGATGAAGCACCTAGTGATCAGTATACAGTTATTTCATGGTTTATATTTTTTATAGTTTATAATAACATTATGTGACCATGAGCTTCCAGTGACTATGATCTAACATTATGTGACAATGAGCTTCCACTGATCATGATCTAACATCATTTGACAATGAGCTTCCAGTGACTATGATCAAACTCCAAGTAACAAATATGGATAAGCATCTATTGACCAAAATAAATCCCACAAATGCATGAAGCGACCATCAGCAAGCATCAATTGACTGCATTACAGTGAAACAAAATATTTTGACAAGCCTGACGTTGTGAGCATGTGATCACTAAGGCTTATCAGTAAGCTGTGCCCAATACCTACCTCCTTGGACTGATTCTTGCTGTCAACCTGTATGGATTTACATCAGATTCCATGTAAAGTTTCAACCAAACAATTTACAGACAAACTCAATGGTATGTGTTAACTTTCACTGAAGATTTTACTGTCAAACAAGTCACAGCCTACATACATTAACCTTCCTGCAGATTTTCAGAAAGTTTGCAATAAACACTCTTAATTTACCTGTTATTATATACCATTGATTCTGTTCTTCAAGTAAGGGACAAACAAGGGGACAAGAGCCACCCAGCCTTATTTTTTTGGGGGAAAAAATGTCACCTTGTTATAACATTTTTAAATAAAGTAATTCATATAAAAAAATAACAAATTGAAACAAGTGATAGATGAAAGTCAGGTTCTTTGGCTTTGTTACATTTCATTAATAATGTTTACCTCATCAGCATCTTGCATTTGATTGGCTGTCTCTTTGTCAGGTGATTTTTTTGGGATAGGTTTGGCTTCTACCTTCTTTTCTTTGACCTCTGCTTCTTCTGTTGGCAATTCTAGATCGTTTTCAGTCACAAGGCTTTTGTTGTCAGACACAGTACTGGAATCTGTACCAAGAAAATGAATGGTTCGAAGGTAAGAGAAATTATGTTGTTATGTAAGGAACATCACATACATAAGACAATGCCTCCCCACACAGACCCCGGGAAACAATACAAAACATTAGGCACTGAGGAGGTGCAAGGGTGAACATGTATGGGAATAGGGGTGCAAGGAACGGTCTGGCCAACAATCCAACCAACTATGGATATGTTATGGAGACAACAAGGGAGAAAAGTTTAATTGATGAAACACATCATGGAACAAGCCAAGAAAGTCAGTATATCATAGCAGGGGGAGGGGGGGAGAAAATAACATAAATGTTACTGCATGTGGGAAAAGGGGAATGTAACATACATCTAACACATAAATAGAAATAATAACCACACAGCAATTTACAGCCTTGGAACTGTCAAAAATACAAGAAAAGATGGTTTGTGTTCAGACACATTGTTGAGATATAGCCATACACACCTGTATCTTTCTTTGAATGAGTATCACTCATACTCCATGGTGTTTTTGGATGTGCCCAGGTACTGGGGTCTTTGAGATTCCATGACTTTTTCTGCAAGTGTATGACAATCACATTTTCATTTAAAAAGTAGTCACAAAAATCCATTTGCATTGTTTACTGAATGATTATAAAAGAAACTTAAAATGAAAGTTCTATATTCAGGAAACGCTCAAATAAACAATTTGTAAACTGTTTAAGCAAAAAGAGTCAATTCACTCTTAAACCATCATTGAAAAAACGAAAACTCAAAAATGCAATTGACATCAGAGTCCCAAACCAAAACTCCACACCAGAGTGGAACCTATTCGTTCATGTAAAAAAATTCAAGCATATTTTTCCTTTTTATGCTTTGTGTCCATAATTAAATCATGTACATATCGTTTATTAAATTACAATATGGCACATTAACACATCCATAATAATGTATGTTTTTGAAGTATTGCAATTAAACAAAGGTACAAGAAGACATTTACTATAATGAAACAAAATCTAATTGCATAACAACATACCTGACCAAATGTTCCAATATACTGTCCATCTCTTAGTGTCCACAATCTGGCAGTTTTATCAGTGGAAGCTGTGATGATATATTCACCTGTGTCATGTTTAGCGTACTCTACACTTACTATAGCTGAATCATGAGCATGCCAACTGGCTTCTAGTGGTGGCTTTGTTTTTATTCTCTACAAGATGTATACAACATATGATCATAATGCGTTCTCATAATGCTTTATAAAATGCTATCATGTTAACTTTGGACTTATTGACTGTCAAAAGTATAACCAGTTACTAAACATCATCCAAATTTTTCACTGGCTTCAAGTTCAGACAGAAATTTCCGGCTCGAGGGTTTAGGCAGTAAAGAGGCTTTGCTGAGTGACCATCTTAACAGTTGCCCAAGATCCGAATATTTCCATCTGCAACGGAAGCCAGTGACAGATTATTTAAACTGCGTACCTTTGCTCAGAAAATAAAGGATGAGATTAAATAAAATAACAACCCTTTTAAGGACTTATACATAGTAGCATCTGAATTTTCATATTCACTCAAGTCACTTTTCGCCATTGTGTGATGTCATTGTGTGATGTCATTGTGTGATGTCATTGTGTGATGTCATTGTGTTATGTCATTGTTGGATGTCATCAATTCTAAAAATCACTTTGACAATCCTATTTTTTTTACCCATAGACGCATAAAAATGGGCATATCAGTAAAATTAGGTAATGTACAAAGTCCTTATTCAGACCTGCAAGTTTCTATGAAAGGACTCGTTGAACTATAATGTGACAATATAGACATGCCAGTAAATGCTAATATAAAAGCACCACCTACCCCTCTCTCCTGGAACTTGATACAATGTGACATGATTTCCCATACTTTGATATTTCCCTGAGTATCACCAGTCACCAGTAAACTGTTGTTACTGTTTGTACACATACCTAGAACCGATTCATCGTGAGTGTCTGGGGCATAGAAATATCCTGCAAAATAACAGGTGGACAAATTGTGAAAAAACACAACATTATTGTGTACATATAGACAAGATGTTTCCATAGGACACAGATGCCATAACTCCTTCAAAAATTGGTTGATTGTAACCAAAACTTGACTTTAATATGATTTTAATCCATCCATCCTTTCAAAAGGTACTGACTCTCTTGAACTAGCATATATCACCCGCAGTCAAACATTAAATTACTAATATGGAATGAGCTTGGCTTCATTTTGATTATCAACAACGGATTAAGCTGCAGACCTCCACAGAATGCTTATTTTGTAAATTGTTGAAAGTTAACAGATGATTGTCATGAGTTCTTTCCCTTTATCCCATCTAGAGATAAAGGGAGAGAACTCTAGAATTGATGTGATTAAAGGAGAGAACTCTAGATGGGATAAATGGAAAGAACTCATGACAATCTCATATATATGAGTAACGTGAAACAGAAAAGTTTTTGTACTGAATGTAGGAGTGAATTATTTGTTCCATTCTTCGTATGTTTGAGTATTCTTCAAAGAGATACCATTCTTGAAATAGCAAAAATGCTTATTATGAATGAAGTTAAGAAGAATCTAAACATACCCATCTCATTTCGAGCACCATATAGACACCAGAATCGTATTTGTCCGCCTTCACTTGTTATCAATGTTGACACTTCTAGATTACGTCCAGTTGCTCGACTCTTCAAGAATAGTACTTTATCTACAGGGGCTGTTTGACTGAAAACAGGGGTGATAACTTGTTGTTTAATTGTGTACAATGTATGAAAACAGGGGAGATAAGTTAATATGTGTGAAAACAGGGGAGGTAACTTGTTGTTTAATTGTGTACAATGTGTGAAAACAGGGGAGGTAACTTGTTGTTTAATTGTGTACAATGTGTGAAAACAGGGGAGGTAACTTGTTGTTTAATTGTGTACAATGTGTGAAAACAGGGGAGGTAACTTGTTGTTTAATTGTGTACAATGTAGGGCTGTTACCATGGATTACTGTATATTTACCAAACTGCTTATACATGTCTGTACAAAATATTTGCAATTAAATCGCAATATAATTCAATACATTAGAATGAAATTTGATATTAGAATCAACTAATATGACATTAAGTCTGGGATATACATTGTATATTTAACTATAAAAACAATTTGGAGACCAAAACTGTTGTAATAAGTTAATCAGTAACCATTTGGTACATGTTCCATACATCATACAAGAAATGGTATAAAGATTGTCCATGACAGTAGATACTGTAATAAAGCATATACAACAAAAATATGTATATGAAGAAGCAATAATATAAAATATATACAATGATTATAGTCTTATAAACAGTAAAAACATACTAATGATTAATACTAAATATGTGTAAATATAAATAAAAGCATACACAAATATATCAGTACCTGCAGGTGGTAAGCATTATTCATGTACATATACATCTTATTACATGCTTACAAATCTGCTATTTCTCCCTCAGATTTACAAGTTGTATAAAGTCCCACAGATTTTCTAGTTATATAAAGTCCCACAGATTTACAAGGTATATAAAGTCCCTCAGATTTTCAAGTTATATAAAGTCCCTCAGATTTTCAAGTAATATAAAGTTCACAGGGACATGTACTCTTGCAAAAGAATGGTACGAAGTAATGTTACATATACACAAAAGCACAAAGGAGAAATACAGTAAAACCTCACTTGAAGACCACCTCAATAATAAGACCACCTTTAAATTTTCACTGTTTTGCTCTTTATTCAACTTCAATATTAAGACAATCTCGATATCAAGACCAGTTTTCAAGAGTCCCAAGGGTGGTCTAATTATTGAGGTTTTACTGTATATCAGTTTTCCAGTCTTACAAAGTTCTCGGTGCAAGACACCATGTTCAAAGTTTTTGCTAAAAACAAGTGTAACTCAATGCTGGTAAGGGAGCAAACCCTTGATAAATAACCTTAAAGAATTCTACGAACTAATAAATCTTCATCGATTTAGCAAATACAGATGATTCCAGTACCAATGATTGAATATCTCGCTAGAATACTTGGACACTAATGAAAAAGCTTTCATGCATGCAATGTGTTACATGCATTTACACACCAAAGTCTTGTAGATGGTGCAATTTATATATATGTAATATCCATTATAAATAACACCAATACAAGCAAGTGTGCAAAGTATATCTCCAATCATGGCATGCAATTCCACAGGAGACTGTCATGAGTTACCTCCCTTTATCTGTTCTATAGTTTGTGTAAGGAGATTGTCACCAGTTCTCTCCCTTTATCCCTTCTATAGTATATGTAGTGTATATATGGATAAAGGGAGAGAACTCTATAAGGGATAAAGAGAGAACACATGACAATCTCCTGTATGCAAATCCCATACAAACATGAATCCACAGCAAGATGTTGTAAACTTGCTGCATATAATTATCACAGGTTGAGTAATGTCAATTTGAACTTAAGTGAAGACATGTGATAATGTTTCATTTGATGTTCAGTGACTTTTCAGTTTTATGAGACAGATTTTGTTGAACATTTTAATCTACCAGATATCAGACAATGTACCTGGAGTCCATGGAAGGTTGATTGTGGTTGAGAACAGTGGAGTGATCTTGCTTTTATTTCAGGGGAGACCAGGAGGATTGGCAAATTAAAAGCAACTACAGATAATTTAAACAGTATACATGGACTATAATATTGATGATAATAAAAGTATATATAAATACATTGTATTTTATTACAAACGTTAAATGGACTCAAGCATGAATCAAGCATAAATCAACATGCAGGCAGGGCATAAGGCTTATAAATGTGTTGCACGAGATACACGAGCAGGGGGCGGTTCTATGATCTGATTGGTCAAGCTGTATGTTATACCTTACCTACTCAATAGTAACATATCTTGCCAGGTTTTTCTGAATTATCCATGAAAATATTCACACTTTACAATAAAAGATCAAAAATAACAATGTTAACTTCGACAAAAATGTGAATCACAGTATTAAGCATGAGATGAAAGTTAAGTTAGTAAACACAAAACATTCAACTAAGTGACACCAGACCACAGGAGATTGTCATGAGTTCTTTCCCTTTATCCCTCTACAGTTCTCTCCCTGTATCCCTACTACAGTTATCTCCCTTTATCCCTTCCATAGTAAATGTATATACAGTTTGTTCCTTCTAGAGTTCTCTCCCTTTATCCCTTCTATAGTGTATGTGTATTTAGTACATATACTATAGAAGGGATAAAGGGAGAGAACTCTAGAAGGGATAAAGGGAAAGAACTTGTGACAATCTCCTGTGCATCAGACAATACAGAGCTAATGTCAACAACATGAGTACATAGCAACATTCATGGCAAATATCCCAACAATAAAAGAATGAAACTAACATAAAAGCAACTGAAGTAACATTAAATTCAGCCAATTAAGATTTGTGCAAAGTTATTTATATACATTCTGCATTACAAAAAGTTGTATCATTTTCAGATTTTATTTTCCTGAAAATTGAAAAGTAAAATACTACATACCCTCTTTCTACTTTGTGAGATTTCTGATGTCTGGAATTAGGTCGTGAATTCATAGATTTAGGTCGATCGTTTTCTGTGTCGTTTGATGACATGTCTTCTATCTTTTTCACCCTATGTATACACAATACTCACATACAATACTCATACACAATACTCATACACAATATTCATACACAATACATCAAAAGTTCCAACTGTATCACAAGATTATAAATTTCTGAATGCTATGTCACCGAGAAGGTCATGTGATTGAAATAGTCAAGGTCATTATGAAAAAAGGAGGCTGGGTCCAGGAATAACAAACTAAAAGCTGGATCATAAAATTGACTAGAAATATGTCCACAGGGAATGGGTGCCTCCACTTCATAACCTAGACCTATTCAAGGCCCATAACTATCATAATTTCCCTTGGTGGAGAGGGACTGTAGATCGAATGCTTCAGGAGATATGATCAACACAATTTTTGTGGGACAGGACCGGACCGAGGTATGGACAAAGGTAAATCTAAGTGCTCTCCCACGATTGTATGGGGTAACAAAAAAAGGATTTCACTCATTGGAATAATTCAAAGATTTCTGAGCAAGGATAAACTGTAGCAAAACTTGCTTTTAAGAATTCTGTCTCAAAACCAACTCTGACTGAATAATTTCAGTGCTTTGTAGCTTTACAAACATTTACAACATGATAAGATTGGAAATAGTGTCAGCTATATATGATATATATCAGTGCATAACATTTACATGTCACATGTAATATACTTTATATACCAAGCTCAGACCGGATACAACAGTTATAAAACATGCAATTAATTTCAACAGGTTACTATGGCGATAATTCTGACAACATTTTATCATGTTCGGCAATTTTCCAGCCCTGCGTTCAATGATGACTAACAGTTGCTCATGTTATGAAACTGTTTTGTTTAGTATACCTGGCTCACCAAATTGCATTCACTGCATACGGGTAACCAAATTGTAAACGTTAGCCGCAAACAATTTTACTGAATGCAGGGCAGTTCTTCAATTTTCATTGTTCATCATTTTCAACAAACAATAATGATAACATTTATAGGATAGGAAGTGTATATTGTCACATTGAACACAACAAGATCAGTATTATTTTGGTTGTTTGGGTGATTGGAGGATTGTTACATACAAAATACATCCACAACATCCTGTGCAATATTGCCCAACATTAAACAAAAGTCATGAAGCTGGTTATTGTCACCATATAGTACACAATATATTTTATGATACATCCAGGGAAACACAAAGCCACCATTGTGGACTGTAAGCGTTATATATATGAAGGGATAACATATTAATACAAAATTTTACAGTTGCCATTGAAGTTTATAGCACAAAGGATATGGAATTTGATGACCAAATACTTACCAGTTATCTTTCATTATTTCCCTATGAACAAAATGTCTATCATAAGTTAAAATAAGTGAACTAACCATTGTCAATGTATATCATGCCAACTCAAACCAGCTTTATCTGATATTATTTGAACAGTTTGATTCATAACAGATTGTCATTAACTTTTTAGTTGTAATCAATACAATGAGCTTCGAGCAAACCAGGCTCAAAATTGTGAATCTAGATAAATGAACAATTCCTACATCTCAACATCATGCACAGACCACAACTTAGTATGTGTTCAAATGATTGTAACTCCTCAGAAGGAGAACGTTATAGTTGTACATGTATCAATAACTCTTCTAAAGGAGAACGTTATAGTTGTATCAATAACTCTTCAAAAGGAGAACGTTATAGTTGTATCAATAACTCTTCAAAAGGAGAACGTTATAGTTGTATCAATAACTCTTCAAAAGGAGAACGTTATAGTTGTATCAATAACTCTTCTAAAGGAGAACGTTATAGTTGTATCAATAACTCTTCTAAAGGAGAACGTTATAGTTGTATCAATAACTCTTCAAAAGGAGAACGTTATAGTTGTATCAATAACTCTTCAAAAGGAGAACGTTATAGTTGTATCAATAACTCTTCAAAAGGAGAAAGTTATAGTTGTATCAATAACTCTTCAAAAGGAGAAAGTTATAGTTGTATCAATAACTCTTCAAAAGGAGAACGTTATAGTTGTATCAATAACTCTTCAAAAGGAGAACGTTATAGTTGTATCAATAATAATCTCCTTTTGAAGCATTAAAGGTCAAACCATTCAACAGAAGGACTGTCATTGATACAATCAATATTGATAAATCAACAATTCATTGATATACACAAATGTGAATCAATGACAGTCCTATTTAACAGTAAATAAAAAAAAAAATAAAAAATTCTTATAAACAGCAGAAGTTACACGGAAACTTACAAATTGGAAGCCTGTCCTTTACGTAATCTCACAAATATTTTCTCCGTTTCTACATCCCATACAATAATTTCACCATCAAAACTAGCGGTACATAGTAAATTTGGAGGACAGAAATCTATGGTAAGTATGTCATCTTTATGTAGCTGGCCTCCTTTCCAATTTTTCTGTGCTTGTAAATACATGTTCTGTAAGTATATAAACATAAAAATATAAACATAAAAATGTCCAAATATATTCAACTAACGGTAGAAATTTCTTAACATACAAATTGTTAACTGAAGCTGAAAACTGAACTACAGTCGAACCTAGGTTATTCAACAGCCTCTATCCAAATAGATGGTATCATTCGATGTTTATTCTTATGCATGTCGAATTGAAATTGGCGATTTGAAACCAAGTATTATTTGAAATAAAATTTCGACCCGATGAATTCAAATTAACAAGGTCCGACTGTAGATGTAAAGGATACACAGAAGTAAATCTGCAGCATATTTTCATTTAGAAGGAATTTGAAGATGTGACAGACACAGTATGAACTCTACATTATTGCATAAAACAAGTAAGGCAACTCTGAAAGAAATGCAATTTTTAAGTCAATAACACAATGAAAAAAGTGCATTTGTTGCAATTTTCAGCCAACCAATGGAAAAATGTTCCTTCCGGAAATTGACTACAATGACATCAAATGCAGTTCACTGTTAACCTAAGGGAGGCAACTACTTACATCTGGATCAGTGTCATCGTACAGAGTTATCTGTCTACTCCAACCCACTGATATGATTACTTTCTTATCTACCAAAGGCATAATACCAGTCATCTCTGCTTCAGCTATAGCCTCTAACTTGTGTAGATTGTGTCCATTCTGGAAGTTCCAAACCTACAACAACAACAACAACAATTAGAAAGCTTCCAATTTATCAAAATATGAAATCAAAAAGGAATATGAACATTCTTCAATATTCGATTATTTTTGTCCATTAACATCACAAAGGGTCATGGATAAACACTAAGTGTCAGTCTGTTAAAAATAACTACTTATACTAATCATTTAAGGGCAGTAAGTAGTCTGTCGACATATCAGTAAGCACACATTACAGGAATAGGATGAGACAAATACCTTAATAGTTCCATTTCTAGCTCCGGAGAATAGTCGCCTGTAGGCAGTGTCAAAGGTCATACATGTAATCTCTTCTTCACCATGAGCATTGGAGAATACCACTGACTTGTTTCCTGTTTCAATATCCCATAATGCAATTACTGAAGAGTCACATCCTGTTGCAACCTGGAATTAAAACAACAAGACAATCTTGAAGATTTTTTGTGAAATATACTGATGTGAAATTGTCTGAATCAAAATAACAACAAAACAGATATATTCACAGGATCACATTATCACAAAATGCAGATGAAACAATAATTAAAAGGTGCAAGTTAATGTATTTAAAATGAAAATTCAGCTAAACCTCACTTAAAGACCACGTCAGTAATAAGATCACCTCCAGATCACACTTTTCAAGTCCATTTTCAATGTTTTGCTCTTTGATCAACCTCAATATTAAGACCACCTCAATAATAAGACCGGTTTCCGAGGGGCCAGAGGGTGGTCACTTTATTAAAGTTTTACTGTCACTCAAACATTCATATCCAGTATCCATATATACAGGGCACAAGAAATTTAATATGGTAAAAATGGATAATTTTAGAATAAAGCAAGTTACACTTCAGAATGCCAATGACATGAAATATGGAGTAGCGTTCATTCATTCTATCAGAAACTAGAAGTAACAATAAGTAAATTGAAAAAATATGGTTGGCGCTATTTGATGGTTTATATTTGTTGGGTAACATAAAACATTGCCAAGATGTTATGATTGCTGGTCACTCCAGATCCAAAATGGATTTTGGTAAATTAGGTGGATTGCGGTAAGGTAACGTACCCATTATCGAAAGGTAAACCAATCCGCGTCAATATCACAAACGTTGTTCGGTTGAAGTGAAGTTGGTTTACTGGTTAATGTAAGATTTGATTGTTTTACACAACGCTTATATGCAAAAAGCAAAGCCATGTTAGTACGGCTGTGCGGAAAAACAAGACAAACACTTACCTGTTTAAAGATGGGGTTATATATAGCACAACAAAGCTGCGTATCATGAGTATTCACTGTTTCACTCATTGGGATACTCGTGCGACCTAGTTTCAACATTCCTATATAATCATTGCACGTGACAAGTAGGGAGCTCTGTGGTGAAGGTTGTAGATGTATAGGGAACTGTCCGTGTTCCGGCATACGACCATGAATACTACTAGGGAACTTTAACACAACTGTCTGCAGTATTGCATGCTCCTTTATGTCCCAGACCTTGACAACCTGAAAGTTTAGAGACAATCTTGTTCAACAAAGTACACTGGAATGGGATAAGCCAATTAACTAGCTATTTTGGTTTGAACAAAATCAGTGGGGTGCATGTGCAAAAATCACCATTTTAAATAAGTCGAGCACATTTTATTACACATTTTGATGATCATTGTAAACAGAAAAGGGGTATTTAAGCAATCTTGTGTGATAACTTTCAGTATGAAAAGTTAATCTTACTTTAAGAATGAGTTAGCTAGCATACATAATCATAATTGTGTACATTTCAAGTAACTTACGGCATCTTTAGAATAGCTGAACACTTGCATCAGCCCTTCGTGTATTTTGACCCCTATGACCCCTGTTCCGTGTCCTTCAAGTATAGCCATTGGTTTACTGGGTACATATGGATTCCAAAGACGTATACAATGGTCCAGACTACCCGTTACCAATATGTTCAATTTCTTACTGAAGTCAAAACATTCTACACCCTGGAAAGAAACAAATAACAAAGAATGCCCTTTGACCTTGTAATAACAATGGTGCCACATCTAAATATGGTCATTGTTATTTTTACATTTACTATCGAAAATCAGCCAATCACAGCTGCTCAAATATTCTGACAAAAGAGAGTACCAAGGAACCCAAGGCAGACACCTTTCGTGTAATTTTATACAATAAGTAAAAGACAAATTTACATGAAATATAGTAAACACAGCATAAATGGTGCTTGAACTCCTCAATTAATCATAATATAATAATGAGTATATGCTTTGTAAGGGGCTGAACTCCTCATGAACACAACATGAGAAAATATCGAAATATACTTTCTACTGACAGGCTTTTCCTACTGCTAATCTTAACATAAGTTCCTCTCAGCAGTTACATTCAGAATCTTGGTAAAGATTATGGCTTCAAATGCTGCCATTGGTGAAATTCCTGAACAGATTTCACAATCCTTGAATTAGGCGTGAGTTTTAAGCCAAGGATGCAGTCATCAAGAATGATTAATATAAGTTGTAAGGACTTGTTCACATGCAATGTAACATAAATCAGTCTTAAATTAAATGTGTCCATATATAGGCCACAGAGAGTTTTTAAGTCTAAAAAGGTCCATAACTCCAACAAAAAGTGTTGGATTGTGACCGAAATCAAACTTGACCTGCATTTTATTCTTCTTTGCATAAATGCCCAATACTAATTGAATCTATCCATCCTTTCAAGAATTAATGATCAGGAACCAATTTTACACATGGACAAGCGTAAACACTTTATGACCCTTTGCCATTCTTCATATGAAGGGCTCAAAAAGCATCACTTACCTTGTCAATTCTAAACACATAACTTTTCTTGAGACATTTAATGTCTGAAATGATCATTGATTTGTTAGGGTTGGCACATGATGAGATGATCATATTATTGTCAGGTATATATTGTACTTGACGTATCAATTCTGGATGTACGTCTGGTATCACAGTGTGACGGATATACTTTGCATGCTGGTCTAGATTCTACAATCAGAAATGTCAGTTCAAATGATTTTATCACATATCATATTCTAATTAACAAGATATAATTTTCAAGGAAATAAAATATCATTCTTAGTGCAAAATAAAAGTTTCAACATCATTTTAGCACAATCACTTCCCGCTTGTTTTTTTCACTAGCGAATTATCAAAAACAATACATGGGTGATATTACCACTATATACCAAATGTTATGTCATAAAAAAACTTAATAAACAGAGGGATATTTCAGGAAAACTTGTTCAGTGTATGGTCACAAGACTTACCTGCATGAATATCTTGTGAGCACCACCATCACTTTTGAATGGAATGTCAAACAGTTGAGTGACAGGTTTACTGAAATACATCAGATTTATGGCCCCTGTATCATTGCCAAAGATGAGCAAGGACTCTGAATTAGGGTTCCTCTTGTCATACCAATAATCAAAACAATAAGGGACATCAGGTAATGCTGAAAATAGAAAAACAAGAACAGTATATAATCAGTCATCGTAACATAACATCGGTCACCATACCATGACATCAGTCACCATACCATGACATCAGTCACCATACCATGACATCAGTCACCGTACCATAACATCAGTCACCATACCATGACATCAGTCACCATACCATGAAAGCAATCACCGTTCCATGAATAGCAAAATTTCATTCCTTAAATGTTGTTGAGTGAAAGCAAAAATATTCTATCTTCATACAACAAAGAAGGAGATAGACTTGTATTGCTTTCTATCCTTGACATGCATTACAAAGCATTGGCTTGTGTCAATATTACATAAATAAAGACTGAAAATGTTCTATTCACTAAATCACATTCATTTACAAGAAATTCAAATGAGCTGCTTGCAAATATTTCATCAACATTATAATAAGAATCTGTGTGTTAGCAAACACTTTTCATGTTTCAGGAAAGAAAAATCATGACTGTAGTTTCTAATAATTTGAAAAACACCAGCTTATTTAAACTATTTTGTATTAGATATTCAATATTAGCGGCCATCAAACAAACATTAGTGTAACACATCAAAGTAAAATGCAAATAAATAAAAACTAAACACGAAATTAACTGTAATTTTCTTCAGATGCTAATCTATTGATGGAGCAAAGGTATTAAGGGATTAGAATTTAAATCCTTTACGGTACTCAATAATTTCTTGAATTTTAATTAATCGGTAATAAATAAATGATTTTAATACTCACCAAATAAATGATATTCTTCAAAGTACTGAGCCGTAGAGGTATCAAAGAATCTTATATCTCTGCTGGTGGAAGCTATCGCTATCTTGTGACAGTTAGGCATATAGATTGCGTCCGTCACCCACATCTTAAATCTCCGTTTCTGACTGGAATCTTCCTCATCGTCACTGATGACGTAATATTTATCATACTGCATGCTGGGATACCACACACTGATAGCTCCCTCCTGGAAATATACACAAATATGTTAATAGCAAATTTTACCTTTTAGTTTACATTCAGATAGGTTCATTTCATTTTGGAAAAAGGTAATGCACAGTATTCATTGAAATTCAAACAGTTTCAGTAATCTGCTCAATATAAAAGACCGGGTGGTTTCTTAGAAACGTCACGATTTCATCCACTTCATGAATTCATAATCTTGAATTCGGAAAGCTGAAATCATGAAGTTGAAATAGTGAACTCAGGACTTATCTAGGAGAGAAATGGTTAAGTGTAAAAATCATCACACAAAAAATAACAAATTCCTCTTTAGTAGGAAATGGAACATGTCATTCCAAATATTAAACCGACATGTCAATAACATTTCTGTATATTGAAATAACCGACGTCAATAAATGTGTGAAATTTTTTGTGCAATTCTACAACTGATCAGTGCCCGGTTTGACAAACATTGACCCAATACATGTATTAAATTTTTAAATGTTGTTTTTCAATTAGTAACTTTTTAATGAAATACTTTGTCATGGTTTGACAATTTGCTGGAAATAACTCCAAGTACATCTCAATGACAGATTATCCTCTTTTTCAAATACCAAACTTTAAACTTAATTTCTAGTTTCATGTTTGAGTAGGCAGGGCCAGAAAGGGTTTTGTGAGTTAGAGAAGGTTACAGCTTAGTTAAGGTTCCCATCATGAGTGAAATTCAAAGAATTATCATAAATATCAGTTCATAATTGAACAACAACTGTAGACTGATGTAATGACATTGTTCTGTCTTGTAGAAGCTTGCAGAAATTAGAAAATATTAGTAATATCATCAAATATTTTTTCTGTCATGTTTGCCATTAAAAAATTAGAGACTAAGTTTTGTAAAATTTCTATTGGAATAATTTCAGTCCATTATTTGAGTAACGTCTTAAAGAATTTGAAATTTAACGAATTTCAAAACCATGTAATATGGTGACCCAAATATATTCTATGTAAATTTACATTATAGTTTGAGATATTATATTATATTTACCATCCAACTGGATGGTTTGGGTATTTTTAACTATAATCCAAATTTCTCAAAGACTTCAAGCCTTTAATGTTGTATGTATTTAGTATACTCAACTAAACTGAACAAACAGGGAATGCAAATAAAGGCAATATTTATAGAAATACACATTAACGCATTAAAATGTCATAATGATGACTTAAATCACACTGATTTGTCTTACATAATCAGTGCCTGGTATTAAAGTTGTTTGAAATTATCAGAAAAATGAAATACCACACTTAAATTCGCTTGAGACGATAATAACAAAGTTTGGGAAATTGCGTCAATAAAAAAGATTAATAAAAGTCAAGAGTCGCTCGTGAGACACGACATTATCAAATATTTGTTCATTATAATTACAAACGTATTCAAAGACTCGCCCTCATCAATCATGTTCTCAAGTAATTGTTTCATGAAGTTGAGGCAAAAGATAAGATTTTTTATTTGTTTTCTAATGTCTAAAAAATTGATGACTACATGGTTTTATGCCAACAAGACCTTTAGCAGGATTTGTGTTGGGTTGAAAAGGATTAACCGAACTCAATTAAATGAACTTTCTACAATTTCATTTTCTTGTACCCTTACGAGGCCCTTTATTGTATTTCTACTGTGATTTGCGTGCCTGGTCCTTTATTGTATTTCTGTGCTGCTAAATTATTTTATGCTTGCAATGGCCTTTATTGTATTTCTGTGGTGTCATGCTTGCAAGGTCCTTTATTGTATTTCTGTGGTGTCATGCTTGCAAGGTCCTTTATTGTATTTCTGTGGTGCCATGCTTGCAAGGTCCTTTATTGTATTTATGTGGTACCATGCTTGCAAGGTCCTTTATTGTGTTTCTGTGGTGCCATGCTTGTAATGTCCTTTATTGTATTTATGTGGTGCCATGCTTGCAAGGTCCTTTATTGTGTTTCTGTGGTGTCATGCTTGCAAGGTCCTTTATTGTGTTTCTGTGGTGTCATGCTTGCAAGGTCCTTTATTGTATTTCTGTGGTGTCATGCTTGCAAGGTCCTTTATTGTTTTGTTGTGGTGTCATGCTTGCAAGGTCCTTTATTGTATTTCTGTGGTGTCATGCTTGCAAGGTCCTTCATTGTATTTCTGTGGTGTCATGCTTGCAAGGTCCTTTATTGTTTTGTTGTGGTGTCATGCTTGCAAGGTCCTTTATTGTATTTCTGTGGTGCCATGCATGCAAGGTCCTTTATTGTATTTCTGTGGTACCATGCTTGCAATGTCCTTTATTGTATTTATGTGGTGCCATGCTTGTAAGGTCCTTTATTGTATTTCTGTGGTACCATGCTTGCAATGTCCTTTATTGTATTTCTGTGGTGTTATGCTTGTAAGGTCCTTTATTGTATTTCTGTGGTACCATGCTTGCAAGGTCCTTTATTGTATTTATGTGGTACCATGCTTGCAAGGTCCTTTATTGTATTTCTGTGGTGTCATGCTTGCAAGGTCCTTTATTGTATTTATGTGGTACCATGCTTGCAAGGTCCGTTATTGTATTTCTGTGGTACCATGCTTGCAAGGTCCTTTATTGTATTTATGTGGTACCATGCTTGCAAGGTCCGTTATTGTATTTATGTGGTACCATGCTTGCAAGGTCCTTTATTGTATTTCTGTGGTGCCATGCTTGCAATGTCCTTTATTGTATTTCTGTGGTGCCATGCTTGCAAGGTCATTTATTGTATTTCTGTGGTGCCATGCTTGCAATGTCCTTTATTGTATTTCTGTGGTGCCATGCTTGCAAAGGTCCTTTATTGTATTTATGTGGTACCATGCTTGCAAGGTCCTTTATTGTATTTATGTGGTACCATGCTTGCAAGGTCCGTTATTGTATTTATGTGGTGCCATGCTTGCAATGTCCTTTATTGTATTTCTGTGGTGCCATGCTTGCAAGGTCCTTTATTGTATTTATGTGGTACCATGCTTGCAAGGTCCGTTATTGTATTTATGTGGTACCATGCTTGCAAGGTCCGTTATTGTATTTATGTGGTACCATGCTTGCAAGGTCCTTTATTGTATTTCTGTGGTGTCATGCTTGCAATGTCCTTTATTGTATTTCTGTGGTGTCATGCTTGCAATGTCCTTTATTGTATTTCTGTGGTGTCATGCTTGCAATGTCCTTTATTGTATTTCTGTGGTGCCATGCTTGCAATGTCCTTTATTGTATTTCTGTGGTGTCATGCTTGCAATGTCCTTTATTGTATTTCTGTGGTGTCATGCTTGCAAGGTCCTTTATTGTATTTATGTGGTACCATGCTTGCAATGTCCTTTATTGTATTTCTGTGGTGTCATGCTTGCAATGTCCTTTATTGTATTTCTGTGGTGCCATGCTTGCAAGGTCATTTATTGTATTTCTGTGGTGTCATGCTTGCAATGTCCTTTATTGTATTTATGTGGTGCCATGCTTGCAATGTCCTTTATTGTATTTCTGTGGTGCCATGCTTGCAAGGTCCTTTATTGTATTTCTGTGGTGTTATGCTTGCAATGTCCTTCATTGTATTTCTGTGGTGCCATGCTTGCAAGGTCCTTTATTGTATTTCTGTGGTGTCATGCTTGCAATGTCCTTCATTGTATTTCTGTGGTGCCATGCTTGCAAGGTCCTTTATTGTATTTCTGTGGTGCCATGCTTGCAAGGTCCTTTATTGTATTTCTGTGGTGCCATGCTTGCAATGTCCTTTATTGTATTTCTGTGGTGCCATGCTTGCAAGGTCCTTTATTGTATTTCTGTGGTGTTATGCTAGAAATTAACAATTGGGTTGGTTGAGGACAGTATTCAATTAAGTAAATTTTCATGGCCTGATATAAAGAACAGTTAAAGTGCCCCATCTGACAGAGTAATACAACTAATTAAGGCAGCAATCTGAAGTGAGCAAACAGAAGGTGCAAGACAATGACTTAATGTTCAAGGTGAACATGTTACAACATCGTCCCTTCAGTCATCTACAGTGAGTGAGATGGTTCATGGAGGACAAATTGTGATTTTGATACAAAATTAAACTTACTCAGCAAACCGATTTACAATAAACATATTTAAAAAGAAATTATGACGTTTTTAAGTAGCAGACAAATATACTTTATCCGCTGTACAGATAGTCTCTAAATGAAATACACTGAAACCAATGATAATTAAATCAGATTAATAAAGGTGAAAAGTACAAAGATTTTTTTTCCATTGTACAATAATTTGAGACACAAATCAAAGGCAAATATCATGTTTGCATAGTCTCAATAGACTAGAATTGGTAATATGTCATAAATAAAACGGAAAGACGAATATAGTACCCACTGTACTTATAATTTACTTACCAATATTTTTTCTCATATTTCAAAACCTAAGTATACAGACAATTCCTGAAGTTGAAATCGTGAATTCGTGAAATTCAAATCAAGTTCAGATTGTGAATTCATGAAGTTGAAATCATAGATCATTTATTACAATCATGAATTTGTTAGGTTGAAATCATGAATTTATGAAGTTGAAATCATGAATTTGTGAAGTTGAAATCATGAATTTGTGAAGTTGAAATCATGAATTTGTGAAGTTTAAATTGTGAATTCATTAAGTTTAAATCATGAATTCTTGATGTTGAAATTGTGAATTTGTTTATTTGAATTGGTGAAGTGGTGAATTTGAAATCGTGAATTCATTAAGATGAACTCCCGAATTTGAAGCTTTAATGTCACCAGTCTTTCGTATGTATTCCCCAATCTTGTGAATCAGCAATAACAATGAAATAACCCCTATTGTCAGAATCAATCACTTACCCTGCTGACTGTAACATACCGAGCTGGCCCTTCCACTGCAACAATCTTTGTCGTCTGCTCTTGCTGAATAAAAAATACATAAGAAGCATAAAGATTTTTAACAAAATTGTGTAAATGAACATTAGCAAGTTAGGCTCTATAATATATTGCTGTTAGATTGACTGCAAACAGATACATGAACTATCAGGACCAATGCCAATTTAGGTAAGGACATGCACTCTTGCGTCAGCTTTAACTGATGTTTGGATTACTTGTCTATCAAATAACAGCCACAGCGTTTTCTCTGTCAAGCTTATTGATAAACATAAACATTTCAATACAGCTATTTAGAAATGTAAAGGTCCAGGTAATATATTCATACGTTCGCAGTTAATAAAACTGCACTATATCACACAGAAAAAAATAGGGGCTTAATGTGTCTTTGCAATATAAATACATTGATGAAGTTATAATCCAATCGGGGGCAGTCGAGTAACCGTTTGACATGAAATGACAGAAAAGTGTAGTTTACCCGAAGTGCAGATTTAACAAAAGAGACATTCACGTTTTTTATAGATCTGTCATAAATATTTGATATGGTGAACAACTATGATATCAGAATATGTCTTGTGTTGTATACTGCAGCTTGCAATTTATTTTGTACAAACATTTTAGGAGTTAGAGCTAACTGAATATAATAGGAAAAATTGTAGCAAAGACTCTCAAAGTGTCCGAACCCCTTTGTGCCTAACAGATTAGCACTTATTTTGTATCAAAAACTAGAGAGCTCACAGATAATTATGTATTGCACTTATTTTGTTGTCAGAGCTAGAGAGCTCACAGCTGATTATTAGGTATAGCACTTATTTTGTATCCAAAACTAGAGAGCTCACAGATTATCAGGTAGAGCACTTAATTTGTATCCAAAACTAGAGAGCTCACAGATAATTAGGTATAGCACTTAATTTGTATCCAAAACTAGAGAGCTCACAGATAATTAGGTATAGCACTTATTTTGTTTCCAAAACTGGAGAGCTCTCACAGATTATCAGGTATAGCACTTATTTTGTTACCAAAACTAGAGAGCTCACAGATTATTAGGTATAGCACTTATTTTGTTTCCAAAACTAGAGAGCTCACAGATTATTAGGTATAGCACTTAATTTGTATCCAAAATTAGAGAGCTCACAGATAATTAGGTATAACACTTATTTTGTTTCCAAAACTGGAGAGCTCACAGATTATCAGGTATAGCACTTATTTTGTTTCCAAAACTAGAGAGCTGATTGGCACATTTCTTCAGTCCTATTATGTTACAACTAGGGAGGTTTGGCTTATAATATACTTGACCAGGACATACAGATCATGTTTTAAGAAAATGAGCTTGCAACTTCTGTTAAATTAAAATTTTGGACAATTTGTTGACACCTTTAAGGTGCTCATAATAAGTGACATTGTTCTGATAAATACAAACAGTAAAAACCTCAATAATAAGACCACCTTTGGGACCCTTGAAAACTGGTCTTAATATCAAGGTGGTCTTAATATTAAGGTTGAATAAAGAGCAAATAAGTGAAAATGGAGATGAAAAATGTTCTTAATTTTTTGAGGTGATCTTATTATCGAGGTGATCTTTAGGTGAGGTTTAACTGTATTTCTATCTCGATCTAATTATGTTTTCAAGAAATGCATATTAATCCTTGTCACATAATTTATATTATTAAATAAAATCAGTAAAAAGATTTTGGATTAATGTATCGTGGTCCAGAATGATTTTGGCTGATTATTATATGCTTTGAAACATGATAGCATCGAAATGTCATTCATATAGAATCAGGCCAACCAGATTTCTATGAGACAAGAATCAATACAATTTCTTAACCAGATATGCAACAAAAAATCATTATAAAAAGAATGGTAATCTCACTTAACGAAGCATATCACTTACATTTCACCATTAAATACAGTTTACTGTAACAATGATTTCAAAGCAACTAGATACAGGCGTAAATTGAAGTTAAAATCAATAGTATAGAGAACAATGGCACGTAGGATTGTCATAATTACGCACAAAGTGCTCGGTTACCCGAGAAAGTAATGTCAGGTAATGTCAGGCGATTGTCGTTCACGTTACAATGATTCAGGTGAAAGATAATTGTATGATTACTCCACTAAGGGAAATACAATGTTTACCCATATTCAATTGTTTTTCAATAACACTGCGATTTTGAATTGATTGCTTGAACAGAATCTGCGCGAAATTGACAACTACCGTGCATTCTCAGTTACTCAGCGAATGTTACGAAACTGTTTATTTTTGTATCCCTGACTCAACATATCACATTCACTGCACAGGGGGGACAAAATTGCAAACTTTACAAAATGTTTGTGTGAAATATCATATGCAAAATTATCATTTGTGACCAAAGCCAACACGTTTTTATCTCACTTTTTTATCCAAAAAAAGAGGAAAACAGATGAAAACAGGATGATTCTCACTTCAGACGGTAGTAGTAGATGAGTTGTTGACAATTCTACTTACCCTATTTTGTACAATATGTCGTATTTTAGGTTCCACCAAGAAAGGTATTTCACGTTTTGTTCTCATGTAATCATTCTCTCGGTACAACAACAATAAATATGTACAGAATTCATTCCAGTCCACGTAACCACTGGCAGAGGAATCTAACTGTAAAACAAATAGAGAGATGAAGTTGTTACAGGGAATGACACATACATACAACCGTCTCCCGTGGCCGAGTGTGGTTAAGGCATCCATATTGGAAGCAGGAGGTCAAAGGTTCGAATCCCGGTAGGGGTCCGTTCTGATATGGCTGGTTGGTGATCCACCAGCTAGTTAAATAATGGTTACTGTGTGCATACCTGCCCGGTGCCTGGCATTATTTTCAGCAAGGCCTTTATGTGACAACAACAACAACAGCAAAAATTGATGAAATCGGAATTCACTAAAAATTGTTTTTTTTACAAGGGGTCAATTAAAGTTTAATTTTAGACCCATCGAAGTTCAATCAGACATTAAATGATGTCTTTGTTTTCATTGCAATTTGAGCACGATGTTAATGGTATACTGTTGTTTGTACCGCAGGATTAGAGGGAAAACCCTTTATTTATACCAATCCAGAGTATATGTATTACATGACCTATATTGTACTTAGACTTTCATAAGTCATTTGCGCCAAAAAGGTAAACTAGTAAATTAAATGTTCTGCTTTGTTTACACTGAAAATATTTATATCGAAATGAGTTTCGGGAAATTCTACATTCAATATGTTAAAAAATACTATTTGCCAATAAATATGACCCAATAATGGTTGTAAAACATATGCAGAAGTCCTGTGTATACAGTATGCAGAACAGATAGTATACAGAACATCATTAATGGTGCAATGAGCATATACATACTAATAATCAATTCACGGCAAACAGAATATTTCTATTACAATTTTCATTGGAAATAGAATAAACACATACTTTCTGGAATAGTTTTTCCAAATAGTCATCATATTCGTCAGTCATCAATACATCTGATACAGTTTGTTTAAATTCTGCTAAATTCATTCGACCAGGAGTCCTAGCCTGCGTTTTGGCGGGAAAGAATCCGGTACCAGCCTGTATGAGAATGTCTTCTGGTTTGTGTTTGCTAAATCTCTGCATCAGTTGCTCCAAATGGTGCAGTTTGATCTCTTCCTCCAGACGCACATTCTCATCTTTGTCAAAACTGAAATTAGAAATAAGAAATATCTTGAAAAAGATGGTGGGTGCAATTTGAAGGTTGATATTTGTTGTGCAACATATTAAAATGCAGAGATGTTACTATAATGGCTGGTCACTCCCGATCCAAAATGGATTACGGTAAATTCACCGAAATTCAGTATATTTCGGCAAGGTAACATACTCATTTTTCGAAAAGTTAACCAATCCGTGTCAAGGTTATAAATGTTGTTCGGTTGAAGAGAAGTAGGTTTAGTGGTTAACGTAAGATTTGATTGGTTTACACAACACTGATATGCAAATAGCAAAGCCATGTAAGAACGGCTGCGCCCAAAAAATATACCAAGATCATTGTCACAAGCTCAAGGTCCTACCTCATGCAAGGGGAGGTAATTTTCACATTTATAAGTTTTGTTTCTGAAATATATGAAAATTTAATTCCTAAATTAAACTCTGACAACCACAAAGTTTATGCTATCAAAAACTATTAGGCCCACAGATCAACAAGTAGTGAATTAATGAGTATTTTAGTGGTCTGTCCAGTAGAATCAATTAATGGTGTCATCCCAACAAAATATAAGAGATAGAATAAGTAGCTACAGGGAAAGCCACATACATAAGACAGTGCCTCCCCACACAGACCTCCGGAAAAACAACAATCCATAAAACATCAGGCATTTGAGAAGGTTCGAGGGTACATAGGTAAAGGGACAGGGGCGCAAGGAATGACCTGGCCGACCATAAGGGATAACTAGGAGAACCAAAGAGGACAAACAAACAGAGGGGATACACTTGCATACATTATGGGGCATGGTGACCTAGCTGCCAAACAAATTTGCTACAACTCTAAACCGTAAATGCATAAAATATATCTGCTCGCTGTGCTTGCAAAACAATAACATATTACTAAACCAATGGAGACTGAACACAGACAAAACATTGATTTTAACGTTCTGTGACATATCACAAGTTTACTGCTGGTTTGCGCTTTTGCAGTACTAACGAAATAACGTAACGGAAGAAAAACCGACTTCTACTTTCTTTTGTGTTCAGTTTCTTCTTTCAAATATTTTACAGTAATTAACACCGGCAATAGTATTTCTTTTCCATATTTTTCCTATGATGCCAAATTGTTTTTATGTATGTTTTTGTTGTCAAAATACCAAAATACCGCAAAACTTGAAGTAACGCAAAAATAGCAGCAAATGCTATAAATGAACCACAAAAGAATCAAATTTTGAACCGTCCATACAAAACCCTCACTTAAGATCTCACCATGAACCATTTTTAAGTTTTATATAAATACCATAAACAAAAGCAAAAAGAAAAAAGAAACTTGCATTGGCCCTCAATGTGTATATATTCTATGACAGGAAATTTATTTATTGATCTCATTCTTCCTGTGAAGTTATTGCTACAGATAATTTAAACACTCCCTTAAAAGCACATTATTTTGTTTACATAAATGCAACAAACATGTACATTTGCATAAGGCAAACTGCAATAAGTCTATAAAGATAAGCAGATTGATTCATTTTCTTGCACAAGAAGATACATCGAAACCTCAACAATAAGACGACCATTGGTTCGGGAGAAAGTCGTACTTGTGAGGTGGTCTGATTATAGAGTTAAGTTATGGAAGAATAATTGAGCACTGCTTTGGGATATACAATCTCTCCTTGAAGTGACGTCATTTCAGGAAAACGCAACATGTGATGTCACTATTTGCAAGTAGGAACAGTATTTACTCCATATGGTCACTTCGTTTTCATATTGTCATATGGGGGCAAATATTGTTTACTGTCAGGACATGGTGACGTCACATGTGACATTTTCTGGAAATGCCGTCGCTTATAGAAGAAGTTGAAAATCGTACATCGGCGCTCAATTGAAAACTGGGCCATGAAAATATGCTCTTATTAATGAGATGGTCATAATTTTGGGGTGGACTTGAAGAAAGATTTTACTGTACTATGAATATGACATATTAAATGACTCAGTTAGCTTTTATGTAATAAAGGTTACAAAATTCGGACAACTAGTTCAAGAACTGACAAGCATAAGGGGCATAGCCAGAGCTGTTAGAATGTGTATGCAAACATTCTAGGGGGTCTAATACCTTGAAAAAAAAAGTTTACTAGAACGTTCGTGGTGCAATCTGGTAACATTTTCACAAGTAATACAGTAAATTGGAAGTGTTGTATATTCAGAAAATTTATACCTCAAACTGCATACAAATGCTCAACTGTTGGTTATTGCACATTTTTCTATTTTTGATAATCAAGTGTACACAACGACATATTTCCCATACAGGTAGCTACATGCCTGAGCATAATTCAGTGATGTGCATGATAAAACTTAGGAGTGCCGTAAAGCAACGATACAACCCAGATCTTTGACATCCCGAACCGTTTCGGAGACATCGCAGAGCAACATATACTATGCAACCTCTCCAGAGCAACACCCTTGTGAGGTGCAACCATTTCTGTTGTTGAGGGGTTGTTCAACCTGAGTAGAGAGGTTGAATTGATTCTAAATTCTTACTCCAGAAAAAAATTAATACTGTTGTTGAAGAGAGGTTGTTGCGCAAGAGAGGGTCGCTCTGGAGAAGGTGCACTGTATTATACCTTAGTTAAGTTATTCATAACAACTTGGAAATCCCAATTTAGTTCAATTAAAACAACACCGTATTCACTGGCCACAACATGCCTTCAGTATATACAGATACATGTATATAGATCATTCAGAACTTGTATCAGTACCAGGTAATACATAATGTACAGTAAAACCTCAATAATAAGACCACTCTAGGGACACTTGAGAACTGGTCTTCTTATTGAGGTGGTCATAATATTGAGGTTGAATGAGCAAAACAGTAAAATGGACTTAAAATTGTGATTTTTAATATTGAGGTGGTTTTGTTATAAAGGTGGTCTTTAAGTGAGGTTTTACTGTACACCATACAAATTGAAACAAAAATGAAACCATGGAAGAATTAAGCTTACATAATCATATTTTTATATAACCTGTACCAACTCTTACATACACAATGCAAACATGTTTGTTTCTCTATTTAATACTGTATTGGGTATTCTAGCTATGGATTTCTCAAAGTAAATACATATCATAAACAAAATTGCTCTGACAGAGGTGTAGCTTCGATTAGGCCATATAGAAGCACCCATTTCATTAGATCAATCTCGGAAATGGAAAAATACAATAGCAAAAAGTGTTAATAAACACTAAAATTCCCTCAGATTTATCCCAAATCCCTCACTTAGCAGAACTTATAATCGCCCGATAGAACCTGGCTTTGGCCTTCACACTAAAATACCTTTTAAGTTTCCATCAACCCTGTCAGGTTTGCTTTTAAATCATATCTGATATCTTAGTCTTATACACAAGATAAGTTTGAACTCATATCAGTTATTATCAGGTAGATAATGAAACAAATTACAGTTTCAGTGATTAATATGTGAATCAACACATAGTTTGAACCAAGGAACCTCGAATACTAAGAAAGTCTGTTTTCTAAAAAAGCAGACTCAACACAATGAAGACATCAAAGTGAGCAAAAATACAAGTACAATTGGACCTTGTTCATTCGAATTCATCAGGTCCGAATTTTTTTCCAAATGATACATGATTTTGAATAACCCATTTCACTTTGACATGCCTAAGATACATCGGGACCTGATATTTATTTCGGACGATACCGAGTATTCGGATAGAAGGTTGTCGAATAAACGAGGTCCGACTGCATGTGTAAATACTTGCAATCTGTAAACATGGCGGGTAAAGACAAGAACACTTACGCAGATTTTTGATTATCTTCCGCAACTTCAGAAAACTTCAATGATTTCTGCTTCGAATTCATTTTCTTAGTATTAAATCCGTTCAAAAAAATAAGGCAGCTAGCTCTTTTAAATATCCAGATAGAAATGACAATCACTTTTAAATCAATGTAAAAACTTCATCCACATAAAATTAAGACATCTGCTAGCTTCAGTTTCTATTCCACCAATATTTTTACTGTACATAGTAAAATATTCCGCTTTATTTCATTATGTATTGTTTGGTATATTCAGAACTGAACAAACGAGTAAGAAATAACCAGTCTCCCGTATTCTTTCAATTTTTCCAAGCTTCAAATTAGTATCAAGCTAGATTAAAATAATATTTTTTTAAGCATTGATTGAACATATTATTTCAGATTTAATTAATATTTCTAAATCAATAATCAAGAATAGAATATTACATATTTGCCGTTTAATACAGCAGACGTCTTTTAAAGTCCCATTCATTGCTGGGAATTTTCTCTGCCAATAGAATGTGCCTATCACTGAATGAAAATATAAAACTCTTTTGGAATGCAGACGAAAGCGGATAATATAGAGATACCGTCACAAGCAAACAATTTCCGGAGCTCAAACAACGAGCTTAGTTAGACGTTAAGTTACTGAGACAATAAAAATAAGCCTTACATCAGGTCTCAGACCTTGAACGTAATATAACATAAGAAATTTTACTGAGAAATTTGACAAATTATGAAAATTTTTATTTATGCAAATAAACATAAGAAAATCACAGAAATTTATTCCAGACCTTGAAAGTAATATAACTTTACTTTTTTTTACTCAAAAATTTGACAATTTGGAAAAAAAACAATTCCAATAAACATAAGAAAATCACTGAAATTTATTCCAGAAAATATTTCAAAATTCCCAAAAGTAATTGTAAACTTAAATGTATTATAAATATACTAGTATGTAAGCTTACAGCAGTGAGTACATGAAGGCATTAATTCAAAACATCTTGAAATGTTAAATCAATAGAAAGAACAATTATTCCGAAAAGTTACTGTTTTACAATATCATGCAGTGGCTTGAACAAATCTGAAGCCATTATTCACAGTACAATCACAGCCTATCAATATAATCAAAGCTGACAATGATTAGGTAACAATTAGTTTTACAACGAATGTATGGGTAAAATCAATGAAAATTTCTAAATAATTAATTTTTATTTGGTCGGAATTCAGTATTATAATGAATTGTGAACATGCAATGCTGGAATTCCATTGAACCATTAACAATTATATCCCTTCTTTTATTCTATACTTCAAATGAAACTTTTTTTAGTTCTATCTCACTTCCTATATAGAAACTATATTATTTTCCATTGTCTTTGATATTCATTAACTGTTCCTCAATCTCCATATCGTTGTCAGCCATAACACCCATGTCAAGATCGATATCACTATACTCAACCACTTCACCGACACAATCACCAAAGTTTATAAGTTGAACAGAACCAAAAAATTACAAAATGCTTTTTAATCTGTCACAAGCATTTGAAAAACCTTTATCACAATAATATCATTCAATTTAACGCTCACATTGCGTCTGTGAGCCCATCAGTACCTTAACAACGCGAAAAATCAAACTGTATTCAAACTTCAAACATGTGTGCTGTGCAATTTCCATTCAATTTTGCTTTCTTTTCACGATGTTATCACAGCAAATGTTGTAGTTATCAGTTTTATGTTTTCAATAAATAAAATCCTGAATTACAATCATCATTACGTTGAGATATCTGTGTATTCACAGACAATCAAACGTTTGAGTTTTTTTCGTGCCGCAATTTCATAATAATTGACTTTTAAATTGGAAGGTTTTTTCGATTACAGAGAGTCCCGCTGTAAAATTCAAAAGATCTTTAATAATAAACCGGTCCAATTGTTTTCTTTTATAACATACATGTTAACACAATCGCAGAATGAATGAATGGAATGTTTCCGTTAAAAGTATACTTTCACCTTTTCACTGTACTTTCAAAGTTTTCTTTATTTTTAGGGTTATGTATAATTGCTCCAACGGTATTTGGGAGTATTCAAACAAACCAGTATGAAAGGTTGTGAAAAAATGGGAGTCATATATCAAAATACACAAAGTTTGTGACTGTAGGTGACAGTCAACTTTAAACTGGCTAGGTTTCCATTTCGTTAACAAAAATCGGACTCAGTGTGACATGACACTGAGGATCAATAAATCATTCAATGGCATATCAAAAAAAACAAAAATTTCAAACAGGGAATTTAAACAAAACATATTTGTTATTGTGACTTTAAAAATCATTTGTTTCATGAATATTTAATAGCAATTCAAGGTCCCAATATAAACATTTCATTTCATTAAAACATACATCCGAATTAATTAATGCATGTTGAAGTTGCAATGTTTTCAAACTTGAGTACAAGTGCACTGTTTAAAACTCAATTAACTTGCAAAACATTTTCCGTACAAAATATTGCCAGAATTATTTTCACTTAAATCTTAATCAGTTGGACATTATTTATTTGACACCCTTTTATTTGAATACTTGGTATAATCTGAAATAAATATCAGGTCCCGATGTATCTGAGGCAGGTCAAATTGAAATGGGCTATTCGACACCATGTATTATTCGAAATAATGATTTCGAATGAACTAGGTCCAACAGATTACTGTACTTCCAAATTAATTAATGCATGTTACGGCTGCAATGTTTTCAAACTTGAGTATAATCTCACTGTTAAAAACTCAATTTACTTGCGATACAAAATATTGCAGGAATGGTTTTAGAAGACTTCTGTGCTCAAGGTTATATACTGTGTTTGGAGTCCGGGGACCTTGTTAACAAACACAATACGACTGACACTCAGACTTAGACTTGAAAATGTTAAATGTTTGCCTTGCTCCTACCTTGTTGTAACAGCATAATTATATTTTGAAATAAATGACAAAACCGGAGATTGGATGATAACAATTCTTCAGACAAAATTTCATTCATCTAGATTAAACGAAAACGAAAGGCTGGTTAGTTTAACTTTTGCAAAAGTCTGACTTTTAGACTTAAAATGTCTGTGAATAAGACCCCAGACTCAGGAAGCAGCTGAGTCATTGGTCAGTCATCTATCAGAGATCAGGCAGCTGAGTCATTGGTCAGTCATCTATCAGAGATCAGGCAGCTGAGTCATTGGTCAGTCATCTATCAGAGATCAGGCAGCTGAGTCATTGGTCAGTCATCTATCAGAGATCAGGCAGCTGAGTCATTGGTCAGTCATCTATCAGAGATCAGGCAGCTGAGTCATTGGTCAGTCATCTATCAGAGATCAGGCAGCTGAGTCATTGGTCAGTCATCTATCAGAGATCAGGCAGCTGAGTCATTGGTCAGTCATCTATCAGAGATCAGGCAGCTGAGTCATTGGTCAGTCATCTATCAGAGATCAGGCAGCTGAGTCATTGGTCAGTCATCTATCAGAGATCAGGCAGCTGAGTCATTGGTCAGTCATTTATCTGAGATCAGGCAGCTGAGTCATTGGTCAGTCATCTATCAGAGATCAGGCAGCTGAGTCATTGGTCAGTCATCTATCAGAGATCAGGCAGCTGAGTCAATGGTCAGTCATCTATCAGAGATCAGGCAGCTGAGTCATTGGTCAGTCATCTATCAGAGATCAGGCAGCTGAGTCAATGGTCAGTCATCTATCAGAGATCAGGCAGCTGAGTCAATGGTCAGTCATCTATCAGAGATCAGGCAGCTGAGTCAATGGTCAGTCATTTATCAGAGATCAGGACAGAGAGAACCATTCAACATGAGGCTTGGGTTTTAATACTTTTCTCTCTGAACTCAGATTTACTACTTTAGCTCCTAAATTATGGTATAATTAAAGGCATATGGTACAATATAGATTTTCAGCGCATTCAACAAATATTATTCCAAAAACATTCATGTTTTCCCCGACTTCCACCCCTTATGTAATTGCTGTATACCCGCTTGCAATATATATATATAGTACAATCTATAACTGTCCCTTCAAGTGGCAAGCCAAAAAGTGTCAAAGTATTAAATATTGCTTAATTTACATAAAATATCAAGTTTTGTAATTTGGAATGATATCTCATGTGCCAACAAATGAAGTCCGATTGGCAGCTTTGCACATTGGACTAAATCATAATGTTTGTTTTTCAAAAATGTAAACAACCTACACTCATTATGCAGTCATATCAAAATGAGAGAAGGAGTTTTAAATGAAATAAATCATTGGAAATGTTAACTACGTGTGTAGGTAAAACACAGCGGGGGAGATTGGCTGTCGAGCACGCCGACAAATCACACGGCGATACAAGATAAAACTGTCTTACATCAAATTCTTACAATGAATGTTTACACTTTCGTTTACATTCTTAATTCATTCTTGAACACTTTTGTCTGGTCATATATAGTATGAGAGCAGAATAAATGTTTGTGTATTGATTTTTGTCACTAAACAACTACCAGAAAGTTTACAGTGTACCTAGTCAACTGGTTCTTATTGAAGGGCAGTAACTACAAGTTAATGGGAGTATACATAGTTGTCTCCCTTTGTTAAAAGTCATTTTTGAAAGTTTAGTTCAGAAAATAGCACAGGGTTAGATTTTTTATGAATAGTTTTACCAGAAACTATTGAAATCTACCAGGAATTGGAATTTAAAACCAGTTACTGATAACAATGACCAATTTATTAATTCTTAAGGTGTCAAGTTGATCATAATAACAGGTGGGAGATGCTAATTTATTCCCCACTTTCAGGATTTATTAAATATCCAGCATTAGTTTATTTCTTAGGACTGGAATTATTCGGCGAGTCAAATTTCCACCTGTCGGGGATCATCTTATGTCTTAAGTCCCATGTATCCCTGCTACCCCCTCCCCTGGGCAAAACATTAATAAGTGCATAAGAATAGGTTTTCAGAATAAATTAATTCATGATTTACATTTCATGAATTTCGGAATTCATGAATCAGTTAATGAATTTGTTCATGAAATAGTTCATGCATTTGTTCATGAAATAGTTCATGCATTTGTTCATGAATAAGTTCACAAATCAGTTCATGAATTCTAAAAATTCATGAAACCTTAATTTTTATTTTCATGAAATAATTTGTTCGTGAACTTATTCGTGAACTTATTCTTGAACCTTTTTACAGGGAATGTTCTCCTTCTCTGATTCATGATAGGACGATACCTGTTGCTTGAAAGCCAATATAATTAATATTGTATGATTCTTTCATTCATTTTAACTGCAAGACAATTGTTAATAAAGAGTTTACTAAATTCAAAGAACAATGTTCATCCTATTCTGTATAATGAATTTGTCGTGTATGGGACTATTGAACCATCGATTTTTTCCTCATCGCAATTCATTTCATTCATACTACATACTGTTGCAGCATGGGGTGGCAGACTTTAACACTGTCATTTGTCATATGAACTGAATAAAGCAGTATAATCAGATTTTCCAACTGAACAAAACAGTACAGTAATATGTCGGTGATCAATAAATGTCGGGCGTGACATAATGAATAATGTATTCTGTCAGCAATAAAACCACTCATTGGGAACAATGTACTACAATCTGGAATTCATAAGATAAGCTGGAAATTAAAAAAAATAATGAATTATCAATAATGACAAGATGTCTAATCACTTTAATTATAAATGTCATCCATTGCAGATGTTTAGCCATGCCTTTCTAATACCATTCAAAGTTTCTTTCTAAAGAACGTAAGTTGATTATTTATTAATAAGACTTATACGTACTATGAGATTTTTTAACCTATCAGTTTTCTTGTTTGATTTGAGAAGTTTATTTTTGGACGGGTAATTGATGCTGTGTCCAGTAAAAGTGTTCGAAATTTGGTTCCCCGTGAGCAGATCAATGCAATAAGGTGGGCCAGGATACAAAACAAAACAGTTTCGTAACAACATAACTGAACACAGGGCAGCCCTGCATTCAGAAAGGTATTTGTGGCTAACATTTGAAATTTGGTTCCTGGGTGCAGTGAATGCGATAGGGTGGGTCAGGGATACAAAACAAAACATTTTCGTAAGAAGAGCAACTGTTAGCCGTAACTGAACGCAGGGCTGGTTTAAGTATCAGTCACCTGCGAAATCACAAATTATCACATTCTGAAGATGAACCCCCTAAAGTTTAATAAAGCTGAAATGGATGACTGTGTTCAGTACCAGAGTGTCAACATACATACACAAAATCTTCAAATATAAAATAAAAAGTGTTTAAGAACTGTTTTTAGAGTAATAGTTATATACTACTAGATTAGCAGGGTTATTTCAGTTTTATATCATATATACATGGTAAAGACAACCATTTGTAATATGTTGTGTTTTTTTTGTCATTTCTCATAACTCCACTACAGGGTGGCATTGTATACTTTTAAATTGCTATTGTGTTCTATGTATATTGTAAATATATGCATGTACTTACAATGATGAGACGGAAATAAAGATTATTTACTTACTACCATTCCTTATACAAAACTGAAACGTCACTAAAACTTCTAGTTATATCATTTTGTTTTCTGCACAATATCATATCAGAACAGATCCTTAGATTACAACAAGTTTATCACACATTGCCTAATGGTATTGTATTGTTAATCTACACAAATCTTAACATGAAGCAAAGTTATGCATTAAGTTATAAGAGTGACAAAGCAAAGTTTGTCTCCAGAGCAAAACATATCATGAAGCTTATATACATCTCATCACCATAGCATTATCATTATGATTACACAATGCCACCTTTCCAGGACGGCCCCCTCTTGAGCAACAACCTGAGACTCTTCAACAACAACATTATAAACATGCAAAACAATTATACAAAGAAACCTCTCCAGGACGGCCCCCTATTGAGCAACAACCTCTCTTCAACAACAGCATTATAAACATGCAAAGAAACTGCTTCAGGATAGCCCTCTCTTGAGCAACAACCTCTCTTCAACAACCTCATTATAAACATGCAAAGAAACCGCATCATGGTGGCCCTCTCTTGAGCAACAACCTCTCTTCAACAACAGCATTATAAACATGCAAAGAAACCACTTCAGGATGGCCCTCTCTTGAGCAACAACCTCTCTTCAACAACCTCATTATAAACATGCAAAGAAACCGCGTCATGGTGGCCCTCTCTTGAGCAACAACCTCTCTTCAACTACCTCATTATAAACATGCAAAGAAACCGCGTCATGGTGGCCCTCTCTTGAGCAACAACCTCTCTTCAACAACCTCATTATAAACATGCAAATAAACCGTTTCATGGTGGCTCTCTCTTGAGCAACAACCTCTCTTCAACAACCTCATTATAAGCATGCAAAGAACCACTTCAGGATGGACCTCTCTTGAGCAACAACCTCTCTTCAACAACCTCATTATAAACATGCAAAGAAACCGCTTCAGGATGGACCTCTCTTGAGCAACAACCTCTTGTCAACAACAGCATTATAAGCATGCAAAGAACCACTTCAGGATGGACCTCTCTTGAGCAACAACCTCTCTTCAACAACCTCATTATAAACATGCAAAGAAACCGCTTCAGGATGGACCTCTCTTGAGCAACAACCTCTCGTCAACAACAGCATTATAAACATGCAAAACAATTATACAATGGAATCTCTCCAGGACAACAATATCATCAATTTTCCCATAGTAAACATGTACTACATTTGTACCAATTAAACCTCTCTACAACAACAACCTCTCAACAACAGTCAACACATGTATCTCAGAAAGGGCATTTCTCTGGACAGATTGGACTTTATAACCCTGATATTCAATCAAGTAACATGTCATCCATCAGTAGATTTGCGTGAAATGCTCATAAAATTATCCATGCTATAATTATGTATAAATTGTATGTAATAAAATGTATGTGCATGATTTTTGGCCTCTTAGATTGCAACAAAAATAAATTATATATACTTACTTGGTATTCATCTTTCTAACACAGAAATCACAAAGTTAATATCCTATTCTTATTGAATGAAAGTAAGATTGTACATTGAATGATAGAGAAAATGCACACATTTTTTCATCGAGAATAAAAGGAATAAAATTACAAGGAGGAACGAAATTAATTTTCTGGCCCAAAAAGTTTGGCATTATACTATAAAATACGTTTTGTGTGAGTTATCATTGAAATACAAAAAATCTGTAGCAACATTAAATATTTAGCATTTATTAAGCTATGTATTTTATTATATTTTAAAAACGGAATAACAACTTTATATATAATCAATTAATATTAGCCATTAATAGTTTATGACAATGTTAACAATTAGCACACATAAAATAAAACCAGGATAAACCTAAAATTGAATGCTGTCACAATAATTATATTTGAAATGGTGTTGAAATTTATTCATAATATTCCAAGTCATTGAGAGTGATTATATATAAATTGTTATAACTTGTTTACGCAGTCAATGTTAAATAAATATGTACATGTATAAATAAATCATAATCTTTCAGATGAATGCGAGACACAAGATACATATGGAGAGTTCAGACTCAATCAAATTAATTCTGCACGTGCATAAGTTTCTTTCAAGTCACGTTCATTAATTTTGTTTGAATCAACATTTAAATTATGTTAATTTTATTAATCTTTGATTTGGTGTACTGGGTATGTATCATTATAGATCTTTCAAAATCAAAGCCAACGGTCTTTATTTGAGAATCGACTTAACTAACATATTTTCCTATTTAAATAATACAGCAAAGACTACAAGGTGGGGTCAGTAATTATGGCGCTTATATGAGATGTATGGAGTGGCATTAAGGCTATTGTAATGGAGTGTGTTCACCAACAACATGTGATGTTTAACAATATCACTAACGATCCTGGTGCATCCCCCCCAAACAAATTCCCCAACTTCATCTATTTTGGCATTTTGGCCCACTTACAATCTCGGCCCGGTCCTACTCAGCCCGGTCCAACTCGGCCCACTTTTGAAGCGCAATGAAAACGTTGTTCACACCTTCGGCATACTAAAGAAGGTGATAGTAGTCGTCCTTTTAAGCGCAATGAAAAGGCTTGTTTATTATTTATACCAACATTATGAAATAAATATTAAAGGTTTTCATATCGTCTACTTTGTTTCAAATCTATAAAGAATAAAATAATGATACAATGTGAAAGAGATACCTCTCATAAAAACGGTGTGACAATTTAATTAGCATGTTCAAATTATAACAGATACCAAAATACATTTCACTGGGAAATTTCCTCTCCATTGAGCTGGAAATTTTCACTGCACCGCGAATCTTCAATGCACAGGGAATATTCAATAATGTTTTCAAATTACATTTAATTGGTTTTAACTTAAATATTAATGATCAATATATCAAAATTCAACACATAAAAGGTTCATATATATCGCCTCAATTATTGGGCCGAGTTGGACCAGGCCGAGTTGGTAAGTGGGCCGAGTAGGACTGGGCCGAGATTGTAAGTGGGCCGAGTTGACCCTGAATCATAACATGGACCTCTCAATTTTTCAAACAATAGGAGAGAAAGTTTAAAATCATCATGATGATAATCCAACATGATTACGATGAAAGATAGATTCAGATGTTACAGGGGAATGCCACACGCACACAAGACAATGCCTCCCAACACAGACACACACAAGGAAAAACAACATGCATTTACATGGTAGCAGCAAACAGGATCGACACATGTAAATACCATTAGACTATTTATATCACATTTATGTACTCAACCAGCCACATTGAACCCCTTAGGTTAGATGGGGCCAAATGTCAATTGTTTAGTTTTAACATGTTTATTTTACATCGATTGTCAATCAAGTTCTTACAACATATACTAATCACTCTCGATGACTGCTTCCTTGGTTACTTACAAGAACTTACTTCTTAATTAGAGATTGTGCAGTATGTGAACAAACTCTGCTCAGTGGGGCTCGAACATAAAAAAGACGGTTGGGTCAGGTGCTTGACCACATCACCTCCCTGATGTCAATTGTTAAACTTGTACTCAGTAAAAGCTTACCTTTCATCTTCTCCTAGAGCGTGTTTTTGACTATTCAAGATAGAACTAAATGGTTCATCAGGAATATTTTCTCCATCTTCAGCAGTATCATGTATGCCATTTTTATCACTAACTTCCTCTTTATCACCATTTATATCCATAGTGTCACCATTTGTGTCAAAATTGTCATTATTTTGTCCAGAGTCATATATTGGAGGTAACACAGAATAACCTCCCTCAAAACTCATATTTAATGTTTTATTTCAAACACTCCACTCACATGAAATAGTCCACTGTCATAAATAAAATTTATCTAAGAAATTATTGCATACAAAATCATTTAATCATGTGTTTTACGTCAGAACAATTTAATTCCAACCGTTTAATGAACTCCGGTTATCACAAAGCAGTTAAGAAATCTCTTTATGCAAACTTTTATTTGAATATAAAATTGCTTACATTTCCAAAGCAATCTAAAATGAAGTTTATTCTATATACAAAACAACTGCCCTAATAATATCTTCAGCTTGTACATAAAATATCTCTTCTACTTAAATTCATGCTTTAATGTTTGTCAAACCTTTTAAAGAAGTGATCAATATGTTTTTTTCTCTATTATAAAATTGTCAATATGCACAATTATAGACAGAGAAAAGTGTTAAGAGTTTATAACACTACATCCATGGATTAATACATATTCAGTTTTATTGGAAGTGTCAGCTTATCCTATATGATATCCTGTTATATAACAAAAACACCAGGATTATGTAAGAAAAATCTAGGTGTATTAAAAATGTAGTAGTTGATTGTCACATTAATTACACAATCCAGGATATAATAATAATCAGATTTTTTGGAAAAGCGTTGATAAAGTGCTATAATCAATTTAAACCATTTAAAGATTAATATTTTATTTTACATAAAAAGTTTTTGTTTTAAACTTTATTTAAAAAAATGCATAAAAATTATCAATAAAGATATCAAATTATTTTTATTATTTGTTTAAGCCTTGTGATTTTCAAATAAATGTACATACTGCTTAATTAGGAATGTTTATATAAATAAACGTACAGTTTATATTAAAACATTAAACAAAACACAAAATATTTCCGTCTGTGTTATCTTGTTAAGAATATGCTAAATTAACTGTTAAATATTGAATAAATATTTGATGAACTTTATCCTAGAATAAACACTCATTTGTACAAAATATTATGATGCAAATATTACGCTTATGTCGTGAAATGAAATACAGAATCTCAAACATATACAAACATTTCTTGACAACGTCACCATATATAGAGAAAAATTATAATTCATTTTAATATGATGACCACTAATCCTTGAAACTGAATATTATTCTAGAGTATTTAAGTACAAATATCAGAAATTTTAATTTAAAACTTTAAAAAATCATCCAAAGCCTTTCAACAAATTACAGAAATAAACATAGTACTTGACTTGTTTTAAGTACCCATACAACAGCATACAGTTTAAAATATTATCAAAACTACTCCAACAATCTATATCTGAAGTAGCGTTTATATGGTCTATCTACAAGCATACCACGTATTTTAGGTACAAGATCAGTCGAATGTGTTTGTTTTCCAAAGATATAAGCACAATAAGTCAGTGATATAGAGACTATAAGTCAGAGATTTCAAATCTATATCAGCTCAAAAACCACCGTGCAATTTTTTTCCAATCAATGCTAGAACGAATTCAGCCTGAATGTTATGCTTGTCAGACTTCCCTTTCTTGTGAAGATACTTAAAATATTGAAATTTAAAAAAAACCAAGTCGGATTAAAAACGCCATAGATTTTTCTTCCAAAGTTGTTATACACAGTAAAACCTCATTAATACAATCCCCCTTGGGACCCTTGAAAACTGGTCTTCCATTTGAGATGGTCTTAATAATCAGGTTGAATAACAATTAAAATAGGGAAATTGGACTTGAAAATTGTGTTCTTAATTTCGAGGTGGTCTTGAAGTGAATTTTATTGTTCATGATTCATAAATACAGAGGAAGTTCCAGACTGCTTTAAGATATGTTCCTTCAACAAGAGGTGACCATAGGTGAATGCAGAGCTCTCAGACGCTCATCTGTGGGTCATATTGTTGTGTATGGATTCCTTAATCCACACAGCAAGCTCTACCCAAACCAGATGGCAGTGGGACTAAAGCTTTCAAATAGTCACTGAGCTCAAGGGTCAGTCAGAATTAACTGAGCACAGGCACATAACATTTTGTTCATGCATATTAAACAGCTTACTTGGTTATAGTCCTTCAAATTAATCTCCTTTTGCATAAATAACCAACAGCCAAACGCAAAATTTAACAGAATGTGGATGCACACCCAGACCATGATCAAATTACAACAATAGCTTTTCATTTTTACAAACCAGACAAGGTAATAATAACAACGTTTCTATTCCCCCGCTAGACAGGAACCATGCAGATTGTAAAAATAGATTTGAGTAGACAAACAATGACAATTCTGAGCCACTGATTGTCAATTTACTCCTGTTTTCATATTTAAATATAGATCTATATTCCGTTTCATAATATTTTCCCACAAGTTCAATTAATTATGAGATATTTGAAAATGAAACATATTGACCAATTGAAATCATCACCATTTTCAATTTTCATTTCCTGAGAGTGAAGTGTTAATTTATCATAGTGTCACCCCTATTTAAAGGGCCAGCCATTTCTGACTAAAAAAATAATATGAGACACCTATTTTCTGAACACAATTTTACTTCCCGATTCCAATCCTTTAATGCCAGACAACAGGCAGGTAGGTGCATCATGTAACCATTATTTAACTAGCTGGCGGCTCACCAACCGGCCATATCAGAACGGACCCCTACCAGGATTCGAACCTTTGACCTCCTGCTTCCAAGGTGGATGCCTTAACCACTCGGCCACAGGAGACGGTTGTGTATTTTTCAAAGATCTATTTTTTTGAAGCAATGCAAAATACAGGTAAAACATGCATTAATGAATCCACAGAGACTCATACACCCAATTAGATTAAACTAACAACTAAGTTAAAGTCTTAGGCAAACATAATATTTGTACAATAATTTGAATTGTCAGTAGCAACAAAACATTCATCTAGTATTCCTTAATTAATCAATAAAAAACTTTTAATTCATAGTACTTGAGACATCAAATGGGCAAAAAATTCCGGTCCAGATTTTACTTCATGTATTCCAAACAGTAGCTTTCAAAATGATAGGATTGTTAAAGACAATCATAAGGGCACTTGCAGTCCAATATTGCTCAATTGAGAGTCTGTCAATATTTGATATTTGCATTCTTGAGTACTCATAGTGTAATACAATGTAGTCCAATTATTTCTAATCAAATGTCCATTTCAAGATGTAAACCTGCTAATTAAGCTAACTCATTGCTGTTTATAACAAAATATAATGGGATAGAATGTTTTAAGGGCTTAATCATTAAAATGCCACAAAATCATTTTAATTAATTGCTGTTAAAATTGTCCGAAAAAACCTATACAGACATTGAAATGCGAAAAACTTAAAATTTTGTTCATTTTTTGGTCAACAATAAAAAAGCAATTACATTTCTTACATTTGTACGGTCATTAAATGTTGGCTTAGTACTTTAAAGGCATGAATATGTATTAAGACAAATTTAATGGTAATTAAAATTTCAATTTTGGATTTTGAATGCTTTACATTCTGTACAAATGACATGAGAACATTCAAGTTAAAGGGCTGAATTGTTTGCAATTTCATAGAATTCATTAAAATGTTAACTTAACTGATCATGATGTTAATTGACTTTTAATGGCCATTAAATTGAACATGCAGTTAATATTGCTCTACTTTAATGGCCATAGCATACAGTTGTAGGAATGCAATTACAGAACATGTAGTTATTACAGACTAACAGTCAAATATAGAAAACATATTTTACGTCCAAGAAGACATATTAAAGTTATGATTAACAATTAATGCTCCTTTTATGGGTATCAACAGTCAATTAAAATCATGATTACTCTAAGGTTTAATGATTTGCGAGAAGTTTCAAGAAATGGATGACAATGTTTTTTAAAAGTTTGGAACCTGACGCTGTGTAAAAACCCTGCACCCATTTATCCCTTCTAATTTCAATGGCTTTATATAAATTTCGCAAAGTCAATCATATACACAAAGAAACTCATTACCAATGCCCTTAAAATGATTTCAGAAAAAGTATTAATAAACAATTGAGGCACTGCAATCATCTTCAATATCACAATTACACACCTTTCAATTTAATCACTTTCACTATTATATTGAATAGAAAACACATCTTAAATATCCAGTCGTGAGATTCTATAGTATACATGAAATATTTGTGATTCTATTGAATTTTCATGGTATTAGAATCTACAAAATATTTTTTGGTTTATTGAGGTGAATTTCAATTCAGATTTATTGTTGTAGTTTTATAATACCGTTAGTGTCATGCATACAATATCTCAGGTAATTGTATCTGCCATTCAAACTGGGTACTAAAAGATTTGATATGCATTAAACGAGAATTAAATTTCCTATTGAATCACCAATATTTATGTAGGAGAACTTTGGGTCCGAATGATTTTACAAAATATATAAACAAATTAAAGGATTATATACAAAATCTACATTTGTTGGTATAACAATCGTTGGGGAAAACGTTGAAAATCAGGCCACAGTTATATGCATCAGTGAATTGACTGTATATGACATTTTATTTCTAATCTACTGATGTTAATAAATAAGGTCACCAATATATTGTAAAAGCTTTTTTGGCTAACTGTGATAGGCAATTTTCGGTACAGTTTGCCAGTCATAGATAGTTAAATTTCAAATGTATAGCCATCATACACTGAAAGCTTTACAGTAACCATTAACATAAATGTATGTGAAGTAAACAATACTAGCATTAACATCAATATTACCACTATTTCTGTCAGCAGTATTACTAATGCTGACAGTAGGTACATGCTGCTATTTAATACTGTGCTGATACTATTATATCTACCAGCAGTATTAGTATCACTGACATTAGTTATACTGATATTACTGTCAGCAGTATTAGTATCACTGACAGTAAGTACATGCTGCTATCTAATACAGTGCTGATACTATTATATCTACCAGCAGTATTATTATCACTGACAGTAGTTATAATACAATTACCGACAGTAGTTATAATGATATTACTGCCAGCAGTATAACTATCACTGACAGTAGTAACACTGATATTACTGCCAGCAGTATAACTATCACTGACAGTAGTTACACTGATATTACTGCCACCAGTATAACTATCACTGACAGTAGTTATAATGATATTACTGCCACCAGTATTACTATTACTGACAGTAGTTACACTGATATTACTGCCAGCAGTATAACTATCACTGACTTATTCTGATATTACTGCCACCAGTATTACTATCACTGACAGTAGTTACACTGATATTACTGCCACCAGTATTACTATCACTGACAGTAGTAACACTGATATTACTGCCACCAGTATAACTATCACTGACAGTAGTTACACTGATATTACTGCCACCAGTATTACGATTACTGACAGTAGTTATACTGATATTACTGCCAGCAGTATTACTATCACTGACAGTAGTAACACTGATATTACTGCCAGCAGTATTACTATCACTGACAGTAGTTATACTGATATTACTGCCAACATTATTACTATCACTGACAGTAGTTATACTGATATTACTGCCAGCAGTATAACTATCACTGACAGTAGTTATACTGATATTACTGCCACCAGTATTACTATCACTGACAGTAGTAACACTGATATTACTGCCACCAGTATTACTATCACTGACAGTAGTTATACTGATATTACTGCCAACAGTATTACTATCACTGACAGTAGTTATACTGATATTACTGCCAGCAGTATTACTATCACTGACAGTAGTTATACTGATATTACTGCCACCAGTATTACTATCACTGACAGTAGTTACACTGATATTACTGCGACCAGTATTACTATCACTGACAGTAGTTATACTGATATTACTGCCACTAGTATTACTATCACTGACAGTAGTTATACTGATATTACTGCCACCAGTATTACTATCACTGACAGTAGTTATACTGATATTACTGCCAACAGTATTACTATCACTGACAGTAGTAACACTGATATCACTGCCACCAGTATTACTATCACTGACAGTAGTTACACTGATATTACTGCCACCAGTATAACTATCACTGACAGTAGTTATACTGATATTACTGCCACCAGTATTACTATCACTGACAGTAGTTATACTGATATTACTGCCAGCATGGCTACCTACATTTAGTATTCAATCATTAATGATTATATTTGTCTATGTCAGATATCAATAAGGTAAATTATTTGTGTTCATATATGCAGAATGCATGTAACTACAGAAATCAGTCTAATAAATTACAACAAAAGCATTAATTCGTGGTCCTGATGATCCAAAAATAGAAACATTAATTAGTTTGATTAATTATTCCAGATATAACATCATAGCAATACACTGTCTTCCATATAATTAACATAAATAAATGAAATACTGTTCTATAATCCACTTTTTGACCTTATTAGGTCATGATATCCTTCTTTACAATGTAGTCATAAATTACATACAATTAAGCACAGAGAAAATGTCAACTTTTAATTCTCCATACATAATAAATTAATAATGTTCCACAACACTGTGACATGTTGCACAGTCTGACCGTTTCATTACGTACATTTTATAAAAATAAATAATAAATTTCATAACAAAAAAGCAATAATCAACACCAGAATAAATGGAGAGCATACCCACGACCGGAACTATGTTGAATTATTGTTTTCAACCAATTAACTCGCACAGGACCGGAGAGAGAGATTAATTTATTATTTATTCATTGTGGACCTAAACAATGTCTATAAGGAAAATACAAACAACTTAAGTAAATAGTCCAAGTGTACAGAGTTAACAAAATGTTTGCCCAATCCATTACGAGAGGGGTCGAGCAAATACACGGTAATACCAATTATCTGCCCAGTATTTCTACAGACAAATCGAAGTTATCAACATGTCCATTTACCAGTTATTTGTACTGTATCTTATGAAGATTAGAATAGAACATAACAGAACCTGGAATTTCATAATGTTTACACTTTGTAAGGTTGATACTAAACACTTGATACCATGTTTCTTGTTACGACAAAATGTGAAGATAAATAGTGAGAGAAATTGCTATAATGCACTTCAGAGACAACTCTTGAACTACTGGGCATACATCATGGAGTGACTACAAAACAAGTCTATCTGCCTCTTTATGTATACAAAGATAGACTAGATTAGCTCAATGTGTAGCTATTTGTTCATATAGAATTTTGATTAGAAGAGTTTTGCTTGTATATGTATTGGAACTTGTACGTTCAATTCAAAATTAGTTGAAAATACCATTATTGTGTTCACAAATTCTATTGGTCAATATTTTTCAAAACACGTTTTCATTGGCTGAGCACCTCACAGTTTGTTAACAACTGTTCTCAAGTGCATAAAAACAGACCATACACATTTTTTACCGAGCTATAAATAAAAGGTATTCAGAAAAACTTTTATCTGTAAAAGAGTTTTAATACTATTTGAAATTTGTGATCAATTAATCAGAACCCAAAAAAATTAAACTGACTAAAGTACATTATATTCATTTCTTGTGGAGACGACTAGTATGATATTGTTGAGCCCCCCCTCCCCCTCCCCCCTCAGCCTCTGAATAGAGAGAATGATGTCTATCAACAAACCCCTCTTCCAAACATCAGGGTGTTCATCAAAGCATGACTGTTGAACCGTTTTCTGTTACTCAGTCATTTCATTGATGATAATTTTACACACATGTCTAAAAATGATAAGTTAGTCTTCCTTTTTAATAATTCAGATATGATGAGGTTATGTGCCAAAACCTGTCATAATATCTTACAGCGTCGTACTTTTTATCTCTGTAAATAATGCACATATTTTATGTATAATAGTATGTCATAGCTTTTATTACATCTGAAAAAACAGCTGTTAATTAAATTAGGACCAATCTGATTGGTCCTAAATGGATTTCATATTATTTTTTATGTATGCGCAATAGTGCAAGATATTATTCTGCTTCTTACACATGTTTTTGCTTTATAACTATTTTTAATTACAATTAACAACTGGTTTTTCAGTTTTATATGCATATAGGTAAATATTTATTACACACTATTGTGTAATGTCTAATATCTTAACGTATCATGATTGTGATAATTTGATGTTTTATTGTACTGTCTAGTTACTTATAACTCTTATTAAGAGTGGCTATTTACTAATAGTTAACTCTGTTTTTATGCTATTGTAAAATGTATGTACATGTATATAGATGAGACGAAATAAAGATTATACATTAAAAACATTTAATTCTAACAATGAATCAAAAGTGTTATGTAACGCCAAACTTGGGCAAGTTACTATCATGTTACAATTATTCGTTCCCAGATCAATATTATTACAATACAAACAGTTGTATATCATGTAAATAGCATAATTGTACGATGTCAACGTAATAGATGCATGTCATGATCTCTTCACACAAACCTGGTATTTTACCGTCTTACCGACATACCAAGGTATCACAAAATCTCCCAACAAATCAATCAAAATCCACTTATGTTACTTGAAAGCGTGGTGACGAGAGGTTTTCACTAAACTCTTACCAGATTTTTACTCTTGCTCCACTTCAAACAAACACATGGAAATCATGATTGATAGACACTTGAGTATTATATTTAATGGATTCTCTATTTTAGGAACACAATGTCTCAGTACGGTAATATGTCCTCTTAATTTAAAAGTAAAAAAAAGATACAACAAAAAGAACTTTGTAAAATGTTGTGCTGCCATTTATAATGATAGGAATGTATGTCTAAAGAAGATTTTTAATAAACCATTCATCATCATAAATAAATCTGAACAGAAATACTTTTGAACAGAAAAAATTAGGGGAGGCAACTCTTCCAATCCTTCAATAAACATCATACCTACTTACTTCCCTTAGCATGTTGCACATTTTGATACCATATCCTAACTTTATGATTGAACTTATTTTGAATTCTATTTCTAGTAAATCTTTTCCTTATAGTTATGTACATACTAAACAAGTGACCAGTTGTGAAGGAGAACCAGGATTTGTGGTATTATCTGTACAAACGTCCAATAGTTATCTCCCTTGTTCAACATGAAACATATTCTCAGTGGCTGTCAGAATAGATGAAATCTGGAATTCGCTAAAATGGGTTTTTACCAGCGGTACAAACAAATTTTAATTTTAGATCCATTGAAGTTCTGAGACAGACATAAAATCTGTCTTTGTTTCCATTGCGATTCGAGCACAATTTTGACGGCATATTGCTGTTTGTGCTGCAGGAATAGAAGGAAAAAACCCACATTTTTACTTATCCAGAGTACAAATATATCTATTGCATGCGCAAGACATTGTCATCTTAATTCTACCTGTAACACAATTTTTGGTGATATGGGAATTTTTTTGTATGTTTTTACCATCTTGATGAGCTCTTTACAGTCGATATACTCACCAACTTATAGAAAAAAGCTAAATCACAAATCCCAATCCCGCAACTTGTAACTTGTTAAGAATTCATATTACATATTATTCAATGTGATTTTCTCAAAATGGCAAAAAATGAATAAGATGACAAGATAATAAGCTATTTAACCCAGCCTTTCTTATTATATTGAGAATTCCAGTCCACTTGGATTACAGGATGAACATTAGAAGTTTTATACAGTACATGTATGTGCCACCATTCTTAGTTGAGTTGGAATAAGACAAGCAGATATTTCCATAGCACACATCATGACCAGAACAAGCCTATGTTTGTTTCATTCATTAGCGTCTTTTTCCTCTTCCAAAATAGCCTCATCATTTTCAGTGTATAACATGCAGTCTGGAACTTTACTATACCAGCTATGATGTCTTTAATTTGTTCACAAGAACTGTTCAAATATGTTTTACCTCAATTACAGTAAAATCTCACTAAAAGACCACCTCAATAATAAAACCACCTCAAAATTACGAAACAATTTTCAAGTCCATTTTCACTGTTTTGCTCTTTATTCAACCTCAATATAAAGACCACCTCAATGAGAAGACCAGTTTTCATGGGTCCCAAGGGTGGTCTTTGTATTGAGGTTTTACCGTACTCTACATTTAACAATCTTACAAATACTTCTCCTTGTCACATGGGCAATAAATCTACATAATACCAGGTGCCTGAATACCTGGCCAATAAAAGCACCACTTTTATATTCAAGCACTTCTGGGTGTCTTAAATATCTGACGGCATCAAATTAGGGCCAGGTACCAACACAAGTATCTGGTTTACAAATAGAAAGTGTTTTATCGCTCAGATACTTAAACAAACATACATATGATGAGATAAAAAGTGACGAGAAATTGGGTGACGCAAACATGAAAGTGAGGAACTTGAACGAAATCCAGGAATGTTTTTGCCGCAGTCAGTAAATACTTCTCAACTGTTTACACAGGAATTGTGTCCTTTGTTCAGTGAGGAGCTTGAGCGTCTCATTGTGATCATCATCAACTGGATGGTCTACTCGAAGTACCGCCACATTCATCGTCCCCAGAAAATAGTACATGTAAATTCCTCTGGTTTTATTATAGATTTGATGAGTATAATGGCTGATTTGTCAGGGATATTTTAATTGTGGAACGGCGGGAGTCTTGATATAAACGGCTTTTCTGGATTATTGTGTACTTTTAGGCGAATGAGTTTACCCGAATAGTCGCTTATTAATTTCTTATGCGATAATATGGAAAATCCAGTCTTGCCATGGAAGTGCCTTCAGTCCTTTGATTGATTTCTAAATTTAACTCAATTTTGATACTATTTCATGTCTGCTCAGAATAACAAAATTTACAAAAAATGTCCACAGAATACATAACATGATATACATGTAACAATATTGAACAAAGAGTTGTTATCATTACATAACTTATTATCTCATAAATACATTTCACCGTTTCTTCAACCATGTTGACAAGCACAAAATTGATCAGTACAAAGAATTTGATGTGTCAATCTTATAAGTCCAACAAATCTAATCTTGGTCCTGTTGTCAACTGAGTGGAATCCGGAGAAGTAAAGCATGTAGGTACATGTATTAATTCCTACCTCTCTCAAAGAGAGTACTCATGATGCAATCAACAATGCAACAGTATAAATATTTCCCGTTCGCAAATATTGATATAAGAATGACACATAAAGTATTTATTTGTAATGTGTTCTCATAGACATTTCATTCCAGTCTATCAACTTAGGCCATAATTATTTTTGGTTTGTTCTCCATAACCCTACCTACCCATGAAAATGGCCCTTACTCAAAAAATTGTTTCAGGGGTCTAAATGGGAATTTTTTAGCAACACATTAATAGTTAACACTACTAAAAAAATAATTTTCAAAAAAAGAAGAAGATATACTGTACCTACCAACCCACCTACGTTTTGCTAGGTAGGGTTATGCCAAACAAACACTTTTTTAAGTATGGCCTTGCCTTTGATATAAAACTGATACATGTACAAAGTTGCAAATTTGTTAAGAAAACAACAACTTTACCTGAAAGAAATATACTTTGTTGCTATTGACTTGTAGTTTCATAGAAACGTATACCAATATTTGTACTCAAATATTATGAGGCCTCAGTAAACAAAAATGCCTACAATCAAATATATGTTAGTGATAGAGACTTTCTGTCAATAACTACCATTTATCAGGGCTAAGAGTGCTCATTGGAAAAAATGAAAACCTTAAAAATCTTAGGATATCCCCTACAACCATCTATAAACATAAGCATCGCTGATCAAATCTCACAACTTATATTTCACATTTTTTTCCAAAAAATGGAAATTAGCAAAAAAGAGGAAGATTCTTATTAGTGCTGAGTAATACCGGTACATGAAACATGGGAAACTACTGTTTGCTTGTAGTTCACATCTCATGGTAACAACTTACCATTGAGTTTAATTTCCTTAGTTTTGTATGCTTCTAACTACGAAGAGTTATAAGTAAAAGTCTGTTACAGGCAGAGACAAGTCAACATATTGTACAGTAATGACCCTAAGTTTTGGGACACTGCTTAAACCAATAAAATGATTATTAATCATTCATTTTACACATTCCGATTGACTTGAATTCCCCATACATGTATTCCATTCCGTGACTTGAATACCCCATACATGTATTCCATTCCATGACTTGAATACCCCATACATGTATTCCATTCCGTGACTTGAATACCCCATACATGTATTCCATTCCGTGACTTGAATACCCCATACATGTATTCCATTCCGTGACTTGAATACCCCATACATGTATTCCATTCCGTGACTTGAATACCCCATACATGTATTCCATTCCGTGACTTGAATACCCCATACATGTATTCCATTCCATGACTTGAATACCCCATACAAATTGTATTCCATTCCATGACTTGAATACCCCATACATGTATTCCATTCCATGACTTGAATACCCCATACAAATTGTATTCCATTCCATGACTTGAATACCCCATACATGTATTCCATTCCATGACTTGAATACCCCATACAAATTGTATTCCATTCCATGACTTGAATACCCCATACATGTATTCCATTCCATGACTTGAATACCCCATACAAATTGTATTCCATTCCATGACTTGAATACCCCATAGATGTATTCCATTCCGTGACTTGAATACCCCATACATGTATTCCATTCCATTCTTCAATACATTATACAACCATGTGCTTACCTTTCAATCTTTTCCGGATTGCTGAAACTTTTCCTTCTTTTCCCTTCTTCATGGATTTTCGGAAGCTGAAAGAAGAAAAATACTGATTACCAAGTTTCCTGGTTATGATCCATAAAAATCTAACGAAGAAGTATTGTGTGTTTCATACTTAGTTAATAGATGACACATGTTTCTAGCATTCAATTCAACCACAAGAAGTACATTTTTATTGAAAGACTCGGTTTTATTGCAATCCATGCCAAAAAAGTGCCGAATTTAATACTGCAAGGTATCGCTGAAACCCACCCCCCCCCGCCCCCCACGGGGATCTAATGTCCCTTCTGTATTTGTAAATATTGTCCTATCGTCAACATTACCTTTTCATTGTCATCATTAAACAAGAATCGAACTTTGTTGATAGAAGTTTTAGCTCTCCTTTGTTTAAAGGTACTCCTTAATGCTAGACCGGTACCGATCTCGTCAATTCTCTCAGGATGGGCCACAGTCCATGGTCGTAGAGACATGATGATGGATAGGATAGCAAATAATAAGTTTCTGTACAGCTACAAACTGCTTTTCTTACATTTTGTGAACTTCACTATACAGTATTCCAAAATACAACATGAATTTCATGATACAAGGGCCATAACTCATTGAGGAGATCAATGTCATTAACTTAAATTAAATATGAAGTACCACTTTCAGAATTATATAAGTTAACAATTAATTTCAAAGTTATTGTAAGACACTGAGAGACAAAAAATATTCACAATCCAATCCAGAATTAATAGAATAACTATTTTAACAATACTCTTCTACAAAAATTTGAATATATATCTAATACAATCCGAGCAGAACCCAATAGGGTAGTATTATTTGTTCTCTTCAAAACTTAGATTTCTTCCAAGAAAATTAAACAACTCCAAACTACATCCACATTTCAAGTGATTGTTGTCTGCTGTTCAACAATGCTTATCACCACGCGGCCACTACACAAGCTACTAACGTAACCTTTCTCCGTTTCACAGAATTTGAAAAATCTTCGTAATATTTATTAGCCATAAAACACATTTATCATTATATGACTAAGTATTCCACTCAAAATAAATTATAATGATAAATATTCCAATATATCATTCAATTCCGATCTTAACAAGCTGCTTCAAGTTCAAGAAAAGTGAATTTTAAATCATATTGACGCAATATAGAAAGCACATCTTTTAAAACATCCATAGCAAAGGTAAAGTCGCCAATATTGTTAAGACTGTGATAAGTTATGTTCCATATAACAGAATAGAAACACGCCACTTTCACTTCATTTGAGGATGTTATCTTAAGTCACATAGGCCCCTTTCTATAACCACTTAATTCCTACTTAATCTGTACAATTGAAAAGTATCTGTCAAATCAAATTGAAATCTTACATTTTTTCTATGTCATATTTTAATATTGAACTTTTCATTGAATAAGAAGATTTTACTGATCACATGTTTTATTTGTAATTTTTTTATCTGATTTCTGACTGTATCCAACAACTTAGACACACTCTGCAATTGTTGTAAAACATCAATAGAACATAAAACTATTATATATCCATTTGCACCAATCAAACATGTGTTCATCAATTTTAACTCCTTGAGCAAAGACACTTTTACACTGCTCCGTATTATTAGATAATCATCTCATCTCAAAGAACGACTTAACAGACACTAGCTGACCATTGTAAATACGGAATACCTCAATGTCACGCTCAAAGTTTGCTACTTTGTATTTGAGTAATTATATAACAAATTAACAAAGTAAACTTTGTGTTAAAAATGTCAACATTTTGTCAACTGTATCAAATTGTACATATATAAACCAAAACTATCCTCTATACTGGGATATCATACAATGTTGAATATTGAAGAGAAAATGTCCACTAAATCAAGCTCATAGCAGAACAATGTTAAAGTGTCTTCATTCCATTAAACAGGGCAATGGGGGTACAACAGCCATTTTTTATTTACATACCTGTAAATTATTTTAAAATGATGTCACAATGAAGTGGTTGAGTATTTGTTCAAATTTAGATAGCTGAATGGTTGATAGCAGGGTGGTTAGCAGTGTGTTCTGATAAAAGTTTTAAGTACCAACGTCAAGTCGTAACGTCTCCATATCTGTCCTAACTCTCTGGTGTACACAGTTCAAACATTACTTCAATAAATGCTTTAGCTTTCTGTACCCATTCTTAACACTCTTCTCTGTATATAGTCTAAACATCTCAATGTCTGTCCTGCTTTGTGGTAAACAGTTTAAAAATTTGAACATCTGTCCTAACTCTCTGTGCACAGTTTAAACATCTCAGTACATGTCGTAACTCTCTGTATACAGTAAAAAATCTCAGTACATGTCCTGGGTCTCTTTACACAGATTAAAAATCTCAGTACATGTCCTGGGTCTCTTTACACAGATTAAAAATCTCAGTACATGTCCTGGGTCTCTTTACACAGATTAAAAATCTCAGTACATGTCCTGGGTCTCTTTGCACAGATTAAAAATCTCAGTACATGTCCTGGATCTCTGTACACAGTTGAAACATCTCAGTACATGTCCTAACTCTCGGAACACAGTAAAACATCTCAGTACCATTATATTGTTATATTGCATTACAAACATGAATATGAATAATGGTAGATTTTGGATGAGTTGATATAAAATATAGTGCTCAATTAGGTTTCAATAAAACAAATATGCATCAGTGTATGTGCTGTTATATCAACAGCAAATGCATGAATATATTACCTGGACCATAGTTTTATGTACAAATGTATTTATTACCTAAATTGACATAGATCTGGCCTGAAAGTTTATACATTTGTTTGGCATCAAAATTAAACCGCGGCAATAAAGGTGGGGGAGGTCTGGGGGGTTGTCCCGAGGGAAAAATCCATATAAGCGTTTTTTTGTTATTTATTGTAACAGTAAAGTGATTTACCAGAAACGTGACAGGAAACAAGGCCTTGATGACACTTTTACATGTTTTCAGCATCGCTGGATTATGTTGAAGTGAGTTAAGCAGTGACATCTGGTAGAGAGGTGCCCTCAATGATAAGGGAACATCGGGTAACACATCGTCCACAATACTGTTCTTCACCATATCCCATCCTGACCTGTGTATAAAGGGAAATAAAGAAATACAGTGCAACTTCTCTTTAAACAGTCAAAGGGAAGAAACTCTTTAAATATCAATGCCTGTCATGGATAAAGGGAAGAAACTCTTTAAATATTAATGCCTGTCATGGATAAAAGGATGAAACTCTTTAAATGTCAATGTATGTCATTGATAAAGGGAAGTAACTCTTTAAATATCAAAGCCTGTCATGGATAAAGGGAGAGTAATACTTGCACACTGAGAAAATATCATGTCAACTTATTTGTGTAGGTGAAATAGATGTATTTGCCCACATTGTAATGGATCCTTGGTAATGTGTTGGGCTAGTAATCCAGGTGTTACAAGTTCGATCCCCCACTAGCATAACTAAAGGACTTTCAGATGAGACCTACATACTAGGTTCCATATACACAGAGCATGTAAAAAACAAGGATGTCTCTGGAACTGGGACACTTTCTGTATCTTGCATTATCCCCAGAATCCTAAATAACTAACCTCTAATGGGGGTGTTGGTCATTTGGCAAAGCCGCTACCCACCATAAAACTGTTAAATACACATTTCCCCACTACAAAGCGTGATCTACGGTCCAATCAGCTAGAAGTACTTGGCATTATGTATTTCAATAGAGCAATCAAACCAACCAGGAGATCATAGGTTCAAACCCGAGTGTTATCAGTGAAAGTTTTGTTGATAATAATACAACCGAAGCCATTTGTCCTCCTCAGATTATTCTAGGAAAGGGAACAGTAACTGTTGCTTGCTGATGAATGTAGAAACTTCCCACGGTACGGATAGAAATCTCTGACACAAGGTAACTGTTTTGCTGGGAAAGAGGCTCTGCCGAGTTGCCACGTAAACAGTTGCCACGTAAACAGTTACCTGAGAGCTGGATAAATCCGGTTACGCCCACAAAACTCGTGAAAGATTCTTATATTCTTCAGCAAGCAACTTGCACTCAGTAATACTGTTCAGGTCAATAGACGTCACATACAACTGAAATACTGTTGACAAATGATGCAAACATCCAACACAAAGTCATATTAATGATGGGTAAATACATATGTGGAATGCAGTGTTTATACATTACTTTCAAGCATTAATTATGACATATGAACATTCAGTGGCACTAAAGAAAGTCAGGGACCATAACTAATGGCAGCCTATGGAATCAGCCAAATCATGATTCATCATAAAGTGGCCTCGGTTTACTTAATATGACATTCGTAATATCCTTACAGCATTGCTTGCTTGTAGCAGTATAATGAATCATAAATGTGACATGCTCATAACAACATATAGCTTGTTGACATAGGAGATTGTCAAGAGTTCTCTCCCATATGTATGAAATATATATATTATAGAAAGGACAAAGGGAGATGACTCTAGAAGGGATAAAGGGAGAGAACACTAGAAGGTATAAGGGAGATAATTCATGATAATTTCCTGTGCTTGTTGACTTGACACTTGTTTAATAGAGATTTACAGAAACAGATAACTTTCGCACCATTCAATAAATTCCAACGGCCAAACTAACAAAATATTCGGTAAATAACAGAAAATATCTTTGTTTGATAAGTGTTACGAAAAATAAGTGTAATATTTAAAAAAATCAATAATTTCTATACATTACTTCTGTTTAGATCAGTTTTTGAATAGTTTTAAAGCTGCATTAATTCATTTGTTTGTTTTTCTCCTCATAATTTATATAAATCTGTACGTCCTTTTACCAATGTTCAGTTATTAATTTTGCATATCTTCAACATAGGTTCAAGTAATAGCACATAAGTGCATATAAAATTCCAAACAAATCTCTTAGCAAATAAAAGCATGTAATCAGATATGAAGTGCCATATTCAAGCATACTTGACTGTAGCGATATGTTTAACAACACTTTCCTTCCCTATAAATCAAAATGAAAATTCCGAGTACATAATCTCCTGTTTCTTCCACTTAAGGTAATACATTATAATGCTGCCTCCGATCAAAACTATTGAGCCACAGAATATATGTGAACTTATACTATAGAACGGATAAAGGGAGGGAACTCTATGAGGGATAAATATACTATAGAAGGGATAAAGGGAGATAACTCTTGGAGGGATAAATATACTATAGAAGGGATAAAGGGAGAGAACTCTAGAAGGGATGAATAGAGTATACAAGGGATAAAGGGAGACAACTCTAGAAGAGATATATATACTTTAGAAGGCATAAAAGGAGAGAACTCTAGGACGGATAATAAACTATATAATGGATAAAGGGAGAGAACTCTAGGAGGGATAAATATACTAAAGTAGGGATAAAGGGCCTCTAGAAGGGATAAAACTTGTGACAATCTTTTTTAAGTTGTTTGATTGAGGCACTAGCTCCTGTATATAACCACAATGGTTAGTGCAAGCAGATTTCCAATTCTTTTGGATTTTAACACCGTAAAACGCCACTAATGTTTAATATATATAAAAAAAAAAAATATTTGTTTAAAATACTCGAACAGGTTTAGCATGTAATCTTTTTTTTATATCTGCTAACTATTGAATTTAAACATGTTACGTTCGTATCAAACAGCTACTTGACTTCAAGAATCAGGATGGTATTGCTGTGATGTTGTGTTGGAGTGGTACACCACTTTTCAACAGTATTTCAGTTATATAATGTGATCAGTTAACTTAACCAGTGTTCCTGCAGCTGGGTAGCTACCTATTCATTAAATATGCAGTTGCGTACTCTTGGCTATCAGAAATAGAAAACTAAAATTAAGAATGCAATAATGTTATGCAATTATTGCACTTTGTGATAGAAATCTTCTGGAAATATAATCTTTACATGAATTGTTCTATAATGCTTGTGAAATTGCCAACATATTGCATCACAAATTTTCTAGGGAGCATCATCATTACCCAGATCCCCTTCTATTCCTGAATGCTTGCATACACCCCCTACAATCCCTGGTTACACCAATGTCCTGGGTTACCCACCAGCACTAGCCTGTTCTTCCACCAGTAACTGTCAACTCCCAACAATGAAGCTGAATTTAACGACATATGACTTTACTGTATTTTTTTCAGTCAATCTGTCACAGAGAAAATATGCCTCACACTAGGTTTGAACCAACGACCGCTACATCTGCGGCTGAGTGGTCCGACTGGAACCGGATGGACGGAGGATTTTAAATAAGGCTCATCCATGTGCGAAAAAAAACACCTTCCTTTTTAGTCGTCGGAAACTGATATGTGGTACGTTATAATATAGGTTTGTCTTTAAAATAATAAAATGTTAAATAAATAAATAATCGGACATCACACTGACCAATCTTGATAAATTATAATATTATTCAACCCAAAAAAACATATACATAAATTTTCAAATTTTCAATTTTTATATTAAATATTAGTATCAACTCAATGTACTTACTGTTCATCCATATCTATCCGTGTATCAATGACAACAAAAACTTTCACAATCCCTGGTCTTTAACACAGTCCACAGATCAGAGATAACAAATTCACCTTCTTTTGTTACTCTTTAATGCTACTCTTCAATTTTTATCACACCATTGTCAATTCTCAATATTTTTCCTTTAAGATGGTGTATATATTCCTAATATAGATATTCTCTCCTATTCAATTTATGACACATAAAATGGCTTCTGACCGTAAAGCAAATAACATAAATGAATAATGAGCAGTGATATTATGTTTTCACAAACACTTGAAGTTGTTTTCTATGTGCGAAAAAGGCAATAAAGAATTGGCTTTTTTTCTTGAATTGTGTTTGAAAATGTTAGCTTATGTAAATAGTGTAAACAAACAGACGTATAAATAAATATAAGTTGTTACAGGTTTCCAAGTAGAAATAATAAAACTCATTTTTTTCATTAGTGTCTCAGGATCGAGGAAGTTTTGTTTCAAGGTTATTAGCGCTCTGAGAAAAATGTTATGGTAGATTCTGTCACTCTTTTTTTGGTTCAATATTCAAAAGAATTCATATTTATAATCCCAATTCAAGAATGTAAATATTATCTTTGAAGTGTTATGATGTACATAATAAATGATACAAAAAAACTTTAAAAAAAAAAGTTATCAAATGAGACAATCCTGCAGAAGATACTAATAGGATCATGGAAACTTCTTAAACTTATATTCTTAAATATGTTCTAAAGTAAAAAAAAATTAAAGAAATTTACCAATTTTCGTTTCAAGTATGCAAAAATCCTGGAACTGTCAAGTCAACCACTTACACACATGAAATTTGAAATCTTCAAATCCACTCAGAAAATTCTACAATTTAATATATCATGCATTTTCACCATGTCTAGATACACACAGGAAAAGTTATTTGTATAAATAGTATGTACTGTTAGAAATACCGATTCTTTAAGGTTTTCTGTGCCTAGTAATGGCCTCGGCATTTCGACTAATATCAACAAATTTCTGTAGCATTTCCGACCGTTGTTTGTCACAATGTACGTATATTGTAGTAACTGATTGGCTGTTTTAAACGGTGAAATGAAATGTATACACTATTATTACAGAGCCATGTTCTAATTAAGTAATATCAATTATATAAATTGCTATAAATTAGTTTTTTGTATCAATTCAGTTTTCATTACCCTGTCATTTTATGTTATCCAAATAATTACTCATTGTGATATCCGATCCCTATAATGAAAGAATTTAAGCGTTATAAAATTACATAATAATAGCCGTTATAATTTAAACATCGTTACAGTGAGAAAGTAGTTGTCATAAATTATTTTAATTTCTTATTTAAAATACAAGATTTCACCAACAATTTAAATAACAAATTGTATCCTGAAACATTCTAAATATCAAAAATAAAAACATTTTTGTAATATTGGCGGCTAAATATGAACCAGAAATAGATTTAATGTCCCTTAAAATTTTATCTACCATTAATCACACCAACACATTCTTAATACTGTAAACTTCCAATAATTTAGAACAACCATTTTAGTTGTTCGGAAGGCAATTTAATACAAAAACTAGAAGTGTCGCAAGAATAACAGGTAATTATAGTGAATCGGTTAAATAACCTGAATAACATACTCAATGCCGGTAGTAATCTTTATTGCACAATTAAATTTAATGGTTCGACAATGGACAATAATGGTTCATACTTTCTGTGAATCTGGAAGTGTTGAATACAAAACTAGTGTTCAATACCAAAACAACTTTAGTGCTTTCAGCGCTTTGATCTTTGAAATTGTAGGTCTTCCATTTTCCAGGCATCAACTCTTTTCACTTTCTAGGAGCCCGACTCATAGGTCTGGTTTTTTTTTAAAAAATTACCCCTCACCCCGATTTCAAGCAAAGAACTGGTAAGTGACTGAGTAGCAGAAGTTAGTAAAAATTTGTTTGCATTTTTTTATCAAGAATTTATTAATATTGAATGAAAATCAAACCTAGAATACCATTGATTCACCATCGCCATTGTTCAATGAGCCAAGATTCACTTCTGTTTCAATGAGTTCTTAATTTATGTAGAAGCAAACTAGACAGCCCTGCGTTCAGTAAAGATGTTTGTGGCGAACATTTGAAATTTGGTTCCCCTTGTGCAGTGAATGCCATACAGTGGGCCAGGGATACATAACAAGTTTCGAAACTTGAGCAAACTGTTAGTAACTGTTGTAACTGAACACAGACCAGATGTCACCAAAAGTAATACCACAGAAATATGTATAGATTTACATTAAATAATTATAATGCCATAACTTAACACGAACATACATTGTCAAACAATTCATCCCCTGACACTCTTGATTAAGTCCTACATTACCATATTTAAGTCAGTGGCACCAGAAACATAAATTAAGTACTTTACAGGGGTGGATCCTGGATTTGGGCTTAGGGTGGGGGGTGTAACATTTGGTCATTTTTTGGTTTTGCTCAAGCCTTGTGAAACGACAATGGCCTTGTTTTATTCTTTGTTTATAAACATCATCATTATAGCTAGAACACAATGCTACGAATATCAGAATCCTTATTTGAAAATCTTGTAACTTAATATCTCTGTATATTTTTTCGTACTTATACTCAGACATATATGTAAGACTGGGGAATTTTAGGGGGACCATGCGCTTGGATTCCCCCTCCCCCTGGTTACACTAGTGCTTTATACAAGTTTTGAGTGGTATATAATAAATGAATATATGGCAAGCTATTAAAATATAATTTCATATTTTTTTAATAAATCTACTCCCACTTCCACAAGAGCTTTGTATGGTCGTTAGTGACATTTCCTTTCACAGTGTACAATTGTATTAAATGTAGGACACAAATGGCACGTTTTATCATTAAATTTGACTTTGACACCAATGTGAATTTTTAAATAGGCCTAAATTTTTCTCACCTCAATAGTATGTCTGTATTATAGGAATGGAATGTATACAATAGGACAGAAATGTTACCTGATACTTTAATAGAAATTGTTTAACACTCAATTAAATAGCATTGAATTTTGGCAGAAATAAAAGTAAGACTGTACATTAATACAATTATAGTCATTCAGTGTTGTCAATTCTGTTACTGTTTTACTGCACCTTCCACCATGAAACGTTCTACCAGTATGACAAGCTCACACAATTTTGTTAAAACGACTAATTTATTGAAGTTAAACAAAACAGAAAAGTTAGTGATCTTTTATGTACACCTACAGATGTGGCTCCTCATAAATGTCAGTTAGTACTAAATGGCTGATCAAAAATCTGATCCATTATTTGTTGATTATAGCAAGCTTGAGATATTTATCTTCCTTCCAAGGTTGTCAATGGCAAAATTGTATTTTCATTTGAATTCATATCTAAAGCCGACATGTGGATATAAAACATGTTAATTACTTGCTTACTTCAACTGTTCACTTTATTTAAATTTGACTGAAACAAGACAAGCTGTAAACATTTTTTTTAAAGCAACATGACAACAATTTGGGTTGGGTTCATGACTCACATTGTGTTCATTTGCTGATATTTCTTAAACTGTCAAGACAAATGTACTAACAAGTTTCAATTTTAAATCCAGATGTGTATTATTCATAATAGGCCTTAGTTCATAAAATGTTAATCCACCATGATATGAACAAGTTAACCCGGCAGTTGTAGAAGTTGGATGCTCCTACGTGTACATCTACATACACCAACAATGGTGCTGCAAACTCTTAAGCATTCAACTTTTGCTCAGTCTCCCATATCATAATGCGCTTATCAATGATTTGCCCAAGTGGGGGATACCCAGAATTCTGATGGGGAATTTGATATGCCGAGTGATACCAGGTCCTGCGAAATATTCTTGGGTCGGATTTTTATTAGATACCAGAAGTGGGGAATTAAGACATCTCCCACTGTGGGGATTTAGACAAAATGCTTGGCTCTAGGGTGGGGAATTAGACCCCAAAAGATAAATTGTCTAACTCCTCTTGCTCTGCCCACTGCTCTCCCCACCCTTGGGGAATATATTGACAGGCTCATATCATTATTCAGCAGTTTTAAATTCAGGAATTTGACATTGACCCACTGACAGGGAAAATATCACCTTTCTTCCTAAAACCAATAGAATACACTCACCATTAGTGTTCAAGTTTCCAAACATTCCTGCATATTTCTTCGTGAAATTGTCACAGTAATTCTCAAACATTGTATTGCTTTATCGATACTAGTCTAGCATTTCTGTACACTATAATAAAGCAATAATGCAGTATGGAAATATCGAGCAATGATATTCTATGTAACACTTGAATCATCAGCTATTTTGGTCAATATTGATACCAGTCGACTCGAGGGTATAAGGGCCCAGACTTAAATCAAGTACTAACCCCTTGTCAAAAATTACCCTACCATAAGTGTCTGATGTGAACACCAATGCTAACCGAGTTCATAGTATTCCTTATGTCTGTTTTCGAGATCCGAAATGTAAATCTTGTAAAAATTTAAGGGCAAGCATGATTATAACCCATACATATTCAGTTTTTAACACAAAACTCACCGAGATTCACACTCAAAACACACCGAGATTCACACTCAAAACACACCGAGATTCACACTCAAATCTCTCAGAAAGCGAGCCCCTCAGTCCTAGGTAAGCATTGTAATCAATTTCACTCACTCAAATCTCTAAACTCAAACAAGTAAGTTTTGACATGCCGATTAACAGATATGATTTTGGGACCAGGGCTATACTACATGTATACGGCCATAATTAAAACAATTGTTTGCTTGACATAACCTTACTTATCCATGAAAATGGCCCCTACTCCCAGAGATTTTTTTGAGAGATCTGTGTGGACTACACCAGTAGGACCATACACAATAATAAACAACAAAACAATCACCTACCTAAATATTGCTGGGTAGGTTATGCCAAACAAACACTATTTTAAGGATTGCCTGAATTTGAAAAATGAAAAAAAGACAAGTTTTTTTTTGTATCAGGCTTTTATTCATAGATTGCTTCCACCATATAATACACAACTTCATACTAAAGCTTTACACAACAGGTTGTCATAGTTACACTTGTATACTACAATACTCAAAAAATTATAGTAAGTGCAAAAATATAGCAAATCGACAGAAAAATATTGCAAGTGATTGATAATGGCAGTTTTATCATGGAAACATCGAAGCCTTAAATGCGATGTCAGATATATGTGATAAATCATACAAGTTATACAATAAAATAAATAAACCATATTAATAATATTACAGTTATTAATATAGTTATTTCAGTTATACAGTATTTCGAGTCAATGCTTACAAGTAATACTCTTGAAAAGCAAAAACTTCTGCATTATGTTTGCATTACCGTGACATCGAATGACGAATCGGCATCGGTTTTCATTCATTGCATAACACTGAATAATTCCTTCAATAATTCAAGTGTTTTTAATCTTATATTGATTTACACAGAAAGCATACTGCAGGCACTAGGTCAACAAAAATAAAGAACCAAAAAGGTATCAGAATAGCAACCAGCAATACAAGCATGTTAACGTACAACACCGACTGAATTGAATGAAAGAATAAATCTATCACACTATCGTTAAGCATTGAAGGCACATAAAATGTCTAACGTGCAATGAACTAATTGCAAATTAAATGACAGGACAGAATCCACCAAACACTAACCAACCATCTACTTAGAACTTAGTGAATAATCTACTCAGACCTTAATGAGAAATCTACACAGATCTACATAGACCTTAAAGAGAAATCTACACAGATCTTAGTACAACCACTAATAGTAAAAAGTAAACAAACAAATAAACGATCTTCACAACATTAGATGTAAATATAAAAATATTAAAAATCTTTCCCGTCAGATTATTTGACTATACGTATATTAAAGGAAAAGAAAAAAAATACACAAACATTACACATAATACTATATGTGATAAAAAAGATTACAACCAGTTATTTGAAATAAATGACTATTTTAGGCCATATATTGCGTAGAAATGTGTACACATCCTTACTGTACAAGGTTACAAATACAACATTACCATTATACTTCAACTGCTATACAATATATATCTTATATTTGCAGTGTAATTAACTTTCAGTATATTATACAAGGTAAAAGTAGAAAATATAGAAATATAAAGATACAACATAAAGTTGTCCCTGGCTTTTAAATTTGGTGTGAGAAACGTCATTTGTTGACCGCTATATGTATCAAAGGGCATCAATTGGTGTAGCAACCAATATAGATAATTTCAACATCTACCATATTTATCTCACTTGTTCTTAATCATCAGCCATTTTGATAGGCAAAACTGATAAAACACTAATAGGAGTAATTCCCAAATATGAGGTAATTGAGAAAATATCAAGTAAATTTACATGTGACAACCACTTTTTCATCAACTTTCTGAGCTGACTGCCAACATGAGCATAATGAATAAGATATTTTTTTATATCTGATCATTGTTTACATTATATTCCCTATAACCTTTTATGGAAATTTGACTATTAATATGGCCGACTATCCAGAACAAGGGAGATCATTATTGTGAATGTGGGAACTATCTGCTTATCTGATTCTAAATATTCATACTTCTACTATTCTGATGGATCTATGAATATATACACATGATATGAGAAGTATATATATAGAATTAAAAAGGGTCCAATTTCAATAAATAACCGCAGTAGGGGAACGTGAATTCTCGAAAATGATATAAAAATGTAGGATATTTGTAAGCATAAACTAAGGTGTTACAAGAATTTGAGCCCTGTACTAAAACTATACGTAGAGAAACAAACTGAATACATAATATGACCTTGAATCTACGTCAATTCATTGATGATGATTTATTTAAAAATCTTGATCGTTGCTATGCAACAGTAAACAAATCCCGACAAACCTAAACAAACTCTCAAATAGTTTGACAGTTGCCTAGCAACAGCAGACATAATAAAGCGACATTGCACAGTTTTATTTCGAATAGAACAAGACAAAAACAGTCTTGGAACACAATGACAGAGAATGAGAATGTTCAAATGATTATATACATTGTGAAAAATGAAACACGGAATCAGTTAAGTAACAGGTAATAGTTTTACATATGTTAAGACAAATACAAACACAGCTGTCACATAAACCAAATAGATCATACAAGCGATAGAAATACTGAAAAAATGATTTATTGACAAATGTTGTAAACACAAGTCATTACATAGACATCACAATTCATTGTTAAAATTGTAAACAACCATAGCCAGATTGTGACACATGTCATTGAGAAGTCGCTTTAGGAATCAGGGGTTCCACTAGGGGCTGAATCTCAAGGGTCACTTCGATATTTTTTTTACTGGATTTTACCATTTTATAGTAAAATTACATTTTTTTTGAGAAAAATTGATCCTTCAGCCAAAAATCTGATGGTCAACATGTGGCTTCTTGGAAAATCCAGGGGTCAAAGTGTCACCTCCCAGATCAAATGGAACCCCTGGGAATGAAGTTCTCGGCAACGAGCAACAAATTTTAAGACAATGTTTTCAGGCAATTTCAACATGATGAGCAAATTGCACAGATAACACATTCAAACATAAGCAGGATTTCTTTACTCGACATTGTTAAAATGTACCCAATTGTACGTGCACACACTATACCTAGACATTACGCTTTTTCATCAGAACACACAAAAATTAAAGCATGGAAATCGCCAACACATCTAGTGCTATCATTTCAACGTACTCCCACTCTAAGTCAATCTACAACAATGATAAGTCGTACTGCTTCTCTCAAAAACCTAAACCTGAAAGGCAAGTTCTTTGCAAATTATAAAAAAAATCTGAACACAAAAATCAAAGCAGCAAGAAGTCTTTCGACAAGAAAGCCAGTGGCTGTTGCTAGTCAATGTCAGTTTACGAGGCAGCTGTGATCTCTTCATCGTGACCATTCTGTAGAGCAGTTTTACTTGGTTTATCCAAGGCAGGATCATCATTAATCATCACCTTTTCAACAATCTTCATTTCCTCCACTTTAGCGATCACTTCAATCTGAAACATACAACACGTCCGGTTCAATCCAGGGATCCAGAATAAACAAATTATGAAAACCAGATTATAATAATCATTTCACAGACTTGCGGTACAGATAGAAATACTCGGCATGAGGGTTACTGTTTTGGCGGGAACAAGGTTCTGACGAGTAACCATGTCAACAGTTACCCGAACGCCCGATAATTCCATCTGTACAAGAAGACAGTGAAAGTCTCTTTTTCTTGCATACCTTATTTTAAGAAATAAAGGATGAAATTAAATAAAACAACTAACATTTTAAAGACATTTATCTTATTGTAAAGTATTATTTTACAAATACATTCAAGTTATTATTTTGATGTTACGCGACATCAATATGTGACGTTATCAGCACAAGATTCATCCTACAAGTGTGATGTAAGGTAGAGTTCACTATCAGTGTAAACACAGGAAGTGCCAGTCCGGTATGCTAGAATAAATTCTCTTACGTATTAACCAGAAGAAAACTTTTAACAGATAAATTGGTTTCTATGACAACAAATATGTGAGACTTGGGAAGACTTGTGTATACAGGAGAATGCTCAGTGATAAAAAACAATCTTGAAGAACTCAAAGATACCTTCTATGCCATAAAACAACATTACCATTTGTGCACAATTTCAAATATGACCAAATAGATATTTTATATCCCAATTTATGTATAAAATCCAAAAAAATAAAATCAGTTGAAAGATTCTTATCCCTGGAATAATTTAAGTTTGATTTTAACATACAGTCGGAACTCATTCATTCGAATTCATCAAGTCCGAAATTTTATTTCGAATAATACATGGTTTCGAATAACACAGTTCAATTCGATGTGCATAAGAAGATACATCGGGACCAGATATTTATTTCGAATGATAGCGAGTATTGGGATAGAAGGATGTTGAATAAACGAGGTCAGACTGTAATATAATTGTATCTACTGAACAAAGATTATGGTTTACAAAAATGAGAAGTGTTCATTAGTGTTTGCAGGCTGCAGTCAACAGACACAGTAATGAATCTAACACAACAATTATCACTACAGATCTTAAAGTTTTGTGTATAGAAATCTCCTATACTAATTGTGTGGTTCACGTCCAGACTTCTGAAGTCCAAGCCATTAATGATTATGTGCAATTAGGAATAACTGATATTTCACAGCAATAAATCATGCAAAATGAAAAATGCAGTGCGGTGAGAATGTAATGTGGAAATTAGAATGCGGTATGAAATAGTGATTAATGAAATGACGCCATGATGTCTCGATGGATGTAACGCAAGACAGATTCAACGATACAGCATACTGCCATATAGATGTGTTAGAGAATACAGATTACTACCACAGTAACATTAGACAATTCACAGCATACTGCAGTACAGATTTGTTAAGATAATGATTTGTACGGCTATGTGAAATACTGGAAATTTTATACACAACATAATATATATACCATTGTACTATATTAGACATCCTACGTACAGGTAACAACACAGTACTGTCATACACAATTAGTAAACATGAACTACTTCATCTAACCAGGTTCTTTATGTCCATAAGAAATCATTGATACTAGTATTTTTATCATTAAAACAGGTGTTTATAGACACCTACATTTTAATCGTCTGACATCTAAAACTAATACAATGTATAACCATTTGATTCGTTTGAATTGGAATTACCCGCAATCTGATCTTTGATACATGCATCTCGTGATCAATTACATACTAACTGTTTAATTAAAGGGTAACCGCACCAGAATTTACAAATATTTTACACAATTTCAAGGAAGTTAAAATACAGTCACTAATGATACTTTGAATGTAATGCCTGAAGAAACACACACACAATAATGTTTAATTTTCGAACTTTTTTCTCAACGTGAAGAATAGCATTGAATTTACATGAATTATATTTTTTAGTGTTAGAAGAGATTATATAACCAATAATTGGGTAGAATATACGACACAGATTACAAAAATCTGACATTAATGAAGCTAATACTGAATGCTTTCACTATACCACCACAATATCTACATATGCCACCTCACCTCTGTTTTCTGCAGGGAGACCTTTGTGTCATCCGATGTGTTTTGGTCCGGGGCGTCTGCAGGAACAAAAATTTTATACAACACTGATATTTGCAGAACTTTTGTAAAAAACAGAATAAAAACATACAAAAGAGGCATAAACTCATATTAGCAAGGTAAAAATTCACAAAATTATTCAGCATTCGAACGAATATTAAAAGATATGAATATGTAATATGCTTCAAACAACAGAGTAACCAAGCGGCGTAATAAGTAAAGAGCAAGGCTATTAAAAGCAATTGATAAATATAAACTGGTATAATGCAAATATTAATTTAATATTGTTTTCTTTATAAAGCTAGTAAGTTAATCTTATAAGTAACGGTATTGTGCAAGTCGGAAGACTTTGAATAATTTCACTTGCAGAACAAGACAGTAACATTATTTGCAATTTATAAAGACAAATTTGGGGCGAATGTGCAACTTATGTGAACAAACAAATGTTTCTGGGCAATTTTAAAACAATGTCTACATATGAGCTTTGCTATGAGATTTACAACGTCTTCTGTAAGTGACTTCATTTCAAGAAAGCGCAACATGTGATGCAACTATTTGCAAGCAGGAAACAACATTTACTCCATATGGTCACTTGCTTTTCATATTGCCATATGGGGCAAATATTGCTTACTGTCAGTACATGGTGACGTAACATGTACCGTTTTCTTAAAATGACATCACTTAAAGAAGAGGTTGGAAATCGTACAGCAGCGCTCATATATGCTTTTACATTTCAAGCATAATACCGACAAATAAACATGTAAGCTAACCAAGATAAAGCAAATGTAACGGAAACTTCCTATCTACAGCAAGCGCCACCTGGTGTTACTCAAGTTGCGATAAAATTTCCAGTATGTGACGAAAAAATAGAAATTCTTGAATATCATTCATGAAAGTGATGACGTGAAAGTATGATTGAAGCAATGATAAGCAAGAGGTTAAATGATACAGTGAAGATTAGGAATGAATAATGTGGTTACATGATAAAAGCAACAAAGTGATCAGCTGAAATTTTTTGAAGTTGAAGATTATACGCTTAATGAAACTATGGTAACTATTTAACAAGTTGCAAAAGTTTGCACACATCACATTGTCAGACAATAACTTGCTCAAAGAAACAAAACACTGCATACAGCAAAAAATGACAGCAAATCAATGATAGTTACCTCCCCCTGGTGTACTGTCTGTGGTACTAGTTATAGTTGTCGACTCTTCAGTTACCATGGTTGACGTGGTAACTACAGTACTAGATGTTTCAGTGATTGCTACTTCTGATACATTACTTGTGACACTAGTGTCTCCAGTATGATCAATTCTGTATATATAATAGCAATAATACTACATTTGTACACGTTACTTAGTGTCTAGAGTACGGATGATACATATATACATGCAAACTCCTCACAGCAGTTACTTCCCCTTACAGTTACAATAACCACTGCCATCACAAAAGTCACGTGATGATGGTTGGATGGTCAAAATGGCGGATCCAAAGAAGAAACTCACGTGATGATCGTTGGTTATATATAAATAATTTTTTAAATATTGTTTTTTTTTAACTTTTCATACCACCAAACACCTAATATGTTTGACATTGAGATATATAGATATAAAATTGTCAACTAAAATTAAATAAATGAAAAAATATATTTTCGTCAAGATCTTGACGAAATGTTTGTGATGGCAGAGATCTCCGATAACTATAAGGGGAGATCACTGTGTAGGAGATTGATATACATGGTCTATGAGAAAACTTGAGCAATTTATGAAATAACAAGGAGGTTATAATATCGATACTTATTGATAAATTGCTTAGAAAAGCTTACAAGTTAGCAAAACTTGTTCAAGTCTATTTTTTCTAGCTGAAATGCCATCAGTAATATATATGAAAGATGTAAAGTTTTAATTGAACCATGGCTTTAATACTTCCCATACATTTATAATTATAACTTAAAGTCTTAAAATACCACTTTCTCAAACTTTTGGACAGGTAAGAATTGCTATTGTCTAGATTATATGAAACTTTAAAGATCAGAAAGTCTAGTACTTTCTGTTATCATAGAATGGAGGTGACCATAATATATGGTAAATGTTATCCGAAAACTTACATTGCCACGCTATCTTGTGTGATCTCTGCTTCAATAGTGGTATTAGCCATAGAATCATTGACAGTATCATTGAAACCATCACCTTCACTGGTAATATTCTGGTCAGCTTCACCTGCTTCTTCACTGTAAACAAAAAGAAACAAACTTTTTTAAGAAGAAGACATTATAACCACCATATGCTGTATAATTATGTAGCTAACGAAAAAACACAAGTCAATCATTAAAGAAAGAACAATTTTTTTTTTGCAAAAATCATACATTTATAAGCAAAATCATTAAGTTACACATTGCTTCATAAGGGAGTCTTACAAAACTGCAGAATAAACGATCTTATCACAAACTAGAGAAAAACAATACAGTAAAGTTCCGCCTAACGACCGGTCCGATAATACGACCGTCCGCATAATACGACCACTTTTTCTCGGACCCGATTTTTTTGTTCTTTAATTCAATGGTCGCGGGGTCCGATATTACGACCAACTCGCTATTCCGTAATACGACCACCATATCCGGTCCCAACGACCAGTTTATTACACGTTTAGGTCCCGCTAATGAGACCACTTTAATCGCCTGTCAGTTGTATGTACACAATTTTACGACTTTTTAGACCCCTTTACGGTATTGATCAGCGAGGTGTGAACAACAAAATAAATTGACACTCTTTGATAGATTAACACCTTTTACAAGGGTTTAACATGGTGTACAGTTGTTTATCGAAGACAATGTATTGATTGAAGTTATCGGCGACAGTTTGCTCAACCTTAGATAAAAGAGTGCTGCATAATGAGACCGACGACAGTTTGTAGCACGTTTTCGGATGGTACGTAATTTTGGACAATGTTTTCATTTATGCAATATACGTTTGAGTAAATTGCTGGTTGGTGTTAATTACCATATAAAGTTAACACTACTGATACAGTACAATAGTATCTTCAACATCACTATCATATACTCTGTCACTATTATATTTTGAACAAATAAGACATAGATTTCTGATAATTCATGTAAAATGGAAAAACGTAAACAATTAATGACTCTCAATCACAAAACCTGTGTGATAAATGTAGATGCTATTGATTTCGTGTTTAATGGTCCAATTTATGTTTTAAAAAAATCCAGAATTAATTTATTATGTATTATTTTAATGCTTCATGTGAGAATTTGACAACATTGATTCTTTCAATCTGACTAAATTATTTGTTTTATTTTGTTTTAGGTTCAGACGATACTTAAGAGAAAGGCGGAGATCCTAGATGGTTTTGAAACTAATTGCGGTGGTGATAGAAAGCGTGTCATTTGAAAATGAAGATTTTTTGTTTTTCATTGCTTAGTACATGTACTTTATTTATTGAAAAAAATAGATTTCATTGTAAATAAAAAATAAAATGAATATTTCTCTGAATGTTGCTTTTCTTCTTATGTTATGTAGTTAATATACTTAACGCCATTAAAAAGTCTCAATCATGGTACATGACTGTATAAATGTTCAATGTCACAACCAGTCTGCTTGGTTTCGCTATAAAGACCGACTCGCTAATAAGACCACTTTTTGTCGGTCCCATGGGTGGTCTTAATAGCGGAACTTTACTGTATTTCATGGTAACATGGAAATTATCGAAGTTTAAGGAATCAAAACTAACCCTTCTTTTGGTTGTTCGTCACCCTCGGCTTCTGTCTCAGGTTGAGGTTCTGGCTCCGGTGGTGGTTCAGGTCTCATACCTTCAGCCAGTTCTATGGTGCACAGTGACTCACCTTGGTACCTAGCAGATAATGACACTCTCTGGTATTCGGAAGATGTCATTAAATAGAAGCCTTGACCATGGCGTGTGAAGATAAAGGAAGTAATACCACTGAAAGAATACATAATACAATCATCTATCAACAACATGACTAGAAAGTTACATATACACATTTATAACATATTATACAGTGTAAAAACAGAGTGGTAAAAACACCACTGTATTATTTTCTATAATTCACTAGTGAAATAACAACTTATGTGCATGGTGTCACAACAAAAAAGGAGTGACATAGATACGTTCAAATGATGTTGACATTGTAAAATATTTATTTTATATGAAATAATTGTCCTGTTAATTTGAATAATTATTATCTATGATATATTCATTTCATCTGGTATCTTGTGGATGAAAAATAAAAATAAAATTGTCAGTACAAATTTTAGTTGCGTCAGCTTTTGTTTACCAAACACCAAATTATACACGCTACACTATTGACCAGCTACTACGAATTCCAAACAAAAGGTGTAAAGCCTATATCCATTCATGGTTAATGCAGAAAGCCAGAAAGTCATAGCTCTTAAGTTAACCATTTTTTATTTAACACCTCCTTCTAACCTCATTTCAGTTACAAGAAAACTTTAAAAAAGAAAAGAATGCAATTTCATACTTGATATCTTCTTTCTTGATAGCGGAAGCCTGCATTTGTTGCCTCAATGTTGATACAGAATATACGCTGAGATCACCTAGGTTACTGAGGCAGGCGACATCATTCTCCTGATAATTCTCATCTGATCGACTACGGAAGTTAACAAACGCTACTTTACGTATCCTTGAACCATCAACAGCGGTCAGCTTGAACTTCCATTTAGCTTTCAATTGTGGCAAGGTGAAAATCTGAAACATTCAAATTTTACATAAACTATTTCACTTCCAATTTCAATCAGTTTTTTATAACTGAATAACAGAGATGAAATCATATCAAGAAAATTATTTATGATTTTTGGTAAGGAAACTGACAAGAGATTTCAACTAAGATTTATTATGTCAAAATAGTTTTCGAAACACAACAATTAACAAAGGAAATCTTAACTCCTCTGCAGAGCTCAGCATCATCAAAATGGTATTAAATTAGTTGATACACAATTCAAAGCAAAACAAATGGACTTGAAAATTGTGTTCTTGATTTTGAGGTGGTCTTATAGGTTGTCGTTTAGTTAAGTTTTACTATACCTTTAGTTGTTCCTCAGAGCAGATAATGACGGAATGATGAGAAGTCATGTCAGGAGCCTTGGCACGCTCGTGTTGAACCTCCAATGATTCCGGTAATATTCGTGATTTACCGTCAACAATACCAATAGAAATGACAGGTGCTGCATGTCGTAATTTTATTTCTTTGGCGAGAATACATGTGACTGTATCTTCGTTACGTTTCTCTCCACTAGGGACTGTGATGTTGTAGATATATACATGACCGCCGTTTGTTCCAACCCACAAAGATGGATTATGAGTATGACCTGGAGAGTATAGACAACGAATGTTCATCAAACATTAACATGACAAAGTATTACCAATCATTAAACAATTAAACAAGTGGCCAATTTTCACCTTTAAAGCATTTTGCCAAGTCTTTAAATCAAACTGAAACTATGTTCATAATTTCGGATGTATCTAGTATTTTGATGCCACCTTAATTTTGATTTTCACAAGAATTTCTCCTGTTGAAATGAATTTGCAAAATTGATTGGACAGTCATGAGTAAGCAGTAACCTCCAAAATAACACTTTTAATTAAGTTACAACGTCTTAAAAAGTGACCACATTCTGTAAAGAAATTCAAGAACATGCTTCATTTTAATCAATACATTAGCAATCACACAATAATATTTGAAAATCATAAAATTTACATTGAGAAAAGGAAAGAAAGTAAAATGCTATAAATATCCTTATAAAACTTACCATTTACAATAAATGTGTCTGCAAAGTAGAGGCATCTGACCATTGATGCCATGGAGTCATCTGCATTTCTGAATTCTACACTACGTTCTACAGGTTTGGTTTCTAGCGCTGACGGTGTTGCTGGTGGTTCACCTGCTGCTGATGTAGATGGTCCCGCTTCTGGGCTTGGTGTCTCTTCACTGATATAGTAACCATAGTAATGTTTATTGATAAGAGAACAAATTGGAAAAGTACATATCTATAGAGTATATTGATATTTAATAAAAAATATGTAAGCACCAATATTGAAGTTTTGGATCTATTACACATTAATATTTGTGTATTGATATTTGACTTTGTCTTGCGACTAATATTGTAGACATATATAAGCACTTATATCAAAGTTTTATAAAGATAATGGTGTCTCTTTCAAACACAAATATATTCTTTCTTTGGCAAACTAATGGCAAATTCTCAGAAAGAAACGTTCTGCTTTCAAAATACGAATAAATAATTAATTTGTTTCAGCAAATTCTAACAATGGGGTACAACAGGGGTAGATATACGATCTTGAAGGACCTGCCCTCAACTTACATCTTCTTATCTCCCTTTGTCTCATCCTTGGCCTTTGCTCTTCGCTCGGACCTACGTTTACGAAGTCGTCTAAATGATTCGCGTAATGACTTCTTTAAAGTCTTCCTTCTAGACATTGCTGTTTCTGATGTTCCTGTCAAATCTAAAACAATAAAATTATTTTAATGATATTAAATATGCATAAAATAATAGTGAATACTGCCGCCCGCCCAGCCACCCGCCCGCCCAATGACACGCACCATTCTAATAACCTGGTTTTCTTTGAAAACCTGGTTAAAAATTCCTTCGTCTTATCTATAATGTTACACACAGGTTGCCAGATAATAAGAGCAATTTTAGGCACAGTAAATCATGAAGGACATAATACAATCATGCTATATCAAGCCTTAGTGTTTCAAAAAAAACTATTTTGAAAACACACCAATTTTAACATTCAATGATTCTCTCCTATAACATATAAACAAAAATTCAACAAAATATTACTGAATATAGCAAAAACCATTACAGTCTATCAATTAAATGTTTGATGAAACGAGGATAGTTACTCACCAAGTGGATTCAATGTACATCTGCTGGTAACCTCCTTCTTCTGTACATAGTCTAACAATCCAAACCCATGAGCTGTACCAGCACAAACACTGAATAAAACAACAACAAATACACTGAATGCACCATACAGAAATGTAAATGAAAGAGAGATTAAGTTGCTTTAAAGTGATGAAGGTTTCTAAATGCAGGAACAAACATAAAATTGTGTATACACTTCTAGCATACCAAACAAAGATTTCCTGCATACACACTGATGCTGGATAACTCTCAACCCCCACATTTATAGCGAGTTTCATGCTGATGACATCACATAACATCGAAAAATAACTGGATTTTATTTGCAAATTCACTACGTTACTATAGCAACGTCCTTTAAGGTCAGACATTTTATTTGTTAATTCACTATGTTACTATAGCAACGTCCTTTAAGGTCAGACATTTTATTTGTAAATTCACTACATTACTATAGCAACGTCCTTTAAGGTCAGACATTTTATTTGATCTCATCCTTTATTTCTTAAAACAGGTATTCAAGAAATGAACATATCACTGGCTTTTTTGAGTGGATGGAAATATCTCGCTCTGGGATAACTGTTTAGCAGGTAACTGTACTCTGTCAAGCAGTGACCCTTGAGCCGGATAGTTCTATCCATACTGCAAGCAAGTGAAAGATTCTTACAGTACATCAGGGACTACTTACAGCTGCCATTCCGAGTGGAAGGTGAGAGCTGTACAAGCTGCAGGAGGGTACAGCTGCATCATACACGTAGGCTGGAAACCAGCCGGGAACTTCACATCACCCTCTCGAGGATTCACCGCTTCGTGTCCCTTCCATACAAAGTTATCTCTGTCGCCGACAATGTTAATGGTTACCGGCTTCACTTCCTGTTCGCGTTCTTCTCTCTCCATCAACATTGTGATCACCTGACCGGCAGTACCAGCAACAACCAGGGTCTCACTGAGGGGACAGAGAGCAATCTTCTGTATACCAAGTCGAGGGTCATCACTGTAGGGATCGAAGGTGCCAACCTGAAATATTTATATATCATACATTTGGCAAATTAAAAAGAAATACATCAATATGGGTTATACCAGTTAAGAGTACTATTCGGGGAAAAATATACTTGACATTGACTATTTCTGTATTATATAACATTACTGACACGTGAAACTTGCTTTATTTCCATCAGTAACCAATTCAATACCCTCTAATTCATATAAAACTAAGTAAGAACAATCAAGAACAGGTGTTCCCTCGTTGCTGTTCATATCACCTTACTCAGTGGATGATACCATGATAACAATCATAGATAACAATCTGACAGACTTTAAGTAATCTAATAATATTTATTTACTGCATCAGACTGTAACATATTGTACTGGTATCGTATTTCTGACTTTTTTTATTTACTACGCATTTATCAACAATGACAAAGCATATAATATATTTTGATAAAGACCGACTTAGAATCACATACCTTTCTGAATGGTGGCCATTCTTCTTCCATTTCACCATTTGTGTCAGGGGAGTGTACATCAACACTAAACATGAACGATGTATTCAACTTGTACATAAACTGTAAGCATGGTCCTGATGCATTCCAGAATCTCACAGAACCATCTTCATGTCTGTGATATAAAACACAAGTATGAGGAAATGATTTAGAGGTACATAGTTTTATGTTTTTTGGAAATATTCTTCGTCAGAAATATCAGAAAAATGGTGGCTTTTACAATATAAAGCAAGAAAAAGTAATTTAGCCTGGTAAAGACTGGCTTCATTTGGCAAACTCACAATGACCATCTGAAGTATATATGACTTCACTGAGAGATCAAATATCTCTGTAATATAACCTCCATTCTACGGCCACTAAGGAAACATTTAATCCATATAAACAAAGAAACACTGAATGTTACATACCCTGTGAGTAGAAGGTCTCTGGAGCTAGAATCAGATGATGTGTCACTTTTTCCACCAATGATTGGCCACTCCTACAATTAAATAAGTAAGTCAACTATATAACTCATATAAACTCGGCAGAAAATATTCTTGCATAAAAACAGTAATTTTTAAAAGAAGCTTAATCCTTTTAAAGTAATATTATGCTCATTTTTGGTTTATTTGTTTACCCAAAAAAACAGTCTGCCACAAAAATATATCTCCTATAGTTAATACATCAATAACAAAGAACTTACTAATAATGTATAGATCTGTATTTGTTTAAGAAAGATATTTATAAATCATAAAATTAAAAAAAACAAATCCAGTTTTTTTGACAACCAGGCAATTTTACAAGTTTTGTCTGTTAGTAATATGGTTAAAAATATAGTTTCAATTGGTTATACATAGCAATGGTTGCTATTAGAGATGTTTGAGCCTATGTGACAACAAAACTGGATGAAGCCAATTCAAACATTTATGTTCAGATCAGCCAGATACAACTCAAGTATATTCCCTATAGTGTGGGGGCACTTAAAATAAGGGGGTTCATTTCTACCTAAATCAAGGGTCCTGAATGCATGTTCACACTTACCCGTTTCGAATATGCAGCCATTTGAGCTTGACCAACATCTACAATTTTTGTCCACAATTGTTCCGGTACATTACTGATATGCTGAGAGCAGGTAATGGCGGATGAATGAAGACTGTTTATGTATGGAAGTTGGTATGACGGCCATTTATCAGAGTCGAGGTCAATAAGTACCAGTTCTTCCTCGGCCAGAACAATCAGTGAGTGAGGTTCATCATACTCTGTATAGATATAAAACGTTTCAAGATTTGAAATAAATCATAATACATACGGATAACACTTACAGAAATCGAATGTCACACTTGTCCTATCGAGTGGCCAGTAATTTTACCTTGAACTTGAATATAATTTTAAACAGCCGTAACTCACTGCTATAAGTTTGCGTATGAAAAAATACAGACAAAATGTGTTTTTAGTCAGACCATTCCTAGAGCCCCGGTTCTCTAACGTATTCACCCTTGCGCCTCCTCAAATGCCTCAATATATTTTATGGACTGTTGTTTTACCGGAGGTCTGTGTGGAGAGGCATTGTCTTATGTATGTTGCATTGCCGGTAGCAACTTATTCTATCTCTTTTACAAATGCAAAAACTTACAAAAAAGTGACTTTTACATATAATAATGAGTTACAGAATAAGACTTTTCAATATATCTGTAGGCCGGCGGCCCGTAAGATAGAAACATATCAGTACACACATACATGTAGTAGCAAAATGTGCAACAGCAAGTACATCAATAAGAGAGGAAGGTATTTCCAGACACTTGATTGATGTCGTGTTAAATACTGTGCAACAGATGAGAATACTGTTGTAACTTATTAATTTCCTTGGAGTGTATTTAAATGTTCAAAGTTGTACCCTACCAATCTACATACAACCAGTTTCCCTATAAATTCTGTTCCCTTTGAGCTATTTTGGTGTATTTTGTGCAGACGATTACTGTTAATGTTTCTATTCTTAGTTATCTAATTTCTAAACATACAAAGACATATACAGTTTCTATTGTTTTGCTTGACTGAAAATCTTTTCCCATGTTACCCTTCAATAACAGTTCTGAAACATTCATTGTGACATTTACAGGGAAAGCTGGTGTTAATTTCATTTGTTCCCTATTTACATGTAGAGCGTTCAAGAGGCATTGTGAACTAGCACAAGTGTATTGAGTTCTTTGCTTAAACCAGCCATACCACCAACTTGCAATGTGTCAATATGCAGTATCGCTTTCTAAAAGTATACCACCAGTAAAATATTTTGGTCTCAAGACTTATTGGGTATAGTGGATTTTCTGTACAGAACACCTTAAAATAACTGTCTATAAAGGAAAACTGAACACATTTTGACATCTAATTCAGGCATGAGAATGCAAAATTTCAAAATAAGCTGAAAATTCGGCAATGGGTCCAGGGGCCACTGAAGCTCCTGGCTTTTAAGCATCTAAGATGGCTTAAATTTTCTCCAAAACGGCTTTGTGAGCGTCAAATCCGCAGATTTCCAAAAATAATTCTCATGCCTACTAACAATTAATTTTTGGTAACAAAATACTAATTCATTCAGGACAATAATTCTTTTAGTATAACATCCATACCAGCTTTGTCGTCGTCTGAATCGTTCTCATTGGCCCTCGTCATGGTAACGAAATCAATGACCTTGGATGTAAAGTCAAGGACAACATGATTTGATCCTTGCATGATACTGACAGTATGTTTATCTCCATAACTAGCTCTTGGCATGCCACCAGAGAATATAATGAATGGATCACTGAAAAACAAAGACATTTTGCTACAATAACAATTTAATATCATATTTTAATACAAAGCATAAGGAGGACATTGATTTCACTGCAGGAGGTTTTCATATAGTGTTTGTTAAAATGTTAATACAATAAATATTTCCCACATCTACAATATTTACCTCCCTTGTTCTTAATCATCAGCCATTTTGATAGGCAAAACTGACAAGCACTTATAGGAGTAATTCCCAAATATGTGATAATTGAGAAACTATCAAGAGAATTTGCATGTGACAACCACTTTTTCTTCAACTTTCTGAGCCATCTGCCCACATGAGCATAATGAATAAGTTATTTTTATGTATCTGATTTGATTTTATCATCGTTTACATTATATTCCCTATTAAACTTTAAGGAAATTTGCCTGTCAATATGGCCAACTATTCAGAACAAGGGAGGTACATACTGTAAATGTGGGAACTATCTATACAATATCATTTATAGCATTAAACATTGTACAATGGTTATAGCAAAATACAATGTATACAAAAAGGCCTTTTACAATTGTACAAAAACATTATGATATTTGATCAACAGTTATAGCCAGACAGACTCAAGACATAACATACTATATTTCACCAAGTTAAACAAACCGATGTAAAATTAATCACAAAACAATTCCAGAAAATAATTTGTTTAACAATGTCATCCCTGTTACCCCTAAACAGATAAATCTAATAAACCACAATGCGTGCAAGTATCAGGAAGAGCTCTAACTGAAACAGTTATACCTGTAAATTAACCCTTAAACAAATCTTATCATTAACTACAATCTAATACATATTACAACCTTGGTAACATGATACTGCAAGATAAACTTACGCTTTTGCGGTTTTCCAATCTACTTTTCCGATAGATTTGCAGGGAAATGGACCTGAAAAACAAATTAATTATACAATGTTTTACAATCTGCATATCTCTCAATTTGCAACATACAGAACCAATTAAGTAGCAATTTATTGTAAATAATGATGTTTAAACAGTATCATTGTGATAATAAAGCTATTTTCACACAACAGATTGCCTGATAATATGAATTTGATAATGAAACACTTAATTCCTTTATAATTGCATGACTAAACATTCAAGACATTATTATTTGCCCTAAATAGCGATCTAAAAATAAAACAGTAAATCGTATTACTGAATCTTGCGTCTATAGACCACTTGTATTGCAATTCATGCAATTTGTTTGTAAAACAATTACAAACAGTCAATAAAATCCAGCACTAAGTGCTAAGCCTATAAAGATTGTTTTTACAAGGCAATTAGTTTATAAAGCCCAATTTTCACAATTTAAATGGTTTCATAAATTCTGTTGGAAGTATTTAGGGTGGTTCAAGGACCATACAACAATATATGCATATTTTCAGATATCAGGGGTTCCATCTGACCCTTGAGTTGATCAAGTGATTCCTGGAATTTCCTAAAACCAACATTTTGACACTCAGGATTCTGGCTGAAGGGTCAATTTTTCTCTAAATTATAGGTAATTTGGCAATTAAACGGTAAAATCCAGTCCAAAATTATCAAAATGACCCTTTGTATTCAGCACCTAGTGGAACCCCTGGGATTGTTCAAGGACCATTGAATGATAGATGCATAGTTTCACATATCCTCCACTTGATCAAACACTTATGTTAAACATTATGACAAAGTTACTATTGTACCATATGGGGTGAGAGCCGGCTCCTTGGGTTCGGTCGAGTTGTTGCTACTCCATACAATATAACTGCCATCAGCGTGTGCGCTCATAAATTCCTCGCCATTACGAGACCAGCATATAGATTCCAGCTGCTGCAACGAATATTGATTGATTTATGTTAATGACTTTTGACTCAAATCAGTCATAAAACAAATATGTCACCTAATACACCATGGTTTCTAACTACAAGATTGTATTCATCAGTAATGTTGTGTTATTGGATTAAAATTAATCAAGCATACACAAACATGTTATATTAATCAAGCAACATATGTTACCATGGTATTTGATCAGAATAAAGCACTGCTTTAAAACATCTTTTTTCGGAATAAACCATTTTTGTACAAAATAAGCAAATTAATTAAACCAGCATATTCAACAATAATTAACATGTTGAACTCAGTAAATGATACAGGTAAGCTTAGAGAAAAATTCTTTATAAAACAGGGGAATAAAACTGTTCTATCATTGGAGAAGCATAAAAATCGTTTTAATATAATATTTAATAATGTATACTCAAGGACATAAGAAACGCCTCACCCAAAATTAAATGTAAACTGTAGCCAAACTTTAGGTTTGATATAAGTTATTACTTTAATAATACTCAGTAGAATATAACAAGTTTGTTGCACTTGAATGGTTTCCGCTAGCATATACACAAATACTTAATTACAAGTGCATAAGAACACTTTTAACAAGAAATATCTTGAAAAAAGATGGTCGGAGCAATTTGAAGTTTAAGATTTGTTGTGCAACATAAAAACTGCCGAAATTCAGAGGATTTCAGTAAGGTAATGTTCCCCTTATGGAAAGGTTAACCAATCTGCATCAATATTACAAATGTATGCACTGATATGCAAATAGCAAAGCCATGTTAGTACGGCTTTGCCGAAAAACACTGTACATAAATGAGTGGGGCGTTTTTAAAGTCCTCAAGTATAGTACAGGCCGTCAACCAGTTAGTCAACAAATTATAGGAATATAGGAATTGGTTGACGGCCAATATAGTATCAATGGACAATACACAAAAGTTATCCTACTTGATGTACCTGCGTAGAGTTATATGTTTGTTCAGCATCGCTAGCTTTGATGTCCCACAAAACAATCAGACCTCTGTTGTAACCAATCAGGAACTGTAAAATAAACACATATCATAGTACAAAGTAAGCTCATAAATTCAAGAATGTCGTGAAATCATCAGCAGGATTAATTTTCCCCGTTCACATGCGTACATTTTATATATTTTACTATTAAGTGATATCAATAATCATTTTGGCATATATGTGCAACATCTGAAATCGCCAATTCAGGAACTATTTGACATGCAAAAAAATCTGCAAAATTGACCATTATTGTGACGGGCACCAACACAATACGACAAAGAATCATTAATTGAACTTGATAAAGATTGATTTTTTACAGAAATATATACACAGACAGAAAACTAATCACAAAGGGATTATACCCTGAGAAACTTGAATCGTCATCTCAATAAAACTGTAATTGTACTGCATTCTTTATAGTGCAATTACCATTAGTCATACAGAGACTTAAACCCCAAACTGAGCTAGGTATGTCTTAATCTGTAATATAGTATACAGAGTTAACCAGAGTTCAGTCTGCATCATAAAACACGAGGGCCACAGCTTTCACTCACAAAGAATCCAATTGATCAACATACTTGCATGTGGAGATTGGTATGTTGATGTATGATCAATAAAATACAATCTGTAATATCGCATTTCAATGCAAAATGTCACTTTGATAATTCCTCGCAATTCAATGCAAAATGTCACTTTGCTAATTCCTATCTTAAAATAAATCTTTCAGTAATCTAGTATAAGCAGAACTGCAGACCTACCACAGGCACGTTCAAGCTTTGTTCAACATTATTTCAATGAAATTAAACAACATCTTTATCAACATGAATGGCTCCAGAGTAAATGTTGCAACAGCCTTATATCATTAATTTTCATTGAAAGTAGAAAGTTACAATCCACGAAACTGTGCACACTTAATATAGAAAAAAATTATTTCAATAACATGTCCCAAGTTTTTTTTCTATTTTTATTTACTAAGACAACTTAAGTGCTATATAAAGATGACCTTATAATACCTTATCTGGATCTTTAGAATGTACAGCAATTGATTCTACTGCTCCTGGGTTAACTTTGAAATCATCAGGTACACTGAAAAATACAGATATTTATTTATACAAAATTACTTTGAGATGACCCCTCATACAAAAATCTCAATAATAAATGGGTGCACTTGAACAGAAACTGACATTTCAAACCCACTGGGAAATATGGCGTATCATATTTATAGATGGTAATGGATTTTAAAGTACAAGTAACGATCAATTACCCTCGTTAACAAGTTGTGCTGGAAATTTTATTTAAATATACCAGACAATGATGATGATAATAATGGTATGTGCAGAGCGAGTTCATATACATATATAAACCACATCGGATGTGATAAAGTCCTGATGTAGTCATGTACTACCCTGCAATATGTGTAGTACAGATATGGTGGAACTGGAAGTCCGCATCATTTCTATAAACACTTAGGGAAATATGACACACCATTTACCATCTGGCAAGTCTCGAAATAATTTCTCCAAAAGATCGGTTAATTTGGTATAAAGCTCATTCATTATAGTTAACTGGCGGGCATGATGAATAGCATTAGCAAATAACTTGCACTACACAGCGATTTCATTCATAAAATGCACCTGATTACACAAAAGGCGAGATAACTTATTTATAGAATTGTATCACTTAAAACCTGCTATACAGTCAAACTACGGCAGCAGGAGTCCCCTTTAAAAAAAGGGGCACAAGTGGATTATCATCATTCATAATGCTAGCATCAAGCATGCACCTTTGTCCTCCCACACTGCAAAACCCACATATCATGATTCATTAGCAAGTCATGTTCTTAATGAAGATAAGGTTTAATTGTTGAGAAACGATATACAGGGCATTGAGGGCCAATATGACGCACAGAAGAGCTTCCAATTTTCTGTTTCAGGGGCCTCTTATCACTGTCTACGAAGTTACATGTAGGGGTTCCACTAGGTGCTCACTCTCAAGGCTCATTTTTGATAAATTTTGACCAGATTTTACCATCTTATAATCAAATTACCGTTAATTTAGAGAAAAATTGACCCTTCAGACAGAGATGAAATGTGGCTTTTTGGAAATTCAAGGAGTCAAAGGGTCAACTCCAGGGTCAAATGGAACCCCTGATGTTACATGTAAGCAATCCACATGTGTGTCGCATTAATACTTACTTTTGCATCACAACATCCTGGTAGATAATTTGGTCCATGAGTGTGAAAGATTTCACATCAAGTATAAGAATGTTGCCTCCCTCTGTACCTAGCAACAGTTGTTCATAGTTGGTTGTTAAGCAACATGCTGACACTGTCTTCATTTTACTGAAATATACAAATAAAAAGAAAATTACTTAACAAATACTTCTCAATTTAATTGCTTCTACTATTCTTTTCCTGCTTCCCTTTCTGTCATTTATTCACTATTGTTAATCATTTAATACATGTAAAAAGTATTTCATTACTTTCTCAAGACTTAATGTTTTCATGTTAAGTTCAGAAAGAGAATCCCACTTACCATGGGTGAGAAGGCTCATTGGTATAAGTAGCGGAAATTGTAAAAAATCAGAGGAAACCCTCAACATTCTTTTAACAAATAAATTAACATTTTTGCACAAATCTGACCTAACTGAAAAATTTATTTGAAATTATTTCACATTATTATGTCTGTTGGTCTTATCATTGAGGTTTTACTGTATTGATAAAAGTGCTAAGCATTATCAACAATAAGTACAGAAAGTTATTATTTTAATGGACATATTATGCAACCATTAATAAAATATATCAAGTTTACTGCACACCAGAACGCTGTCTACAAGCTCATTATATGCGCTAACTGACATGCTCCTCATTATGCAAATTATTTTAAACCAAGATATTACAAGATAAAAGTTTTATATATGATAAGAATAATTTCACAGATTTAGCATCATTCATACAGACACGAGTCTATGTCTGGCCGAAATAATGATATATACAAGTTGCAACCATCGAAACCTAACTGCAATTACACAGAGCCGGGAAAATGATGCAGCGTGTTCAAAGACTCTAGATGCATCAACACTGACTGCATCAACTAATACAGACCATGTGTGCTATGAAAGTCTATATTACAGTCAATGGATGTTGGCTACAAAGATGTACAGTAAAACCCCAATAATAAGACCAACCTTGGGACCCTTGAAAACTGGTCTTAATATTGAGGTGGTCTTAATATTGAGGTTGAATAAAGAGTAGAACAGTGAAAAAGAACTTGAACATTTTGTTCTTAATTTCGAGGTGGTCTTATTATTGAGATTGTCTTAAGTGAAGTTTTACTGTATATTTCACGCCCACACATGTAGTAATGTCTGAATCAGCATGGATGTCGGCTTCACGTGAATACACCAGCAGATACACTCCTTCTGCTCTCATTTCTTTTTCAGTTTAAATTATTTAAAATAGACAGGAAGTGTTTACTCATTTAATATGCTGAATTTTTAATTTGAATAATAATGCAAATACTGTTTATAAATTCTGTCTGTAATAATCTAGACAGGCCGACTTGCAGAATTTTTATCTTTTACAGAATAATTACATAACTATTAAGCCTATAAACACATACAAATGTAAGAATTATGGGGAAATTTTGTGTTCCAGTTTTAACCCCAATCTAAAACAGTTGTACTTTCGTAGATGACAAGTTTTTGAAAATACCCAGGTAAATAGTATGTGATTATTTATCTATCAACTTGCGTCGGCCTGCTTCAGATAACCTTGAGAAATATTTGACAAACATATGAATCACTTAAAAACACATGCACCAACTCGTTTTGAAAATATATTCAATTTTTCAATATTTTATCTACAAAACCAATAAAAATTCAGTCTCACTGACTCGTTATCATATAAATGCTCCGAAAAAAACATTGAGCAAATTGAGGAATCAGAGCTTGTATCTTATTAATTCAAGTATTACTACTATTTATATCCATTCAAGTATTATTTTTCAACCAAGTTAAATAATGTTTGGGACTTAAATAAGTTAAAACAAATATTAATTCAAGACAAAGAAATGAGTCAATTTGCATCCAATTTGGCAGACCAAATTTTGATAAATAGAGGATCTTACATGAGTGCTGATGTGATATTGTTTTTATGAAACGAGTCGACGAGTTTCATAAAAACAATATCAAATAAGCACGAATGTAAGATTCTATTAATCACATAACACCATAAATCTTTAAATAAACAATATTTTTAATAAATGCCGAAATTCAGAACAATTGTAAACACTATGCTGTCATTTAAAGTGACGTCACACTGGCCATTTATGACGTCATAAGTGACGTCACACTGGCTATTTATGTAACTAGTTACATATGATATTTATGTCACTGCTTTATGCCACTCATGGAGTGCAAGTTATGTGATAAAGATAAAATACAACTTTTCATACTTGTTTTCAATAGAAAACTCTTTCACTTCTTCAAGAGTCGAATCTGTTCCATCCCTTGTGTTGTTAACCTCCCATAAATGAAGGCTGTTGTCGGAACATAACGAAATTAGTCGACCCTGAAAAAAGCAGAACATAGAATTATAATACAACATTGTGAAATATGATGTTTTATTGTTATAGGGCTGTAAGTCACATATTATAGCTCTAGGGTCATGTTGTGACTATTCCAGCCATCAGGGTGGAGGAAGCCCCCCCCAGGACGACACCCGCGGGTAGAACAATCAAACCCCTTAAACCAGCCAGATGGCTACCTCACTTACGAACCTACAGCAAGAAGGGCAAGAGATTTGAAGTCAGGTGAGCCCCCATGAAATATGTACAATGTCTGTGTATCATTTTGGGAATATTGCTATGGAAACACAATGTCTGTAGAATAATTTCTTATCTTTCATAGGATGAAATGAATCAATAATGACCACAAGGATGGTCCATAATGCTTCCATAATCACATATTATGCATATTTAAGACACAAGTCCCAGAATTAATACAACCAATCATCACAGGTGTTTAATCTTTCTGTTTTTATTATATTCTGCATAAAAAATTATAAATTAAAGTTGTACAAACTCATTTCATGCACACTTGATAGCCAGAGTATGGATATTAAAGTTTTAGTAGGAATTAACTTTGTTGAGCATTGAACAAATGTATGTTATTTACGTAAGCACTCTGTTGGAAATGTTGGTGTTTTTGTATCAAGAATAAATCTGAGGAAAACTTCAGCACTTCAGTAGAATTTACCATGACAAAATTAATTACAAAATATCATTGTGGTGCATACTAAAGTCTTCAAATCTTTTTTTTTTATGTTTTTTTTTTTTTACAAAAATCATTCTATGGAAAAACTATTATGAGCAACCAAATTAACTACATCAGTAATTGTAAGGTAGGATATCCCCAATAGGACAGGATGGGATTGCCAGTGTCAAAATACACCAGTGTTATATTATTACAAGTAAGAAAACACTACTAAAGACCTAATATGGTTTTCCAATAAAGTACAGACATGGGACAGTCAACTCCATGGACATAACAATAGCAGTAATTAGGGTGTAATTTACCACAAACAAGTCACAAAGTCAAGATGATTAACCACTAAAATAAACCAATTCTACTGACTTTATTGTATCTGTTTGAGTCAGTAAGGCTATTATTAACATTCCAATAAAAAGACCATATGTCAGGGGAAGTGAAAGAGCACTTCTGTAAGCGGGGATAATTGGGATTCAATTAAGGGCCATAATTGCTTTGTACACACAGGACCACCGACTCCTATCATTGGTTTGGCTCAATGTTTGTCCAAACTCTCGATAGTATTTGGATTAAGATGATAAATATGATTATTCATCGCTTTGCTGACTGTATTAGTGGTATTGTGTCTACACTAATATTTTGATAAGAGAATCATTAGGAGGCAAAGGTTGATACTAGAGTTTTGCGATGCGACCTTTGATTGAACCGAGACCCCACAATATACAAGACCCCACAATGTACGCAGACTGTGTCCCAATGCGCTTTATAATATAATTAAAATCTTTATTGACAATAATTTACAAATAAATGTCAGTTTTTCTTAAAAATAAACTAGAAGAAATAATTATGTTGATATAAATTTCAAGCGGTACCAGACTGGGATAGACTTTTTCGCCTTCAGTGAGATAGAGACCTAAATTTTACTGCATGATTATCATATAATATTCGTATAATTGGGCATTTATGTCAGTAAGTCGGGGCATGTATCTAATAACTTACACAACCGTGTAACACAAAAACTAACCAAATACTGATCAGTCTTTTAAATAATGAACCATTACTTGCATCTAGATACTGTAAAACCTCAATAATAAGACCAGCGCTGGGACGCCTTAAAAACTGATCGTGTTATTGAGATAGTCACAATATTGCGATTTAATGAAGAGCAAAACAGTGAAAATGGACTTGAAAATTGTTTTCTTAATTTTGAGGTGGTCTTCATCAGGCATGAAAATGCAAAATTTCAAAATCAGTTGAAAATTTGGCAAGGGGTCCCCTGAAGCTCCTGACTTTTAAGCAACTAAGATGCCTTAAATTGTCTCAAAAACGGCTCTTGCGAGCGCCAAATTCTCATGCCTGATTAATATTAAAGTGGTCTTTAAATGTAATTTTACTGTATTTCCAAACTTTAAACATATTAATTTCACAGGGCAAGATGATAAGAAGTCCATGATGTAGAGAAAATCATTAGTTTGTTTTACTAGTCATGAGAAGATGCAATCATTTTTGCTAGCATAAGAGGTCCAAAGTAACAATTATTGTAAACATTACGTGATATAATGACATTTATCGTCACAGAAACTACTTCTACTTCACAAATGTTACCTTTTCAAGTATGTAATTATAATCATCTTAAGATAAATTACATGATAAGGCATCCGATCTCTCATACAACACAATTGTGAATAGCAATTTGTTGCCGATGGTAATCAAACTAAACATACATACAGTATCTGTATTTATCATGCATGCTATTTACAATGTACCTTGACTCTTTGACTTCTTTAAGTTTTATATTTTTATTGAGTCCTGCTTAGCATGTTGGATACACAGTGCGACTGAAGTTTTGACACAAATATCACGATTGAGGTCATATATGACACGAAGGATTTAAAAAGATATCAAATATTTTATGATAATGGACAGTAAATCTGAAATATTTGTCCGCCGAGACCCAGACAAGACAGAACTTAATGTAGACTGCGTAACATAGCAGATACAGGTCGATAGGGAAACAGTGTTTCCTAAACCTGACCATAGCATTCATTGCAAATCTCTCTAGTCGTATACTTGTGTACAAGTACAGTAAAACCTCAATAATAAGACCACCCTTGGGGGACCCTTGAAAACTGGTCTTAATATTGAGGTGGTCTTAATATAGAGGTTGAATAAATAGCAGAACAGTGAAAACAGACTTGAAAATTGTGTTCTTAATTTTAAAGTGGTCTTATTATTACTGAGGTGGTCTTTAAGAGAAGTTTTACTTTATTATATAAAATGCTTCCCAGGGGCATAGCCGGAGCTTGTAGAATGTGTCCGCAAGCAATTTAGGGGTCTACGGGCATGATACCCTGGAAAAAATGCTGGTGACATTTTCACAAGCAATAGAGTAAATTTGAAGTGTTTCATATTCAGGAAATGTTTATCCCCAAGTACAAATGCTCAACTGCTGATTATTGCATTCTTTGTGGTTTTATTTTTTTGGTGATAATTATGATGTTCCTGCTAGTTCAAGAATTAGTGACACACCTGACCTTGGGGACTTTAGATTAGGAAGTTATTTATAGATTATGGTAAATACATCATGACCTTCACTTAACAAAATAAGAAAAGCAGACAGTACAGTTTTATAATGTAAACGATACCTAACAAATTATCTTTGATTCAAATAGTACAATCCTTGACCTAGTAATTCAACTTTTTTATCATAATATTTATACACATAAGGTGAACAAATGGTCTCAATGTGAAATTCTTCCAATAGTTACAATTTCCCAAACTGCTGGACTATTCCAGGAATTCACTGTACGGAAGCCTGGAACAGATTAACACAAAACCTGCGTCTAATTGACAGCCCAGACTAGAGCATCAAGATGCTGCTTGCGAACACAAATCTGCCACAGAGCTATAAACGTCCAGCAGAAATGGTTTTCAGTTGTTCTATGTTTTACTGGGAAGTATACATACTGCACATAGATCATGGGTATCATTAGCAGTGTGCGGTTCTACAGCTGCTGAAACCTGTTTTTCATGTTAACTGCATTACTTTGTGGTTTGTTGAGAAGGAGCGATACTTGATTTTATACGATAATTAATGAGTTCTCGAGAAGCTAAAGGCTGGTTTTTCCATCATATACACATTAGGTGATTGCAGGCCTCCTATTGGGTTATTTGCATAAAATGTGGTTTTAATTTTAACAAAAAGCCATCCCTCGAAATATGTAATCTGAAATTTTACATGAATTTATCATAATGTCATACAGATTGTTATGACATATAAACTGATTAGACTAAAAGTAGAAGTGTTTATTGTTCAAAGTGTCATGCCTATCTAAAGGGCCAGCCATTTCTGACTTATGAGACACCTACTTTCTTAGCACATTTACATCCTGATTTCTGTCCTTCAATGCCAGGCACCAGGCAGGTAGGCACATGATAACTAGCTGTCGGCTCCCCAACCGGCCATATCAAAACGGACCCCTACTGGGATTCGAACCTTCTAAAGCTGATGCCTTAACCAATCGGCCATGGGAGACAGTATAATGTAAATATAATAAATTGAGTATAATCTCAGACTTGAGACCAAGATTTTAATTCGGCAGGGGGGGGGGGGGGGGTTTACATTCACAGGTACTTGATGAATTGTTACCTTTAAGTAGGTAACATAAATTTCAGTGCTTTTCAATTAACAATGTTTATTTACACTTATTACAGGAAGCATTGGGACAATACAACAAAAACTTTTTCTAAGTTTCTTGCAAACATTTACCATTCTTATAAAACATGATCAATTACTATGCAGTGTCATACAAGTCGTGACGAAGCAAACAAGAGCTCATTACTAGGCAGTGAATTTCTTACATGATGGCTGACATGTAAACAATTATAGTTTATATTTGTTTTATTCGAGCTGAAATCTACATGACTACTCAGAGAGACACTTAAACTATTTAAATCATGCAAATGCTTCTGTATAATGCAGTGCATTATATGCATGTAAAAACAGCAGCTTAGGCCATCCTTAAAAGTTGTTTGTTTGCAGTTATGCGACCCGGAATTTTAACAGTGGGTTAGTAGGTAGTTTTTTTTTAGTGTAGACCTGTAGTGGCTAAAAGACTGAAACCATTTTTTTCATAATGAAGCAGAAAAAATAAATTGAATTGCGGCATTTTTCATGAGTCGGTCATTAACTGCAAACAAATAAATGTTTAACTTTAAGGATGGCCTTAATTTCAAACGATTCATCATCAACCAGACAGACACAGCAAAAACCAGTCTATGACAGGAGTGGGCAGATTTTCAACACCCACTTGTAAAGTTTTATTAAGTCTTGATAATAAATGAAGAGTAACATGCAAGAAGCTGTGTGTGAAATACGATCTTGTGGTTGAAATCCATGTCATTAATAGTTCAGTATAAAGTGGTACTAGAAAGATCAATGGTGCAGCTGAGGAAAACTCCAATAATGTTTACAACAACATAGAGCAGTATTGATGGATGGAAGTTTGCATCACAAACACAGACGATATTGCAACATAAATCTAAGATATAAAACCTTGCCCTGTACTTTTTCCACTTTCTGATTTACGTTGATGCTGCTGAAATTTCAGCACACCCCTAGTGTTTGAATAACTTAATTCCTAAGCCATTAAGCAGTGGTGTCAATAAGAGCGGGGAGCTGGTAAAATTACCCGGTTACTTCAGCATCACCACCCAGCTACTTTTCTTGTATGAGTGATCATAATTAAGGGGAGTTCCCCAAGATTTCCTCCCTACTTGATTTCCCTGCTAATTCAAAAATAAGTGACACCCCTGATTTCGATTTTATGTGATGGTGGGTCCACAAACATCTGAGGTTCAAGTACTGAGATGAATATAAGATATTAGAAAATTTCTTGATTGTGGGGGAAAAATTCCAATTCAAAATTGCCATCAATTAATAATGAAATCATGCAGGGGTTCCATTTGACCCTGAGTTTACCCTATGACCCCTGGAATTTAAAAAAATACATTTTGACCCTAAGGATTTTGGCTGAAGAGTAAATTTTTCTCTAAAAAAATAGGTACATTTAATTTGGCTATAAAATGGTAAAATCTAGTAAAAAGTTATAAAAATGACCCATGAGATTCAGCACCGAGGGGACCCATAATCGAGGTCTCATAATTTATTATAACTGAAATGGAGACAATATAAATGAATATACTGGTACCTGTTCTGGTAGGAAGAATAACTGTGCAACTTGAACATCTTCTTGGTGTATACCAGTCCATTCCACACCTGATCCTCCAAACCTGTATCATTCTGTCAAGGAATATATATGTCACCATTTGTAACCAGTTTCATGTACAAAATAATCATAACCAAATTGTTTTTTTGGAAAATGATTTTACTTTTGAATTGGGGAAATAGGCGAGAAAATGCCAAATTTGGGAAAATAAGGTAATGGTTCTTTTGCTTATAAAAATAACTTTTCAGCTGTGGCTGGTGTTTGTTATATATATGAGGTGATGCACTCCTTAGTACATGCATGACCTTGGCTACCCCTCTGCCTGGGTTACTCGAGAAAACATGTTGATTTTTCACCTCCGTTTTTTTGCAATCTGGTAACATTGAGGAATAGTCGGAAAATCTGTTGTCTTGTGATAAATTTATAATCGAACGAAATGTGAAGGAAAGGAACCTCATACTTGTGCATGCATAATTAACACGAAGCAAAAAAAACAAATTAATCAAACTGACAAGTAAATGGAACAAAAATACCCCAAACAAGAAGGATATCAATTTTTTATAAGCTGCCTGCATTTGAGAAATCTAATTTCAAGTCTCAAAATGATTCGACCAATCTTGCAAAAAAAAAAAAAAATACAAACTAGCTATTTTTTACTTTGAAACTTCATACTCGCATGTCAAACAAGTAGTAATTTGTGATATTCAATAAGGCATGACTTTAATTAGTGTGCTCAAGTAGAGACTACAGGATAACTTGGTTACGTTTCTTGTCTTCTGTTCATTAACTTCTTGTCAATATCAATCCTCTTACAGTTACAGATAACCTTGACCAATTGAATGCCCGATATTGTACTCTCAAAGACAATGACCTACTGTAACAATATCTATACAATGTATTATAATTACACACCCTTCTAGACCACAACAGTCCCGACCAGAAGATAGCAATCTTGACTGAATACCAGTCTAAAGTTACCCCATAATTACATGGTACACATTCAACTGGACTTAATATGACATTAATTGGACTGTGGTTGTGAGTCAGATTTCTCCCGGCCACTTCAATTTAAACACATTTCAATTACTTGATGACTGATTGTTATCCGAATGGCCGAAAACTAAGGGCAGACAACTGTAATGAGCGGATAAACTGGAAGTGCAGAATATATGGGTTAAACAAATGTTATTTGTGTCGAATCAACAAAATATCATGAGTCTTGGAATGAATCATCCTGTTAAGCAACATTAAGAACCAAAACAACTTGTATTAGCTACAGGGATTTGAATTGACCCTAAAGTTTACCCTTTGACCCCATGTAAGTTCCTAAAAGTCACATGTCCACCATAAGGATTTTAGCTGAAGGGTAAATTTTTCTCTAAATTAAAGATATTTTGGCTATAAGTAAAATCCTGTCAAAAATTATCAAAATGATGCTTGTGATTCAGCATCAAGTGGAAACCCTGGTCGTATTATTGTGGTGTCTTTAAGTTAGGTTTTACTGTATAAAGATACTCCGAGTCAAACAATGTCCCGATTATTGTACAATAAAACCAGCTATGTTTCTGTTAAACAGTTTACTATGTGTACAGTAAAACACATCTATCATACCATGGTGTAATTGAGTGGAAAATAACTGCAGTTAATATACATGAAATGTTCACAAGGATATCAAATATGCCCATTTTCTTGTCAAGATTATGACAAATACACTCATTTATTCGAGATTAAGTTATCTCTAGACACAATAGTGAGGCATACATGACCTTAAACACACATCAAGGGGAAACTTATTATAACTTTATAAGGACACAGTTAACTCATTGGAAAATATTTATTTTTTAAGAATATAAAAAACACTGAAAAGAATAGAAAAATGCACCATTTTTTTCAATAAGTGACAATGCATTTAAATGCATGACAACAGTATATAAATGCAAATTAAGAACACAAACGAATCATCCCTTCCTAATCTGATATTTGGTTTCCAGGATTCATTCACAAGAAAAATGCAACAAAAAGTGTAGTAAATGTGGTTAAAACTAACAAAAGCTTGAAATATTTTTTTAAATTCCCCCCAAAAATTCAGCTTCATCAAAACTGAAACATTCATAGAATAAAGACCTTATTTTGACTACTTGGAAAGGACAAACAGCTTGCTGATCGAATCTTGAAACAAATTTATGATTGTCAAATAATTAAATTGATGAGGCTTCACAAATCAAGGGATTTGGCTTGAAGCTGTTGTTAAGTAATCAGTTACAATACTTTTGTACCAACCCTCAAACTACAAGCTGTTTAATTGACAGCCATGCATATTGTGTGCATCACATCCTGACAGGAACTATTTTAATGTCCATTTAGTTGACAGCACAAGCTGATTAGAGAATACAATCTTTCAGATAAACAGCCTCAAGGTTTACAAACTATATACAATATGACATAACTTTACAACAAAGGTATGAGAATGTTAATTAACAATAATATTTATTTTACAGATCTACATGTGTGATATTGCTAACTGTTTACTCCAAGGTCTGACATCTATAGTATTTATTTCATACAATGACCTTACTGAAAGAATCAACAACATCAGGGTTTATTTTCCGTTGTTTTTATAGCCATTATTCAGCTATATTCCACTTGACAAAAGTATATATTTGTCCAAATTTGAATGTAAAAATTCCCAATAAATCTGAAGAAAATTTGTTTGGTTACATTAGCCAAAAATTGACCATTTTAGTTAGACGCTTTTCTCTCAATAGGCAGTTATATATAAAGCAACTAATGATTAATTAATCACTACATCCTTTAATTTTATTCCTAAACTTTTGCTGTAATTTCTAGACTTTTTCCCCCATTTCTAAGATTGCCGAGCAAACAATCCCAATTTGAAGGGTATGGTCATCTTCCCAAAATAGCAAAAATAAACTCTGAACAGGGTACTAAGTTAATATGATTGTTTTCATCTCTAGACAATCAAAGACATGCAGGATTCCACAGATAAGGTCTTATAAGATGGCCACAACTAGCAAGGTTAGGCTAGCTGGTACAAGTAGGGTCAACAAGATGGCCACAACTAGCAAGGTTAGGCTAGCTGGTACAAGTAGGGTCAACAAGATGGACATTATCCTGGGCTCCTATCTATGATAGGAAACAAGCATTATGTTTAGGAACACCTCATATGACATCTGTCTTGGTATGCATTTAACAGCAAAGCAAAGGCACATACTATTACACATACACCTTTTTATCACATACTCCAACACATGTATGACCCAGTGACCTTGACCTTTCATGACATGAAGGGGACACGGAACAAGACAATGACAATGCAGAACAGCATGTTAAACATAAACCCAGTACATTCAAGAGGGGGTACACAACATTTTACTACCAGAGAATACAACATACGGTAGGGCTGTCAGAACATAAACACCGATCCACATTCCTTTACGCCTCGTTAATCACTAAAACCAGAGAACATATTTTGTTGATCAAGGGAAAAACCCATAAGTACACATCTATCAATCTCTCCCACAGATAGTATTTAAAATACATATGATATCTAGCACAAATAAATTAATAACTTAACCTACATCGACAGCTGTCCATTCATATTAAACCCCAAGTATTTTCAGTCATAAAATAGTATGTTCAGGTGAATTATCTACGGAATGTGGATAGGATAGTCAATGCAAATTTTGTGGTTTATCACATTTAATGTAGATACAAACTAATAAAGATATTTGTATAAAACAGTTATGACTATTTTATCTATACAAGTATTAGAACTATCCTTTTCCTTCTAAATACAATCAATATAAAAAACAAATTATTTTGACCTAGAATCGATAAATTGGATAGCCAAGAAAGGATGTGACAGACCAATGGTACAAATCCATGTGTAGAATCTGATTCTAATATTCCTTATACAATACAATACAATACAAATAGCATTTATATAGCGCAAATTATGCCACATGGCATTCTATTGCGCTTTACAAACAACATACACAAACATATATATACACATTAGCTCACAGAGTTTATCAATGCAGTTTTAGTCATAAAACTTTGAGAATAAATGCGTCTTCAGACATTGTCTGAATTTATTTTCCTCATTTAATTGTTTAAGTGTTTCTGGTAAATCATTCCACCACTTAGGCCCTTTCACTGCAAAAGATCTATCAGCTATACATGTTCGAGTTTTTGGTACAACAAGAAGAGACAGTTTTTTAGTAGATCTTAGGGCATAACCACAGTGAACAATCTTAACCATGTGTTTGAGGTAAGATGGAGCAGTTCCTTTGACACACCTGAATATGAGAACAAGAGTTTTATACATAATTCTTGCTCTCACTGGAAGCCAGTGCAAGACTTTGAGGACTGGAGTAATTGGTTCATCATAGTGAGTTTGCATTACGATTCTTGCAGCCTGATTTTGCACTTTTTGTAACCTGTCTAATTGATATTCCGGAATCCCCGTAAACAAACCATTACAAAAATCTAAATGAGAATGAATTAGTCCATGCACTAGAGTTTCTGTATCTTTCTGGGTTAAGTAACTTCTAATACTTTTCAACTGTTTGAGCTGATATCGCGCAGTCTGACACTTTTTTCTTATGTGACGATCAAAGTTTAAATCATTTTCCATCAAAACACCTAAATCTCTCACATGATCGACACATTTTACCTCAACTCCACCAACCTCGAGCGAAGAAATATTTACTTTAGAAATTTGTTGTTTTGTTCCATATACTATAACTTCTGTTTTAGAATTGTTCATTTTCAATTTGTTACTTTTCATCCATACGACAACATCCTGCAAACACTGCTTCAAACTGTTCAACGTGGAACTTTCACTTTCAACATTGCCAGCACAGAAACTCATAGCAAGCTTGTGATCATCTGCGTATCCATACAACTCAACAGGGTATCTACGCACTACCTTGTTTAATGCTGCTAATATTCCTTAAAGTAAAAGTATCAAAAAGAGAAAAAATGAAGACAGTCAGATCAGAAGATGAAATATTAAATAAACTGGACTTTGAACTAAATTGAACAGACATGTTTGATGTACAGTAAAACCTCAATAATAAGACCACCCTTGGGACCCATGAAAACTGGTCTTAATATTGAGATGGTCTAAATATTGAGGTTGAATAAAGAGCAGAACAGTCAAAATGGACTTGAAAAATTGAGTTCTTAATTTTGAGGTGGTCTTATTGTTGAGGTGGTCTTATTGTTGAGGTGACCTTTATGTCAGGTTTTACTGTATCTTTTGAACAGTTACAAGACAGTTGCCATTTTACTCATTATAATTTATACAAAATTTCCAAAACCTTTCATCACGATGTAGATATGGTAAATACGCAACATATTTTCATAACCAATGCTGAAGTTTTACTTCAACAAAAACTTCATTCAGTAAACTTGAAACAGAAATTAAATTCAAACTTGACATGAAACAAATTACAACAAATCCCAGTTATTCTGTTAATGCAAGATTTGAGAGAAAACACATGTTTCAAAAGAAAGGTACAATAAATTCACTTTTCAGGAACATGCGAAACCTTGTAAGTGAAGACATACATCCCAAGCGACAGTCGATAGATACTGATCTATCGGGGAAATCTGACGTTTGCAGTTAATTTTATAGCAGACAGACAAGCAAATATCCACCAAACATAATACCAGAGCCAGACATATTGATCTTACAAATTGTAGCCATAATTTCACCATACATATTTAGACATACAAAAATAGATACTTACAGAGATACAATAATTCAAGTAGGCGAAGTGTTTACATTTTTCTCACGATGAGTTCAATGAATTTAATCCCCACTAGCAGCATTGTTGACTAATTAGCCAAGGAAATTATAATCAACAAAAGGTCCATAAAACCTTATTTGTCAAGTGAGTGCTAAAAGTGAGAACACTAGACTCCTAATTACGTTTTATTGACTCCCTATATTTTCCCTGGAACTCGTGTCTCTGACAAAATTTCTTTGAAATTGCTTTGAAGGACTGGAACGTTTTCTAAAAGCATGATTTTGGACTCCTGTTTTCAAATCCTAGTGAGAAGCCAGCTACCAGAAAATTGACAATGTCGTTAAAGACAGGTTGTTGTTCAATAGTGGGACGTTCTCAACAGGTTGTGCTGTATAACTTAAAGTAAGGAGCAAATATATTTTGACCTGCTACTTAGGAATATGTTTATTCCACTTGAAGGAAAGGATAGTGAGTACAATGTACGGGATTAATAACCTTAAACAAAACAACGCCTATGACCTAATTCAATAAGTTGTAAACAACACTTAACAAATGATATCAATATTCAAAGCACCATAATAAACCATTTATGACCCATAAAACAAACAACAAAGAAGAACAAAGCTGCCAGGAGAAAAACAAAGGAATAAAATAACACTTCTACAAATATTCATTATCCTGAAAATTATTGAAAATTTACAGACTCCATTTTCAGTTAGTACTTGAACTCTATGATTGTGCATGTGAGAACATTCGGTTAATCTTTACTGTCATGACAGACATTATTCAGTCATAGAAAGGAAAAAGTCTCATTTTCCTAAAGTGAATGTAAACGATCTTAAAAGTCCTTGTCATCCTGAAACATCTTTCCCGTGAAAATCATCTATGGCAAATTAACAGAAACCTTAATTGACACCAAGATGAAACTGTGTGTTATGTGTTCAATAATCTCCATAATATTAACAGTGGCATGTTTGTATGGATTGAATGTTTGTTTCCCCCCAATTTTGACCACTTTCACATGGAAATTTCCAATTAATTGCACATACTGGTTAAGTCCTGAAAATGGGAAAACAAGAAATATCTTGAAAACAGATGATTTGAAGGTTAAGATTTGTTGTAAAGCAGAAAAAATGCTGAGATGTGACGATTGCTGGGTCACTCCAGATCCAAAATGGATTTCGGTAAATTCACTGATAACGTACCCTTTATCGAAAGGTTAACCAATCAGTTTCAAGGTTGTAACAAACGTTAGGTTGAAGAGAAACTGCCTAGGTGGTTAAGGAAAGATTTGATTGGTTTACACAACACTGATATGCAAATAGCAAAACCATGTTAGTCAGACTGCGCCGAAAAACTGTCATTACCGCTTCATAGTTTGCTTCATACTCAGACTGCAAGTTGATTGGTTCATCTATCCAGTCTGGATTATATATTCATCCATTCAGTCGATCATTGTTATAACATCAATCATACAGAGACATCATTCCATGCAATGCTATAATCTAAATACCCCCAAAGCTGGTCTAGACCTTGCAAAATCAATATCATGTCATGTCTTTGAAAATCAGAGAAAATTAAAACATTACCACCAAGATCAATAGACATCCTAAGCTGGTACCAATATATAGATTCCAAGTCTGACATAATTGATATCGCTAATGACCAATCCCTTCAGATAGATCAATAAAAAATAAGGGGAATATTTACCTGTTGACTAAGAATGGTTTCTAGGTGAGCAGTCTAAGAATAGATGCTGACAAATGAAACTAAAATCAATATGAATTATATTACGCAAGGTTTAACAGTTTCGTTAAGTATGCCAAGTATTGAATACTCAGTTGGGGGTCCTAGATATACTGATTGTGTCAACCTTTTATACCACAGAACATTTTACATCGGCAATGTTTTTCAGATTAACTGAAATGGGTCTCTCTAACTCTAAAATAATGCATTAAGCAGAAATCCAGGAATAATTTACCAAGACTTTTAAAGCATCAGCAATATATTTGCAATAGAATGCACTCCCCCCCCACTTGATATCTCGGCGTTGCATAGAGTATTCTGCTATAACAGTGTTAATATTGACAAGTGTTGGATGTACATGCAATGTGCACAGTGACATCGAACAACTGACAGTACAGCGTATTTTGAAATGTTTGTATTGTTGTGACATAGTTAACAACAACACTATATGGGTAGTGAACCAGTGAACTACTAGTTTGTACTAACGATTTAATGTAGTTGGCCTACATTCCCACAACATTAAAATACCATGGATATTACAATATAGAATTTCAAGACTAAGATTCATGTTACGACCAACTCTCCTCCATATTTGATATATCTTCCTGTTATATATTCTTCATTTTCATATACACACATTCTTCATTCTACTATCCTGACATCACACAGGCCGGACCGTATACACTTATATTTCATTGTCAACTTTCCGTACAAAATAGCCTGAGGTGATTTGGCTCGTAAGAAGATGACATACTGGACAAACATTGCAACATCTGGTCACAGGGCTGATGATACATATCTTCGTACAAGGTGTAATATTACCTTCAACCATTGTTGTTTAATGAAATATATCAGATTTTATTATCTTCAATAAACCCAGTACTATGTCAGATTGTCGGTACATAGACATGGTACATAGACACTCGTTTATGTAACATCACAGCTACATTTTGATACTATGTCACAATCAACTATCATACTGAAGAAAACAGGTCCGGAATAATAAATATTTAGTGAATGTCAACATACCTGATACTAGGCAGTAATTAAAACATCGTTTGTTTGGCATTACCCTGTAACCCACCCATGTTTTTGAAGGGTCTAAGGGGAAACTTTTTAGCAGCGTATTAATAGTTAACACTACTATGACCGTAATAATGAAAAAATTACCTACCTACTTATCACCTAAATTTTGCAGGGTCGGATTTTGCCAAACAAACAATATTTTAAGGGTGGACTTATCATATTTCTATAACAAGGGTACTTGTTAATGTTAGTGAATATCTTATGATGTAAGTGATCTTAAAATTAACATGCTAATCATTTGATGGATCCACTTGACATTTTCTCATCATTGGTGCTTTTTGTGTCAAATCTGTCACTAGACACCAAGGGCGTAACTAAAGAGTAAACATATAATGTTTTATATATTTAAGAGTAAAAATATAATGGTTTATATATTTAACTATTTGTTTACCATTAACACACATAACAACATCTTTAGCGTAACTTAACATACAGTAAGCGAATGCACATGTTCATCTGCAGATAACTTGATCATTGGGACATGTACTTACTCAGAAACCGAGCAAAATGCAACATTTACTATTGTTGAGGACACAGAACCACTTACAGTACACTTCACTTCTTTCAAAACAGAGAAGTTAACAAAAACAAAACTGCCAAAGAGCAGAAATCCATGGGAAAAGTTGCATGCAAAGGCACAACTAACCATGATCTAAGATAGCTTAAATTGTTTCAAAAAACGGCCCCTGTGGATTTCCGCAAAAAATTATCATGCCCTAGGAAACTCCTGAACATACCGAAGCACTCAGTGCAAACAAGACTGAAGCTGGAAATCTTTGATACCAATATGAATAGATTTCATCGGATGACTTTCTAACTGAACCCTGCACACCACAGAACTGATTAGGCAGATAAATTTAGATAACCCTTTGAACCCAGTGTGATTCACCCTCTTCAATCAGTAACTTAATTCATATTGTATGTAGTTGGTAATAAACAGAAACTGAACCATGATAAGAGAGAAAGGGAAGAAAGTTAGAACATGATAATTGGGTTATCATTGGTTGATTTCAAAACTTTGTTGGTTTGTGTTATCAGTGATTATCTTTTTCCAAGAATTTATAACCGTGTAATAATTACCATTATTTCCATACCAAATAGTGGCCAGTCACTCAAAACTAACTTCTATTAAGATAAATACACATGCTAACAAGTCTGTAAGCTAATTTCAGCGTCATTACTTACATGGGTGTCAAGTTAAGTGGCTTTATATATATGTATGCCTATTAAGTGCTGAAGGATATATAATATTCTGCCGGCAATGTCCAGATAACAGCGTGAATCATGGGAAACTTACCACCTTCCAAGCACTTGATCACTGATCTACATTTAGTGTGACTCATTCCTGGAGTGAGCACATACACCACATCACGTTTTCAGCCAACATTTTTTAGTCCAAGGTCTTTTTCCATAGCCATTTTGGTGACATGCAAGTGGCCTCAAGAATATTTTAGATGAGGTAAACATCTTATCTAATAAAAGTATTTACTGTAGTGCTAATTGTTTATTTTGACAAAACAGTAAATATCTGGGCTTATCAGTTGGCCTGTGGGTGTATTGCTCACCACACATTTACCAGTATTTTTACAGTGCCGAGCAGTTGTGTCTTAAATGTCCCCTATGTAGGACATAGGGTCACACCCCATTTTTCTAACACAAGCAGTTTGCAGAAAGCAAAAAAGGAGAAATATCAAGATGAACAGACAACACAAGAAATCAATTCCACAGATAAAACCAAATATTGAAAGCAATACAACATTCCAGGCATCCAAGAATATTACATTTGTTGCCAATTTATTTCGCCACACAGAATCTTGCAGAATCATCAAGTTTTCTTTAAACCTAGACATTTAAAATATTTCAAAACCATTAGACAGTATAGATGATAAGTTTATTGACTACAATTACAAGATAACTGAGACAAGACTATGAGTATACCATCAATCAACATACCAACTAGCAGGGTTGATCTATATACCCCACCCAGTGACCTTATATCACCTCCCGACTTCACAAAACCAGAGATAAATTATCAAATAATCAAAGGATAAACAATATAGATGACATGCTGACCAAGGCAACCACACAAACCTGCAACAATTCACACTAATTCAAGTGACAGGTCAAACTATTTTATCACACTTAAATATTCACCAAGATATACATACTTTGATCACCCCCTCCCCAGAAAGAAACATACTGGACAGATCAAGGAGTGAAAGCAATACCAGCCTATCTGCTTATAAACGTACGAAGCAGTTCACTGCAGATCCAGTATTTTGCTTCACCCCCACAAGATGAACATCTCATCAGCTCTAGCATTAAATTTGTGAAACAAAAATAGGACATATTTCAAATTTGAAGTCTTTTAGATAAAGTTGCTTATGTCATCAATTTTGAAGTGGTGCAATATTCTTGGTAAGGCAAATCGAAGTCCCTGAGGTCAGGTAATACGTGACAACATAATCATAACATATGAACTCAATCACAAACATTATAGATAATTTTTTATTATCTCATTCTCTGTACATTTACTGGTTAGAAAATATTGACTATTTTATTACACACCCATTTTTATTGTCAAATTTATATGCTTGCCATACTACGTTAGGTTTTATGATGAATTTCTGTTCATAGCAAGAAATTGTATCAATTGATAATGTTGCATTTCACATTACTGTGATCCCATTTTCTTGAATTAAGGAGTTACAGGGCTCTAGCGCCTCAAGACGGAACGGACATGATGTCAAAATGAAGATTTCTGCAAGAGAGATACATAATTATCATTATATCGGTTACAAGGAATTTAACTCGGGACAAAAGATGTAACTAGTATTTGATATACCTCAGTTTAAGTTAACATCAACAGATCTACACTCTGTTCCAGATAACAGACATTGATTCAGCAGTCTCGGAAATAATCAATCACAATAAATGAACTGTGGTGTTTTATACAGTTTGTAAACCTATTTAGAACTGTGAAACTCTTTCTGTAATGTGAACCTATTTAGAACTGTGAAACTCTTTCTGCAATGTGAAAAGTTCAGGCGCGAGTTGGAAAAATTAACCTTAAAATCCACTGAAAATCTGACTTAGAATTAAGGGGCTAGGGGATGCAAAAAAACAACCCTTGTGGACCCAAAATTTGTGGCAGACTTCTGTGAAAGATTCACATGCCTGAAACATTGAAGGGGCCAAATACTATCCCTTGTAACAAAAGATGATTAGCAAGAAAGGGCAAGTTTTTGATGCATTGTAAAATACATTTCAATTTATCACAAGAAGGCTCTAAAATGGCGGGTTCTTTAATTTCCTGAGTTTAAGTACCAAAGCTAATGCTTTTCAATACAGATAAAATCATAGAGCATTACTAATGACACTAAATACATAATGATATACACAACTGCAGACTGAAAGTTAGCCTTCATCACATGTATAGACATTATCCATAAATAAAACATCATTTATTGACATATAACAATACATTAAGTCCATGCCCTCTGGAGTGGTCATTATTTTCTCATTCAGTCACCCGAGATAACCTCCCAAGATAAATGCCAATAGCCTTTCAATATAGCCTGGACTATACCGGAGGTGTTAAGTCTTACAACAAGTGCAATATTTATATACTGAAAGATAGCAACCATGCTAACGTTGTATAGAAGCCGAGCTTGATGGGTTAAGATATCTTATAACTATAAGTATATATCACTTAGTATAACCTCGATAATAAGACCACCCTTAGGACCCTTGAAAACTGGTCTTAATATTGAGGTTGAATAAACAGCAAAACAGTGAAAATGCACTTGTAAATTGTGTTCACAATATAATTTATTGAGGTGGTCTTTAAGTGAGGTTTTACTGTATAGTATAACCTCAATATAAAGACCATCTCAAAATCAAGAATGCCTCATTATTATGACCTTATTTTCACCGACCAGTGTTCAATATTCCGTCCATATTTTAACTCGATCATAAGACCACCTTACAACTACTGAACTGGTAAGGAATTTCCCTAAAACCCAGTGTACCGTAGTCTTATTATTGAGGTTTCATAGTACACTGTACATCTTTACGTCCTTGATTCAGAACAAAAACTGTAATCTAGCACAAATACATCTGAAATGTTGGATATGTCTCAACAATTCTGGCAACAACTTATTGAATAACATACTCATTTTCTTCAAGGCTAGTGAGCTTATCGATATGTAACATAAGACAAATAGAGATGATACTCTTGATAAGACTCTGAACCATGCCTAGCCCACATGAAATTTACATATTTTGTACATTTCCCACCAACAGAATACCTCAGAGAAAATAATTAACATCATGTTTCTATTAATGTAGCAAGTTCATAAAATATTCATTAGAAAACTGGAAAATTACCATCATAAAATGATGTATTAAAGGAAAAAAATACAGAAATACAAGAGAAAGCCCTCTACAATAAACTGTTACATAATCAAATCTTTATTCAACAAGACCATGAAAATTATACAATAAAACCAGATACAAGGTTTAATCAAAGCAATAAAAGCCTTTCTTGATTAAACCAGGTTTATTTTGGATGTGAACACCCGTTATTTCAGTACCAAATGAAAACCAAGTTGGCATGAACACAGCTCAGTTATTGCTCCCAGTAGTGACAAAAAACATGTAAAGTGGTAAATAAATTGATGTATGTTGGATCTTTATAGCTTTAATTTACTTCAATGGGAGTTGGGATCAGGAAATATGTCATGGTAAATGACACATTTTAACTGACTGGAAACATCACAAAATTATAGGGAGTGCACGACAAAATCGTGCAAGCTATGCTCAGTAAGATGGATAATAAACAGAATTTCGTGATGTTAAACAGATAAACCATACTAAAAGATCGAGAATCTGGATTTACTTTGGATACATGTTTTTCTGCATCTCTGACCCAATTTTCAGGCAGAGGACGTGCATTTATGTGCAGGTGTGCATCCGCGAGACCCGCAAGCATACAATTAGCCCATTTTCAGGAAATTGGCACATTTCATTATTTAAATGCCCTTGTGGTAATTACTTTCACCCAATATCGCCCCAGTGCTTGCACCTTGCAAGCGTCTCGGTAATTAAGTACTAATACATGATCACATGACACAATGGCTGATGTAAAAATGTCACAACCAAACATTTATCAGGGACTCCCAAACGTGCAAATATGGGAGTCCCATAACCCCCGTTTGAAAAATCCAAGGGAAAACGTTGCAGAATGGAGTTAAACATATCCCTTCCAGTACGAGACAACGATATTGTGCTTTATACGTAAGCTGTGCCAAAAATAAAACCCACATTTTGACATGAAAACATTTTCAACGAGTTTCAAACAAATTAATGAGAAAAATTTCCACACAAGAAAATCTACAATGATCAGCCTGAGTAGTTAAACCTATAAACATGTAAATTTCTTTAATGTCTTGGAAGTATAAGCACTGCCGTTATTTCTTTCTAGAGAATTTATTCATACCACATGGAAAGTTATTTGTAACACATCAGAGCTACAACTGGATTTGAATTAATCTACATTTCAAAATATGATACGAGTCAACTGAACTTAAACCTAAATATGTAAATGAACTAAGTGTTTCAGGGCAGTCCCAGGCTTGTAGCCATGATGTGGGTAAATTGAAAAGGCTGAGCCACTAGGAGCCATCAGTTTTTAGGCACAATTTATTTTTGATGTTTAACAGATTAAGTTACTCTCACACATTACATTGCATCCTTAAAAAATTGTTTGTTTGCAGTTACATGAAAAATGCTGCAACTCAATTAATTTCTCATTTTCTATCGATGAAATTTTTTTCCTGGTCTTTTAGCCATTACAGTAGTTCACTAAAAACCTACACACCTACCCATTGTTAAAATTCTGGGTCACATAACCACAAATAAACAATTTATTAAGGATGGCCAATACTATTAAGCTTTGCACTTGACAGAATGTTGTATATATATATAAGTTGTATCAATGAGGAGCCTCTTTCAAATCTAAGATAAAAGTTCTGTTCCGTTTATTCTAACATATTGCCACACCATGTACATACCATGTATATCAAGAAAACACAGCTAACATTTCTAAGACTAAAGCTGTACATTTATTTATACAACACCCTAAATATTTAACGCTGCTAAGCATGAATCTTGTGAAGATCAAAACGTTATCTCAGAGAAGAAATCCCACAAAGTCTGCAACTTTGTATCAACTTGCAAAAACCAAATGAAAGCATATCTTTATAAATTCCTATCTAAAACCAACTGTTCTGCTTTCCGCTCATATTTACGTAATTATGAAGAATAAAACTACAATTTAATGACGACAAGTCATATTTTTATATGAAAAATATTATGTTAAAGATCTGATTTCATTGCTATGTACTACGAGGACGTTTCACGCAATCCTACGCATCAACAGTTCAACTTATCAGTGTAAACTAAAAGTACATAACAATAGAATAAGAGTACAATTAGCTAAGCGGCTCATTATATTAGCAGAATAATTAACTTTTTCCCATGTTTAACACAATTTCTGTTAATGAGTACCGTGTTATCTATCCCATGGAACAAAAGCGCAAGTGGAATACTCATATCTTATGTAATATTCAAAATCAAGCCGCACTGACTGAGCCAGAATATCTTGGCTGATCTTTACAAGTTATGACAGTAATACATTCATGGAATGTTGATAATTTACTATCCTAGCCTTGAAACAGAACACAACAATACAAGTTGTAGAACTAACAGAATTAGCACCTGTCGAAATAATTACACATTATACACACAAAACATGTCATCTGGACACGTTTTAACCAATTATCAGCCATTGTAATACAATGAAATTTACAGAAGTATATATGTATGTCACAGTATTGTAAGGTCAAACATCTGCCATTAAGAGTAATTAAAGAATTAAGTCAATCAGGATAACATACTGTAATATTATATTGTATTGTTCTCAATGTACAGCCTGTACTACAGGGTGATAAAAAAGTTTGTTCACAAAGTTTGAATTTTAGTATTTTTTTAATTGCTCGTCCCATCTGTCGCTATGGACCAATAGTTTATTTCTGCATGAGAGTTCAATATGAAACAGATATACATGAAAAAATCAGCAGTTTTTATTATGCAAAATAAAGCCAGTGTACACAGCATTGTTTTCATTTTATCAAGATGTGATTTACATGATTACTGAAGCTTTATATTTCCCGGCCTGCATTATTTTTCATTTCCTATATCTAACCACTTGAAACAATTCATGATTGTTCAATTAACTATTTCATAACACATTCTGTACAATCTATACTCTATACAGCTCCTGTCAACTTAAACGTGTGTGCAGTCTTACAATACCTAATTAGGTGATAATATCAGCGACCACAAAGACATGTACCGAACGTGCCATTTCAATTATTTAATCTCGGCAGCTTATTAAGATTGACATATGGCATAAATAACCGGGCTGTATACCATAGTTCATGTAAATGACCTTAACTTATTTAATTTCAGAAACAAAAACAATTGTCTGTAATATTGACAATTAACACTGGACCGTACTATACATTTCACACAAATGTCACGAAAAAACATGCAGACAAATATTAACTTGTCAGATGCAGAAAAACGTAGCAAACTCTAAGCGAACTACAAAGCTTTAGTTGTAGGGAAATTTATTTGTTCACAAAACCTTCAGTCAGAGGTAACATTAATTTCAAATAGCGCACACAAAAGGCTTGAAGAAAGGAAGCTTGGAGAGAATTTTGAAGATAACCTTTTCAACTAAAATGTAAGGAGAACACTCAACATTTTGTACTCACTTGTCAAGTAAACAAAAGAAAGAGTTAAACTACTGTATGAGACTAACATACAATCAGAAAGATTAATTTCAGCAAAATAATAAGATAACGGGTTTGAACATCAATGGAACAGTTAAACCTAACATAGTTGACTTAACAACTACTAAAACAAAAACAATTGGCTCTTTTGTAAACTCAATTTTAAAAGAGATCTTAATTGTGCCATGCTCTTTAGCAATAAAAAAGGTAAAAACAAACAAAAAGGTGAACAAAATCTTTCAGGCATTTCATTGAACCTCATTTGTGTTATGTGCGCAGAGAGACAAATATCCTGAACAAATTACGAGGAACTGAAAACATTCGATAGCAAATGTTAAGTTTGCGCCAAAATGCGAACATTACACAATACACGAACAGTACACAATACATGTTGCACCCGACCCCTTTCTGACAATAAAACTACCAGACTTCAGTCATCTATAAGATCAATAGTCAACAAAAAATCTCTCAGACATAAGAATAAATACTTCATAAACCTATGACTCAATATAATAACTGTTAGTTGAGACATCAAACAGACTCACAATACATCGATGTTAAGCAAATAATTAATGTTAAATTTCTGTTCAAACATCATGGTTAAAAAAAAACAGCCAGGTTCTACTCATTGTGAGTATGACACAAAATTTCTAGTATCCAAGCATACAGCAAGCGGTACCCAGGGGTTCCATTCGACCCCTGGAATTTCCGAAAAGCCACAATTTGACCCTCAGAATTCTAGTTATTGAAGGGTATTTTTTCTAAAGTATAGGTATTTTGACTATAAAATGGTAAAATCCGGTCAAACAATATCAAAATGACCCTCGAGATTCAGCCCCTAGTGGAACCCCTGATACTCCATCTAGAGCAGGGAGAAACACAATTATCATAAATGTAGATCTCTCATCAAATATATCTACTAACATCAAAAATAGAGATAAATGATTAAATCAGGGGCTCCACTAGGGGCCGAATGTCAAGGATCACTTTGATAATTTGTTAACCAGAATTTACCATAGTATAGCCAAGAAAATGCATATAATGTAGAGAATTTGTTTTCCCTTCTGCCCGAATCCTTAGGGTCAAAATGCGGCTTTTTGGAAATTCTGGGAGTCAGAGGGTCAACTGCAGGATCAAATGGAACCCCTGACTATCATAAATATAGATCTCTAAAGTCTTATCAAATATATCTACTAACATACAAAATAGAGATAAATCATTAAATGTGTGAACAGTCACAGTTGGACAAGCTTATCTCAGTATCAATATACTGGTACCATGTTGCTAGGAAGAAGCTGACATATATGCCAGACAGTGTATTACCCACAATAACAGCATTAATGCCACAGGGACCACCTATGTACACAACCCATAATGTTTTGACACAAAGGATTTCTGACAACATAAAGAAGTATTTGAGTCTTTCTAACAATTGATAGAACTAAAACTATATAAATATACAAAAAGAAAGAAATCAATTTCTCAATTTTTGATTGTTTGAACACAAACGCAAATGAGCCAAATTGGTATTGAACAAATACAATTTGCCCATGAAACTGAAAGACATGTGTATAAATCAATTTGAGTGAGATATTCAGGAGGACCACAACCTATAAAAGACTTTATCAACAACTGATACATAACCACTAGGTGACTATACCACCAAAGTTATTTGTATATACAATGTTATGTAAAGGATACACTCTGATAGCACCCGACTTTGTTCCAATGGCAAGGAGTTTGAGTTTTGGATCAAAAGCAAGGGCAGATGGTTTACTTGGGAATCCATGCTCAATCAACTGTAAAAAGTAAAACAATCATTAAAGCATTATACACCACAAAATACATGGAAATATATAACATACTTACATAGTAATGATAGTATATATCTATACATCCGCTCCTATTTAACTCCCCAACACAAAATGCCGACCTGGTGCATATTTTATGGTACGGAAAAAACAATAGAATGTTTCACATTCTCAAAAATTGCTGTGGTGAGTCTAATAGAGTGGGAACTTTAAACAAGATATATAGTAGGTATTCATATTATAATATTTACTTGACTGTATATTTCGTATGCTGCCTCTGCTGCTGTTTCTAAATCCTAATATAGTCAACTGTCAGAACAAAATTATACTGCCAGGCATGAGAATGCAAAATTTCAAAATCAGCTGAAAATTCAGCAATGGGTCCAAGGGGCTCTGAAGCTCCTGGCTTTTAAGCATCTAAGAGTAAGATGACTTAAATTGTCTCAAGCGTCAAATCTGCGAAAAATTCTCATGCCTGAATCCCTGATATCCTTTCCTTGTGTTTACATAAGTATTATATTACCTGTATGCTTCAAACAGTTGAAGGTCTTATTAATGATTTAGTAAATATAAAATATGAATTTAACTGACCTCAATCCCAAGCAGGAAGGAGGGCTAGACCTAGATAGTTAACAACTCAATGAGGGAATCAATTTACTATTCAATCAATCAAGGAATCCCAGGGCTCCTTTTTGCAAAATTCTAATGAGAACCCTGGTGATGATTATGCATGAATTTAATTTATAAGCAGTGATAACAATATTCAAGTCATTTTATATATTATTTACAGAATTGTGTAATATATGAATTTTATCTAAAAAGAATATATATTACTTTAGCGCAAAGTAATCAACTCTAACTTTCTATTTTGAATAATGCCAGCTGTTACGATGATAATATTAAGCTTGAAAATGAAGCTGAATCAATGATACGAACAGAGGAATCAATGATACGAACAGAGAAAAAACATGAATGCAACACCTGGCATGTACAATTTTTTTTTAGAATATTTTACTTTTAAATAAATATATAATATCCTTTTTTCAACCAATCCATAACATAAGTAGATGTATTTTATAATTAATAATGTCAACAATGGAACAAATTTAATTGAAGAGTTTTTTGTCTAATCTAACACATGACTTGTGTAAACAATGAGTAGGATGACTCATACAGTTAAATATGGCTGCTTGACAAAGGAACTTGACTTACCTCACGAAATCCAAACAATTCCTTCTTTTGACTTTCACGTCCTTCATTTTCCTTAGGAGGATGCCTCCTTAAAAACTTGAACATCGTTGGTCTCCACACAACACTTATCTAAAATGTAACCCTACAGATGTAAATACAAATAGTCACGCTCTGTGCACGCACCGAATTTTAATTATAATACGTGTAACGCTTCGAGTGTCGCGCTTGTCGAACCGCGATCGTAAAAGTGAAAGTACGAAATACCAAAGCCAATCAACGATTTCACGCGTTATGGTTACATTCTAAATTCAAATCTTCAAAATAATATACCTGCTGATACTAATTCAAAGCGTACACCGGCAACTAATATCCGCTTTGCCTCAGTTTTAAATCCCCGCCAGAGGGCTACCAATTATTGCCGCAACGAGATGACAATTAGTATTTGATATTCATACGCAAATATGAGTGTGTTTCAGTAAATCAAGTTGCAAACCGCATATCTGAATATTATTCAATAGTATCAAGAAACAAACTTTGTTGAAATATTTCAAACAGTATCAAGATTTATTCGCAAAAGCCTGTTTTACTTGTGAAATCATAATTAAATAATGGACTACTTTTTGTTTTTGATTCGATCGACATGTGCGTTGGTAATTTGCGGGGGTCATCTCACAGTACTTTTATACCAAATAAAAGTAGTGACAAGTCAGGGCCGTAAATTACATGGAGGCATGTAGGCAGTTGCCTCCTATTGCGGGCTGAAAAAAAAATCATTTTTTGTCTAAAAAGGGTCCAAATTTTTTTTCGCCTCGCTCGGCTCGGCGGGGTGCCTCCCCTTCCAGGGGAGGCAATTTACGGCCCTGCAAGTGCATCATTATTACTCCCCAAAAGTGTATGCTATTGGTAATAAACAAGTTATATGCAGTGGGCTATTGAGTTTTGTTCCATATAATTTTCATCGTTGTTTTCTTTTAGGGCTTAAAAACTGTATATTTGCACATTTCCCGTTTCCACTATTTATGAACCCATTTCGTTCATTTCGCATATATGCAACTGAAAGTGGTTTCCGTGTGCATTGACACATGGTTACATCATTCAACTTATGTATATTAATAGACGTTTGAGTTTAGCTGATTGCTTTATCAGGACCTTTAAGCGTTGTCCAGGAAAATATACCGCACCGATATCACAACAAACTAGATGTTATTGTGTCCGTGACACCAAGAAGGTAAGTGTATTAATATTCGGATAGTATACTTTCGTCCGGATCTACTTCAAAGAACGTTTATGTATTTTATTATTAATGTCATCATTTTCTTTTGATGGGGAATGGCAGGTTTTATTTGCGTGTCTGTTGATTTGCTTTCAAAACGGCCCCAGGTCAAAATGTCTCCAAATTACTGCACCTGTTTTTTTGTTGTAAAGGGACTATAGATCTATATATATCTTTCAACAGACTAATCAAATCAATATTGGGGACGTAGACATCTATGTGTGTCAGGCTAAAAACACATCACTTTGACAAGTAATTTTCTGTTGATGACAGTAAGAATGTCTCTTCTTGGATAGTGTTCCGCCAGGCCCTTTAAGTATGGCGCCGCGCCATGCCTCGATTACCTTGCACCATGTTGCCGTTTTGTCTGTGTATTTACGCCATGTGTCAAAAAGTGCCATTTTCACAGTCTGATTGCATTTCCTTTATCTAAATTAGGTAGTCCAATCGATTTGACACTACACTTATCCGATGAATTGTTCAGCGTATGATGTTTCCCACTGTTATGCATCGACAATTACGTTTTTAAAAAGAATCAATAAACAATGAAATCCGGGTACCAGTGGGAACCATAACTTTGTCCTAGCTTCGACATTGAAGCGTAGCTGACGCCGGAAACTAATAGATTTATGAGAGTTTAGTATTGAGAATGGATATCAGGTATAATAAATCACAATGTGCATCTTTGGTCTTGTTTGTAGTTGCCGAACATGTGGAAGTCTAAATTAGAACAAAGGGTGCCATCACGTTTTGATGTTCACAAGCAGAAGCTTCGAAATGATGTACCAGTGTCTTCTGGTGTTACTCTTTGTGTGCTTTCTACGGGCAGTAAGGGGTTAGGACGAAGTCTCCTTCTTAAAACTAGTCTAGATAGGTAAGGAATGAGTTTTCTGTTTATTCGATATTTTCAATCCAATCAGTCTGTAGTCGGACAGAAAGACATAGGTGTCAAAGTCGATTATTGTTGAACATCCTGCAAAACTTTTGAGACATTTAATTCATTGTTATGCTTATTAAGCAAAAGATGGAAAGAAATATGTTATAAATGACCGATTTTGGAAAATCGATCCTGATTTTTTCTGGATCAGTTTCAGTCATAAGTATAGTTAATTAACTTCTCAACATCATGGTGAAGTTTAGTATGTTTTCACGATGTTAATTAGAAGATGTTTAGGTATTTTTGTGTATGTTTATGAGAACTACTGGTAACAAGTGTTCAATTACTTAATGAAAATGGCAAATATTTTTATGGATCAACTTGATTCAGATCCGCTGATCTTTTGTGAACATAGGGATAGGTGTTTGTATACATTTGAAAACAAAAGAATGGCTGTGAGCTCATCTGATTAAAGTTGATTTCAATAACATGTCTAGGCTGAGGTTCCGGACACCCCCCCCCTGAGATTTTAGCAAAAATATTTTTTTTTCTCATTAAAATCCTGTATCCAGAAGGGGACTAAAATTTCAAAGGCCATATACTGTAAGACCTGGTCCCCTTCTGATGAAAATTGCTGGATCCACACTTAGTTATGTCTAAGTTTAAAAAAATGTTTGTATTTATCTGAAATAAAATCAATCTGACATATAGCATTGGGCATATTATCAGTATTTTAACTTCTATTTGTATTTGATCGTGCTATAGAAGCTTTGTTATAAGTATAATGATACTGATGTCTTACTGGTTTCAGGTACTTATTCAACTGTGGAGAGGGTACATTCAAACTATTTTCATATTCGTGAGTACTTTGACAATATTGACTGACTTTATTTACTGTATATTTTAAACTTATTATTCCAATTATTTAATTGAATAAGCATTTGAAAATCATTCTTCTGATTCAGTGCTCTGGATCAAACTCTTTGTGGAAAGGTCTTGTGCAAGACTTGAAAAACAATATTGAGACTTTATTCTTGTCCAGTTTGAAGGGGTGATTTATAATGGAAATATCCATTTTGGGCCAAAATTCTTGTCCTGTTCGTGAATTAAGGGGTTTCCCAATTAAAGGGGTGATTTATATAGTCAATAAGTTGCGACTGGAGGATGTGTCCTGTTTAAAGGGGTTCTGGTGTATAAGGGTACTTTAGAAGGGATAAATGGAGAGAACTCTAGAAGTAATAAAGAGAGAAAACTCAAGAAGGAATAAAGGAAGAGAACTTGTGACAATCTCCTGTGATCCAAACCACCTGGCATTCTACTCCTTTAATCCATTGAAATATTTCTAGTATTTATTTAAAATAATTATTTTCCTTCATAAAGACAGGAATGTGTTTCAATGCTATGGCTGTTTTCTTGCCATTTACAGGGGTAAAGTGGGGATTGTGTACAACACGTTCATTACTTACAACTCCTGGGACAATATTGGTGGACTGTTAGGTAAGCTAGTTGATGTCTTGTGTGTGTGTGGGGGGGATAATCATCATGTCAAAGAATTATTTTCTGTATTTCAATAATCACAGATTTCAGTTAGTTGCATCTTCCAATATTGGGTAGATTTTCAGCGCAGCTGTACTAACAAGGTTTTTGCATATTTGCATATCAGTGTTGTTTAAACCAATCAAATCTTAGGTTAACCACTAAACCAACTTCTCTTCAACTGAAAAACGTTTGTAACCTTGACGAGGATTGGTTAACCTTTCGATAAAGGGTACGTTACCTTGCTAAAATCCACTGAATTTCAGTGAAATCTGCGAAATGCATTTTGGATCTGGAGTGACCAACGACAGTAACATTTTTTTGTTGCACAACAAATCTTAACCTTCAAATTGGGCCGACCATCTTTATTCAAGATATTTCTTGTTTATTTATTAATACTATCACTTGATGATAATTTATTCTATGGCTATATAAAGTTTGGTATTTATCTTTCACTGGAAAAATGAGATGACATGTGATTCATTTTGTTGTAAAACTACAGTAAAACCTTACTCAAAGACCACCTCAATAATAGGACCACCTCAATATTAGGACCACTTTAAAATTAAGAACACAATTTGCAAGTCCATTTTCACTATTTACACTATATATTCAACCTGAATATTAAGACCACCTCAATAATTATTGCCTCAGACCATTTTAGGGGTCTCAAGGGTAGTTGCATTATTGAGGTTTTACAGGTATTGACTCCGAGGATACTGAATGCAATGAATGCAATAAGTCTGACTGTTAGATTGATCTATAAAACGTTCGGCTATGTTTTGTTTATAGATAGCTCCCACATCTACATTGTATATTTACCTCCTTGTTCTTATTAGTCAGCCACTTTGATAGGCAAAACTGATAAGTCCTTATAATAATAATTCCTATAGTAAATATGCGATTATTAAGAAAATACCAAGATAATTTGCATGTGACAACCACTTTTTCTTTAACTTACTGAGCCAACTGCCCACTTGAGCATAATGAATAAGTTATTATTTTTATGTCTGATTAGTTATCATCGTTTACATTGTATTCCCTATAAACTTTAATATGGCTGACAATTCAGAACAAGGGAGGTAAAAATTGTAAATGTGGGAACTATCCATTGATTTCTATCTGATATTCAGGGTGCATGATGGGCTATACAGATCATCATACTCCATCGCAAAAGTTCTTGATTCATGGACCAAAAAATGTGGTGAGCATTTAGGGTTTATTTTCAGCTGTGTTTATAGCCTTTATTCGACTTTATTCCCAATGCCAAAAAGTATATATTTTTCCAATTTGGATGTAAAAATTCCCAATAAATTGGAAGAAATGTTTTGGTTCAATTTAGTCAAAAATTGACAAAGAGGTTTTCCTGTCACACACAGTTGATATCAAAAGCAAATGTTGATTAATTAATCACTACTTCAATTACTTTTATTCCTAAGATTTTATTGTAATTTAGTCTATACCAAAATGTGTTTAGGAAAAATGTGATGTTACTAACGTTGTTATTTGTTTTGCAGGATGTCGCTCTTCATATGACGAATATGTTTTCAGAGTCAAAAGCTGGTGCACGAGCACTGTTTGGTAAACACTTTATCCTTTTAGCTTATGTGTAGAGGAAGACTGGCCTTACTTTGTGGGTCAAGGTCACTGTTGCTAAATATTGAATGGTTTCTGCTCAATAACTTAACCCTTTACTCCATGATCACACAATTTCATGCCCTAATCTGGGCATCAGGTTTCAAACCGTTATAAATCCATTTTTCTGTAAGTACCATCACTTTTAATAATACCATTTCTAACATCAGTCTTATATCTATTGAAAGCATGTGTAAAATTATGGTGCTTATATTTAAACTATTCCCAAAAATAGTGCATAAACAATCGCAGGTAAAGATTTTCTCCATACACGACTTTGTTATAAATATGCACTGCGACCCAATTTGCAGACTCCTGGCAATGTTCAAATTTGCTTCAAGAAAAGTAGCTCAGATGTTACATTCTGCCACAGTCATATGCAGAATTTAACAGATCAAAGAAAATATAAGATCTGAGAATCTTTCAAATATTTCATCATCTTTCATTTATATTATTAGATATTATAACAAAACTTGGTACATAGATATCTCGTGTGTGGCAACTAAGATTTACATTGCATTTAGCCCGACCGACTGGCTCAGTTGTTAAATTGCTAGACTGTCACCCAGTAAATCGGGGTTCAATTCTTGCGTCGGACAGGTTCTTCCATGTCATTGGCTACGGTCATATCCTCCACATGTCGAGAAGTTGTCAGTTGCTTGTGGAAGAGCAAGTTAGTACTGGTTGATGATTGATTCCAGGAAAATGTTTAGGTCAACTGGTTGCTGTATATGACGGAAAAAATTGTTTTGCACATTTGTCTGCCCTCATTCTTTAAAGGCGTTGATAAATTCTCTTTCTAGCTGTCACAATATGTTTTTTGTAATTTTTTAAATGAATAATATTGTCTGTCTTTTCAGAATGGCGTGGAATTGATCACAAACAGTATGAAGACAAGCAGCTAGTTGTGGATTATGTGGAACTACACAGTAATAAATCTGTGAGAATGTCCCCGCCATCTAGTCCAGAATCTGGAGGTTCTATTCCTGTAGAATGTAATGCTGCTTAATATACATGTATTTTTAAAATGTAGCAGATCCGTGGTCCGGTGGTAACTCACTGTACTAGTACTACAGTCACTGTGTTCACTAAGAATTAGTTTTTAGGATCAGGATCAATATCAAATATACTTTCTGGCAAACTTTAAAAAAGTTGGTATGCAAAACTAAATCTTTTTATATAATGTGATAGACATGATAAATTTGCAAAACTTTTAAAACATTAAAGTTAGGTTTCATGTTAATTTAAAAAAGGATTTTGATTGATAAGTTAAGACTGATTCTTGAAAATTGATCCTAATTTGATATTGATAAGTGTAATTAATAATTCCTAAATTCAGCCCAAGCACTAGTTATTAATCCAGAAAGCCGTCACCAAGAGTGATTAATATAAATTGTAAACTTTATTGATGTAAAATAAACGATATTGAACTAAAGGCTATTTTCATTAATTTGTTTGTGGTTTGTATTTTATTCCTCTCTTCTTCTTTTTCAGCCAAAACGAAGAAAACAGTTATGGTTTATATAATCAAGGTAAGGTGTTTTAGTTGATAGTTGATTTATGCCAATTCTTTGACTCGTTACACAATGGAGACTTATTTCGACACATATACCTTATCTCCATGCCGACGCCTTTCGATGCATCTGGTGTTTAATGTTAAAACAAACGATTTTCTCTGCGATTATGATATCACCTGGTGCCAGGCATTGAAGGATAGGAATCGGGAAGTAAATTTACTTGGAAGGTAGATGTCTCATTAGCGCGTTAAGTAGGGGGGACTCTATAATAGATGAACAATTTACTTTTACTTTAAATCAGGTAATCATTAATCAGTTACTTCAATGCATTGTTAGGGCAATCTGGGAATATAAAAGTTATCAATTATTTTTCTAGCTGAAAGATCTGCCTCCAAGTGTAGACCCAGCAAAGCTTCGAAAGTTGGGGATTAAACCGTAAGTGCCTTATTTTGTACTTTTTCTTAATAAGTAGCCAGTGTTTTATGGTTGTGATGATTAGTATTATGTGTGATTTCTGGTGTTGGTGATAATAGCATGATGATTATAATTATGTTGAAGAAAACTTGGTGGTTCCCTTGCTCTGATAACAAAGACCTGGTCCTTACACAACAACCACCATCCTCAGTGACTGACCCCTTTAATATGACCACCTAGCTAATGAGACCATTGTGACAAATTCCCACACAAGTGTGTACATTCCTCATATAGAGAATCGGGGTTTTCACTAGGATTTTTCAGCTAGGGGTCATTGGACCCTCATGGTTGATAAATTGGGTATCCTTTGTAAATTTGTAGGGTCCAAGATATGCAGTTTATACTTGACAAAAGTTTATTATGCTCCCCGTCCCCGAAGGGGGGGGGAGTACAGTGTAACCTCCCTAAACCGGACTCCTTCGGGACCGGTTGAAAATTCCGGTTTACAGAGGTTTCCGGTTTATAGAGGGTTTTGTCATTTTGATGCCATTTCATACTCTTACCTAGGTTCAGGCATTATTATAACAAATGTAACTGCCTTTATTTTAAAAATGAACAAGCAAACTTGAAGAAACTCATATCGTTTACTTTGTTATGCATGACATTTATTTTGTCCTCGAGGGACAATTCAATTCTTCGACGTTTAGACGGTGGTTGTGACATTATAAGAAGCATACAGAAAATCATGCCACTGTTTTAAAAATAGTTTTATGAAAAGAATGACTCTTAAAGTGATCATTAATGCTTTTGGACAACATTTTATGTTTATGTTTTCACACGAGATCGTATATTTGAAACAAGCTACATCTGTATTTCAAACTCGACATTTCTCTCTTTGATCTTTAATAATTAGCCATTTAGGACTACATATTCGATAATAATCCATTCATAAACATAATCAACGGATTAACGGTCAATCAGTAGTGTAATTAATCAGACCCGACATCCGTAAGAATATGTGATTTTCACACTTGTGTAGTTAAAACGCACCACCGCCTATCGATGTAAATCAACCTGTCAAACTGTTAATAATAACATCAGCACGGAATACACAAGGTGTCAACAACATATTGCAAGTCGATTTATGATGACACGTGCTACCGATAGTCGTTCCGGTTTTCAGAGGTGAAATTATATAGAAATGGAACCAAATTATGTTGAATTTTCGTCCGGTTTCCGGAGTTCAGAGGTTCCGGTTTTCAGAGTGTTTTAATACAATAGAAATAGAACAAAAAAATCGGGACCACAAAAAATTTCCGGTTTCGGGAGTATTCCGGTTTATAGAGGGTCCGGTTTTGGGAGGTTACACTGTATATAGTCGCCGCTTCTTCCGGCCGTCTTTCCGTCCGTCCGTCCCACTTTTCTTGTCCGGACTACTTCTCAGAAACCACTGACTGGAATTCAACAAATCTTCATGGGAAGCTTCACTACCAAGAGGAGATGCGCATATTATCACACGGTTTTGGTTGGACTTTTTTTCACGGAGTTATGGCCCTTTGATTATGCCACATATAGTATATATGGTACCATTCTTGTCCGGACTACTTCTCAGAAACTACTGACTGGAATTCAACAAAACTTCATGGGAAGCTTCACTACCAAGAGGAGATGCGCATATTATCACACGGTTTTGGTCGGACTATTTTTCACGGCGTTATGGCCCTTTGATTATGCCACATACAGTATATATGGTACCATACTTGTCCGGACTACTTCTCAGAAACTACGTACTGGAATTCAACAAAACTTCATGGGAAGCTTTACTACCAAGAGGAAATGCGCATGTTATCACTTGGTTTTGGTTAGAATATTTTCCCATGGAGTTATGGCCCTTTGATTATGCAACATAGTATATATGGTACCATTTTTGTCTGGACTACTTCTTAGAAACTACTGACTGGAATTCAACAAAACTTCATGGGAAGCTTCACTATTAAGAGGAGGTGCTCATATTTTCACATGGTTTTGGTCAGACTATTTTTCACCGAGTTATGGCCCTTTGATTATGGAACATAGTACATATTTGGTACCATTCTTGTTCGGACTAATTCTCAGAAACTTTTGACAGGAATTCAACAAAACTTTATGGAAAGCTTAATTACAAAGAGGAGAAGCACCTATTCTGATTGGACTGTTTTTCATAAAGTTATGGCCCTTTGATTATGCAACATATAGATTAAATATTTTCAGCTATGCAAGATAATCAAACTTACATTCTTTTAATTTTTCAAGTAAGTTTTTATTGTAGGTAAACGTTTGTCTACATAGTGTTTATAATATATACATGTATATATTTGATTTAAAATATATTCTTGTTTTATGGCACCTTTCAAGATCACCTCATGTCAGACCTCAAACAATAAGCTTTGTTTTTTTAAATTATGATAAAAAGTATTGAACAAAAAGGACATTCACTCACTGGTACATCTGTCAACACCATACTTATTTGATCATCAGCTGATATGGATTTGTATCAACTTACAGTCTTTGTTGTAAAGGTACGCATTGCATTGACATGGGCACTTAAATTAATTGTGAATAAAGGCTTCTTACATCTGTAGCAAGATTCCTTTTTACATTTTGTTTTCAGTTAGCAGGATTATCCTAGCCCAGCATGTAGTTAAATTGTTCACTATCTCAATTTCATTGTACATTTTTGTATACCTGTTTTCTTGGGAGATCCAGGACATTTCCAGTGCTGCATATAACATTCAGATTGTAACCATCAACAAAGTGAGATTTGCCAATTAGAGTCTTGTTCGAAGTTATAACCATACTTCGGGGATCATCCATCGGTTCCACCGATATCCTTGTTTTAGTGGTCCCAGGGATGCACAGTAAGTTGAAAATGGGATCCCCTAGAAAGAAATGGCGTGAGGGACTCGAGATTTCTGAAATCCCTGGAGAATTAGGACCATCTTATTAATTGGAAATTCTTCCATATAAGAATCCAATAACCAGCCAACCATACAACTTAGACTGATTTTGGCGTTCTTGTGGGTTTAGCGTTTCTGAGGTTTTTATTAGCTCACCTGAGCAAAAGCTTATGGTGAGCTATTGTGATCTTTCACCTTCCATCGTCTGTCTGTCTATCTGTCTGTCTACACTTATCTTAAACTCTTCTCCTCTTTGACCAAAGTTCACAGAAATAATTTTTATATGGTCCTCTTTCAAAACTGTTCTAAGAATTCCCTTCCTCGCTGAACCTCGCAACGGAGAGTAAAACGTTTGAACCATATTTCTTTACATAAAGAAGGATATTTTCAGGATCGAGGCGTTTGTTTGGTTCAGACAGAATTCTGGTTCTCAGATTACACTGTAGTTTTGGGGAAAATGTATGACATTGTTTTATTGGTTTTGTTGTAGTGCTGGATGGGTAAAGAAAGTGATAAAGATGGAAACTGTAACGATGGAAGATGGACGTGTGGTAAGTCAGCCATTTTTTTCAGTTTTTGTGAATTCACCAGATTTGGGTATTTATATAACTACAATTTTAAATAATTTTACTGAAGGGGAATTTTCTTTCTAAGTAGGGGAAAATATATACTTTTTTCTTTGGGGAATGGGGCCTAATGTTGGCCCCAAGTTTGCTATATAAAAGTATATATTGGACAAATAGTAAAGTTCACAAAGCTGTGTATCAGCATCTTTTCTCAGATGGCTACATGGTAGTTTCCAACCACCCAAATTGCATTTCTTTCACAAAAAGATCTTTTGTTAGTTTGATACATGTATTGATATGTAAAATCATGTCTTGAGGAACACGAAAAATCAGTCAATGATGCTACCGGGATTCGAACCCAGGTCTCCTGATTGCCGGTCTGTTAAATGTAAACCTTGTAAACACTCTATAGGTCTATAAGATCTATATGAGACATGGTCAAAATGTTTGCCATCCCGGTCTGGAAGAGGTTTGTTTGAGACAGGTTTCATTGTACCAACAAGCCCTCCTGAAGTTTTGCTGGGTTTGGTTACGCCAAACAAACAATTTCTTAAGGATGGCTTTATCTTACAACCATATGATATCATACTTGAGCAACTTTTGAACTTTGGTGTACAGTATTCATGGAAAATGTTATGGAAATAATGTGAAGAAAGATTGAATATTTGTGTAAAATATATTTGTGTAGAACATACATATGATTGCAGGTGAAGCCAGAAGACCTTTTGATGGATTCGAAAGATCATATAGGACCAGTAATAAGTAAGCATTTTGTACAATACGCAGATCATTGATGATTCATCAGGGGTTCCATTTTACCCTTGAATTGACCCTTTGACCCCTGGATTTTCCAAAAGGTCATATTTTGACCCTTAGAATTGTTTTCTAAATTATAGGTATTTTGGCTATTAAATGGTAGTGTCCCATAAAAACATATCAAAATGACCCTTGAGATTCAGCACTTATTGGAACCCCTGAATTAATTATCTGACCTGCATTGGTTTTGATCACTAATGAATACTGTAAAAGTCCTTTTTTTTTCGCAAGGTTTTATTTACATGTTAATTCAATTCAAAATCTTGCTAAAATTTATGTTCATTACTATGTGGCAACATCTCAGCAAGGAACTGATGAAAATAAAAACTCGTGGAAAAAAATAACAAATGAAATTCGCGAAATAAAGTGCCCGCAAAAATATAGACTTTTACAGTATACATGTATATAGGGTGCATTGAATTGAAGAAAGAAATAAGTCATACAGTTTGCATGGTCTTCCTCGTAGCAGAACAGAGCAGAGTTATGTTGTTCATGCTGATGTTGGTTATTCTAATACAGTAATACAATGTAGTAATAACCATGCCATTGTTGTCTGTCTTTGATTTGTCAATGCATTGATAGCTGCTGTTCAAGTTTGATAATCAGCGTTGTATGTCTATTGATACTGGAGTTAATGCTCTTTGTTCATTCAGAATTACCCAACATTGTTATGGCTAATCTGTTCTATCATGTCTGTTTTGAAAAAGAAACCGTATGTACCAATGTCCTTAACAACCGTTTGTCTTTCCAGTGTGGATTGTTTTTATATTTTCTTATTTTCAGTTCTTGACTGTCCAACGCTGGATTATCTTGATTCGTTAATATCTAATGAACAATTGCTAAACTTTGAAAGCGAGTATAACATGCCCCCACATATGATTGTACATATGGCACCATGTGAGATTGTGAACCATCCGCAGTACAAAGAATTCATGGACAGGTCTGTGTAATAAATTATTTCATTTATTTGTATGAATCCTCCTTTTTTGGGACACAGTTTTCTATATCCCCACAAATTTATTATGGAGTCACTTTGTTGGTTGGTTAGTTGCTCGCTCGGTCGTTCAGTTGGTTAGCAAAACGGAGAGAACTACATGTACTACTGCTTTAGGAGGATTTATGAGAAATTTCGCACTAATATTCTATGTGATGAGTTGTAGTGTGTGACAGGATTTTTTCCCGATCACATTCAAGATGGCCAACCGGAGGCCATCTTGGATTTTCTCAAAAACTTGTGGAACAGACCTCTACTAGAGTGTTTTTAGGATTTACATGAAACTTAACACAAATATTCAACATGATTAGATGTAGTGTGTGATATGATTTTTTTCCAGATCACATTCAAGATAGCCTATTTTCCTACTGCCATTTGGGTGTCATACATGTGTTATTCGATCTTCCACATGTTCCTGACAAAGTGGCAATTGGGGGAGCATAATGTTTGACAAACATCACTTGTTCCAAATAAAATCTTGCACTTATTGTCAATTATGCATATTATAGGTTTCAATCAGATACAGTGCATTTAATGCTCAACGATAAAAATGAGGGACCGTATGTAGCTAAAAGTCAAGAGTTTCAAGTGGCTTTAAACCATATCCACCCGAAGTTGTTTCCTGAACTAAATACCATTGTTGATAAGAAGCCCGAGCCACAGACAGGAAGTGTAATCCAGGGAGTACATGGTCTCCGGTATATTTTAAGACCTTCCAATCACAGAGGATTTTTGTGGTAAAGTATTCAATTTCTTAGTTTTTGTGTTTTTGCTCATTCAAATGTTTAAGTCAACATATTTAAGTATTGATAACAGAAAGACAGAGACCTTCGTTTACTGAAATCGGGCACCTGAAATAAATAGTGGCTCTTTTAATGGGAGAAACTTCAGTACATGTATACGTTGGAAATCAATTACCATGTAGCGTGAGGTTGAGTAGCATGTTCAATCGATTTAAACCCCCAGTATTTTACTGACAGTTCCAAGGCTGTAATTTCGCTGTAATTCGCTGTATGGTTATTATTTCTTTTTGTGTTTTAATTGTATGTTATATTTTCCTTTCCCCTGTGCAATTCTTTCTTTTTATATAGTGTTCATGTTATTTTCTGCCCAGTTTCGGCCTAATGTTGCCAGCTGTCTTGACTTGTCCTGTGATCTTTTCCATCCATTAATTCCCCACCCATTGTTTGACCTCTTTGATCCTCCTTGTTATTCCTTGTGGTCGGCCATGCCATTCCTTGCATCTCTGTTCCCTTATGTATGTACCCTTGAGCCTCCTCAAGTGCCTTATGTTTTGTGAATTGTTGTCTTCCCGGAGGTCTGTGTGTGAAGGCACTGTCTTGTGTATGTGGCGTTCCCTGTAGCAACTTATTCTCTCTCTTTCATTGTAGTGAAACTAATGAATATTTTTCTACTTGATTACAGGGAGGATGTGTCATACTTTGACAGGAGTACAGTGTTTGATAATGTCAAAAAGAAGGCTTGTGAACATGCTATACACCTAATAAGTTTATTGTATGACAAGGAAGCAATAGAACACTATGAGAACTTTGATATTTCAACTATTGATGATGAGTTAGCAAAACTGAGGTTAAAATTGGCTGAAGTAGAATCTGAAAAAGGTATATACATGTATTGTGAAAAGATAATTTAATAACCTGCCATAGCTGGTTTTAGGGTACCTGCACATGGACAAATTAAATATTGCATTAAGTGTTCGATTTTAGTCACACACACCCATTTATGTAATGCAATCGTCACTCAGGTGAAATAATGTTAAAAATATCATTAAACTTTCTGCAAGCAGTTCTCTAGACATAAGAAGCTCCTTTACTCAGAAATTAATGTACCATATATTTGATGAAATTGAATCACCATACTCGGTGGTAAAATTAATATAGCCTTGTATGTTCGACAACATTCTATTCGAATACTCAGTATCATCCGAAATAAATATCAGGCCCAGATGTATCTTCTTAGGCATGTCAAATTGAAATGGGCTATTCGAAACCATGTATCATTCGAAATAAAATATAGGACCTGATGAATTCGAATGAATGAAGTCAAGACTTGTACTGTATTAAATGAAAGCCCATATTCGGCGCAGCCGTACTAACATGGCTTTGCTATTTGCCTATCAGTGTGGTGTAAACCAATCAAATCTTACATTTACCACTCGGTGATTTTTTTTGGTAAATTTTACTGCTGAATTTTGGCTGTTTCCCCCAGCAAAAAGGCCTCCATTTTTCCTAAAAAAGTGTCATTTTTTTCCCCAAAAAGTAAAAAAAATAATATTTTTGAAAAGAGCACCAGAGGGAAAAGTAATAATAAATTCCGCAAAAGCAGGAAATTTAAACTTTTATAAGTAATACATGTACAGTGGAACCCCTCAAAACCGGAACCTCAGTAAACCGGAATTCCCTCTAAACCGAACAATTTGCGTGGTCCCGATTTTTTCTGTTCTATTTTCATTGTGTAAAAACCTCTGTAAACCGGAACCCCTCTATTCCGGAAACCGAACAAGATTTCCATTATTTCTAAACAATTTCAACAGTAAGTTACCCCTCTAAACCGAACAGTAATTTATGACACCTAAAGTGTTTAGACAATAAATGTGTTAACACGCATTTTCACACCTTATCTGTTATGGCTTCAATCGGCAGTAGCTACACGTTTGTTACCTTTATGACGGTGCGCGGGTAAATAGGTACAGTGTGATAATCGCAATTATGAACAGAGTAACGACAAAAGAAAGTGACAGTTTGCAAACATCTTTAACAACTTTTAATTGCCGACCATACACATCAATCGATGTTTTCAATAATTTATTTAATGATGAATGCTACAGTAGGTGACAATTCAATGGATCTTTTGTTAAAATAATCAAATTATCATTCTAGTTAATGAGCGTATTAGCAGAGTAAAGACGAGTGCATGTATTGTTGTTTAAACTAACAATAATGTGGAACAATTTTGTTGTTTTATCAATCAGTTTCTGTCAAATTGATTTTATCATTCACACAATCAACATGTCTGCGCCTCCTTCTAAACGTCGAAGAATAGAATTGTCACTTGATGACAAAATTAAATTGATCAAAGAGTCAGAATCTGTTCCGAAACCGACAATCATGGTACTGAGTGCAAAGTTTGGAATTGGCAAATCAACTGTTTCTGACATGTGCATGCATAAAATGACAGTGTATATATATATATAGTGCATGTATAAGGAATGAATAAAATACACTAAGTCATTAATTATGTTGTTGTTTAATGCATTTCCTAAAACCCCTCTAAACCGGAAACCCCTCTAAACCGAACTTTTTATCCGGTCCGGACGCTGTTCGGTTTAGAGGGGTTCCACTGTATAACCATCTCTTATTTTCCCAAATTTGGGACTTATAGCGCATATTTTCCCAATTGTAAAGGCACAGGCAGTAAAATTATTTTCAAAAAAAATCACTGCCACTAAACCAACTTCTCTTCAAACCGAACAACGTTTGTAACCTTGATGCGGATTGGTTAACCTTTCAATAAGGGGGTACTTTATACCAAATTATGGTTATTTACCGAAATACATTTTCCATTACTAAATTGTTTATGTTGCACAACAAATTGCATCTAATATGACTGCTTAAGATTGCAACGACCATCTTTGTTCAAGATATTTCTTGTTTTCAGATTTGTCGGAGGAATACCCAGAGTTGACATTTCTTGGGACTGGGTCTGCTGCTCCTTCCGCCACTAGAAATGCTAGTTGTATTCTGGTTCAAATGAGGTAGGTACAATGATCTCTTGTGTTTGTATTTTTATGCTCCCCTTCTTAGAAGAGAGGGCATATTGGTTTGCACATGTCGTTCGGTCGGTATGTCTGTCCGTCGGTTGGTCCGTATTTCTTTTGGTTTCCGATCAATAACTAAAGAACCCCTTGACCTATCATCCTCAAACTTGGTTTACACATTCACCTTGGGTAGCAGAGGAACCCTATTGATTTTGGGGCCAAGGTCGCAGGGGGGCATAATGTTTATTTTGAATACAATCGGACCTCGTTTATTCGACAACCTTTTATCGGAAGACTCGGTTAAATCCAAAATAAGTATCAAGTTCCGATGTATCTTGAAATGGGTTATTTGAAATCATGTATTATTCGATAAAAAATTTCGGACCCAATGATTTCGAATGAACGAGTAAGTGGACCCCTTATTGCTTGATAAATGAATTATATTGTGTTTATTTGATTCACATACACACTTTCAGAAAAGATGAGTACCTTCTTTTGGACTGTGGAGAGGGAACGTTAATACAGCTGTATCAAATGTTTGGAAAAGAAAAAACTGAACATATTCTCTCCAAGATTAAGGGTGTGTTCATATCTCATCTCCATTACGATCATCATGGGGTAAGTCTTCAGTGATTTTTTTTGTTAATTTTACTGCCGAATATAGGCTGTTTCCCCTTAATAAAAAGTGTCAATTTTCCCCAAAACTTCATCAATTTTCCCCCCCAAAATCATCATTTTCCCCAATTCTTTGTTCATTTTTCCACTCTGACTGAATTTCTTTCTATTAAGTCTGGATATTGTGTATTTAACCTTTTATAAAAGAATCTTTGCTCTTACATCACCTCATATATAGGTATATAACAAACACCAGCCACAGCTGAAAAGTTTTTATAAGCAAAATAACAATTACCTTATTTTCCCAAATTTGGGATTTATCGCACATATTTTCAAAAATCATGGACTTTGAAACTTCTTTATTCCAAAAAATGAAAAAATCTTTGTATGTTCTTAGCAACTGTGCAATCTTTTGTCTTAAAACAAGTGCTTCCATTAATCTTCATTGTCAAGATCCTTTATTTTGTCACATTTTACCCAGTCACTAATGTAGCTAGGTGTGTTTCAATTCATGTTACAGCTCTGTATGTTTTGGCTAAACTACAGGAAAACCTCAATTATAAGACCACCCTTGGGATCCTTAAAAACTGGTCTTAATATTGAGGTTGAATAAAGAGCATAACAGTGAAAATGGTCTTGAAAATTGTGCTCTTAATGTTGAGATGGTCTTATTATTGAGGTGGTCTTTAAGTGAGGTTTTACTGTATTATACAATTTCTTTAAAGTTAGTGACTAGGAAATGTTTAAAGTAGTCTGCTGTAGGAATAAGCAGGTATTGTCAATCTTTTAGTTTCCCCTGTGCAGGTCTTTCACTTTATAGTGTTCATGTTATTTTCTCCCCACTTTCGGCCCATTGTTGCCAGCTGTCTTGAATTGTCCTGTGATGTATTCCATCCATTAAATCCTCCCCCAGTTTGTCCTCTTTGATTCTCCTTAGTTATCCCTTATGGTTGGCCATGCCATTCCTTGCGCCCCTGTTCCCTTACGTATCTACCCTTGCGCCTCCTCAAATGCCTTATGTTTTATTGTTGTTTTCCAGGAGGTCTGTGTGGAGAGGCATAGTCCTATGTATGTGATTCCCTGTAGCAACTTATTCTCTCTCTTTTCTTAATTGCCTCAATAGTTGAATTGTTAGAGTGATCGCTTTGAGTGTAGCAGGTTGAGGGATTGATTCCTGGCTGCGCCATTCCAATGACCTGAAAAAGGATACTTGTATCCCCCTTTTTTGACCCCTTTGTGTATGGAGGGGAGTTCCAGGGGATAAATAATCATGTTAATCAAATAAAGCATCTTTATCTGGCATTTTCCTTTGATTCTATGTTCCACAGGGTTTGTACACTATAGCAGAGACTCGAGAAAGAGTGATCAATCAAGCAGGCAGACAAGATAAACTATTAGTTCTTGCCCCTTTGAGCATGAAAAAGTGGGTGTTGCTATACTCCAGACATATATCATGTAGGACAGCATCAGTGGAGTAAGTACTTGTCTCCAGGTGAAGCCTTTAAAATATGTAATAACCTTCAATTTTTGGAATATGCGTGATATAGTGCCATCATGGCCCTCTTGTTAGTGAACCTATACCAATTTATTGACACATTAGTCTAATTCAGTCAGGTGAGCAATATATGGCCATCATGGCCCTCTTGTTTTTGATATTTGATCAACTAAATAGTACACTTATGAGTTTTATGTTTTGAAATTCAAATATATTACCATTTTATAGCTAAAAAAGAAAATCTTGAAATTATCTGTCATTCATATAAAGGTGTATAAATAAGTTGAGTATGCACTGCCACATACAAAGTGCTAAGTCACCCCTCAAACGCACAAGGTGTCACGAGTTTGATTCATTGTATTGTATTGACTACACTGATGGTAATACGTCTTAAAAGTTTTGTCCTTGACTCATGTTTTAAACTGTAACTTGCCTCGTTAATGGAAGACATCAAGAACTGCATTGATGAACATTTTAGGTTGTACATTGTATATATTTCATAGCATGTACCTTATGTTTCAGTCTTGTGTGTATACAAACGGAAAACTTTTCAAATATTGTTCAACAGAAATTGGACCTTATTGAGGTAAGTCATGTTATGTGTGTTGCGAATTGGACATGGATTGGAATTTTCGGCTTTGTTCGTAGAAGAATTAAAAATTATTTATTATATACCAGATTTATATAGCGCCCGTTTCATGCGAAACACGTTCACAGGCACTTTACATAGACCCCATTTGTTGCAGCCACAAGGGCGCAGGTGCATCCTCTACCAGTGCAGATACAGCGTGATCTGACCAGAGGGACAGACTGAGAGAAAGCCCCCAGAAGGGAGAGAGAGAAATTGTGATACAGACATGCCCGGCATTTCTGCCTAGCTCTTATTTCGAATAGACAGTCTGGTTCTTTAATGTGCCTGGTGTAAAAATGTTTATTTCTATTGTTGACTTTTTTCACATAAATATTTTTCTTAAGTTTGTCTGGGCACAAGAGGCCAATGGAAAGCTTGTGAGATCACAGTGTGTGTATGCTGCTGTGGACCATGTACAGTAAAACCTCAATAATAAAACCACATTTGAACCCATGTCGTCTTATTGAGGTGGTCTTAATATTGAGGTTGAATAAAGAGCAAAACAGAAAATGTTCTTGAAAATTGTGTTCTTAATTTTAGGTGGTCTAGTTATTGAGGTGGTCTTTAAGTGAGGTTTTACTGTACAATTTACTGTTTACAAGTGGAGAGACCTCTTGGCCACAAATGTCATTCAAGTTATTAGTGAGTAACAAGAGTTATGGACCTTTAAGTTGTCGAAATTACCTTATTGTTCATTCACTTGCAGCCAAATTGTTTTGCAAGTTCATGAAAATAACAAAGCTCTTAGCTCATGTGAGTGATGTAGAGGGGCTGTTTTGGCCCCTTAATTAAATGATGAATGACTCTTTATTGAATGTTCACACAAGTGAAATGTCTCTTTATCATTTTCAGTGTTCAGCCATGCCAGTTAGACACACTGCTTCCTCATTTGGCCTGGCTATAAAACACAGAGATGGCTGGAAACTTGCTTACTCAGGGGACTGTATGCCATCAAAAAATTTAATACAAGAGGGTAGGTGTTACTTGTTAATTTGCTGGCAAAAATTTAGATACTTGCTGAGATGTGACCCGAAGTTTTATTTTTCTGAGTAGCGTAGGTGCTCTTTTAATAGAAGAAATGAGATAGAATTGACTTCTGTACCTTGTTGAAGGATCATTGGCACAAGTGTTTTTATGCCCTTTCCCCCAAGTGGGGGGGCATATAGATTTGCTCTTTTCCGTGCATCCGGTACGTACATATGTCCATCTCATCTTGTGGCACACTTTGCTCCTTTTCTAATTGACGTTAAGTCACCAAATGTCACGCAAATGATTATTTGGATGAATTGTTGTAAACCTGGATTTGAGTTTTTATATCACAAAAAATAGAAAATGGTGTACATTACATGAGCGTAGCAAAAGCTGTTGCATTATATATGAAACACCCCTCGTATTTAATGTTAGGACTATCACACAGTATCTGTTCTGGTAGATATATGTAGTTGTGTAGAAACAACCATTCAGTTTTCTTCTGTAGTTAAAACAGTAATTTAAATTTCACTTGATACTGGTATAGTTTTTTGGCGCAGCCGTACTAACATGGCTTTGCTATTTGCATATCAGTGTTGTGTAATCCAATCAAATCTTACGTTAACCACTAAACCAACTTCTTGTTTGTAACCTTGATGCAGATTAGTTAACCTTCGATAAAGGGTACATTACCGTACAGAAATCCACTGAATTTCGGTGAATTTACCGAAATCCATTTTGGATCTGGAGCACCAACAATCGTAACACCTCGGCAATTTTTATGTTGCACAACAAATCTTACCTTCTAATTCACCGACCATCTTTTTTCAAGATATTTCTTGTTCTTGTGTTGTTTGTGATGTTTTATATCTTTTATTTATACAAGTCAGTATTGTGATAGTGAATTTGTGTTGTCTAATTATCAAACTTTGTTTCAGGTAAAGACTGTGATATTCTTATTCATGAAGGAACATTTGATGACTCCCAACTAGAACATGCCGAGATGAAAAAACATAGGTATGATAACTATTATTCACACATTAATTGAATCAGGGGTGGTATTCACGAAACATCTTAAGGTTTACCTTAACATCGTCCTTATTCTTATTTTATTTTCCTTAGTTAAAGGTAAGGAAATCATTAACCTTAACATTTTTCCTCAATGTCACTGAAAGATTTCCTTAGCAAAGGAAAGCCTTAACTTAAAGGAAAATATTAATTTTATCTAAGGATTATGTCTACATTAAACATCATGTTAGACAAAAAATAAATGTGCATCTACTAGGGGATTATTTAGTTTACGCATTATAACCTTAATTAAGTTGCTAACTGCAATGGCAGTCCACTATCCCTACGTCCGTGTCTAATGCTCAATCGGGCTACCGACAATTGAGTTGAAGTTAGTCCCGGACAAGTCTGTTTTTAAAGTTAACAACATCAGTAATTGTGCATGAATACCTCTTAAGTATTTTTTAAATATTTAAGGAAAATCTGTGGATATTAATTAAGGCAATTATTCTCCAGGCCCATTCCTCAAGCTCTGATTGAGGTTACTGACCAGAATTTGTCCCTACTTGTGTTTGATTGTGAGCATTGGTTGAGTTTTATATGTTCTCTTTCAGTACTACTTCTCAAGCATTGGATGTTGCTAAGGAGATGAATGCAAAGTTTACTATTCTCACTCACTTTAGCCAAAGATTCCACACTATTCCTCTTTTCACGCCCAGGTTTACAGATAATGTTGGATTTTCCTTTGATTTTATGCAGGTAAGACTACATGTTATGTCACACTTTTTACTGATTTTAACCTCTATATTACTGTGCAAGTGAATATTTTTGCTAGTCAATAAATTTGCGAATCAGGTATTTTAGATGAAACAAAAGTTGTAAGTCCACAGCTACAATTTTGGGTATATCTTGCTAACCTTTAGATATAATTCGATAGAATATGGATGCAGTACAGATCAAATATTTATTTAAGATAATTCATAAAAAGATTGCATAACATTGCCAATTCATTGGAGCGGTATCAAACCAAACAGGGCAACCCTCTAAAAGAGGAGACACAAGGTTGCTTTGTATCTGGTGTGCCCTCCTGTGGCATTTGTATACAAATGCTTATAAATGGTCTTTGTTACATGTACTTACAGTAAAATCTTGACAATGTTTTCCCACTGTTGATATTGGAAGCAGACACTAAGAGTTTAAGGCTTGTATAAATGTCCTGCATTTTAACATGTTTTTGTTTCTGTGTAATGTCTGGGTATTTTATGTGCATATGTATATTTAATATTAATCAGCTTTTAGCATTAAGATTCAAGACCTTCTTTCATTAACATGTTAAATTGAATTTATCCATATTTATTTCTAGGTACGACCAAGTCAGTTAAAATTGATACCTTTACTTAAGCCAGTGTTAGATTGTCTGTATGGAGCGCAGATCAGAAGACGTTTAGCGAAAGGGAATGGGGAAAAGTTTAAAGGTAACACTTCAAAGGCAGGGAAGTCAGCTGTAGATAGCCAACAAGTTAAAACAATGATTCAGAATTTGTCGAAGAATGAACAAGAAATAAATAAGAAACTTGGAAAGTCTAGTGAGAAATTGACCGATTCTGCTGATGCAAATTCGAACAGTAGTGCAGATAATGAAATGGAAGCTGACCATTATGATAAGCCAGATGTTGGTTTGAAAAGAAAATCGAGCTGGCAAAAATCAGATTCCAAGCAACCTCGAACTGTTGATGTAGAACAAAATATAAAGTGATAGTGTTGTGTTCTATCAATAAGTTAAAAACCTGCACAACCACGTTGTGATTTCTGTTCTGTAGAGGTATCAGATGTGATCAAATAATGCATATAGTGGTTTGAGTGTGTTTTTACTCCACCCTTCAATGTTCAGCTGCCATATTGCTATGCAATGTCTGTAGGTCGGTCAGTAACCTTTTCATTTCCGATCAATAACTCGAGAACACCTTGACCTACCCTCAAGCTTGGTCCACACATGGATGTGGGTAGTAGAGGAACCCTATTGATTTTGGGGTCACTGGATCAAAGGTCAAGGTCACAGGGGTCAAGTGTACAAACTATTCAATAAAAATTAAACTATTGAACAAAATGTAGTTCTTTTATTTTGCACCCATTATATCACTTTGAATGTACTCTCCACTACAAAAAAAATTGCCTGTATGAGCAACAGGAGATTGTCATGACTTCACTCCCTTTAAATAATCCGAGTGTCATATAAATAAAGAGGACCACTTACGCTGCACTTAAGCTGCGTACATCAATTACTGGGATAAACGTTTTTTTGTATAAATATTCTCCCCCACTCTCTTGTTTTAAGTGTTTAGTGAATCACTGGGCCTACTTCTGTTTACCGCATGCTTCCCAAAGGGAGAGAATAATAGTTGCCACTTGGTTTGACTGTCTGTCACACTCTTGTCCGGACCATAAGTCAAAAACTACTGAAAGGATTTCAATGAAACGTGAAATGTAGATGGATATCAATGAGAGGAAGTGCAGTTTACAAGAACCATAATCCTATCGCCTGTCATTTCTGAATTATCTCAAAGTTTACATTTCCAGGTTTCAACGCAAGACTATCTTAACTCCTATGCATTTATATACGAGTTACGATAGTCTTGCACTGAACCCACGATTTACAGTATTTATTAATATGGAAACTGTTTGTCCGGACCATAACTCGAAAACTACTGGTGGGAAAACGGAGCCTATATTTGATTCAAGCCATTTGATTGGCTGAGAAGCAGGGACTATACGAAACACAGGGCCAATATGAAAGTGAAGCCTTTTGATTGGCAGAGAAAGCAGGGCCAATATCAGAATGATGTTTTGTGAATAAAATTTATCGTCCAGTTTATTTAAGTTTACTTATTAAAGTTGAACCAGCAAAATGCTGAACATTACTATTTTGTTCATAATTGAATGTTTAGTGTGATTCAAAATATACAATATCATATAGTTAATTAACAAAATTGTCATTAATTCGGTGTTATTATTCAACAAATAGTGATTACATATACAGATTTTTTGTTTCATTTGATTTATTATTTTAAAAAACCTGCAACATCGAGGCTCTACAAATTATCTTTAAATACAATTGTGTCCCAGACTAGAGCACATGTTAATTTTGACTTGTCCAACATGGGAGGCTAGTTGTACATAGAATAGGGTATGGATTAAATGGTAAGTAGGCATGCATAACAGACTTGTCCTGGACTGGACTCGGCAATTAAACTTGGCCGGGACATCGGGCTCTTGGACTTCTAGAGCCCTGAACATTCACGATGGAACTCATTGGTAGGCCAGAGAACGAATGAATTGGGACGTCTCAAGTCTGCCTGATAAGTGGATGAATTTTTAAAGATAATGTTGATCATAAATTTAAAATAATCTTCTGGAAGACAGGTCTGAGGAAGAAAAATGTACGTACTGATTGTTAGGACAGCATGGAAAGGAAATATGTCCGTCATGGAACCTGTCTGTTGAAGCCAACAACTTTACCCCCCCACTCAAACTGCCTTCTAAACGTCAGTTTCAGTTTTTATGTTCCAATTTAATCATAGCCTGTACATTGTTATTTGTGTACAATTACAGGACTCCCGTAGTTCAAGAATGCGAGTCTAGGAATACGGACCCGTAAACTTGGCCATCACTGCATATAAGTACACTTTATGGAATGTTAAGATACAGCATAGACACTCGTCTATTGAAGTTAGAAAATCAGTACAAATTAAAACGCATGTAAAGGTACATCGTCTAATTTTTTGACAAAATTCCCTTTGTTCATAAGAAAATCGGTGGTAAATGTACTCTACAACACAGCATTGTCACTTCTTACATGTGCCCCAAAACCACCAATGGATGTATCCGATACAGATATTGTCTATCCTGGCCTATGCACCAAGTTAGTGCTAGCATAGGAAATGCCTGTATCTGACGTGTGTATTAAAGTTACAGGAAACTTTTACTGTGCATTGTTTTAAAGTAACTCGGTATGAAGGCATTAACCTGCAATTTTCTCAAAATTATTTATTGGCATATTTAGATACAAAATAAGACTATGATTGTACCTTTAATGATTTACCTTGTTTCTTAATACCACATAATAAACTTGGTACAATGAGAGGGAAAGCTGGCCCTATATTGAGGTGGTCTCAATATTGAGGTTGAATAAAGCGCAAAATGGTGAAAATGGACTTGAAATTGTGTTCTGAATTTTGAGATGGGTCTTATTATTGAGGTGGTCATTAAGTAAGGTATTTCTGTACTTACCAATTTAGGCTTGGTTGTGATGAGGGTGTTATATAAAAATCGTTAGAATGATAATGACTGGGATGAGAAACAGAAGATTGTCACAAGTTCGCTCCCTTTATCCCATCCATAGTTCTCTCCCTTTATCTCCTCTAGAGATAAGTCTGGAAGTGATAAAGGGAGAGAACTCGTGATAATCGCCTTTGGGATGAGGTTCAACCTCCTGCGTTGAATGCCCGACACTTTATACACTATGCCTACTCTTTTCCTCCGAATTTACTTCAGCATCTTGTAGTCCAAAATCATGGCATTTTACAGCTTCTATTTTCTATTCTCGTTGAAGTCATAAATGTCCGTGTCTAAACATGTGATAAATAAGCTTGGCCTTACTGCGACTTTGTCCTAACAGAGTTATCTCCCTTGGTCTCACAGTCTACACAATAAACCAGGAAGAGAATGTAATTTCACTGATACCACACACTCATTGATTGGCAACCGTTTACTTATCGTCATTATCATAGATGGGCACGGGATAGATGTTTTGAGACAAAAGTTCACCGATAGAAATACATCGTAACTTCAAAAATGCCGTCATTATTTGGTACAGGTAAGCATTTGTCATACGTTTTCGCGATACTTACCAATGTTTACTTGAGTTGTTTCTTGTTTATGCTGGTGATTTGAAATTGAATTGCGTAAACGATCTAATTATAGTCCTCAAATATGAATACTGAATATCGTATTTGGCTACTTATGCCCTCAGTCTATTGCTAGTTCACAGGAAATGAAATTTTATTACTTGGCAATGATTCATAAATTTCTCAATCCACACGATTATGATTCATGTTTATTCATAGACTCTTATTTAATCAAATGTGTTAAAATGTATCCCATGGTTTGATTTTTCATTAATGCAATCAATCAATCAGTGAATCCTTCTTAATCGAATCCACACTATCATGGACCTATAAACACATATATATAGGTCCGTGACACTAGTGATTAAATTTCGTTTTGTAAATTATGTGAGTCCTATTCTACCCAAGAAAGCATACATAGGACTTGTTCGTATGTTACTGTTCATCTTAGCTGAAATCCATCAGCGGGAATAAACTAATAAACAATTTGATTGTTGTGAAGAATTGACCAACCATCGTTGTAACATTTTCCCTTCAAATTGCCATATTTTGGTCCAATGCTTGTATTGTTGTTCTTCTCTCCTTATTGTGACTGAATCCGTACCTCGACATAAATAAATAAGGCAGCAGATTGTCCAGTTGTCTTTCATCCTTGCTTCAGTTTTTACTCCCTGACTTACCTGTTAACATAAAACAAATAAATATAAACAAATATGTGATGTGATTGTGTTGTTTATTTTTAGGAAGTGGCAGTAGAACAGTATATCATAAAATAGAAAATCAAGGCAGTGACAGTGAATTCTCTCTCTCGGATGATGAGAAAGTTTTATTTAAAAAACAGGGAGAAATTGAACTCCGTCTTTGTCCAGAGACACGAATTCAGAGACCTAAAAAGTCAGGTTTTGCTTATAAACGATATCTAGGCATAAGTGTGGCTATTCTATTGATTGTTGCAGCTTTAACTGTTGTTGCCATTGTTTATAATAAAACTCATAATGCAGCATTTACCAGTAAGCCTAACACCATACCAGAGCAACAAATGGACACAAATGACACCGACGAATCGGTATCGCCCATCACTACAAAGAAACCTTTACCTGGTATGCAGCTTGATAAAAGTGGAGAGCCCTGGAGTAAGACCTTTAAGGATGCAGGTAAGAATTATGAACATTTTTCGTCAGTTTATGATTCTGAGAGAATTACTACTTCGTCATACTCCCACAAATGAAGTAAGAAGCATGTATCAAGGAATTATATGACAATTGTTTGAAACAATGATTATTCAGTTGCAAAGAATTTGTGGCTTGAACGTCTTACAGTTTGAAACATGAGATTGTCACGAGTTCTCTCCCTTTATCCCTTCTAGAGCCCTCTTGATCTAGGATTAGATATGGACAACCCTATTTTGCCAAAATCTCTGGGGAGTCCTGATCCCCAGTCCCCGTCTTGATCCACACATGTTATATCAAGGACTGCAGAATATTTACACAACGTAACATAATACCTGCATCTGTACCTTGAGCTTATTTCATCTGTATCATATTTCGCTTATAAATGTCATATTTCAGGACAATTTATCACAGGTAGTGTATACCAAATATTTAACCTTGGAAATGTTAACTACGTCTCTCGTAAATAATATACCACATCTTTGTATTTATTTGATACACAAGTGGTTCGGATACACTAAGTCATGTGTAAAGATTGATTATGCATGAAGTATTCATTTTTACCTGAATTTGCACATTGATCCAATCACAAAATTTGTGAAAATTAGTCCCCTCTGAGTAACAATGTTTTCCAGTACACAAATAAGACAAAAGTTGGATTTAAACAGTGATATTTACATGTTTTCATTCACAGGAGATTGTCGTTGGTTCTCTCCCTTTATCCATTTTAGAGTTCTCTCCCTTTATCCTTTCGATAGTATATGTATTGTTAGGGATAAAGGGAGAGAACCAATGATGTTTCTACCACCAGACTGTGTACAAAGTGTTGTGGTATACCAGTTTGTGTACAAAGTGTTGTGGTATACCAGACTGTGTACAAAGTGTTGTGTTATACCAGACTGTGTACAAAGTGTTGTTGTATACCAGACTGTGTACAAAGTTTTGTGGTATACCAGACTGTGTACAAAGTGTTGTGGTATACCAGTTTGTGTACAAAGTGTTGTGTTATATCAGACTATGTACAAAGTGTTGTTGTATACCAGACTGTGTACAAAGTGTTGTGGTATACCAGACTGTGTACAAAGTTTGTGTTATATCAGACTATGTACAAAGTGTTGTTGTATACCAGACTGTGTACAAAGTTTGTGTTATATCAGACTATGTACAAAGTGTTGTTGTATACCAGACTGTGTACAAAGTGTTGTGGTATACCAGACTGTGTACAAAGTTTGTGTTATATCAGACTGTGTACAAAGTGTTGTTGTATACCAGACTGTGTACAAAGTGTTGTGTTATACCAGACTGTGTACAAAGTGTTGTTGTATACCAGACTGTGTACAAAGTGTTGTTGTATACCAGACTGTGTACAAAGTGTTGTGGTATACCAGACTGTGTACAAAGTGTTGTGTTATATCAGACTGTGTACAAAGTGTTGTTGTATACCAGACTGTGTACAAAGTTTTGTGGTATATCAGACTGTGTACAAAGTTTTGTTGTATACCAGACTGTGTACAAAGTTTTGTGTTATATCAGACTGTGTACAAAGTGTTGTTGTATACCAGACTGTGTACAAAGTTTTGTTTCTACATTGCAGGGGGAGAGGGAAGCATTCGTCTGTTGGACATGGATGGAGATGGACTGGATGATGTTCTGATAAGCAGTACTGGTATTTCGGGCTCAAATATAGATCATGACAGATACCTTGTCAATTTTACAGGTCTACATGAGTACTGTGAATCTCAAGGTATGATTCTGATTAAGTGAGATTATCATTATTTACTGAACCATTAGTATTTGTAGACTGAATTGATTATCCTTCAGCTTTAAAGTAGTACAAGCATTATATGACATGACCTCACACAAATTGCAACAGAATTTCTTTCAACTGGTTTATTCTCATACATAAGTCCTGTATAACATATCAAAAGTCCTAAGGAATCCAAGTGGTGGAAAGTATTGAAAAGTACGGAAATCAGTGATGGCAGTTTTCCCCGTTGTCACCCATGTTGAAAAAAAGTGATTTTTGCATATCTGCTTGTCTGATGCCCACACAAATGGTTCAGTACTATCCACAATCTACCAGAAACTTTGGTTTATATGAGACATGAAGTTGGATGCAGTACAGTGCATGTCCCGGTCTTATTTTTCTGGTCAGCTCCTTGTCTGATTAATAAAAAAATATTAGCACGAGAAACAAGATTTACAAGATTTTCATAGCATTTTTAATAGGCAGCCATGTAAGTTCATAACTTCTGTATTTTATACTTTAAACTGTTGTTACAATATGTTTCTAGCTTCTTGTCATTGAATTATGTTTGAAAACATAGATTAGTCCTTACAACACATTGTATTTTTTGTGTCCGTATATTCGGATAATCATTTTTTCGGATACATTTTCTAATAGCCTCATTTTTTGTAACATTTAGTTAAATTGTTGGTTCATTTGTGAACAATGAGTGACCCTCCAATCCCGAAATGATGACATTCATACATCACCTGGGGAACTGGTTCATCAAGTCTGCCGCAAGAAATATACCAGCCAACAACAAATAGCAAAAGCAATGAATGAGAAAGGACAAGTAGACCAAGTCAGACATTTGCGACTACGTTCAGCTGATGAGAAGGTGTTCCATTATGACAGAGACTGTCTGTTCTGTGGGAGGTTAGCACATGTTGGGACCAAGAGGAAGAGTTCTGATTGGACTGTATTCTCAGTGAGGACAGTTGGGTTCAAGGACATGCTCTTGACATCTTGTAATGAAAGAGGAGATGCATGGGCAGACATAGTGAAAGGTCGTGTGTTGCATGTGCATGACCTGCATGCTGCAGACGCAGTGTATCACCAAGTGTGTAGCGTCAATTTCCGTACCAAGAAGCAAATACCAGCAGATCATCAGACCAGCGAAACTGAGGTTAAAAAATCAAAACTGGGTCGGCCACAAGACAAGGAAAAAGTTGATGCCTTTCTTGAAGTTGCGAACTTCCTTGAAGAAAATGACGACGAACAGATCACGATCAATGATCTTGTTAGCCGGATGGTAAACAACCTCAAAGGCTCAGAACTTCAAGCATATGGCTACACTCATATGAAGTCCAAACTGAAGGAACATTTTGGTAACAGAATCATCCAAACTGAGATTAATGGGAAGACAAATGTGCTTACCTTCAGAAGCACAGCCAAAGCGATCCTTAATGAATTTTATGCTCACAGGAAAGCTGATCCCGAAACAGAGAAGAAGAGGATCATCGAAACTGCTGCCAAACTCATCAAAGATGACATCAAATCAGTGGAAACATCCCATGATGTATATCCTGACTGTGACTCACTGAAGTCTGAAGAGGATGCCATCAACTTTCTTCCAGAAAGCCTCAGGGTTCTACTGAAAGGGTTGCTTGTGGGCAAAAACGTCGGCATGAAAACTGCCTCCATCGGACAAGCAATCATGCAGGCGACCCGACCAAGAGTTATTCTGGCGCCACTGCAAATTGGGCTAGGAATCCAGGTCCACCACCACTTTTCATCACGCTTCTTGGTCGATACTCTTCACCAGCTTGGATTCTGCTGCTCCTACAAGGAGGTGCAAACTTTTTTGAGCAATGCTGTGGTGTCACATAACACTGACATTCCTGGCTTCTCCGGTGAGTTCATCCAGTACGCCGCTGACAATGTGGACCACAACATTCGCACCCTGGATGGCAACAACACCTTCCATGGCATGGGGATGATTGCTGCCGTAACACCAGCTACCAAGTCCACCAATCCAATCCTCAGAGCAAAGGTCACCCCTCATGACATATCCATGGTGGGTAGAGTTCCAATTCTGTTCCACAAGGAAGAAGGTCGTGGAACAGACGCAGTGACATATCAGAAATTTGTCACTATGGAAGCACAAGACCCAACAGCAGACATGGACCTCATATGGAAGACTGCCATCCTGTTTGCCTCACCAAGGCCAGCATGGTCTGGGATGATGCAGTTTGTACAACATGGCAACCATCCAGGGAAATCATCCTTCGTCTTTCTCCCAATGATTGACATGAATCCCAATGACGCTACATGCATCTTCTCCACACTGAAGTTTGTAAGTGAGCATGCCCGCCGCCATCATGTCACACCCATCATTACTTTTGATCAACCACTCTGGTGGAAGGCCCTGCTGATCATTTGTGCTGAGCCAGAAGGAAGCGACCTGAACAACATAGTCCTGAGACTTGGAGGCTTCCATACTGAGATGAGCTTCCTGGGGGCCATTGGGCATTTAATGGCTGGATCTGGGTTACAAGAAGTTATGGAGCTTATTTATGCAGCCAACGCTGTGGTGCACATGATGACAGGGAAGGCAATTTCAAGGGCTGTGCGTGCACATCTCCTTGTCGACGGCGTCCTCAATGCCATGATTGTGTCTGATGCACTTGATGTGGCTCTCCCTCAGCAGCATGGAGAGCCAGAAGATGTGGCTCTCCTTCCGCAGCCTCGAGAGCCAGAAGATGTGGCTCTCCTTCAGCAGCATGGAGAGCCAGACGATGTGAATCTCCTTCCGCAGCCTCGAGAGCCAGAAGATGTGGCTCTCCCTCAGCAGCATGGAGAGCCAGAAGATGTGGATCTCCTTCCGCAGCCTCGAGAGCCAGAAGATGCAGATTCACAGGAAATCATTGATGTACAGATGGCATCAGATGAAGATACTCCAGCTAGAGATGGAATGGGAAACCCTGATCTGGATGAAGTTGCTGTGCTCTATGCACATGTGATGGAGGGATCATTGCCTGCCGATGAGGCTTGTCGGGCTGATGTTGTGCTCAGAATAAAGGAACTGCTCAGAAACAAAACCGAATCCCTGAAATCCTCTAGTAGGACTGCTGCCCTCTGGTTGCAGTACATGGATATGGTTGACATACTGCGCAAGTTTCTGAGAGCAGAACGTACCGGAAACTGGGCACTGCACATTGCGGCAATATCAGAAATGCTTCCTTTCATGGCAGCATCTGGGCACAATCTCTATACGAAATCTGCTCGGATCTATGTGCAGCAAATGTGCAAGCTTCAGGTTGAACATCCAGATGTCTACCAGAGATTTGAAGAGGGATACCATGTGGTCAGAAGAAGTGATCGCCTATGGGCTGGCCTCTCAGTAGATCTTATCATCGAGCAGGTGCTGATGAGGAGTATGAAGACCAGTGGTGGCCTCACAAGAGGGCGAGGGATGACAGAGCAGCAGCGTGTAACATGGCTCCTCGCTATGCCAGCTTGTGCTGAAGTCAACAATGCCATGCAAGAGCTAACAGGAGTCAACTACAACACTGGTGAGCAGAACAAGGACATGACAGATGCAAGACAAGCACGTGACATGAAGGACACACACATAGTTCTGAACTATCTCCTTGAGAGAAACCCCTTCTGCCCAGATCCAAGCTTGCGCAGTGTCTCGACTGGGGTCCATGCACACATTACTGTGAATGTTGACAAAGCAAAGACCATCGGGAACACCATCTTGGCCAGGATGGATGGACAAACCACTGCTGAGTACACATTCAAGAAGAAGGATCAGGCAATCACCTTGAGCACTCAATCCTCAGTGAAGATTGGTGGCGAAGCAGTACAGGTGGATCCTCAACTTCTTTTCCAGCGACTCACAGTTGCTGCAAAAGCATCACAAGATCTGGCATCAGTGTTCAAGTATGAGCTGTGCAGTCATCCACCAGCACTGTTTGACACCTCACTGCTGCTTCGACAGCCACAAAAACCAGTGCTAGCAGATGCCATCTGGGCCCTCCTCACACCTGACCTTCCAGGGATCACAGGCCAAGTTCAGTATGTGCTGGATGGTGGAGCACTTGTTCAGCGCATCCCATGGACACGTGGATCCACATACAATTACATATGCAGGTTGTACACTTGAGTACGTCACAAGGAAGTATGGAGAGGCAATTGTTGTGTTTGATGGTTATGAGGGCACATCCACGAAGGACATGACACACCAGAGACGAGCAGGTGGAAGGACTGGAGCAACCGTGACTTTTGATGAGGACATGCCTGTTACCATGAAGAAAGATGAGTTCCTCGCAAACAACACAAATAAGCAACAGTTCATCAACATGCTCAGTGGCCACATGCAGAAGAAAAACTGTCAGACGTTTCATGCACCAGGTGATGCTGATCTCCTCATAGTGCAGAAAGCAGTGGAGTCTGCCACCACAACAAACACTGTGCTCATTGGTGATGATACAGATCTGCTCATACTCCTCATCTACCATACCAACCTCGAGTCACATGACCTCTTCTTCCAACCTGAGCCAAAGAAGAGCACGAAGAACCCACGTGTCTGGAACATCAAGGTTCTCAAGCAGCAGCTGGGTCCCAGAGTGTGCACTCACATCCTCTTCATGCATGCTATCCTTGGGTGTGACACGACATCCCGCCTGTATGGCATTGGTAAAGGAGCCGCCATCAAGAAATTCATAACCAGTTATGACTTCCGTGAGCAAGCTACAGTGTTTGGCACACCGTCAGCATCCACAGCAGATGTTGTGGCAGCAGGAGAGAATGCCTTGGTGAGTTTGTACAATGGGAAGCCTGGGGAGGGACTCAACTCACTACGGTACAACCGTTTTTGTGAGAAGGTGGCTACTAGCACTTCTCATGTACAGCCACAGAGCCTACCACCTACCTCAGCAGCAGCAAAATATCACAGTCTCCGTGTGTACTACCAGGTGCAGCAGTGGAAGGGAACCGTAGATGATCTTCTGCCACAAGACTGGGGATGGAAAGAGAGTGATGGGATGCTTTTCCCTGTCCAAACTGACTTACCACCAGCTCCACAGGAACTCCTACAGGTCATCAGATGCAGCTGCAAGACAGATTGCAGCAGCCTGAGGTGCACATGCAAGAAGCATAACATTGAGTGCTCATTTGCATGTAGAAACTGCAAAGGATCAGGGTGTGCTAATTCATTTCAAGAGGCTGAATGTGATAACGGTGAATTCGACGATCATGAAAACAGTGACTGAGCAACAAGACAATGTCTGACATCTTAACAATTTATGTTGCCTTATAAGTATAGTAGTGATGATTCTTTAGAATATTGTCTTAGGAAGCACACGATTTCTTATCGTTATGCATTATTATTTGTGTTGAACATCATTGCATGCACTATGAAAGTATATATGAAAGGCCATTATAAGTGGATGTAAAGCATCTTGAGGTCTTATCTGAAGGCAATGGTCATCTCACTAATAAAACCATACCATTTTCCTATGCAAATTTGTGTTTAGCTATAAATATATTGTTAGAAAGTCGATAAATATCCCATTATAAAGTAGCAAAAAGTGGTACTAGAGTAGGGTTAAGAATTTTTTTTTTAAATACTTTCCACCACTTGGATTCCTTAGGACTTTTTTCTTGTAATAGATGACGCTTTTATGAGTAATAAACACTTGTCAGATATTCTGTTGCAATTTGTGGTAGGTTCAGCCCTTATTTGTCTCAAAATGACTGTACTAAAGGTGCATAGTCATGACTTTTGTCAAAATATACTTGGACGTAAATATGAGACAATTGGTGGCAAATGCCTTCATACAGATGTAGAAAACCCTTTAGTTTTTGGTGCATGCTGCTGTTCACTCTGGCAGGAAACCAGTCAAGGTGTCATTGAGAACATAAACACCTCACAGTTTTCAACCTTATGAATTATAGACATGACTTGTGTTATATCAGACTGTGTACAAATAATAATATATTTATTCAATTTGATAACTCAATGTACCAACAGGAAGTTGGTATTCCTATGGGAACTAACTGTGCTCCACTTATAGCAGACTTATTCTTATTCTGTTATGAAAGAGACTTTATGTTATCCTTATCCAAAGAAAATCAGATGGATGTAATTGAAGCTTTCAACAATACCTCCCGTTATTTAGACGATATTTTAAATATTGATAATGAGTTTTTCCCAACCATGATATATAATATATATCCAACAGAACTACACCTATCGAAAGCTAACATCTTGGATACACATGCCTCGTTTCTTGACTTGGACATTTCTATAGAAACTGGTATTATTACTACTAAAATATATGATAAACGAGATGATTATGACTTTGAGATTATAAATTTTCCATGGCTTATTAGTGATATACCGAGAAATACGACATATGGCGTATACCTATCTCAATTAATTAGATATTTCCGGGCGAATACTTATCTAGAGGACTTTAATAAGCGAAACCTTCTACTGACAGGTAAACTGCTAAAGCAAGGCTATCGTTATCATAAATTATGTAAGACGTTTCGTAAGTTTTGCTATAAATATACCGACATTAACTTAAAATATGGCACTAGTGTAAAATCTATGTTAGAGACAGGAATTACTAAACCTAAATTTTATGGCGATTTATTATATAAAATTCGCAAAATTCATAACAGTTGTTACTTTGATCAGTTATTTGTGAAATTAATTAACAAGTTCAAAAGGAAGGGTTATAATCCTGACATAATGAGAACAACTGCAGATAAATTTTTAAGTAAATCAATACTTGATAGATTTGCACACCTATTTTTACTGCACGCCGGACACTAATGTTTTGAGACTAAATGAAGTTATATTTGTAAACCGTACTTGGTACGGCAGGATATTACGGATCACAATGTCTTAGGGGATTATGTTCGGGACTTTGTAGGCATTGACTTTTGCTCTGGAATTAACATGAAGTGTTCCATGCAGTATCTTAAAACTATCGACCAGCCCATTTGTGAATGTTTTGTGTCGTATTATACATACATATTTTTTTGAATTTAAATTAGTGTTGTCCTTGTTTCTTGTTGTTTTGTGATGTTCTCTGTAACCACTTACTTAATTGTTTTTCTCTTGTATATTATCTGTTTATATGGCACAGTCTTGTATAAATAACGTCTCCTTAAGCAGCGTATACTATATCTTTTATTACGTCATTAAAATTGTATGACGTCACCATACCAAGAAAACTTCTATCTACAATACGAATTACATTTTATGACGTCATTTGACTCTACCAAGTAAACTTTTCTTAATATTCGTTGGGTGCAGTCGTGTTTTTGTGTTTTATTTTCTTATTAAACATATTTCTTTTAGTTATAAATTCCATTTCCCTATCAATAATATCTAAGAATTTTTATTAGTAAACACATTATCAAGTTGACTTTTTTTTTTTAAAATTGCACTTTGATTTGACATTTTAAGGTTACTTCTATTCTGATGTTACTATTTTAGTTACGGGGAATAAGGTCAGTATAAGGCTGCTTGTTCCTCCGTGCTCGATTAGTTACTGTATGTCTGTTGAAATGTACGTGATGGTTGGTTTATTTTAATGATTAGTTACTGCCTACTTAGTCAATTTATGTATATATGTTGGAAATCAATGACCATATAGCGATAAGGTGTGAGGTTAGCTAGCTGTTAAATCGATTTAAACCCCCAGTATTTTTTACTGACAGTTCCAAGGCTGTAATTCGCTATATGATTGTTGTTTCTGTTTGTGTTATGAATGTTTTATGTTTCCCTTTCCCCTATGCAATTCTGTCACTTTATACAGTGTTCAGAGTGTTTCCTGCCCAATGTTGGCCTATTGTGGCCAGTTGTCTTGAATTGTCCTGTGAGCTTTTCCATCCATTAATTCCCCCCTCCCCTCCTTTTACTGTCCACTTTGATACTCTTAATTATTCCTTATGGTCTGCTGGGCCGTTCCTTGTGCCTCTGTTCCTTAATATGTGTAACGTTTGACCTCCTTAGGTGCGTTATGTTTTGTGGATTGTTGTTTTTCCTGAGGTCTGCGTGGGGAGGTATTGTCTTGTGTATGTGGCGTTCCCCGTAGTTACGTATTCTCTCTGTTTTTGTGCTCTTCCTGTTGATTAAATGGAATGTATTTGCATCATGTATTTATTGACCAAAATACAAATTAAGTTTTGACTATTGCTCTTTTCAGTTTTTAAGTCCTTTACTCTGGAAAGAAGTCATGGTTTATTTTGGCTATTTTGGGAAGATGACCCATACCCTTCAAATTGAAAAGTTTTGCCAGTTAAACTTAGAAATTGGGAAAAAGACTAGCAATTTACAGTAACATATGAGGAATAAAAGTAAAGTTTGTAGTGATAAAATAATCGATAATTGCTATTTATATAAATTGCCTGTTAGAGAAAAGCTTCTAACTTTAACCGATTTCTTCAGATTGACTAGGAATTTTTATATTCAAATTGGGAAAATTATATACTTTTTGGCCGAATAACGACTATAAAAACAGATGAAAAATTATGAAGATTATTTCAGGAGAAAAAAGTACTTACCCATGTTTAGCGACATTGATAGCCCTCCACGGTTTGGACGGTCATGAGCTATGGAGGCTACCTATCAGATCTGACGCTTTTGTAATAAATTGTGAACAGTTTGATATCAACCAAGATGGAAGGATGGATTGTATTGGTACTGGAAGAATGTCAGTTGTGGTAGCTTTTGATCCTTATAAAGGTAACATTGGTTGTTGTTGTTGTTTAGTTTTTTTTTGAGTGCTGAAATCAAGCATTTATATGACTGAATGAAATTCAGTAAAAGTATCATGGAATGAAAAAATCTTTTTTGAAATAGATCGAATTTATACCTTATTGACAGTTAAATAAGACATTTTAAACTCGGTTTTTAAATTGAAAATCCTGGTTATCGCAGACGGATGTTAGGGCAGGCAGTGACTCAGCATTTCTCTCAATAACTTCTGTTCAGATTGACTTTTCCTCACCAAACTTGGTACATAGCACTGAAGGTCAAGGATTTCACTCCACAATTTAATACCCGACCTCCTCATGAGGCACCTACAACTGAATTTCCAGTAATAGAGTTACTGTAGGAGACACAAATTCATTGATATTGTAACTTTTTCAAATCGCATTTTACTGTGTTTATTAGGTCGATACTCGCCGCGTACATTTTTCCGAATGCACTTTTATGATATTTCGGTCTATATTTCGCACACTATAAAGGAACTTTTTGAAGTTGAAGGGACACATTTACCTGCCCGTAGAGCAGTATATACCAAACAGACAATTTTGAACCCAAAGATGGTCACTGCAGTGTCAATGAGACCCATCATACAGTTAACCATTTTCCTGGCATCTAACCAGTATATAACTGGAGTCTAACCAGTACTTTCCTGATTAAACACCATTACTATGTTAGGTAGGAAACACTGAAAAGCATTTCTGTTTTTACCTGACTGGACGAGGGATTGAACCCACAGCCATCGGATTCGTAGTCAGCAGCGTTAACCACTGAGCCACTTGGCCACCTCTAATATAATAAGTATGTTGTGGCTATTATTAGGGGAAACACTATGGACGTGTGAAGATGATGCTTATCTAGACGCAGGTTGGAATACCTATAAAGCTGCTGCGTTACCTGACTGGGACGGCGATGGTGTACCGGAAGTTCTTATTGCTAATGGTGGAGATGTTACCAAGCACCCAAGCGTAAGTCTTTGTGATCAACCTACATAAAATGTATCGATGTTGGTCTGAATTGTTCCTCAGTTGTATTCATATTATTACTAAGAGATGACATTGTATTTCTCAGTCATTTCTCTTTAACTATGTTGTTTGTTGAACTTGAAACAAATTAGGATCTGTTTTTGGTTTTTAATCTTTAAATAAACCGATTTGTGTTATGTATTGGATAAATTACTAACAATATTCTTATCAGAGATTAATTTTCTATAGTTTGCTGAGGGTGCCATACTAAATACACATGATTATACTTGAATTTATCATTTTTAAGTTGCTTGTACTGTAAAACCTGACTTAAAGCTCATCTCAATAATAAGACCACCTTGAAATTAAGACCACACTTTTCAAGTCCATTTTGAGTGTTCCGCTCTTTATTCGACCTCAATAGTAAGACCACCTCAATATTAAGACCAGTTTTTAAGGGTCAATAATAAGACCAGTTTTCAAGGGTCCCAAGGATGGTCTTATTATGGAGGTTTTACTGTACTTTCTATTCAGTTAGCAATGTTCTTAATAGCTCATATATCTTAAATATAATGAATCATTTATCTCTCATGAAAAGTTTCCTGACATTTAGATGTTATATTATATGTGTATACAGCAACATGATCGAGATCCGGGAAGACTGGTTGTTTTATCCGGGGCTACAGGCATCCCCATGGGAGATCGATATCTCGATATGCCTCATCGGAAGGAGACGTACATGAGTCCAGTCATCTTCACACCGAACAAAGATACGGCTACTTACATTCTGTTTGGCAGTGGTGGAGAGACTGTACCAGGTATATATTGCTATTTGACATACCGTTGGCTGGAATTGACAATAAAAGCTGTCACTCAATTAATAGTATTTTGAGGGGCATTAAGAGTTGTACCTGTCCGTGTGTGTGTGCGTTGTGTGCGTGCGCATGATCAAGGTCACTGTCACTAAAAATAGAATTTTCTTTTCCGGGCTATAACTTCATTATGGATGGAGGGATTTCAAAATAATGCGTGCAACACCCAGCTTCTCAAGTCCAAGGTGAAGGTCATTGTTGCTAAAAACATAATTTTTGTTTCCGTAGTATTTTGTCTAAAATATTTTTATGAAAGAAATATCTCAGATAAACACTCATTTCTGTGTCACATATCACAAAGCGGGGACATCCGTGTCTGTGACTCATTTCTAGTTTATTTTAAACTTATGATGTGACGTTATTTGGTTTGCCAGGACTGACAGTCAAAACACGATTGATAGCATTTTCTGTTGCTCACAGTAAGAATGCCCCTTGTTAAGTATATGGGAGTTTTGTATTGAGAATGAAATTGAGGCATAATGGAACAGATTACATCATAAATCTATGTTTTATATTGTAGGTGATTTGATGGGAATAACTGTGAATGATTTTTGTCGCTATATTCTCGGTAAGGACGCTGACGCTTGTTCAGAAGATGTAGATAAAACTAACATGGGACATTTGACGAGAAATCCCGATGGTATATTTGTTATCTACAAGTGAGTTTCTCAATAACGATATTGAGTATTGCATTGCGATATTGAGAATTGCATTGCGTATATGTGTGATATAGAGAATCTCGGGTTACTGTCCGGTGAGAACAATGTTATCAGGCGAGGTGATATCGTTTGTGGTGGCGAGCTTTAGCGAGTCACCACGAACGATATCGCCGAGTCTGATAACATTGTTCGAGCCGGACAGTAACTTGAGATTCTATTTATCATGAAACTTAATTTTCCGAGCATGTTTTAGTGTGTCTTTACCTAAAATTTAGTCCGTCAATTTGTGGGCGGAGCTTAAAAGTGTTATCATGCTACTAGCAGCCTATTGACCTGAGAACACTTTATGTTATCAGGTCATGTGTTATCAGTCTGTTACCATGGTAGTTGCATGATAAAAAACAAATCACGTCTACTAAACATTTTATATGGAAAGGGTAAAATATATAGTGATTAGTCTGTCAATTTAAAATCCTATATTCTTTCCTTTTGAATTTCTGATTTTATTTTGTATACTGATACATGTATGTAGAAATGTAATTGTCTGTTTACTCATAAATATGTATATAAAGTGAATAAACCAGTATTTTTTATGGCAAAGTTGATTGAACATTAGCATTGTAATAAAAAAAATAGCATAATTTAAAATTTACAATTTGTGAAAGAATAATCACTGGATGGGGTAGTTTGGCTTTGTCAGGTTCATCAACGTATGTTAACAAATAAGATGACAGTGATAAAAATAGAAGTTGTCTTTCAAAGAACCATATTGACTGAGAAGGATTATTGGTGCGTGAAGCATAAGCACACACACAACTTTAGATATAAACAACCTGAATATTTTGTGCCCATGAAAACAAAGAACAACAGTGTTCAACAAATTAGTTCAATATTAAACGATCCGTACATCTTTTGAGATAAGTTATTATGAGTTTTTACTTTATAGAAGCTATTTACTTAGAGAATATATTATAAAGTTATGGCTATAAATAATGATGCTGATTTTGTTGAGATGTCAGTCTTTTATCTTGAAAATTATTTACTTATTTATTATAGTTTGATTATACCCCATCACTGTTTACTTATGATTTCCCGATGTTTTTAGCGGGAAAAAGAAGGGTGTAATGGTGCCTCCGGTTATTGTTGATGTTGACGGGGACGGGACCATGGATGTACTGATGACAGCATTTGAGGGAGTTATGAAACTTTATGATGGACATGGGCTGATAGAAAAGTGGACGGCAACATTCTTGGACAGTGAGACATATGGGTATTGTTCTGTATTCTGCATTTTCAAACTATAATAATAATAAAAAATACTTTATTTTAAGAGGCTACACATTTGGGACAACCCAATCTTCCATGTGGGCCTCAACAAAAACTATGACATATTATATATAATAAACAACAATAAATTACACAACAAATTTCACCCTTGGGACCCTTGAAAATCGGTCTTCTTTTTTGAAATGGTTTTAATATTTAGGTTGAATAAAGAGCAGTGAAAATGGAGGAAAATTTGGATGTAGTATACTTATTGAGGTGGTCTTTAGCGTAGGTTTTACTGTAATTGTGTGTCTGGAAAGTCATGGTAGACTTAGTTAGGTAGTGTTCACCAGAATCCAAAAAAATGTGTGTATAAAATATATATGTATCATATGTGTCTACTTCCTTTGTTTTATGACTACAGGACTCCAGCTCCAGGATATTTTGATGATGATGAACATCTTGACTTTATGATCAATTGGAATCAGGGAGTGTGGATGGATTACTCTAGCTCCAGTGTAAGCTGCAAACTTAATCTGTAAACAAATTGATAAATAATCATCCACAGGAGATTGTCACAAGTTCATATACATGTACTATACATGAGATAAAGGGAGATAACTTGTGGCAATCTCCTGTGGTTTCATCTGTGCTTAAATGGTCGTTGTTTCTTATAAGTTTTTTTCATAGGACTATTGTTACACATTAAAACATAGGCTGGTTAACACCTCATGTAGCTGATTCTCTTGCGATATGTAGAGGTAGACAATGTGTGCACCTTTCTTTTTACCTGAGAACAAATTCACTGTCTAGATAACGTCTGATTTACTCTTAATGTTTCGATCTTTTATCATTAATTGCTCTGCATTTAGTGTTTCTTGTATGACAATTTAATTGTGCAGATATTGTTATATTATCACTTTATATTTAATTAGAAACCTCACAAAATGTCTGTTAAAGTACAGTCGAACCTTGTTCATTCAACAACCTTCTATCCAAATACTCTGTATATTTCGAAATAAAGATTAGGTCCCGATGTATCTTCTTATGCACGTCAAATTGAAATGGGCTATTTGAAACCCATGTACTATTTTAAATAAAATTTCTTTCCCGATGCATTCGAATAAACGAGGTCTGACTGTAGTCTGTTAAATGTATATGTATGATAATAGTAGCAGACGCACTGTTTTGTATTGTTGCATTACAATAAAGCGTATGAAAGCGTTTTTGCAACATATTTGTGTAACTAGTATGTTTTTGTTTTTTTTTCAATGCAGGCATCTGTTGTTAGTGGTAAAGACGGAAGTATACTGTGGACCCTTGGATCCAATTATATGCAAATGAGTTCAAGCTTGAGTATATCAACAAATCTCAACCATCAAGACTTGTTCTTGTTTAAAGTTCAAGGTCGTGATTCCAGGTTTCGATGGGTAGATGGAAAATTAGTACGACTTGATAAAAGTGTGAGTCAATGTATTCAATCAGTTAAAAGCAGATTTGCTGAGCCAGGATTTATGCAACAGCCAGTCCGTTGCTTGTGTGTTTGAAAGTCTTCTTAAGCTAATATTCTCTGTGATAATTAGTCCAAAAATAATTTGAATACAATTATCCTTATCTCTTGTTTATGTATGTACAGTTGTACCTCATTGATTAGACCACATTCTATTCGAATACTTGGTATCATCCTAAATAAATATCATGTCCTGATGTATCTTTTCATGCATGTCAATTAGAAATGGGCTATTTGAAATTATGTATTATTCGAAATAAAATTTCGGACCCGATGAATTCCAATGAACGTGGTCCGACTGTATGATTGTTGATATAGGAATGAATTAGTACTGATCAGTACACCTTCTCCTAATGTTTCATACGTTGATGTTTCCCTTGGATCTGTGTGGAAAGGCATTGTATTGTGTCAGGGCTCTAGAATTCTTTTTCAAAGACACTTGTCCCGGACTAATGGAAATGTATATTTGACATGTTCGACATAGGAAGCTAGTTGTATGAGAATATTGGTCAATTTAGTAACAAATAAACATACACAATGATACATGTAGCTCTACAATCTACAATTAAGGATCACATGTGGGATTCTAAGGTTTGACTTACAACTGAGCAATTGCTGATGTAACAGACTTGTATTGGACTTCAACTCAACTGTTGGTAGCCCAATTCAGCATTGGACTAGTCCGGGAAGTCGGGCTAGTGGATTTCTAGAGCCCTGATTGTGTATGTGGCATTCCCATCAACTTGATCTTTCCTTGTTCTTACAGACTGACAGAAAGAAACGCCATGAGGAATCTAGTCATGATGATGACTCACCGTTGTCACCTGGTAAGACTTATTTGTAGTTTTGATTCTTATCAAATAGATGTTTAACTAGTGCATCCTTAAGGTTTATATGTGAGTACGATAGAACTTCTGTTACTCAATGAGTCTCTGGTACGATGAAATTGCTTTGTGATAATGATGCGCTCATCTTGTCACGGAGATAAACTATAGTAAAACCTCAATATTAGACTGCCCTTGGGACCCTTGAAAACTGGTCTATGTTTTGAGATGATCTTAATATTGAGGTTGAATAAAGAGCTAAAAAATAATTAAGTTTAAACTCACTTAAGACAAATTTTCCGTTACCTCGGAAGAGGCAACATATACACACACACACATATTGTTAAAAACATTGTTCTTAATGAGTAGTACACAAAGTGCAATTTAAGCAATTTTCATAAACTTTTTTTTCTTACGAAACACCACCAGTACAGCCTCCCGACGTTTATGTCGAATTTCCGTTTAGACAAACTATTTTCTACTGTCCCGAAAAATTCGACATAACGTGAGTCGACTGTATATTCATTATGTATGTTGTTATAAAGGTATTATTGAATGTCGTGCTAAGAGAACTGTTGTGAATGATAATTTGCTTTGTTTTTTGCAGAAGAACTCAAAGAGAAACTGTACAATGAACATTTGAATTGTGATGATGATCTTTCATCATTCAGTGGAGAAATCTTTGTGATAGACCGTACCATGTTACACAATCCAATCCGTCTGTTCAATATTCCTACAAACAAACATAATTATGGTAAGTTTTATATACAGTGTAACCTCCCTAAACCGGACTCCTTCGGGACCGGTTAAAAATTCCAGTTTACCGAGGTTTCTGGTTTATAGAGGGTTTGGTCATTTTTGATGCCATTTCATACCTAGGTTCAGGTCATTATTTCATTGAAAAATTGCACATCTTTCAATTTTACATTGTAACCGCCTAATGTTTCTTTATATAAGAAGAAAACATAACACAGTTATAACAAACATGACTGTCTTTATTTTAAAAATGAACAAGCAAACTTGAAGAAACTCAAAATGTTTACTTTGTTATGCATGAAATAAAATACATATTTATGTCAAACAAGTACATGTATAATATTCTGAAAGATATTGCATCAATATTGCTATATTGTCACCAATAACTTGCTAATACAGCACAAATGCACAGTGCATGTTTTCCACTAACATTTCTTGGGAGTAAGAAATGAGTCAAGTGTTGTCTGCTTCTTTGAATTACATTTCTCATTGTATGTTTGAAACAAGCTACATTTGTATTTCAAACTCCATGTTTCTCTCTTTGATCTTTAATAATTACACAACTAGGACTACGTATTCGATAATAATCCAATTATAAACATAATCAACGGATTAAAGGTCAATCACTATCGATGTAAATCAACCTGTCAAACTATTAATAATAACATCAGAACGGAATACACAAGGTGTCAACAACAGATTGCAAGTCGATTTATGATGACACGTGCTGCCGATAGTCGTTCCGGTTTTCGGAGGTGAAATTATATAGAAATGGAACCAAATTATGTTGAATTTTGGTCCGGAGTTCAGAGGTTCCTGTTTTCAGAGTGTTTTAATACAATAGAAATAGAACCCAAGAAATTGGGACCGGCAAAAGATTCCGGTTTCGGGAGTATTCCAGTTTTTAAAGGGTGGTTACACAGTACTGTAAAAGTGGATAATATCGCGTGGTGAAAAGTTCAAGAATTGCCGATTCCAGACATTTGTGTGTAGATAAAAATACACTTCAGTGAATGTGGAAATTTACGCTGTGGAAAATGTTTGCGAAATTTGTGCATCCGCGAAATTTGCTAATTTTTCCACCTCTCACACTTTATCACTTGTACAGTATGTTTGTGTGTCATTATTTATCTGTTTGCTTTGTATATGTGTTTTTTGTGTTTTCTGCCAAGTGGACGATGACAATGTATTTAACTATTTTTTTAGCTGTTAATAAATGTTTGGCAAAAAAATAGTAGATTTTAATTTGAATGAGATTCATACGAACCTAAATGTAGAGTACGTACACCAAAGCATTATTATTACAACTGTTACCAGATATTTATAGATCTGTTGTAGTCGGGGAATGGTTGTAGAAGGCAAAATGTAAAAATAATAATGAACACAATGTCCCATAACAAAATCAATGAATTATATATATTTTTTAGATCCATCTACAATCAAATCACATGATGATGGTCCACACTCTGGTAGTCACCAGGGTAACCCTGTAGAACCACCTGGCAATGAAGATGGGTCACATGATCCAATTGAATCACCCTCTGATTCAGGAAATGTAAACCCCGGATCAGATGGTTCCCCAAGAAGACTGGTGAAAAGAGCAGACGGGAGAGCGACGAGCATGCCATCTCATATGTGTACTGTGGAAAGTCCCGATTATATGGGTTTAGGTAACTTTGAAGTACTTAAAGATAAATTCAGTTTGACCTCATTTATTTGACAACCTTCTATCCAAATACTCGGTATCATCCGAAATAAATATCAGGTCGCGATGTATCTTCTTACGCATGTCAAGTTGAAATGGACTATTCGAAACTATGTACTGTTTACGTCTTTATATCTGCGGGGGGGAATATTGGCGCTTTTTGAATGGCTTTGATTTGGCGGTGTCTAGAATTCGCACTATCGCAATCTTTCACCAAAATTAAACCACAAACCATATTTGTCCGCCAAATTAAAACCGAAAGTACTATTCATGACATATTTCTGTTTACTTCTGCCATATAAAACATTCAGAATCATACTAGTATTATCGGTATCGTCACAGTCCGTTAGGTAGCGGCTATGTCGACGTGATTTCTCTGACCCAAAGAGTGTTTTCGCACCTTTATGTACTTGTTAGTGTCGACATCCTTGCGACTTGATTAAAATTGAAAAAGTATCAATTGACCGTGAAGAGATTAACAATTTTATCTCAACCTTTTGTTTGTGCCAAAATTAATTTGTTCACAGTTTGTAAAACTGATTGATAAATGTAACATCGTAGTTTTCAATGTAATTCATAAGTGTCGCATCGAATATTTACCAATTTCAGTACATCTGATAAATTCAGCCACTTGTGACTAATTTTTCATATGACACTTATAGCAGATAACATTTTAGCCCTTACCTATTGAACACAGAGTTTTCTCCCTTAATGTCAGCACTTAAAATGACGATGCTTATATTTAGCAACGATTATATTTGGCGGCATTTAGAATTAGCGCATTTGATGTTGACCGCCAATATAGTCAAAATTAAACCATCGCCAATAAATCAGCGTAAACAGTATTATTCGAAATAAAATTTTGGAGCCAATGAATTAGAATGAACGAGGTCCAACTGTAGTCTTAGTTTTAATCAAAATATATAAAAAAAAATTGAGAAAATGCCATGTTAATACCTTCATACAGACTCGCTCTAATACACTGCATTGTAACTTCTAGTTATGTGGACCAGCTGAACATGTGCATTGTAACTACTAAGTTATGTGGACCAGCAGAACATGAGTCGGATACACATATTTTCAATGCTATCATTAACTAACTTGGCATGTAAGTCAGAATAGAAATACCTAAAATGTTCATGTTTCAATAAAAAACTGGTAGTCACATATATCTATATAAGACTATACAAAATCACATACATATTACAATGTCTAATTCAAACTTGTAATTCATTTATCAGGTGTTATTGGTAACATGGATGGAGATGAGAACCTGGACTTTGTGTTTATCAACGAAATCAACGCTTTTGTGTTAGACTCTAATTTGTCTCCAACTAACGGACTTGCTGCGTTTACTGTCCAGAAAGTGAACATGGAGAGTGGTATACTGGATGGTGTTTTCAAACATGTATCAGTGAATGCATCAACGTCTATGACTCCTTCCAGACCCGCTGGTATCCCTGGTAACAAACAGAAGACATTCCTACCCAAGAAACAACAAAAATGGACACAGTATATGGGAACAAAGGGAACTAGCACATATGTATAGCTTTAAAAATGCATTGATCTACAGTCAGACCTAGTGCATTCAAATTCATCAGGTCCAAAATTTTATTTCGAATAATACATGGTTTCGAAAAGCCCATTTCATTTCAACGGGCATTAGAAGATATACCAGGACCTCATATTTATTTCAGAGGATACTGAGTATTTGCATAGAAGGTTGTCAAGTAAACGAGGTCCGACTGTAATTACAATACTCCAAGATCTGGTCTCGATAAGCGGGCTTCAAAAATAAGCCTCCATTATTGTTGATTTAATGTTTTGATAGTGTGTGTATTTGCTGATATACAAACTAAAAATTAATTGAAATTTAATGTTAGATTTTCTTATTAATAATAGTCCCATGAAAGCCCATCAATAAAAAAGTAGGTTTAGAGAATAATTCTTCGAGTCCTCACTGAAATGTAAAATAATCTGGGACTTATTATCAGTATTTAAGGGTATACTTACAGCTAGACCTGCATCATGAAACGACATGTATGTATTGCATTATATTCTATGCAAGTTTCAAAATAAACAAATCAAGACAAAAGTGCCAACTTCTGCCCAATGATGCAATGTAATCAGTCTGTATTTTAGCATTAAATATAAAATGTATACTTATATACTTATTTTATGTACTAATATTCTGTTGTGTAAAACTTGTCAATTCAATGTATAGTGTGCTGATTGTACTATTTTATCAGCAGTCATTTTCAGCTTTAAATATCAATTGATCTTTTGTAGTCTTTGTCAGCAAATGAGAAAAATAACAGTGATTCGTTGTATGATTCATGTCATAACTCACCGTTGTAGTACTGTAAATCTCTTTATTTTTCGCAACAACGATGATTTTACTTTAGTCCCTGCCTTCTCCCACCCACACTTAATCTTTCTGACATGCTTGAGTGAGCCATTTTGAATGCAGTGGTTTAACGACAGTGTTTTTGGCGACAGCGACAGTATGAATTCGTCATTCTTATACGATGGCGATAGATAGCATTATTGCAAAATCATTTCCGTCAATCTTATAACTGCAACAAAGGAAAGACGCAAATACATCATTTCGCGAAATTCTTCTTGGCAAGACTTTCGTGAAAATTTGATGTTGCAAAATAAAGTGATTTAAACTCCAGTTTCAACTCAGAAATGGGCATTCCACAAGACTTCTTTTTTGGAAAGTTTTCAAAATTCATAGACTAAATTACTAGCGACTTAAATTACTCGGTAATTGAAATGTTTTGTCTTTTTGTTATTCCCTATCTCCTATTATTTCTTATAAATATACAAATGTAGACGGCAAAAGAGAAAATGGTGTCGGTTTGTAGTAGAGATAGTTCCATGGTGTCTTTTAGATGGAACATTGTATGTACAGTGGATGAGATGTTGTTGTTTTAGTGTAACTGCTGTGTAGTATTTATATATCATATAATGATATTGTATTTTGAAGTTAAAGAGCGCAAGTATACTGGTTTTATAAAACGTTATACTCACTATGTGTTTCAATAGTCATTACCAGTAACATATCTGTTATTTATGTGTATTATGTCTGTATTAGGGTTGTGATCAAAGATCTGTTACAAGATAATTACATTTTATTTCATGCTTTCTGGTGGTTTACCACGGAATACCGGTGAAATAATATCTGATAATTCACAGTGAAATTAAATCAAAGCAGTATTGACATCATATAAATGATGTCTTTAAAAATATTAAGACATTCAACAGGGACATTCGATGTAATTAATGAGTAAATAAAAAAAAAATTAAGCACAAAATAAAGAATATTTGTATGTTTTGTTGTAAGATCGAGTTATTTCACCTTGTAACCATCTGACTTAAATTTTCACTTGTGGCCACGACACTCCCGACTCGTGAAAATATTCTGTTGGCTGCTGACTCGGTAAAATAACTTTCGATCTTGCTCTGGAACACACAAATATCCTCTATGTCTGTGAAAAATATGATTTCGGCTTTGATTGAGATGAAGTCTCATATTGATTAGACAGAATGATCATGAATGGTCAACTGGTCAAAATGTCGCATTTTATTGCAATATTTGTACCTAGCTTTTTAGCTTTATTCATCCGTCCAAAACACCTAGTGTCTATAACTTTTGCACAGTTTAATGTATTCCAATGAAATTTAGCATGATGTGTGTGACATATTCACGTTTCGGGTCTGTATTGTCAAGGTCACAGGAAAGGACACACCACTTCACAGGCTTTCTCACTTACTAGTGGTATCTCGTGTATTATTTAAGCTCTGGTTTATGGTAATACTGGTATGGACAACCTTCCCTGTATAACCTACAAGGTCATCACAAATGTGTGTCCCCAGAAAGTCTTTATCACCTATATTAAACATATTATTAATGTAACTGTATGTGTATTTATATGTATACAAACAGTTAAACCTCAGTTAAAGACCACCTCAATAATAACACCCTCAATATTAAGACCACCTTGATAATCAGACCTCTTTACTAGGGTCCCAAGGGTGGTCTTATTATTGAGGTTTTATCGTATATATATCGAGGATAAATGCCGATATATTTCAAGAATGTATCCGCTGTTATCAATTCTGTGATACTGTTATGTATTTCACTGTAGTTTGTTTTTCATTTGATCAGTGTCCGAGATTTCTTATGATCAATATATTAGCTGTTTCGTAAGCGACTTTATCATTTTTCAAAGTTAGTTTTATTCATATACAATATGGTTGTGTATATAGATGTTTATAATATCAAAATGTTGTATTTTGTCATTTTATGCTTATTTAGAGTTTTACCCAAAGGACTGCAGTGCAGTTGTAGAATTGTGCCTGATCAAAACATTGTCTATTCACCAATTAGCTTATGTTTGAGTGGAGATTTTGCATTATACTGGTACATGTATTTTGAATTTTTGTTACTGTTGAAACTGGTGACATTTTAGCAAGGGGCTCGTCAGACGAGGTTATATGATAGTGTACAGTTGATATCAGTAGGCAGATACGTATTCAAGAAAACAGTGCAACATATCATATATCCAACGAACAATTGTACGTATATCGAAATCATGGGAAATGTAATTTTCCGTCATCGTTCAGTTGAATATCGGATTTACGGAAACATACTTTTTGTTTTATTGTCATTCTGTTTGTAGGTCGGTCGATTGGTTGTTCTGTCCAATAGACAACATATATAGTTGGTGTAGCACCTTATTCTCTCTCTTTTTTTAACTACTTCTTCAGTTTTCAAGGGATTACAATGCAGTTTGAATACAAGTACCATGATACACGATTTGTAGATGTGGAAGACATAAATTTGTTGTGCATTCATCAAAATATTTTAGAATTATGGCCCTTTGAACTGAAGTCTCCTTCTAGAACACATGTAGCATTATACTTTAGTTTTCTATGGTTTGCATTGAAACTTAGCATATAATCAACATTGAGGTACTGTTTACTTCTTCTCCATCCATCCTTCTGACTGTCTATACCAATTCTTTGTATACACTCTTGTGTGTTTAACTCCTATAATATTTTATTTACCTACACAACAAAGATTCTTAATAAGACTATTGTCATAGGTAAAATATATATGTCAAAATGACGTCTGTGATCTGCAGTGAGCCCCTTGCTGTCAGCACTTTCGGTGCTTTGATTAGTAAAAATAATTTTAGTCATGATAAGAGCATAATTTACAGACATTAGTGAAGTTTATATACATTCTTTTGTTGATATTCTCTCTTCTGCAATCTATTACTTAGTCCTGTATATATTTATTTGAACAATTGATTGTAATAATTTGTATTTTCAATTTTTTTTTATTTAGGTTGCCATGGTTATTGTAGAGCGCTGTAATTGTGACAATATTAACTCCCAGACTTGTATAAATATTTTACAGTCTGTCTATATATCTTCTCTTACACATATCTTATGAAATATCAATTTGGCTTGCAAGTCTAGTGGAAGTCGGTCATTTACTGTGTTTATCTTAGCTACATTTTTCTTACCGCTCTCAGAATCATTCCATTTCATGTTTATTCATAATATTTATACACAGTTTAGTATGTTTGATGCACAATTGTTGTTTTTATGTTTTGCCATATTTTGTTATGTTGCCATGGTTTCATTATATAGTTTTACTCTAATATTGTTATTTCAGAAATCCAAACTTTGATTTATGGATACTTTGTTTTGTATATTTTGTATAGATAGCTTCACAATTTATTGTTATTTTGTTACAAAAATGCGTGTTGTCTGAGGTACAATGTCATATTTTTATACTATTTGTTATATTTGTAAAAATTTGATCTGACTTTTATGTGAACATCTATGTGTTGGATTTATTGTATTTACAGGGTGTAAGTTTATTCACAAAGTTTGCACTGGTTTTATTTTGCATAATGAATCATACTGCTTTATATCATGAATATCTGTTTTATTTAGAACTCTCGCACAGAAGTAAACTATTGGTCCATAGCTACATAGATGGAAAGAGCATTTAAAACAATATTAAAATTCAAACTTTTTTAACACCCTGTACATTATAAAGTTATCTTAGCATTGTCTACTATGTGTTACTAAACATTATAATTACGTCCTCAGCTCTCTGTGAACTTATTACTCAGCCAAACGTTAAGTTTGCTGAACTAACTGATACAACACAAGTCAAATTTGTCTTGAGTATGGACATCACAGTCATGGAATGGGTCCCCTCACCACAGGAGATTGTCATGAGTTCTCTCCCTTTTTCTCTTCTATAGTATATATGTATACATATGCTATAGAAGAGATAAAGGGAGAGAACTCTAGAAGGGATAAAGGGAGAGAACTCATGATAATCTCCTGTGCTTCTCACATAGAAGCGAGGTCATAGCTCAGTTGGAGATGAAACTAGTAAATATCAAGGATATGAAATTGTGAATCGGAGTTCATACTCAATTTGAGCTGAAATGAGATTTCTGTGTGGTCACATTGGGATCTGATTTCATGTAATAATTTCAGGATTTTGACTTGGGCTATCAATACATATCTTTACTTGAATTAGTGCTTTGAATTGCTCATTTTGAGGTGCGTTATAATTTTGGCTGTGGTATGTTATTGAAACAATGCATTGTTTTCAATTAATCAAGTCATTATATTTTAGTTTAATATGGTCCTTTTTTTGCGGAAATCTCCCGTTTGATGAAACTTCATTTGTCCAGTTTTAGCTGCTTGAAATGTCTCTCCTTGTTATTAAGATACATTGTTATCATGTAAGATGCTGTGCTTGTAGTTGGTAGCAGTTGTAATTTGTAATTCAAAGAAGAAAGGAACTATTTTCAAATAAAATATCTATTTTGATTACGTACTTGTTTTTTTTGCTTGTACCCAAACTCAGTATTAACTCCATATGCTGCTTGTTCACAATTTATAAAAACGAGTAATGATAAAAATATCCGCATCGCTAACTTTTGATCATCAAATAAGAATGCTCTTCAAAATAAATATGATAGATTTTGTCGTTACCATGCAAGTTATGACAAATCTACCAAGCATGTCCAGCAAAATTCACCCATCCAGTTCGGTAAGTTTATTCCATCACTAATTCAGACTGTTTCAGACGACATCAATACGTCATCAGTGTACACAGGAACTTGAATCAACATATTTATCTTTGTTCAAAGAGCTGTCCTAAATCAATCAAAATTGACTAGATTCCGCACAATTGATAGCGATTCGAGTCCGAGACATGGAACAGACTCGCTGAACGCGTGTATACATATTTAATCGATGAACTTTTGAAAGGAAAGGTTTTTCTTAATCTACGCTTTACAGTACTTTTTGATATAAGCGCATTGTTAGATATATCAAATAAACTAGAAAATGATTGAATATTTATAGATCTATGGATATTTTTAGAAATATTTTTTGTGAATCGGCCTACTTTTTCAGCTCTTTAATTCAATAACCTTATTACTTTTGCGACGCTGCTGTCTTTATAAACGAGGTCAAATTTGAATGAGTGTTTTTACCTCATTTTGTCGGGTATGTGATAAATAGAATATCTAATTTGTGTTGTTTAGTATTTAATTTATTTAACTTGTTGAGTAAAAAGAATATTGAATCGTTGAATAAATTCAATACTAATGCAACACTCATTCAATATCCTCTATATAATGAACATTTTCCTTCAATCTCGTATTTAACTCCGACTCTACTCTGTTGCATAATTTTCGTAACATACATCAAGAGTAGGATTTCTTCGAATAAGTCAAACATGAAAGTACACAATATTCTGACAAGGTATGACAATATCTAACTTATGAGTAACTCAACTTTTCCCAAAGTACGACTTAACCTTTATCTGCAAATTCCAATGTTTCTGGGAAACAAGTAACAGCCTACTAGTACATGTATATGGATAATGAATTATAGAAAGTGTGGTTAAAGAAATTGTAAAGAAAAGCCAAGTAGCACCTTTTGTTGTATTGTTTATTTGCATTCTGAAAGGTATAAAATGTGATACATGTAACATGTAATAAACAGAACACATATAAACAAAAAGTACCCTTACATGGACATAAAACTAGTAGCTAAATATATAGGATTGTCATCAGTATAATTTGTCAGCGTGAAACAAGATATTCCCCAACTATCACAATTACATAGCTTGTAGACGGTGATTACGTACTGTGCAGTACAAGAAATATACAGAAATACATATCTTATTACATAGCCTTTCCAGCCGTACAAGATTAACATAAATATATCAGATTATCTGTATGAAATCAATGACCGTGGTCTATTACAACCTCAAATATTCCCAACAGTCTAGCTTGAAACACTAAAATTTATTGTATTTAATACAAGATGTAAGACACTGTTGTCAGATTTATAAAAGCACACAGACACTAGCACATAACAAGTCTTTACACATCATTTGTATCCATTCAAAACCACATACATGTATATACTATAAACAATGCATTTTCACACATAAGACTGTCATGCATGTGGAGGATTTCAACTATCAGTAAACACTGGCTTCCTTTTCTCAGCAAATGCGGTCATTCCTTCCTTTCTGTCATTCTGTGAAATAAAATGCAAGATCAGTAAGTTGGTATTTTAGTTTTACTATTTCTTAATTGCTCCACATGATGAAGATGAGCTATATTATCACACAAGTAGTTGTATTGATAAAATTAGCCAGGAAGGGTCCAAAGTTCATAAAAATAACACATTAAGAAATACTGACCACATAAATAACCAGAAAAATGCATATACCTGAGGCATGTTTTTAGAGGTAGGAAAAATAGAAGTCTACCTAGTGCTAAAGCCTATATAGGGAATGTAGCCTTGCTGTTCCTTAAACATAGTAAAGGTATTCCTGATCTTTAGATAGATAGTATGATCTGACAGTGCTGGCTTTGCTAAACAAAATGGCGTCCATGCGGAACAATGCTGTCTGGTCTAGTGGATGCCATTTTGTAGCTAACGAAGCGTTCAAGTGCTTTTTAGACAGCTACCTTTTCTACCTTAGCTAACTTTTCTCGCTTACTTCCCCTACCTCTAAAAACCGACCTCTATTCACATAGTGGAAACCATCAAAATATTTTCTGAACACATTAAGCCTGTTGCACAATATAGACAAGATTTTCTTTTTTTTTCTTTTGTATGAGACTAAAACATTACATGATTTTTTTAGATTATAAAATTGGATTAATATATGTCAAAGCAAACCAAGGTATAATAAAGCATAACCAAGAATGGTTTGTTCAAAATAAATAAGAAATATACAGTGAAACCTCAATAATAAGACCCCCATTGGGACATTTGAAAATGGTCTTAAAATTGAGCTGGTCTTAATATTGAGGTTGAATAAAAAGAAATACATTGATAATGGACTTATTATTGATGTGGTCTTTAAGTGAGGTTTTACTGTATTTCTCAACAAACTTACTGTAGCAAAAGTGGCATGGAAGATCCTCTTCTCAAAGTGAAGGCCTTCATTCAGTGACATCTCATATCCTAGTAGAGACAAATTGTCAAATATTATTTACTCGATTAACAAACAGGTTGAAAGATAAAACTGCAGTTTACTTCAATTAATTAACATTCAATGTGAAACACATATTACTTCAATTTAAAATAATGTGTATTCAGACATGTATGTCTGATTGGACGACAATGACAGAGATGATGTATGCAGACATGTGGCAATGAAGTATGCTGTATTACTCCAAATATGTATACCGAATATTCCCTAATAAACGCCCCTGGAGGCGTTACATTTTGAGAGGAGGGGCGTTTAATAGAGGTAAAAAATCACTAAAAATTCTGTCTTAGATGCATCTATTAGAATAAGTACGGTACCTACTAGCCGTTCTCTAACCTTTGATCTAAACTGAAGTGTCAAAACTTGCACTCGCTAGCCTAAAATATCTTCCAAACTAACACCTTTGATATGCCCAACAGTATTACATCACAGAGAGCACAGTAAATTACGTCACAGATAGCAGAATTGCCAGTCTTACATGTGCCTACGTGACCTTGTCATTTGCCTCTTTGATACATTGGATTTACGGGTGATGGATATAAATGATGGATCAAAGTAAGAATTTTTCGGATCAAAGTTAGTATTTTTCGGGTTTTTTATTAAAAAAATAGGGGGGGGGGGGAGTTTATAAGGGAATATTCGGTAGTTTATTGCATTTGTGTAAGAAAATGCAAAATGTGTCCTTACCATTATTAACTGCCTCCTTACACATAGCTGTGGTGATTTTGGAGTAGCCAGCAATTTGTTCCGCTGTCTTGATGGCTTCATTCACTACCTGGTCAACTGGGAACACCTTGCTGACCAGACCTGGACGATAAAGTTACAATCATTATCTGAATGCCCCATTTATCATATGCTGCTATGTTTGGGTTATTTCCGGTTTCACGGTATCTTCGTATTTTGACAATAAATTATACGTTAAAACAATTTGGCATCATAGGAAAAATACAGAAATGATTATTAATTACCTGTAAAATATTTGAAAGAAGAAACTGAACACAAAAGAAAATTGAAGTGAGATTTTCTTAAGTTACATTACTTTGTTATTACCATGTTAAAATACAAGTAAAAAGTACATAAAAAGATATGAATTTAAAACTAATTGCTTATAGACTCCTTAGACTGTAAACCATTCACTGCATTTCAGGGTACATAAATTTGTATATAAATGGCTGAAAAGCATAATGAGCAACACAAAAATTTGATACAGCAGTTTAGCAAGAAAAATGCTTACAAGCTCAAACTCTAAATTTTAATTAATTTTTTCTGTATTGTAATTTTCCTTATATGTGTATGTAGAAACTATGAACCAGACAATATGTCGGACAAACACACAACTTGAAAGGAACAAGTTTGACTACATACCCGATTTCTCGGCTTCCTGTGCATTGATTCTATTTCCTGTGAGCACCATTTCCATGGCCTTAGATTTCCCAATAGCTCTACATAACCTCTGGGTACCACCAGCACCTAATTATATATACATAAATATAATCCAACAGTGTACAACAAAAAATAGTATACAGCAAGTTTCATAGGACCCAGCTACAGATATTCAATCTTGTACTTGATTAATTTTCGCGATTTTTGTTTTTAAATTCAGTATACAGTAAAACCTCAATAATAAGACCACTGTAGGGACCCGTGAAAACTGGTCTTCTTATGAGGTGGTCTTAATTGTGAGGTTGAATAAAGAGCAAAGCAGTGAAAATGGACTTGAAAATTGTGTTCTTAGTTTCGAGTTGGTCTTATTATTGAGGTGGTCTTTAAGCGAGGTGTTACTGTATTCTGATGGAACATCGTTACGAAATAGTTTACAGATTAATTTACTTCCAGAATAATTATATAATAACAAGAATGATGCTAAAGCTTAAATTATTTAAATTTCAAACAAGATCTAGAATTACATAATCATATGACTCCAATGGCCACACTTAACAGTATGCAACATAAATTATAAGTAATTGGCAATCACGTTGTTATTTCAAGATATAACTACATACCTGGAATTGTTCCCAGAATAATTTCTGGTTGACCAAACTGGGCATTTTCTCCAGCATAGATTATATCACACATCATGGCAACCTCACATCCTCCACCAAGCTGTAACGAGAATAAGTCCATTTAAATATGTATCTTATTGTCAAACAGCGAATATCTTTACCAATAAGGGCTATTCCAGAAAAATCTCCTTGGGACTACCATCAAAATTTTAATCAATTCCGTTAAAATTCCAACACATAATATTCTAAGTAACACATAAATAAATAAATAAGCTGATACGGCCATCCTGAAAAATAGTGTTTGTATGGCATAATCCTACCCAGCTAATGTAATGGGAGGGGGTAAGTAGGTATGGTCATACTAGTGTTAACTATTAAATCACTGCTAAAGATACTTCCAACGTAGACCCCACAAAACTTTTCAGTAGGGGCCATTTTCAAGGGTCCGTAGGGTTATGCCGAAAACATTACCTTAACCTCTTATATGGAAGTAAAGTATGATGTGTGTAATTTGGTCTTTGTAAACAAAGCTGACGCATCAAAAAGTTGTTCCGACAATTTCATTTTTTATCTTTCAGCCACAAGATACGAGTTAAAATGATTATATCACATATCATATTCAAATTAACAAACATTAATTTTCAATGAAACAAATTGACGTACAAAATCAATATAAAACAATGACATCATTTGAACGCGTCTGTCACGTTTGTTTTGTTGTGATGTCTAACGCAAGGGAGTTGTATTTCACTAGTGAATTATCGAAAATAATACATGGGTGTTATTACCACTCTACACCATTCTATCATATTATAACTTACAGCGAATCCATTGACAGCGGCAATAACAGGTTTCTTACAATCAGCCAATCGATTCCAACTGGTTAGAAAATTAGAAGAAATAACTTCTGAGAAATTACGATCCTTCATCTCCTTAATGTCTGCACCAGCTGTAAGTACAATATATAGAAAACATAATTATATAGGCTGAGAAATTAGAACACTTCATCTCCTTAATGTCCGCACCAGCTGTAAGTACAACATAATTATATGGACTGATAAGTAAATAATACAAAATCTGATACAATGAACTATTGTTGACAAGAATTCTCTCATAACTTCTTAGCACTGGTTAGTTCGGACTGGCAATATAGCCTATGGCTAGAATTGGCACTTGGATCAGTAAATAAGTAAGACATCTTACAACAGATTTAGCAGAAATCAATGGTTAAATTTTCAGGATACCAATTATGATGATTAAGACAACAGTAATTAGTTATTTATAAGGAGGCAAACATCTTGGCATTCTTGTGCAATACCAGAGTTATTGAGTTAACTGAACATGAACATGCCCTAAAACAACAGAAACAAGAACTGCTCATGTCTTGTATATTCCAGTCTCTGACTGAAGTAAAAGATATCAAATGAACCTTACAATTTAGTATAAATTTATTAATTTCAATTTTATTCATGCCAATCAGGAATGCTTTAGAAAATGTCAACCAATGCAATAAAGTCGATCAATGTAAATAAATTTAAATAAATGAATGGAAAGCTATTTGTTGCCTGCAATGCACAACAAGATAATGCTCATTGTTTCTGTTTGGTAAAATTAACCAATTCAAGTAACAACAATTCAACTGTCAAAACAATTCCTCACATCCAATTGGTCTGTTAGACTGGGTCACTGGTGTCATATCACCAAAGAAGACTTCAATAAAGCTAAGATTCTTCATCACTTTAATTTCTACCCCAACTGTAATTATATTGACAAATTGTACTTGACTTACAGTTCCATTTTAACCAGATCTGCACTAATCTATGCAGTAAATAAAGCATCCAAGGTTAACTTAAATTGTAAAGCTTTGGTAGACACTTTAAGGCCTTTTCCTGCCAAAAAATGTCTCCACTCCGAGTGTTTTCATTATTTTTGTTCAACTCATCTAATAACAATCGAAATGGACTATGGGCAGCCATGTCCATTTGTTAAGTACAAATCATGAAGCACAGGGAGCATATTTGTGTGTGAACATGTCTATGTCAACAATATGGTATGTTCAGATAATATATTGATAGTTTGACGACATTTAAATTAAACATGCTTAATGCTACACTGTCATCTACTATTTACTTACCAGCAAAAGCCTTGTCTAAACCAGTAAGTACAATACATCCAACATCTTTGTCAGCTTCAAAACTGTCTAATGCTTCAGCAACTTCCTTCATAAGAGGATCACAGAGAGCGTTGAGAGCCTTGCGTCGATTCAACTGGATGAAACCAACATTTTGTTTTTCACCTTTCTTGTCAGTGATGACATATTCTCCCTCTACAATCAACAACAATTATTTTCAGTAATAAAATTATTTGTACTAGTGAAATAATTATCAAACAATCTTTCACCACTTGGTATATGTCATTTCATGCTAGATTGTGCAGGCTTGAATTGCATTGTTAAAGGATAACGCAGCCGCGATATATATATCCTGTGACACTGAATGTACAGCTCTTATCTGTTGAAAAAATAACACATGCAGTGAATGGCTTCTTCAGACAGAAGAACAATTTCGGATGGAAGGTTGTTCCACAGGATAAGGATACAAAGTAAGAATGAAGTTTATAATAATTAGCAACTCCATGAATTTGTCTACCGGCTAAAGAATGAGTATAATGAGTCAATCGCTTGAGTTGTTAAATATACATCGGAACAGGGATAGCAACTAGAGAACAAAACATGATAAATCATGCAATTTGCATTAGTTCTTTATCCATCTGGTTGCTCTTCCTTGTACTATTTCAATTTTGTTGGTGTTTTGTTAATTAACCAAACAGAGGAAGAATATTCTAGTTGAGGCCTGACAAGGGTTTGTATGCTGTTTCTTTCACCTTTATATTCAGCTTGGATGTTTTGTTTGATGAAGTGTTCTGTTTGCTGTTATGCAGGTTTTGTTAATGTGGGAGTTGGAAGAGGTCTTGAGTCTGGAAGAAACAATTGTGAACTTATTATGTCTTTACAAAATAGTTTACCAGTTTGTGGCCATTCATTACCATCATATCTTGAGCAACCAACTAGAGTGACCCGTCAAATGCATCCTATCACTTTGCACACCCAAATCCATACATATGGGTACACAACGCACAGTGGTGTTATGGAACAACCCTTCTTTCACAACAGTAACTAAACAAAACTTGAATGGGTTCAATCAATTGTTGTGCTCCCCCCCCCCTCCCAATATCCACTGGTGAGATCTGTTTTTACTTATAAAATTCACTCTTGTTCATCATTTAATCATATCTCTATCCTCTCTACCATCTCATGGTACTGTCTTCTATCACCTTTTTACCTTTTCTTCTACACTGACACACACCTGTCATTAATAACCATAAGGAGAGTTCTGATAGTATGGTTGCCTTTCCTAATCTCGTGGGTTTTCCTTAAGTCGTGGGCAAGTAAACATGTACATTTCTCAGGTTAGAAGGATTGGATCATCAAACGTTCTATCCGGTCATTTGTATAGAAGTGTCGCGTTAATGATTTAGCAACAAAATGCGTTTGAAACTTTATTTATCAGCCAATAATTGAAATAATCGATGTTTTTACTTGTTTTTTTCCTAAACAGTCGTAATTGCCATAGTAACCTTCTTATTTAAGCTGCTTTTTCTTGTTTGTTTACATTTTTCGTACCGGCGATGACGAGTTATTGTTTTTGTAGCTGTGCGCCTGCGCGACTTTGGTTTAATTATGTCTCACCAAACTATCGTTTATTAGAATAGAGAATAAAATATTTCATTTCGCCAAACGTCCTGGCATGTGAATATATTAAAATGAAAACGTTTTATTACCATTTCCTGTAATTTCATACATCAATAAACGTTATTCCTTTTACCTACAGGCAAGTTTTACTCCTTAATGTAATGAAATTGTTATAGTTAAGTGGACAGAGTGTACGGAGTGTTGACACTGGTACATCACTTTAAATAGATTCTGTTCTACATTGAGGGTTCACATGTAAGAAGACACGGGAGTTCCTTTGTCCATATTGCTATTAATTATACCATTAAATACATAGACAATAAACTTGTTAGTGTTTTATAGGTTCAATAGTTGCATTTCTTTGAATGTGTGATCAATATAATAGTTTGGTGAGACTTGTATTCATGTTTTCAATATGACTGCCTCCAGCCCATGGAATAAGGAAAAACACCATTCACGTTTATTTGTTACAACGGATGTTACAAATGACTTTGATTTTTTATAAAGACCACAAGAGATGATATGCAAATCATATAAGATGTAGATAATGGGTATTTTGTCTTTTTTATAAAATCACATGTGCGTTTCCGTGACGTCATCATGCATTCAAAGGCTATTTTTAGAATTTGCCCACGAGTTTAGGCAAATAAAGCATATATAATAATATATAGACAGACAGATACTGAGATAGCAGTGTTGTCAAAGAGTCTGAACTGGGATTTAACTGTCTAATAGATAAGGAACTGAATAAACAGCAAACAAGGAAACAGGTTCACATGTACCAATACACAGTAAGCTGATGCTCTTGACACAAGTCTCATCAATCAATAAAATCGTAAAAAAATGACGTCCTAATTAATAACGTTCGCGAAAACATATGACAAATGAACGACCTTGCAGTAAAATTGTCTCAGTAACCAACACCAAGCAATGTCAACATTCAATATAATAACTGAAAGTTACTCACGTGTCGACATACATCTTGACAGGGTTGGCACAACTTTTAACACATTATTACGACTATTATTTCGTAAAAGTTGGTTCACAAAACGGCATCCGAAATTTCTCACTGCCATTTTGAAGTCTCAAATACAAAATTATAAATTTGACATTTTATAAAAAAAATCTAATCACTTCAAAATAAATATATTGCCATACTTATAGCACCAATGTCATTTCTTTTAAAAAATGTTGTGTTGAATATTTGAGCCAATTGTCGCTCTGATAAGGGAAATAATATCGTATCTTAGAGACTATCCGAATCTTCGTAACCCGGAAGTGGTTGTTTGACTTCCGAAACAAACTTTTCGAGTGTTTATCAAAAAGGAGGCGTGAATTGATACCTAAATGCGTTATGAATTTAAGTGGTTCCAATTCCTATGGAAATGGCCTATTATACGCCGGCTGGAATCAGGACCAGGGTTCGTGATCATTATCTGTTACGATTCCAGCCTTGTATTGCTATAAATCCATTGCTTTACGAACCAAAAGTCATGACTTCCTCCGTGGTTTATAAATAATAAAATGTCAGAGTAAATGAAATAATCATTATGGTGTTTCTTGTTTACTACAGGCATACTCGGCAATGTCCAGTTATAGTCCCACCTGATGTTAAAATGTGCGTTTTACAGAATGAAAACCATTGATTTATTATTATTTTTCTGTCAATTCATTAAATTAAATATAATTAAAGAATGTTTGTATATATTCATTTAAAAGAAATCTTTGTTTTCATTCTGTAAAACGCACATTTTAACATCAGGTGGTACTATAACCGGACATTGCTGCGTAATCATAGTTATGAGTGATAGTTGGATATTTGAAGATGCAATTAAAAGAATTAACAATTTTATCTCAATTCAACAGTATGTTCTTTTTGACTCCTGATACTATTTTAATGAATAGTGTTCGTCATTTCTGTTTTAGATGATTTGTTACTTTAAAAAATGGACTGACTTAGTGACATGGGTTCAAAATAGTTATTTATATAATGAGAAACTGTTCCAAGCGCTAACTGGTCAACTAGTACCTTAGTCAACTAGTACCTTAGTCAACTCGTACCTTAGTCAACTCGTACCTTATTTTGGTCAACTCGTACCTTGGTCAACTGTTACCTTAGTCAACCTTATATTATGGTAATATTGTATGGTACGGTAGTTGACAGGTTTTATGCCCTCTTAAATACTTCTCACGCTGCGTAATTTTATCTTAACTATTAACTATTTATTTATTGTGTTATTTTGGCCACCGGCCCATTCACATAAATTCATAATATCAATACAATACATATATATACAATGTGAAGCAAGATCAGGATCAGTGCACACAATGTCATCACTTGACAATACAACAACATAAATGTTAGGAAAAAACTGACATGAGTGAGTTCCTGGTTTTAAATGCATAGTATACATACATAGCCAATCCTCTCGTGTCAACATTTGTACAAGACATCAAATGATTAAATTTATGTAATGTTGGATATGCGACATAGTAATCTGACAAATACTTAATTTTATCAGTGCTGCAGTGATGGTCATCTCGGGGTGGTAAACTTGAAAAATACACAGGATCCCTTCTCTACATTTTTAGTCCTTGGAAATGCGGGGAAAGAACTTGAAAAGTCTGTATGAACCATGATACAGGAAATACTTAATTTTAACCAGATTAGCTCTATAAATAATGGTTTGTATGACTTCAATATGACTGGACTGACCGAGGTGACTAACCGGCATAATAAGTACTGACAAGACATTACTGGGATAGTTATACTGTCCATATTTGTTCAAACAATACAGAAAGAAACCATAAAACTGAATTTTAAAAAGAATAACTCTGATAACAATGGTTTAATAAACGTAGGTATTGACTATTGGTTGACTAAGGTACGAGTTTACCAAATTTGGGTACAAGTTGACTAAAGTATGAGTTGACCTTCCAAGCCACTTTGGTTATAATTGGATGAAATCATATAAGGTTACCATATTCGTATCTTGGTTGTAAATAAGAGGAAAAAATGTGCCCAATATGGGGCTCCTACACATGATCCCTTTAACCCCTTGTACTGCGCTTGTCTGAATGAGCTTACCATGCCACCATCTGCCCACACCTGCAGCCCCCTTTCAGCATTTTAGTCTCAACACTATAGACTGTCAAACACAGCCATCACACTTATAGTAATTTTTGCAGAAAAATATGCCTGATGTGGGATTAGAATCATGATCGGTCAATGCTAGAACAGTGTTATACCCACTGAGTTTTCCAGGTTGCCGTTTGTCCACACCACCACATAGCAATTCTAGAGTTGGTTGTTAAAATATGAAAATTGTATGATTAAAGGAAAATGATCACATCTTGTGGGTTAATTTTCTACAATGGGGTTGCATCTCATTTATAAATGAGGTTCATTTACATGATAAACATGTACATGTTTTTTGTTTTATTTCAAAATGTCTTACTCTGGAAAAAATACTAACTGACTGCAAAGTAAAATTGTTATTTTAATCCTTTTATTTGAAGTATGATACAACATGTATACATGCGACAGTTATACCTAGTAGCTAAACCAGTAGAGCCTCGAGCTTGGTTTGAGCTTTCTTTTTTTCTTTTTTAGAATAATGCATATTGATGGACTACATGTACAAGGAAGTAATAAAGGTACCCAAAATGATGATACATATTTATTTATGTTTGTTCACCATATTGACCCACTAATAATTTGCTTTCTAGGATGTTTTGCATGTGGGATGGAGTCAGGTTTCAGAGTGTATAACTCTGATCCTCTGAAGGAGAAGGAGAGACAGGACTTCAGTGATGGTGGAATAGGACATATTGAAATGTTGTTTCGGTGCAACTATTTGGCACTTGTTGGCGGTGGCAAGAATCCAAGATATCCTCCAAATAAAGGTATTGCACTTCTACTTTCCCTTGTTCAAATTGTGCACAAAACATGTACTATTTCATTGAGAAGATGATCTGAACTTGACATTAGCGGATGGCATATGTTCTATTTCTTGCTAGAGCAAAAGAAATCAATCTTTATAGGGTTCTCACTGGGATTTGTAAATGGAAGTCCTGATAAATGTTTCTGAAAAATGTACAAGTTCTTCTGTGTTATTTAAAAATGATTTAAAGTGATAGTCTCTGGGACAGAAGTAGTTAAGGATTCCAAATACATGTAAGAAAAAAACCTGATCTAATTTCTAAAGCCATTTTCCATCTTTAGTCTGTCAGTGCAGGTCGAGGGTTCAGTGCAAGACTATACTAACTCCTATATAAATACATAAGAATTAGGATAGTCTTGCACTGAACCCTCGAGGTGTACATTACAGCAACACTCGTAAAGTAACTGTAGGTACCTGTAGCAGACCAGAGCTCTAGAAATTTTCTTTGAATACACTTGTCCCAGACTAGTATACATGTTAGTTTTTACTTGTCTGACATGGGAGGCTAGTTGTATGAGCACAGAATAGGGTATGGATAAACAGTTAAGTCGGACTAAGTCCAACTCAACTGTTGATAGCCCAAATCGGCAATTAGACTTGTCCAGGACATCAGGCTTGTGGATTTCTAGAGCCCTGAAGACATCAACACATGATACCATACTGCTTTACGCTAGTTTCTATGTTTAAGAATGTGTTTAGTTTGCTTACATATTTTATCAAACAAATTATGTTTGCAGTTATGGTGTGGGATGATTTAAAGAAGAAACATGTGATTGAATTAGAGTTCTCTAGTGATGTTAGAAGTGTCCGATTGAGACGAGACAGGTTGTTGTTTTATTGAATTCTTTGCTTTATGTTGTATACACATCATGTACTGATATTCCGAGAGCATCAAACATGTAACTCACTGGACTGGAGATATCTGCTGTTTTTAACCTTAATTCTGTACCTACTGAACACACTTTTACTACAGACATCAGACAGTCTGACTCATTGTACAAACTACACTCACATGCCAAACTAATGTCCACAAACATGGCTTGATTTTGTAACATAGCAACGTAGTAAAGTATTCACAGAGCACATTTTCAAACCTTGTATTTGGGACTTATTGTCCTGGTAAAAAAATGTATGTCAGCACATGTTGCAATGTTATCAAGGTTAGTAAATCCTTTGTTTACAAGTTTGTTGATACATGTTCCATCAATTGATGATTTGTGATTATAATTGTTTAAAAATCTCATGTAAGTGTTTTTGTCTGGTGTACATGACACAAAAAGCAGATTTATTGACCAAAGTACACTGGCCATTTTGGTCAGTATTATTGTTAACTTGTTGATATTTCATGGAATATCTAACATAAATTAATAAGAACATATATTTTTTTCAGAATTGTGGTAGTTTTGGATGCAATGATCAAAGTATACACATTTACACAGAATCCACAACAGTTACATGTATTTGAAACTTGCCAAAACACAAAAGGTATGAAACAGTATCATATTTTATGTTTATGTTGCTTACTCAAGTTATGGGTAAGAACAAAGTTATAATGAATGACATGTGAAATTAATAAAGGTGACAGGTAAATTAATGATTGTTATGAATATTCCAACCTGCACCAAAATTAGTCAGTAGCAATTTCCACTGACTGCCAGGCTTGCATTCTACAGAGACCACAATTAATCCTTGTCGCTGAACACAAAGGAGTCATTTGCAATTCACATCTTGTCGCTTAGGGTGAAGTATAAACAGTATAGTCAAGAAAGTGTGTGAATGAGTGAATGAATTCAAGCATTGACAAACCCAAATACATACATGTATGGTTAAGTCAGTATTGTCGTGGCTATTGGAACCTTGTACTTGATGTTTGATGATTTTTTTATATTTCAGGCTTATGTGTCATGTGTCCAAACAGTAACAACTCCTTGCTCACATTCCCTGGTCGAAAAACTGGCCATGTTCAGGTGGTAGACCTTGCCAATACCGAGAAGTCGCCGTTAGACATAGATGCTCATGAAGCTTCACTTAGCTGTATGGCATTAAATCTTCAGGGAACAAGGCTTGCTACTTCATCAGAAAAGGTTTGTTGTGTGCTCATAGATTATTAATAGTTCATGAAACTCTATTTGCTATTGCCTCAAATAACATCATCTGAATGCAGTAATCAGTGAAAAATAACATGGATGTAATAGTATATAGTCTATAATAAAACAGACTTTAAAGATAATTTTTGGTTCCAAGCACAGGCTAGTGCTAGTAATGAGTAAACAAGCACTAAGCATGTACCAAGAAATAAGAAGCAGTAGTCATTCCTCAGATTAACAGCCCTGGTATCCAATTCTTCATTGATTGTAGTTACCTGCCCTTGGTTCAAAGCACAGGCTAGTGCTAGTAATGTATAATCAAGCACAAAACATGTACCAAGAAATAAGAAGCAGTAGTCATTCCTCAGATTCACAGCCATAGTATCCAATTCTTCTTTGATTGTAGTTACCTGCCCTTGGTTCAGAGCACATGCTAGGGCTAGTAATGTATAAACAAACACAAAACATGTACCAAGAAATAAGAAGCAGTAATCATTCTTCTTGTGAACAGTGATTTATCCAATTCTTCCTTCATTCTAGTTATCTGCCCTTGGTTCCAAGCACAGACTAGTGCTAGTAATGTATAAACAAGCACTAAGCATGTACCAAGAAATAAGAAGCAGTAGTCATTCCTCAGATTAACAGCCCTAGTATCCAATTCTTCATTGATGGAAGTTATCTGCCCTTGGTTCCAAGCACAGACTAGTGCTAGTAATGTATAAACAAGCACTAAGCATGTACCAAGAAATAAGAAGCAGTAGTCATTTCTCAGACTAACAGCAATAGTATCCAATTCTTCATTAAATATAGTTATCTGCCCTTAGATTAACAGCAATAGTATCCAATTCTTCTTTGATTGTAGTTATCTGCCCTGGGTTCCAAGCACAGACTAGTGCTAGTAATGTATAAACAAGCACTAAGCATGTACCAAGAAATAAGAAGCAGTAGTCATTCCTCAGATTAACAGTGATAGTATCCATTTTTCTTTGGTTGTAGTTAGCTGTATCCAATTCTTCTTTGATTGTAGTTATCTGCCCTTGGTTCCAAGCACAGACTAGTGCTAGTAATGAGTAAACCAGCACTAAGCATGTACAAAGAAATAAGAAGCAGTAGTCATTCCTCAGATTAACAGCCGAAGTATTCAATTCTTCATTGATTGAAGTTATCTGCCCTTGGGTCCAAGCACAGGCTAGTGCTAGTAATGAGTAAACAAGCACTAAGCATGTACTAAGAAATAAGCAGTAGACATTCCTCAGATTAACAGCCCTAGTATCCAACTCTTTAATTGTAGTCATCTGCCCTTGGTTCCAAGCACAGGCTAGTGCTAGTAATGTATAAACAAGCACTAAGCATGTACCAAGAAATAAGAAGCAGTAGTCATTCCTCAGATTATCAGCCCTAGTATCCAATTCTTCTTTGATTGTAGTTATCTGTATCCAATTCTTCTTTGATAGTAGTTGTCTGCCCTTTGGTCCAAGCACAGACTAGTGCTAGTAATGAGTAAACAAGCACTAAGCATGTACAAAGAAATAAGAAGCAGTAGTCATCCCTCAGATTAACAGCCCTAGTATCCAATTCTTCTTTGATTGTAGTCATCTGCCCTTGGTTCTAAGCACAGGCTAGTGCTAGTAATGAGTAAACAAGCACTAAGTATGTACCAAGAAATAAGAAGCAGTAGTCATTCCTCAGATTAACAACCCTATTATCCAATTCTTCTTTGATTGTAGTTATCTGCCCTTGGTTCCAAACACAGACTAGTGCTAGTAATGAGTAAACAAGCACTAAGCATGTACCAAGAAATAAGAAGCAGTAGTCATTCCTCAGATTAACAGCGATAGTATCCATTTTTCTTTGGTTGTAGTTATCTGTATCCAATTCTTCTTTGATAGGAGTTATCTGCCCTTGGTTCCAAGCACAGACTAGTGCTAGTAAGGAGTAAACAAGCACTAAGCATGTACCAAGAAATAAGAAGCAGTAGACATTCCTCCGATTAACAGCCCTATTATCCAATTCTTCTTTGATTGTAGTTATCTGCCCTTGGTTCCAAGCACAGGCTAGTGCTAGTAATGTATAAACAAACATGTACCAAGAAATAAGAAGCAGTAGACATTCCTCAGATTAACAGCCCTATTATCCAATTCTTCTTTGATTGTAGTTATCTGCCCTTGGTTCCAAGCACAGACTAGTGCTAGTAATGTATAAACAAGCACTAAGCATGTACCAAGAAATAAGAAGCAGTAGTCATTCCTCAGATTAACAGCCCTATTATCCAATTCTTCTTTGATTGTAGTTATCTGCCCTTGGTTCCAAGCACAGACTAGTGCTAGTAATGAGTAAACAAGCACTAAGCATGTACCAAGAAATAAGAAGCAGTAGACATTCCTCAGATTAACAGCCCTAGTATCCAATTCTTCTTTGATTGTAGTTATCTGCCCTTGGTTCCAAGCACTGACTAGTGCTAGTAATGTATAAACAAGCACTAAGCATGTAACAAGAAATAAGCAGTAGTCATTCCTCAGATTAACAGCCGAAGTATTAAATTCTTCTTTGATTGAAGTTATCTGCCCTTGGGTCCAAGCACAGGCTAGTGCTAGTAATGAGTAAACAAGCACAAAGCATGTACCAAGAAATAAGAAGCAGTAGACATTCCTCAGATTAACAGCGCTAGTATCCAATTCTCATTTTATTGTAGTTATCTGCCCTTGATTCCAAGCACAGGCTAGTGCTAGTAATGTATAAACAAGCACTAAGCATGTACAAAGAATTAAGAAGCAGTAGTCATTCCTCTGATTAACAGCCGAAGTATTCAATTCTTCTTTGATTGAAGTTATCTGCCCTTGGGTCCAAGCACAGGCTAGTGCTAGTAATGTATAAACAAGCACTAAGCATGTACCAAGAAATAAGCAGTAGTCATTCCTCAGATTAACATCCGAAGTATTCAATTCTTCTTTGATTGAAGTTATCTGCCCTTGGGTCTAAGCACAGGCTAGTGCTAGTAATGAGTAAACAAGCACAAAGCATGTACCAAGAAATAAGAAGCAGTAGACATTCCTCAGATTAACAGCCCTAGTATCCAATTCTCATGTTATTGTAGTTATCTGCCCTTGGTTCCAAGCACAGACTAGTGCTAGTAATGAGTAAACAAGCACTAAGCATGTACACAGAAATAAGAAGCAGTAGTCATTCCTCAGATTAACAGCCGAAGTATTCAATTCTTCTTTGATTGAAGTAATCTGCCCTTGGGTCCAAGCACAGGCTAGTGCTAGTAATGTATAAACAAGCACTAAGCATGTACCAAGAAATAAGAAGCAGTAGACATTCCTTAGATTAACAGCCCTAGTATCCAATTCTTCTTTGATTGTAGTCATCTGCCCTTGGTTCCAAGCACAGGCTAGTGCTAGTAATGTATAAACAAGCACTAAGCATGTACCAAGAAATAAGAAGCAGTAGTCATTCCTCAGATTAACAGCGATAGTATCCATTTTTCTTTGGTTGTAGTTAGCTGTATCCAATTCTTCTTTGATTGTAGTTATCTGCCATTGGTTCCAAGCACAGACTAGTGCTAGTAATGTATAAACAAGCACTAAGCATGTACCAAGAAATAAGAAGCAGTAGTCATTCCTCAGATTAACAGCCCTAGTATCCAATTCTTCTTTGATTGTAGTTATCTGCCCTTGGTTCCAAGCACAGACTAGTGCTAGTAATGTATAAACAAACATGTACCAAGAAATAAGAAGCAGTAGTCATTCCTCAGATTAACAGCCCTATTATCCAATTCCTCTTTGATTGTAGTTATCTGCCCTGGGTTCCAAGCACAGGCTAGTGCTAGTAATGTATAAACAAGCACTAGGCATGTACCAAGAAATAAGAAGCAGTAGTCATTCCTCAGATTAACAGCGATAGTATCCATTTTTCTTTGGTTGTAGTTATCTGTATCCAATTCCTCTTTGATAGCAGTTATCTGCCCTTGGTTCCAAGCACAGACTAGTGCTAGTAATGAGTAAACATGCACTAAGCATGTACAAAGAAATAAGAAGCAGTAGTCATTCCTCAGATTAACAGCGATAGTATCCATTTTTCTTTGGTTGTAGTTATCTGTATCCAATTCTTCTTTGATAGGAGTTATCTGCCCTTGGTTCCAAGCACAGACTAGTGCTAGTAAGGAGTAAACAAGCACTAAGCATGTACCAAGAAATAAGAAGCAGAAGACATTCCTCAGATTAACAGCCCTATTATCCAATTCTTCTTTGATTGTAGTTATCTGCCCTTCGTTCCAAGCACAGGGTAGTGCTAGTAATGTATAAACAAACATGTACCAAGAAATAAGAAGCAGTAGACATTCCTCAGATTAACAGCCCTATTATCCAATTCTTCTTTGATTGTAGTTATCTGCCCTTGGTTCCAAGCACAGGCTAGTGCTAGTAATGTATAAACAAGCACTAAGCATGTACAAAGAATTAAGAAGCAGTAGTCATTCCTCTGATTAACAGCCGAAGTATTCAATTCTTCTTTGATTGAAGTTATCTGCCCTTGGGTCCAAGCACATGCTAGTGCTAGTAATGTATAAACAAGCACTAAGCATGTACCAAGAAATAAGCAGTAGTCATTCCTCAGATTAACAGCCGAAGTATTCAATTCTTCTTTGATTGAAGTTATCTGCCCTTGGGTCTAAGCACAGGCTAGTGCTAGTAATGAGTAAACAAGCACAAAGCATGTACCAAGAAATAAGAAGCAGTAGACATTCCTCAGATTAACAGCCCTAGTATCCAATTCTCATGTTATTGTAGTTATCTGCCCTTGGTTCCAAGCACAGACTAGTGCTAGTAATGAGTAAACAAGCACTAAGCATGTACACAGAAATAAGAAGCAGTAGTCATTCCTCAGATTAACAGCCGAAGTATTCAATTCTTCTTTGATTGAAGTAATCTGCCCTTGGGTCCAAGCACAGGCTAGTGCTAGTAATGTATAAACAAGCACTAAGCATGTACCAAGAAATAAGCAGTAGTCATTCCTCAGATTAACAGCCGAAGTATTCAATTCTTCTTTGATTGAAGTTATCTGCCCTTGGGTCTAAGCACAGGCTAGTGCTAGTAATGAGTAAACAAGCACAAAGCATGTACCAAGAAATAAGAAGCAGTAGACATTCCTCAGATTAACAGCCCTAGTATCCAATTCTCATGTTATTGTAGTTATCTGCCCTTGGTTCCAAGCACAGACTAGTGCTAGTAATGAGTAAACAAGCACTAAGCATGTACACAGAAATAAGAAGCAGTAGTCATTTCTTAGATTAACAGCCGAAGTATTCAATTCTTCTTTGATTGAAGTTATCTGCCCTTGTGTCCAAGCACAGGCTAGTGCTAGTAATGTATAAACAAGCACTAAGCATGTACCAAGAAATAAGAAGCAGTAGACATTCCTCAGATTAACAGCCCTAGTATCCAATTCTTCTTTGATTGTAGTCATCTGCCCTTGGTTCCAAGCACAGGCTAGTGCTAGTAATGTATAAACAAGCACTAAGCATGTACCAAGAAATAAGAAGCAGTAGTCATTCCTCAGATTAACAGCGATAGTATCCATTTTTCTTTGGTTGTAGTTGGCTGTATCCAATTCTTCTTTGATTGTAGTTATCTGCCATTGGTTCCAAGCACAGACTAGTGCTAGTAATGTATAAACAAGCACTAAGCATGTACCAAGAAATAAGAAGCAGTAGTCATTCCTCAGATTAACAGCCCTAGTATCCAATTCTTCTTTGATTGTAGTTATCTGCCCTTGGTTCCAAGCACAGGCTAGTGCTAGTAATGTATAAACAAACATGTACCAAGAAATAAGAAGCAGTAGACATTCCTCAGATTAACAGCCCTATTATCCAATTCTTCTTTGATTGTAGTTATCTGCCCTTGGTTCCAAGCACAGACTAGTGCTAGTAATGTATAAACAAGCACTAAGCATGTACCAAGAAATAAGAAGCAGTAGACATTCCTCAGATTAACAGCCCTATTATCCAATTCTTCTTTGATTGTAGTTATCTGCCCTTGGTTCCAAGCACAGACTAGTGCTAGTAATGTATAAACAAGCACTAAGCATGTACCAAGAAATAAGAAGCAGTAGTCATTCCTCAGATTAACAGCCCTATTATCCAATTCTTCTTTGATTGTAGTTATCTGCCCTTGGTTCCAAGCACAGACTAGTGCTAGTAATGAGTAAACAAGCACTAAGCATGTACAAAGAAATAAGAAGCAGTAGTCATTCCTCAGATTTACAGCCGAAGTATTCAATTCTTCATTGATTGAAGTTATCTGCCCTTTGGTCCAAGCACAGGCTAGTGCTAGTAATATATAAACAAGCACTAAGCATGTACCAAGAAATAAGAAGCAGTAGTCATTCCTCAGATTAACAGCCCTATTATCCAATTCTTCTTTGAGTGTAGTTATCTGCCCTTGGTTCCAAGCACTGACTAGTGCTAGTAATGTATAAACAAGCACTAAGCATGTACCAAGAAATAAGAAGCAGTAGTCATTCCTCAGATTAACAGCCCTAGTATCCAATTCTTCTTTGATTGTAGTTATCTGCCCTTGGTTCCAATCACAGACTAGTGCTAGTAATGAGTAAACAAGCACTAAGCATGTACCAAGAAATAAGAAGCAGTAGTCATTCCTCAGATTAACAGCCCTATTATCCAATTCTTCTTTGATTGTAGTCATCTGCCCTTGGTTCCAAGCACAGGCTAGTGCTAGTAATGTATAAACAAGCACTAAGCATGTACCAAGAAATAAGAAGCAGTAGTCATTCCTCAGATTAACAGCCCTATTATCCAATTCTTCTTTGAGTGTAGTTATCTGCCCTTGGTTCCAAGCACAGACTAGTGCTAGTAATGTATAAACAAGCACTAAGCATGTACCAAGAAATAAGAAGCAGTAGTCATTCCTCAGATTAACAGCCCTATTATCCAATTCTTCTTTGATTGTAGTTATCTGCCCTTGGTTCCAAGCACAGACTAGTGCTAGTAATGAGTAAACAAGCACTAAGCATGTACAAAGAAATAAGAAGCAGTAGTCATTCCTCAGATTAACAGCCGAAGTATTCAATTCTTCATTGATTGAAGTTATCTGCCCTTGGGTCCAAGCACAGGCTAGTGCTAGTAATGTATAAACAAGCACTAAGCATGTACCAAGAAATAAGAAGCAGTAGTCATTCCTCAGATTAACAGCCCTATTATCCAATTCTTCTTTGAGTGTAGTTATCTGCCCTTGGTTCCAAGCACAGACTAGTGCTAGTAATGTATAAACAAGCACTAAGCATGTACCAAGAAATAAGAAGCAGTAGTCATTCCTCAGATTAACAGCCCTATTATCCAATTCTTCTTTGATTGTAGTTATCTGCCTTTGGTTCCAAGCACAGACTAGTGCTAGTAATGAGTAAACAAGCACTAAGCATGTACAAAGAAATAAGAAGCAGTAGTCATTCCTCAGATTAACAGCCGAAGTATTCAATTCTTCATTGATTGAAGTTATCTGCCCTTGGGTCCAAGCACAGGCTAGTGCTAGTAATGTATAAACAAGCACTAAGCATGTACCAAGAAATAAGAAGCAGTAGACATTCCTCAGATTAACAGCCCTAATATCCAATTCTTCTTTGATTGTAGTTATCTGCACTGGGTTCCAAGCACAGGCTAGTGCTAGTAATGTATAAACAAGCACTAAGCATGTACCAAGAAATAAGAAGCAGTAGTCATTCCTCAGATTAACAGCGATAATATCCATTTTTCTTTGGTTGTAGTTATCTGTATCCAATTCTTCATTGATGGAAGTTATCTGCCCTTGGTTCCAAGCACAGGCTAGTGCTAGTAATGTATAAACAAGCACTAAGCACGTACAAAGAAATAAGAAGCAGTAGTCATTCCTCAGATTAACAGCCCTAGTATCCAATTCTTCTTTGATTGTAGTTATCTGCCCTTGGTTCCAATCACAGTCTAGTGCTAGTAATGAGTAAACAAGCACAAAGCATGTACCAAGAAATAAGAAGCAGTAGACATTCCTCAGATTAACAGCCCTAGTATCCAATTCTCATTTTATTGTAGTTATCTGCCCTTGGTTCCAAGCACAGGCTAGTGCTAGTAATGTATAAACAAGCACTAAGCATGTACCAAGAAATAAGAAGCAGTAGTCATTCCTCAGATTAACAGCCATATTATCCAATTCTTCTTTGAGTGTAGTTATCTGCCCTTGGTTCCAAGCACAGACTAGTGCTAGTAATGTATAAACAAGCACTAAGCATGTACCAAGAAATAAGAAGCAGTAGTCATTCCTCAGATTAACAGCCCTATTATCCAATTCTTCTTTGATTGTAGTTATCTGCCCTTGGTTCCAAGCACAGACTAGTGCTAGTAATGTATAAACAAGCACTAAGCATGTACACAGAAATAAGAAGCAGTAGTCATTCCTCAGATTAACAGCCGAAGTATTCAATTCTTCATTGATTGAAGTTATCTGCCCTTGGGTCCAAGCACAGGCTAGTGCTAGTAATGTATAAACAAGCACTAAGCATGTACCAAGAAATAAGAAGCAGTAGTCATTCCTCTGATTAACAGCCGAAGTATTCAATTCTTCTTTGATTGTAGTTATCTGCCCTGGGTTCCAAGCACAGGCTAGTGCTAGTAATGTATAAACAAGCACTAAGCATGTACCAAGAAATAAGAAGCAGTAGTCATTCCTCAGATTAACAGCGATAGTATCCATTTTTCTTTGGTTGTAGTTATCTGTATCCAATTCTTCTTTGATAGGAGTTATCTGCCCTTGGTTCCAAGCACAGGCTAGTGCTAGTAATGAGTAAACAAGCACAAAGCATGTACCAAGAAATAAGAAGCAGTAGACATTCCTCAGATTAACAGCCCTAGTATCCAATTCTCATGTTATTGTAGTTATCTGCCCTTGGTTCCAAGCACAGACTAGTGCTAGTAATGAGTAAACAAGCACTAAGCATGTACACAGAAATAAGAAGCAGTAGTCATTCCTCAGATTAACAGCCGAAGTATTCAATTCTTCTTTGATTGAAGTTATCTGCCCTTGGGTCCATGCACAGGCTAGTGCTAGTTATGTATAAACAAGCACTAAGCATGTACCAAGAAATAAGCAGTAGTCATTCCTCAGATTAACATCCGAAGTATTCAATTCTTCTTTGATTGAAGTTATCTGCCCTTGGGTCTAAGCACAGGCTAGTGCTAGTAATGAGTAAACAAGCACAAAGCATGTACCAAGAAATAAGAAGCAGTAGACATTCCTCAGATTAACAGCCCTAGTATCCAATTCTCATGTTATTGTAGTTATCTGCCCTTGGTTCCAAGCACAGACTAGTGCTAGTAATGAGTAAACAAGCACTAAGCATGTACACAGAAATAAGAAGCAGTAGTCATTTCTTAGATTAACAGCCGAAGTATTCAATTCTTCTTTGATTGAAGTTATCTGCCCTTGTGTCCAAGCACAGGCTAGTGCTAGTAATGTATAAACAAGCACTAAGCATGTACCAAGAAATAAGAAGCAGTAGACATTCCTCAGATTAACAGCCCTAGTATCCAATTCTTCTTTGATTGTAGTCATCTGCCCTTGGTTCCAAGCACAGGCTAGTGCTAGTAATGTATAAACAAGCACTAAGCATGTACCAAGAAATAAGAAGCAGTAGTCATTCCTCAGATTAACAGCGATAGTATCCATTTTTCTTTGGTTGTAGTTGGCTGTATCCAATTCTTCTTTGATTGTAGTTATCTGCCATTGGTTCCAAGCACAGACTAGTGCTAGTAATGTATAAACAAGCACTAAGCATGTACCAAGAAATAAGAAGCAGTAGTCATTCCTCAGATTAACAGCCCTAGTATCCAATTCTTCTTTGATTGTAGTTATCTGCCCTTGGTTCCAAGCACAGGCTAGTGCTAGTAATGTATAAACAAACATGTACCAAGAAATAAGAAGCAGTAGACATTCCTCAGATTAACAGCCCTATTATCCAATTCTTCTTTGATTGTAGTTATCTGCCCTTGGTTCCAAGCACAGACTAGTGCTAGTAATGTATAAACAAGCACTAAGCATGTACCAAGAAATAAGAAGCAGTAGACATTCCTCAGATTAACAGCCCTATTATCCAATTCTTCTTTGATTGTAGTTATCTGCCCTTGGTTCCAAGCACAGACTAGTGCTAGTAATGAGTTAACAAGCACTAAGCATGTACCAAGAAATAAGAAGCAGTAGACATTCCTCAGATTAACAGCCCTATTATCCAATTCCTCTTTGATTGTAGTTATCTGCCCTGGGTTCCAAGCACAGGCTAGTGCTAGTAATGTATAAACAAGCACTAAGCATGTACCAAGAAATAAGAAGCAGTAGTCATTCCTCAGATTAACAGCGATAGTATCCATTTTTCTTTGGTTGTAGTTATCTGTATCCAATTCCTCTTTGATAGCAGTTATCTGCCCTTGGGTCCAAGCACAGGCTAGTGCTAGTAATGAGTAAACAAGCACAACGCATGTACCAAGAAATAAGAAGCAGTAGACATTCCTCAGATTAACAGCCCTAGTATCCAATTCTCATTTTATTGTAGTTATCTGCCCTTGGGTCCAAGCACAGGCTAGTGCTAGTAATGTATAAACAAGCACTAATCATGTACCAAGAATTAAGAAGCAGTAGACATTCCTCAGATTAACAGCCCTAGTATCCAATTCTCATTTTATTGTAGTTATCTGCCCTTGGTTCCAAGCACAGACTAGTGCTAGTAATGTATAAACAAGCACTAATCATGTACCAAGAATTAAGAAGCAGTAGTCATTCCTCTGATTAACAGCCGAAGTATTCAGTTCATCATTGATGGAAGTTATCTGCCCTTGGGTCCAAGCGGCTTTAAACAATTGGAGCCTTCACTATGGTTATACTATGTATTCAAAATAATATTATCTTACTTATATTGCTAGTTATCCACATCAGATTCTAATGTCCATCTGTTAACTTAGTTTTGTTTTCAAGTGTTTATATACATTCATTTGAATGTTTCATTCAACTAAGTGATATCTGACAGTCTGTTAACACAAGCTTATGTACAAGCCTTGTCCATGTCTTAGGTGTGACCATATTTACTTTTAACTCTGATGGACATATGAGTGAATGATGAGTTAATGACAGGGATCAAACAAGAGCTTGATTGGAAAAAACAATTAAGCAGGTTGTTATGCTTGATTGATTCCTGTAAGTACTAATTGTGTGAAAAATAGGAGGGTGATGTGTAATCATGAATTTAATATCACTGTGGATTGTTTGCAAATGGTGTGAACAATATTTTTGTTTCATGTTTTTTATGTTTAATTTTTAAATTTATCAACTATAAAACATTGATGAATTAATATCTAAAACAAACTAATAATGCCCGTAATTTATATAAAATGATAAGTTCTGTACATTTAAGTTAAGTTGAAAATATATAGATATATGGGTTTTGTCATTAAATGATCATATAAATAATTAAATTAATTTGAGACTATTATTTTATCTTTTAACTCATATTTCATGTATTTCTCAAAAAAATATATCAATGTTTTGTCTTTAAATTTAGCTATACATTCTTTTACTTTAGTTTGCACCAATGTTAAACGTGTATGTTTTCTTTTCGTTAACTCTTTCTTATTCTTTTGATCAATTTAAAAGAAATACTTGCATTCAAACTCACTGTTCAGGTTATAGAAAACTGAATTTAGTATAAAGCGCTTGGTTCAAAGCACAGGCTAGTGCTAGTAATGTATAAACAAACATGTACCAAGAAATAAGAAGCAGTAGACATTCCTCAGATTAACAGCCCTATTATCCAATTCTTCTTTGATTGTAGTTATCTGCCCTTTGTTCCAAGCACAGAATAGTGCTAGTAATGTATAAACAAGCACTAAGCATGTACCAAGAAATAAGAAGCAGTAGTCATTCCTCAGATTAACAGCCGAAGTATTCAATTCTTCTTTGATTGTAGTTATCTGCCCTTGGTTCCAAGCACAGACTAGTGCTAGTAATGTATAAACAAACACTAAGCATGTACCAAGAAATAAGAAGCAGTAGTCATTCCTCAGATTAACAGCGATAGTATCCATTTTTCTTTGGTTGTAGTTATCTGTACCCAATTCTTCTTTGATAGGAGTTATCTGCCCTTGGTTCCAAGCACAGACTAGTGCTAGTAAGGAGTAAACAAGCACTAAGCATGTACCAAGAAATAAGAAGCAGTAGACATTCCTCAGATTAACAGCCCTATTATTCAATTCTTCTTTGATTGTAGTTATCTGCCCTTGGTTCCAAGCACATGCTAGTGCTAGTAATGTATAAACAAACATGTACCAAGAAATAAGAAGCAGTAGACATTCCTCAGATTAACAGCCCTATTATCCAATTCTTCTTTGATTGTAGTTATCTGCCCTTGGTTCCAAGCACAGTCTAGTGCTAGTAATGTATAAACAAGCACTAAGCATGTACCAAAAAATAAGAAGCAGTAGTCATTCCTCAGATTAACAGCGCTAGTATCCAATTCTCATTTTATTGTAGTTATCTGCCCTTGATTCCAAGCACAGGCTAGTGCTAGTAATGTATAAACAAGCACTAAGCATGTACAAAGAATTAAGAAACAGTAGTCATTCCTCTGATTAACAGCCGAAGTATTCAATTCTTCTTTGATTGAAGTTATCTGCCCTTGGGTCCAAGCACAGGCTAGTGCTAGTAATGTATAAACAAGCACTAAGCATGTACCAAGAAATAAGCAGTAGTCATTCCTCAGATTAACAGCCGAAGTATTCAATTCTTCTTTGATTGAAGTTATCTGCCCTTGGGTCTAAGCACAGGCTAGTGCTAGTAATGAGTAAACAAGCACAAAGCATGTACCAAGAAATAAGAAGCAGTAGACATTCCTCAGATTAACAGCCCTAGTATCCAATTCTCATGTTATTGTAGTTATCTGCCCTTGGTTCCAAGCACAGACTAGTGCTAGTAATGAGTAAACAAGCACTAAGCATGTACACAGAAATAAGAAGCAGTAGTCATTTCTTAGATTAACAGCCGAAGTATTCAATTCTTCTTTGATTGAAGTTATCTGCCCTTGGGTCCAAGCACAGGCTAGTGCTAGTAATGTATAAACAAGCACTAAGCATGTACCAAGAAATAAGAAGCAGTAGACATTCCTCAGATTAACAGCCCTAGTATCCAATTCTTCTTTGATTGTAGTCATCTGCCCTTGGTTCCAAGCACAGGCTAGTGCTAGTAATGTATAAACAAGCACTAAGCATGTACCAAGAAATAATAAGCAGTAGTCATTCCTCAGATTAACAGCGATAGTATCCATTTTTCTTTGGTTGTAGTTGGCTGTATCTAATTCTTCTTTGATTGTAGTTATCTGCCATTGGTTCCAAGCACAGACTAGTGCTAGTAATGTATAAACAAGCACTAAGCATGTACCAAGAAATAAGAAGCAGTAGTCATTCCTCAGATTAACAGCCCTAGTATCCAATTCTTCTTTGATTGTAGTTATCTGCCCTTGGTTCCAAGCACAGGCTAGTGCTAGTAATGTATAAACAAACATGTACCAAGAAATAAGAAGCAGTAGACATTCCTCAGATTAACAGCCCTATTATCCAATTCTTCTTTGATTGTAGTTATCTGCCCTTGGTTCCAAGCACAGACTAGTGCTAGTAATGTATAAACAAGCACTAAGCATGTACCAAGAAATAAGAAGCAGTAGACATTCCTCAGATTAACAGCCCTATTATCCAATTCTTCTTTGATTGTAGTTATCTGCCCTTGGTTCCAAGCACAGACTAGTGCTAGTAATGAGTAAACAAGCACAACGCATGTACCAAGAAATAAGAAGCAGTAGACATTCCTCAGATTAACAGCCCTAGTATCCAATTCTCATTTTATTGTAGTTATCTGCCCTTGGGTCCAAGCACAGGCTAGTGCTAGTAATGTATAAACAAGCACTAATCATGTACCAAGAATTAAGAAGCAGTAGTCATTCCTCTGATTAACAGCCGAAGTATTCAGTTCATCATTGATGGAAGTTATCTGCCCTTGGGTCCAAGCGGCTTTAAACAATTGGAGCCTTCACTATGGTTATACTATGTATTCAAAATAATATTATCTTACTTATATTGCTAGTTATCCACATCAGATTCTAATGTCCATCTGTTAACTTAGTTTTGTTTTCAAGTGTTTATATACATTCATTTGAATGTTTCATTCAACTAAGTGATATCTGACAGTCTGTTAACACAAGCTTATGTACAAGCCTTGTCCATGTCTTAGGTGTGACCATATTTACTTTTAACTCTGATGGACATATGAGTGGATGATGAGTTAATGACAGGGATCAAACAAGAGCTTGATTGGAAAAAACAATTAAGCAGGTTGTTATGCTTGATTGATTCCTGTAAGTACTAATTGTGTGAAAAATAGGAGGGTGATGTGTAATCATGAATTTAATATCACTGTGGATTGTTTGCAAATGGTGTGAACAATATTTTTGTTTCATGTTTTTTATGTTTAATTTTTAAATTTATCAACTATAAAACATTGATGAATTAATATCTAAAACAAACTAATAATGCCCGTAATTTATATAAAATGATAAGTTCTGTACATTTAAGTTAAGTTGAAAATATATAGATATATGGGTTTTGTCATTAAATGATCATATAAATAATTAAATTAATTTGAGACTATTATTTTATCTTTTAACTCATATTTCATGTATTTCTCAAAAAAATATATCAATGTTTTGTCTTTAAATTTAGCTATACATTCTTTTACTTTAGTTTGCACCAATGTTAAACGTGTATGTTTTCTTTTCGTTAACTCTTTCTTATTCTTTTGATCAATTTAAAAGAAATACTTGCATTCAAACTCACTGTTCAGGTTATAGAAAACTGAATTTAGTATAAAGCGCTTGGTTCAAAGCACAGGCTAGTGCTAGTAATGTATAAACAAACATGTACCAAGAAATAAGAAGCAGTAGTCATTCCTCAGATTAACAGCCCTATTATCCAATTCTTCTTTGATTGTAGTTATCTGCCCTTTGTTCCAAGCACAGAATAGTGCTAGTAATGTATAAACAAGCACTAAGCATGTACCAAGAAATAAGAAGCAGTAGTCATTCCTCAGATTAACAGCCGAAGTATTCAATTCTTCTTTGATTGTAGTTATCTGCCCTTGGTTCCAAGCACAGACTAGTGCTAGTAATGTATAAACAAGCACTAAGCATGTACCAAGAAATAAGAAGCAGTAGTCATTCCTCAGATTAACAGCGATAGTATCCATTTTTCTTTGGTTGTAGTTATCTGTACCCAATTCTTCTTTGATAGGAGTTATCTGACCTTGGTTCCAAGCACAGACTAGTGCTAGTAAGGAGTAAACAAGCACTAAGCATGTACCAAGAAATAAGAAGCAGTAGACATTCCTCAGATTAACAGCCCTATTATTCAATTCTTCTTTGATTGTAGTTATCTGCCCTTGGTTCCAAGCACATGCTAGTGCTAGTAATGTATAAACAAACATGTACCAAGAAATAAGAAGCAGTAGACATTCCTCAGATTAACAGCCCTATTATCCAATTCTTCTTTGATTGTAGTTATCTGCCCTTGGTTCCAAGCACAGACTAGTGCTAGTAATGAGTAAACAAGCACAACGCATGTACCAAGAAATAAGAAGCAGTAGACATTCCTCAGATTAACAGCCCTAGTATCCAATTCTCATTTTATTGTAGTTATCTGCCCTTGGTTCCAAGCACAGGCTAGTGCTAGTAATGTATAAACAAGCACTAATCATGTACCAAGAATTAAGAAGCAGTAGTCATTCCTCTGATTAACAGCCGAAGTATTCAGTTCATCATTGATGGAAGTTATCTGCCCTTGGGTCCAAGCGGCTTTAAACAATTGGAGCCTTCACTATGGTTATACTATGTATTCAAAATAATATTATCTTACTTATATTGCTAGTTATCCACATCAGATTCTAATGTCCATCTGTTAACTTAGTTTTGTTTTCAAGTGTTTATATACATTCATTTGAATGTTTCATTCAACTAAGTGATATCTGACAGTCTGTTAACACAAGCTTATGTACAAGCCTTGTCCATGTCTTAGGTGTGACCATATTTACTTTTAACTCTGATGGACATATGAGTGAATGATGAGTTAATGACAGGGATCAAACAAGAGCTTGATTGGAAAAAACAATTAAGCAGGTTGTTATGCTTGATTGATTCCTGTAAGTACTAATTGTGTGAAAAATAGGAGGGTGATGTGTAATCATGAATTTAATATCACTGTGGATTGTTTGCAAATGGTGTGAACAATATTTTTGTTTCATGTTTTTTATGTTTAATTTTTAAATTTATCAACTATAAAACATTGATGAATTAATATCTAAAACAAACTAATAATGCCCGTAATTTATATAAAATGATAAGTTCTGTACATTTAAGTTAAGTTGAAAATATATAGATATATGGGTTTTGTCATTAAATGATCATATAAATAATTAAATTAATTTGAGACTATTATTTTATCTTTTAACTCATATTTCATGTATTTCTCAAAAAAATATATCAATGTTTTGTCTTTAAATTTAGCTATACATTCTTTTACTTTAGTTTGCACCAATGTTAAACGTGTATGTTTTCTTTTCGTTAACTCTTTCTTATTCTTTTGATCAATTTAAAAGAAATACTTGCATTCAAACTCACTGTTCAGGTTATAGAAAACTGAATTTA